>CM052538.1:145235498-145352900 GCA_028533065.1 Trachops cirrhosus
TTTGTCTTTCACTGCCTGGCTTATTTCGCTTAGCATAATGCTTTCCAACTCCATCCATGCTGTTGCAAAGGGTATGAGCTCCTTCTTTCTTTCTGCTGTGTAGTATTCCATTGTGTAAATGTACCATAGTTTTTTGATCCATTCATTTACTGATGGGCACCTAGGTTGCTTCCGGAACTTCACTATAATCATCAAAACACTATGAGATATTTCACAGACATAGCTCATAGTGTTTTGATTCTGATTCAACAGATATTTACCGGTCCCTGCTGTGAGGCTGCCCCATTAGCTAATTCAGTCCCTGGGAGACTATATGTAGAGAGAAAGGAGCAGATTCTGGGGATAGACAATTCTCGGTTTGAACCCTGGCTTGGCCACTTATTAGCTGTCTGACTGTGAATACATTAATTAAAGCCTTGAAACTTCATTGTATTACCAGTAAACTGAGGGCTAATACATGTCTCATAGGCTGATATGAAGATTAGATGAAATGATGTATGAAAAATTGCCAAGCTCAGAGTTTGGTACATAGTAAGCACTCAGAAAATATTCCTTCCTTCTTCTTCTTCCCACTTAACAGACAAGACTTTGAAAGAAATGGCCAGATGAGCATTTGAATCCCAACTTTATAAAAATTCTGCAGATTCTCCTTGTGTACATGAACCCAAGGATGTTAGCTAATCCCTCTGAAATTTTCATCAAGATTTAAATTTAAAATAAGTATGTTCTGCTTTTTACTGGCTAAAATTATATGGGTAATGATTACAATCACATAGACAGAGGGGAAAAATGTCAGGATTCCACTCTTTCACCTGCTTCCTGTGGGGTCTATTTCACTTTACCACATCAAGTTCATACCCTGTCAAAAAATAATTTAAAAAAGCCTCAAACAAACCACATTAGAGAAAACTGAAAAAATTTTCTTTCCCCCCACTAATCCTTAATCCTTTCATCTTAATACTTTATTGTTTACTAACAGCAATATGCCATTTATATATCTTGTCCTACTGAATGCAAAGCTGTTTTCACAAGTCACAATCAAAGCACATGTGATAGTTTGCACTTTTATTAATATCATATCATAACTTGAACAACAATAAAAAATAAATTTTAAAGTGATCGTGCAAAAAAATCATATCATAAGCATTTTCAGGCTGCTGTCTAGTCCTCCCAATTTTAATTTTTATGATTGCAAAATGTCCCATCCTTTTAAATGTATCCATTTTGGTTCCAAATTTCTATAGGTTATTCACGTATGGCAAGAAGTTAAAAATACTTGTAAATTGTGACATTTGGTCACAGCTTAAATGATGATAATGTAAGTAATCCTTCATACGGGGTAAAAGGACCAAGGAGTCTGAAGTTTGTGCAAAACCCAACCTCTGAGGGCAAGTTTAAGGTTTGGAAAGCCCCAGTTAGCCTTTTCTTTTGCTCTTTTCTCTTATTGAGCTTTTAAAATCTGACTCCAGGCAGAATTGCAATAAAGACTCCTTACCTATATAAGCAGTATCTAGTGCCAGAAGTCCTATTTTATACCAATAACCAGATATCAAAGGGGCTCAAATTTGTTTGGTTGTTCCTGATAGAGATCTGCACTCTCAGAGGCCTCACTGAACTGAGTCTGTGACCCTCATGAGACAGGACCATTGTTCCTTGTGGAACACAGTTTTTCTGATCTGAGGCAAGGAAGCACATTTCTTGCAGAGAGCAGGTAGGCGTCACACCTTTTGTGTGCTCTTGTCCTGTGTAAAGATCAAATCCCTGTGGCTACGTGAGCTTTTATACTTTGACTTCACGATGAAAGTGAATTACTGCTTGGAGCTTTGGACTACCTTTGGAAAGCTGGAGAATGTTTTTAAATTTCCATAAATATGATTGAAATTTCAAAACTTTGTATTTCACCCATACCATCAGGCCCTTTAACAAGTCCTTGGACTAACTAAGATCTGAGTTTATACCAACCTTTCTCTTTGGCCCCGCGTCTGACACTTAGTATGACACCCAGTGGATGTGGAATGAATGAGTGAAACTAGAAATCTGGGCGGGGTTAAATTCATGGATTTGCTAATACCTCTTCCACATGCTCACTCTCATAACTGTGGGTTTAAACACTTTTGAAAAATTGAACATGCTGAAAAGTTTTGGGAGTATGTGAATTTGTTTCTCTGCCTTGCAAAGAACTTGTTTTACAACCTTGGAAAAGTCATTTCAATTGGATGGACCTCAGTTTTTATATCTGTAAAGTGTGGTCAACAGAGTGTTAATGGGTAAGGAACTATCCAGGTATCATTTCTCTGAGGCCAGCACCCTCTTTATCTAACTGGCTCATCCCAACACATCTCCACATGGCCAGGCAGTGGCAATTGATGATCTTCACGTTTTCTTCAGGAGCTAATCTCCTATGACTGCAGGATCCAGTTTCTCAGTATCAGACTCTGAGTAGAAGCAGCAAGGACAAGTATGCTTAGTGTTGGTAGGCATTTGGGTAGATGACATCGCTGTGGGTATTGTATGTTTAGGCTGGGCTGGGAGAATCAGCTGTTTCTTTCTTCAATCAGTAATCTGGAGGGCACTTATGGGACTATGTGAGAGTTCATGCATTGATTGAATATGCCAGTAAGACTGATTTATTTATCTATCTGCCTATTTAATGTTTTTACTTGAATTGGCAAATATTTTCCCACAAAAATACAAAACGAAACCCCAAAATGCTCATTCTTCTTTGATGTTCCCTGTCTTAGTTAATGCTACCACTATCTAGCTAGAAGGCTAAAGCAAAACTTGTGGCGTTATCCTTGATTTCTCCCTAAATTCATCACTAAGTTCTCTTCAACTTAACCTTCCATAGAACTCTGAGTTTTCTCCAATCCTCCCAGTCTTCAAAGTTGCCTCTTTAGTTTGAGTTACCACCACTTTCCTCTGAGCACTGCAGTCACTTCCTAACTGGTCTCATCTCAACCCTTGTCTCCCTCTGATATGTTGTCACTATAGGAGAGACAGTGGAAATGTCCTCCAGATTGGAAATTGATTATATGGTCACCCTCCTTTATCTTTTATATGGTCAACCATGTCATTTTGGATAACAACCAAAATTCTTAATATATATATAAAAGCTTTATGTAGCCTGGCCCTTGCCTGATGATCACTTGATCTTTTTTTTTTAAAAATATTTTATTGTTTATTTTTAGAGAGAGGGTAAAGGAGGGAGAAAGAGAGGGAGAGAAACAGTGAAACCCAGGCATATGTCCTGACTGGGAATTGAACCAGCGAACTCTGGTTTGTTAGATGATGCCCAACCTATTGAGTCACACCAGTCAGGGCTGAATGCTTGATTTTTGTCTTCTGTCCTCATGGACCTCCTCTCATGCAGCATGTTCCTCCCTGAAGTGACAGTGCTCCCACCCTCCCCCATATCTCAGCTCAAGTACTTCCTCTTTTAAAAAGAAATTTTAAAAAATCCTCACCTGAGGATATATTTAATGATTTGAGAGAGAGAGAGAGAGAGAGAGAGAGAGGAATGGAGAGAGAGAAAGAGAGAGACTGAGAAACATCAATGTGAATGAGAAACTGATTGGTTGCCTCCTATACACACTCTGACTGAGGATCAAACCCACAACCTATGAATATGCCCTGACCAGGGGAAGACCATACAGTCTTTTGGTGTATGGGAGGATGCTCCAACCAACCAAGCCACTCTGCCAGGGCTCAAGCACTTCTTCTTCAGGGAAACCTTTCTGATTCCTCTCAATCCAAATAGATCCTCTCTCCCTAAGCTCTTACAGGAACAAAAGCTTTTCCTCTGAAGAACAGAGGCTTGGATAGATTTAGTTAATATGTCCAAAGTTAAAACAGCTAATACGCAGTGAAACTGCTGTTAGAACCCGATAGAACCAGGATTCAGAACTGTGTATAATTCTAAATGCTTTGCTGCTAACTGCTCTGCCAGAGATGGGAAACAGGTTTCACCTCACATGGTTACTTTGGTTAATAGTGCTGCTTGCAATACTGTGATGAAAAGTATTCTGAGGTTGCATCCTGATGCAGGAGAGGAGTATATCATGATTGATTAGTGATGCCTGCCATAGGTGAAGGATTGGAGAGGGAAGGCACACAAGATAGGTATTTGCCCCATGCAAATGCAATAATGTATAATGTAATACTACTCATTTTATTGTTTAAAATAAAATCAGTGACAGAACATTCTTTAGGTCCAAAAAATCAGGGGCAGAACCCAAGACCCCTTAAAAAGAGGTAGAGAGCCTTGAAACACCAGGCTCCTAAGGGTACCAATCAGGCAGTAGTGAAAAATAATTCTTATTTCTTACTGGAATGGTCTCTTTACAAACTTCCTTTATCTTCTCTGCTTTCGAGACAACTTTGATTGGCATGCTACTCTAGGTTTTTATAACACTAGGCCAGGACTGTTAGAAGCAGCTGAGAGGGATGCGGGCTTGTTCCAGGACTTTTTCAGTCATATACCTTCAAGATGCCTTTTAGCACAGCACAATGGAAAACCCTGCTTACTTTTCATAGCTCAATTCCAGAAAGGTGAGAGTGGAGGTAATGTGGGGTGAGGCAGCTTTAGCCACTTTCTCCATAAGTCCACTTGACTGGCATTTCTCTGAAGATCTGGGATTTGTCTTGTGTGTCTAAGTAGCTGCCCTAAAGTATCCAATACAGTGTTTGACACACAGCATTTCATGATGATTTGACTCATTTTACTTGTGGAAGGTCCCAACTTTCCCAAGCCAAAGGCATTGCCTCATTCTCTAGCTAATGAGTTCTTTCCCCTGCCATGTCTGGTACCCATGGTTTGGTATTGGGTATTTGTTATGAATGTTTAGGCAACTTTCTTGCTGTTGTACTTAAGAGCTTTCTTTCATCTTGGGCAGGAGGCTGCACCAAGAGCATATAAGTACAATAAGCTTACTCAGCTCTAAGAAGGCACAGGCATGTGAATCTGTGCCCCATCCTGACACTCACATGAAAGGAACAGAGGCTGTAGCATTTCAGTATTCTGGTTCAAAATTATGTGTTCCTGGTTCAGGATTCTGGCTTCTGAGGATCTGAGTTCTTGTCTGTCTCTTTAAATTCCTTCAGCTTCCATGTTGGCATGCTATTTCTCGTCAATATTTTGTTATTGGATTCTACATGTTGGTGTGCTCCTGGGGACAGCATTCAGTTCATAGCTCTTCACTTTACTATCTAATCTCACTGGTCATCTTATCTAGTTCCATGGCTTTCGATGCCATTATAAGCTGGTGATTCCCAATTTTATATCTCTAGCCTCAAGAGTGCCCTGAATCTTAGATATTTACATTCCACTGCTGCTAAATATTTCTATCCAGGTGCCGACACAGCATTTCAGACTTAAAATGTGCAGAGAAGAGACTTTTATTTCACTTCAAATTCTCAGTCTTCTGTTCTTAGCATCATCAGGTCAAAGATCTGTTTTTCCTTCACATTTTATGTCTAGCCCATCAACAAGCCTGTCAGTTCTCTCTTCAAAATATACTTCAGTTCTGACCCTGTCTCATTACCTCCTTACCACCATCTGAGTATTGGCTTATTTTGTTTCTTATCTAGACTAGCAGTAGCCACCTCACTGATTTCTACCATCATTAGTCTCTATTTTATTTTTTGATATTAGTGTTGCTAGAATAACATTTTTTTTAAAAAACAGACTTTGTTTTTTTTTTAAGATCAGTTTGAAGTTCACAGCAACATTGAGAGAAAGGTAGAGATTTTCCATGTACCCCCTGCCCTCATACATGTATAGTCTTCCCCATTATGAACATCCTGCATCAGAGTGGTACATTTGTTAGAACTGACAAACCTGCACTGACACATCATTATCACCCAAAGTCCATAGTTTACATTAGGGTTTATTCTTGGCGTTGTACATTCTGTGGGTTTGGACATATGAATAATGACATGTATCTACCATTATAGTGCCAGACAGAGTAGTTTTACTGTCCTAAAAATCTTCCATGCTCTGCTTATTCATCCTTCTTCCCCCAACCCCTGACAACTACTGATATTTTTACTCTCTCCTTAGTTTTGCCTTTTCCAGAATGTCATATAATTGAAATCATACAATATGCAGCCTCTTTAAATTGGTTTCTTTCACTTGTAACATTTAGGTCTCCTCCCTGTATTTTCATGGTTTGATAGCTCATTTCTTTTCAGTGTTGAATAATATTCCATTATCTGGATGTATCAGTTTATTCATCTTACTGAAGGGCATCTTGGTTTATTACAAATTTTGGTAATTATGAGTAAAGCTATTACAATCATTCATGTTCAGATTTTTGTGTGGACATATGTTTTCAATACCTTTGGGTAAATACCAAGGAGCACAATCACTGTACCATGTGTGTAGTTTTCTTCCTTCCTCCCTTCCTTCCTTCCTTCCTTCCTTCCTTCCTTCCTTCCTTCCTTCCTCTCTCTCCCTTTCTCTCTCCCTCTCTCTCTCTCTCTCTGTCTCTCTCTCTCTTTCATATGAGTAGTTTTATAAGAAACTTCCAAACTGGATGGAGGGGAAGATGGCAGCAGAGTAGGTGGAAGCTGAGCCCATTTGCTTGTGCCCCCAGCATGGATTTTCAGCTGATCTTCCAACAAGTGACCTGAACAATCAACGGAATCTCAGTTGATATGAATGTTTGAAGCCAAGGAATACAGAGGATGCTTTGCACCATCTGCAGCTATACAACAGCATATAAGACATGGTGGGTGGTTTGACTCTCAGTCAGCCAGCTTGGAGGAAGAACCCAACAAAAACCCAATGTATGTGCATTCTTACAACAAGAGAGCCCACATACATGGCATAAATGGCATTGCAAGAGCCCTGTTCTCAGCATTATCAGGTCAAAGAGCCAGGATATCAAGGAGACTGCACCACTGAGTCCCACAAGTCTCCTACCACAGAAGGCCACCCCATGAAGACAAGGAATCAAAACAGATCAATCTAATATGCAGAAACAAACAAAAAAGAGTCACCTAAAATGGGGAGACCAAGAAACAACCCCCAATTGAAAGGAAAGGAGGAATCCTCAGAAAGAGTGCTAAATGAAATTGAGGCAAGCAATCTATCAGACATAGAGTTCAAACTAATGGTTATAAGGATGCTCAAGGAGCTCAGTGAGAACTACAAGGAACTCTGTGGGAGATACAAGGAACTTAATGAGAACTACATCAGCATGAAAAAGGACATAGAAACTGTGAATGAGTCAGGAAGAAATGAAGAATACAATATCTGGAATGAAGAATACACTAGAAAGAATTAAAAGCAGTGTAGATGAAACTGAGGATCCAATCAGTGAGTTGAAAGACAAGGTAGAGAAAAACACCCAGACAGAGTGACAAAACAAAAAAGGACTCAGAAAGCATGAAGATAGTTTAGGGGAGCTGCCAGAAAACATGAAATGTAATAATATTCACATCATAGGGATACTAGAAGGAGAAAAAAAGGAGCAAGGGATAGAAAACCTGTTTGAAAAAGTAATGACAGAAAACTTCCCAAACTTGGTGAGGGAAAAAGTCATACAAGTCCAGGAAGCATACAGGGTCCCAATCAAGATGCACCCGAAGAGACCCACTCTAAGACATGTCATAATTAAAATGGCAAAATTTAAAGACAAAGAGAAAATCTTAAAGGCAGCAAGGGAGAATAGCTAGTAACACGAGGGAGCTCTGATTAGGCTAGCAGCTGATTTCTCAATAGAACTACTACAAACCAGAAGGGAATGGCATGAATTATTCCAAGTAGTGAAAACCAAAGTCTGCAACAAAGACTACTCTATCCAACAGGGCTATTAATTAAAATGGAAGGCAAAATAAGAAGCTTTCCAGACAAAAAAAAAAAAAAAAGAAAGAAAAAAAAGGGTTGAAAGAGTACATTTCCACCAAATGATCATTGCAAGATATGCTAAAGGAACTGCTTTAAGAAGATGAAGAAAAAGAGTGAGAGAGAGAGCGGAACATAAGTACAAAGGGGGAAAATGGCAATGAATAAGTACCTATCAACAATAACCTTAAATGTAAATGGATTAAATGCTGCAATCAAAGACATAGGGTAGCTGAATGGATAAGAAAACATGACCTGCATATATGCTGTCTACAAGAGACCTACCTCAGAAGAAAAAAATATACATAGGTTAAAACTGAAGTGATGGAAAAAAAGTATTCTAAGCAAACAGACATAACAAAAAAGCTGGGGTAGCAATACTTATAGCAGACAAAATAGACTTGAAAACAAAGGCCATAACAAGAGACAAAGAAGGTCATTACATAATACTTAAAGTCCAACAAGAGGATGTAAACCTTATATGTAAACATATATGTACCCAACATAACAGCACCTAATATATAAAGAAAATCTTTGGAGGAATTCAAGAAAGAGATTGACAGCAACACAATCATCATAGGGATTTTAACACCCTGCTGTCAACAATGGATAGATCTTCTAAACAAAGAATCAACAAAAATATTGTGGCATTGAAAGACACTCTAGATAAAATGGACTTAATTGATATATACAGAACATTTCACCCCCAAAAAGCAAAATATACATTCTTTTCAAATGCACGTGGAACATTTTCAAAGATAGACCACATGGTAGGATACAAAACAAGCCTCGAAAAATTCAAGAAAATTAAAATAATATGAAGTATCTTGTCAGAGCACAATGGCTTATAACTAAAAACCAATCTCAGGGAAAAAACTAAAAAACATTCAAATACAAGGAGATTGAATAACATGTTATTAAATAATGAATGGGTTAACAGTGAGATCAAGGGAGAAATCAAAAAGTATCTGGAAAGAAATGAATTGAACACACAACAACCCAATACTATAAGACAAAGTGAAGGCAGTTCCTAGAGGGAAGTTCATAGCAATACAGGTCTACCTAAAGAAAATAAGAAAAATCTCAAATAAACAACCTAATCCTACAACTACAGAAACTAGAGGAACAAGAACAACCAAAACTCAGAGCTAGTAGAAAGAAGGAAACAATCAAGATCAGAGTAGAATTAGATGACATAGAAACTAAAAATAACAACAACAACAACAACAACAACAAAACAGTTCAAAGGATCCATGAATCCAGGAGCTGGTTCTTTGAAAAGATAAACAAAATCAACAAACCTTTAACCAGACTCATCAAGAAAAAAAGAGAGGACCCAAATGAATAAAATCAGAAATGAAAGAGAAGTTACAACTGATACCACAGAAATACAAAGGATTGTAAGAAATTACTATGAACAACTATATGCCAAGAAATTGGACAACCTGGGCAAAATGGATACATTTCTAGAAACATACAATCTTCCAAAATGAATCAAGAAGAAACAAAAAGCCTTACTAGACTGATAACAACTAGTGAAATTGAAGCACTAATCAAAAAAACTCCAAGCACACAAAAGCCCTGGACTGGATGGTTTTACAGGTCAATTTTACCAAACATTTAAAGAAGAACTAACTTCTATCCTTCTCAAACTATTCCAGAAAATTCAAGAAGAGGGAACACTCCCAAACTCTTTATAATGCCAGTATTATCTTTATCCCCAAACCAGGTAAAGGCACAACAAAGAAAGAAAACTACAGGCCAATGTCTCTGATGAACATAGATGCTAAAATCCTCAACAAAATATTGGCAATCCAGATTTAGCAATACATTATAAAGATCATACACCATGACCAAGTGGGATTTGTCCCAGGAATGAAAGGATGGTACAATATTCAAAATCAATAAATATAATGTACCACATAAACAATAAATAACAAAGATTACATGATCATATCAATAGATGCTGGAAAAGCATGTGATAAAATCCAGAACCCATTTATATTAAAAGTACTCAGTGAAGTGGGAATAGATGGAACATACCTCAACATACTAAAGGTCATATATGAGAAACCTATTGTCAACATCATACTCAACAGGCAAAAACTAAAATCTTTCCCCTTAAGATCAGGAAGAAGACAGGGGTGTCCACTTTTACTACTCTTATTCAACATAGTATTGGAAACTCTAGCAATCAGATAAGAAAAAGAAATAAGAGGCATCCAAATTGAAAAGAAGGAAGTAAAACTGCTATTATTCATAGATGACATGATAGTGTACATAGAAAACCCTATTGTATTCACCAAAAAAACTATTTGACCTAATAAGTGAATTTAGCAAAACAATGGGATACAAAGTCAATATTCAGAAATTGAAGGTATTTTTGTACACCAACGATGAACTATCAGAATGAGTAACAAGAAAAGTTCCCATTTACTTTAGCAACAACAAAAAAATAAAGTACCTAAGAATAAATTCAACCATGTAGGTAAAAGACCTATATTCAGAAAATTATAGACCACTGAAGAAAGAAATTGAGGAAGATACAAATAAATAGAAGCATATACCATGTTCATGGATTGGAATACTTAACATCATTAAAATGTCCATACTACCCAAAGCAATCTATAGATTCAACACAATTCCTATTAAAATATCAATGACATATTTCACAGATGTAGAAAAAATACTTCAAAAATTTGTATGGAACCAAAAAAGACCCTAAATATCCTCAGCAATCATGAAAAAGAAGAACAAAGTAGGAGGGATCACAATACCTGATATAAAACTATAGTACAAGGACACTGTAATCAAGACAGTCTAGTACTGGCATAAGAACAGACACATAGATCAGTGGAACAGAATAGAGAACCCTATGGTCAATTAATATTTGACAAAGGGTGCATGAGCATACAATGGAGTAAAAATAGCCTCTTCAATAAATGGTGTTGGGAGAACTGGACTGGTACATGCAAAAAAATGAAACTAATCCACCAACTTACACCATACACCTGAATAAACTGAAAATGGATAAAAGACTTAAATATAAGTTGTAACATGATAAAAGTCTTAGACCTAGAGGAAAACACAGGCAGGAAATTTCAGATATATAATGTAACAATATTTTTGCTGATATATTGCTACAGAAATAAAGAAAAAATGAACTAATGGGCCTACATCAAATTAAAAAGCTTCTACATGGCTAAAGAAGCCATCACCAAAATGAAAAGGAAACCGACTGTATAGGAGAACATTTTCAGTGATACATCAGATAAGGGTTAAATCCAAAATATATAAAGAACTCATACAACTCAACACCAGGAAGACAAACAATCCAATTAAAACATGGGCAAAAGACTGGAATAGACACTTCTCCAAGGAGGACATACAGATGGCCCACAGATTATGAAAAGATGTTCAACATCACTAGCCATCAGAGAGATGCAGATTAAAACCACAATAAGACATCATCTTACACCTGTCAGGATGGCCATCATTAATAAATCAACAAACAACAAGTGCTGGTGAGGATGTGGAGAAAAGGGAACCCCAGTGCACTGTTGGGAATACAGACTGGTGAAGCTCCTGAGGAAAACAGTGTGGAATTTCCTTAAAAAACTAAAAATGGAACTGCCTTTTAGCCCAGTGATTCCTCTGCTGGGAATATACCCTAAGTATCCTGAATCACTAATTCAAAAGAACTTATGCACTCCTATGTTCATAGCAGTGCTATTTTCAATAGCCAAGTCCTGGAAACAGCCTAAGTGCCCATCAGTAAATGAGTATACCAAAAAACTGTGGTACATTTACACAACTGAATACAATGCAGCAGAAAGAAAGAAGGCACTTCTATCTTTTGTGACAACATGGATGGAACTGGAGAAGATTATGTTAAGCGAAATAAGCCAGTTGGTGAAAGACAAATACCATATGATCTTACCTATGAGAGAAATCTAATGAACAAAATAAACTAACAAGCAAAATAGAACCATAGACATGGTAATATGGAACAGACTGATAGTAACCAGAAGGGAGTGAGGAGAGGGATAAAGAAGAGGAAGGTACTAATCAAAGAACATGTATGAATGACCCAATTGCCATGGACAATGGTGTGGGGATGGGCTGTGGGAGTGGGGGTTGGGCTGGGTGGAGGATGGCAAAGGGGGAAAAATTGGAACTATTGTAATAGAATAACAATAAAAAATTATAACAAAGAAACTGCCAAACTGTCTTCTAAAGAAACTATACCATTTTGCATCCCCACACTGAAATGAATGAGTTCCTATTGCTCTACAGTGAATGATCTTTTGAAAATGTAATAAAATCATGTCACTCCTGTAGTTAAGATTCTGCAAATGGCTTCGTATCACACTTAGACTGAAGCCCAAATTCTATCATAGCTTACCTGGTCCTAAAAATATAGACTTTTTCTATTCCTTTAAACTCTCTTACTCCTTATTCACCATGCTCCAAATGACATCAATCTTTCAGTCGCTTATGCTCACTAACTTCATTCTTGTCTCAGGACCTTTGCACTTGTTGCTCCCTTTTTCTGACATATTATCTAAAGTAACATGCCAACCCCACCATATCTTTACTCCTTTTTTCTTCATGACACTCCCCTCTACTTGAAATTATAGCATATATTCATTTAATTGCTTATTGATCTTTCTTTCCCATTACAATGTAAATTCTATGAGGGTAGAGACTTTGTCAGTTTCCCCATAGCCTAGAATAGTGCTTTTGTGCGACAGATGTTCAATAAATATTTATCAAATAAATAAGTGAATAGATTTGTAACCCACAGATTATTTTTCCTCTCTGGGTGGCAATTTGCTCATCTGGAGAATAAGGGGTCACAGTAGATGACTTCTGAGGATGTGTTCAGTTCTAAACACATCAGGAGCATATGAGAAATTAGCAATTTAGTAAGTAAACAGAGCCTAACTTCTTTATGAGAATAGGAATAAAATTTTAATTTTATAATAATTAAATTTTAATAATAATTCTCCCTTCCCCTGTTTGTATTTTATTATTTTGACCAAAATGTCTTTAAGGTCCAGTTGTGTGTCTAACATGGGGTTGAGAAAAACTCTGAGACCTAAGACAGATTTTAAGTATTGCTGCTGAAGTCATCCAGAGTTAAGCACAGACAGCTATGAACTGGAGAGTTTTATAAAGGAAGGAAGGTCAAGCTTGGGCTAGAAGGTTGATTGGTTTTATGTTTGATCTAAGAATAGGCAGGCAGCCTTTAACTATTAAGAAGGAAGTGGAATGCTAAAAATATACTATCTGGGAAATTATCTGAAGACTTTCTACCAGAATTGAGCTCCCTGAGCAGATTTTGAGTTACTTTGTGGTAAAGGTATGCTTTTTCAACTTAGTTTTGAAGCATGGTTTCTAGCATATGTTAGATGCTAGAAGATTATTCATTGGATGAAACTGGGGTGGGCATTGAGCCTGAAGTGTTAAGAGGTGGAAGTCCAGTGAGTATTGCCTGTTGTACTGGCTTCCACATCTGTGAGGTAGGCAACTTCAGTATCCTCACTGGCTAGGAAGGAAACAGAAGGTGAGATGAGTTCACAGCTCAAATCCTGTAGTTGAAGCTTGGACTTGAATCCAGAGCATCCTGAATTCCATGAGGCCTTGATGTGAGATTACCCGGTCTTATAGACAACATATACTCTCAGTACACAGACATGCTTTTTTGCCAGGCCCGTTCCTGAGTTCACAATTACAACATAATTCAATCTGAAATTTTCTCCCATATGGTATTAGTATTCTATTTGGTAGCCACCCAGATTCCAAACAGTGAAGGCTCACCATCAAGAACTTGATTGAATGACCCACCTGGAATTGTTTATACTTCATTAAGGCTTTTTCATAAATCATGAGTTTGACAGGTTACTGGCATGGACTTTCCAAATCTCATAATTGTATTTTGTTTTTTTCTTGCTTCATCAGTTTCCTTTCACAGGCTGACAGCTTAGCAAATGTTACTTGAACTACCAGCTATTGCAGTGAGCACTTCTAGTGTGAGTAACTACTACATGCCCAGCACTGCTGAGGGGTCTGAAGACTTGGCTTGTATGCAATCTTGATTCTGCCATATATTAGTTGGATGACCTTGGCAGATCACTGCTGTCATTTCTGTGAAAAAAAATACATGTCATGGTAACTGTTTCATAAGGCCATTATGAGGATGACCTGAGATAACATGAGAAAAGAATTTGGTGCAGTGTCTGACACAAAGTGTGTACTGAATAAAAATGCTCATGATTGCAGTTCTGCTATTAGTAGGCTCCAAGAAGACTTGAGCATTCAGAGGCTGGAAGGATCTCCAGTGATCAGCCCCTAATTATAGAGTGATAGCTATTGCCCTATAATATTGTGTCTATCCATAATAGGTGAGTTGTGGGAAAAACAAAGATCTTGAATTGACCTAGGTCATTATTTGAATTTTTTAATCTTTTTTTGGAAGCCAAGCCAAGACTGTGGACTGTAATGAAGGTGTGCAGAGGAGTGGTGCTCCCTACCACTATTATAACCTCTATGAAGGCTTGTTTTTGTATTCTCAGAGCCTACCACAGTAGCACTTAACAGGTCAACAGGCTTTTTTACAACTGTCTGTTGAATGGAAAAAAAACGAAGCAAAATAGAAGATAATTCATTGATTACATCTGTATATCTATATCTATATATATTTGCTGATTAGAAAAGTATTATTGTATCCTGTAAAAAAATCAAATACCAAAATATATAAAGAAAAATAGTTTCTTGAAATTTTACCCCCAGAGATAACTATTGTTAAAAATTTGGTTTCTATTTTCCCTTATTTTAAAAATGCATATATTAACATATATGTCTTTTATAAAAGTAGGTTCATACTATTTGATCTGATCTACAATTAATTTTTAAATTTAGGTGTATCTTAGGAAATTTTTGAGAACCATTTCATATAGGTGTACATTTACTTTTAAGGGTTGCTCTATTTTTTATCATGTTTGTATCATGTATATATTTATCCACTCCTCTCTTGATGGAAATTTAGATAGGTTTTCATTTTTTCAATATACTATACAATACTTCAAGAAATATTCACATTCATATCTTTGCCTTATTGGGAAAAGCATTCTATTGGGGAAAAAACCCTAATAGTGGAATTCTAGGTGGAAGGATATGCATGTTAGAAATTTTGATGTCATGCAATGTACTTTTACAAATTCCTTTGAATTGGGAAATGTGGTCGAATTCCAACCTTGCTTTGCCCCTACCTGGAACAATAGGATGAGCTGCTTATCCTAGTGCTCTTCCACTTACACAATAATAAAGGATGCTGAAGGTGGGTACATAGGTGCTTGCTTGTATGTTGTAGCTGAAGAAGATGTTTTTTATCTGGGCAGTTCATTTTCTCTGACCAAGTAGCTTTAAGGAGCACATGCATATGGAGGGATGAGGAAGGAAAGAATTGTCCACTTAGGAGCCAAAATAAATAAAAAAGATGATGAACCAAATAGCAAATATTTCCTATAAGGTAATTTAGCCTGGTGTGGTGACATGTTTCCATAATGTGTCAATATCAGAGTTGGGAAACAGAAAAAGTATTCTACATTTGAGGGGAAAAATAGTTGTGAACTAAGCCACCTCCCCACCCTGACCCCCACTCCAAGCATTTTATCCTATCTGCCCCTGGCCCCAGTCCAGACTGTGAAGTTTTATGTGTGGAAGGATGAATGCTTCCACAAAATCATTACAAAACTTGATCTCCTAAGACTTCCAGCCAAGATGGACATGTAGGGAGATACATTCTGTCTCCTAGCACAATCAAACGGAGACAATAACAGATTTAAAAATAAAAAACAAAAGAACTGACAGAAAATTGAACTGTATGGAAGTCCGACAACCAAGGAGTTGAAGAAAGATTCATCCTGTAGGAGGGACGGAGATGGGCAGCTAGGTGGAGAGGACTCGTGGCAAGGTGGTTGCTTGTGGACAGGGCTGGGCAAGGTGGTGGCTGGAGGACCGGGTGAGGTGGCAGCTGGTGGACCAGGCAAGGCAGCTGCTGGCAGTGCAGGCGGTCCCACATTTGCTTGCAGATAAACTGGGAGAAAGCACAGGGGAGCAAGACAGACTGGGCAACCCAGGGTTCCAGTGTAGGGAAAGAAAGCCTTAAAACCTCTGACTGAAAAAACCTGTAAGGGTTGAAGCAGCCGGAGAAATTCCCAGCCTCACAGGAGAGTTTGTTGGAGAGACCCACAGGGTCCTAGAATGTACATAAAACCATCTGGGAATCAGCACCAGAAGGGCCCCATATGCTTGTGGGTAGCAGAAGAAGTGACTGAAAGCCTTCAGAAAGCTGAACACCTGGCATTGTTCCCTCTTGGACCCCATCCCCACATACAGCACCATAACACAGTGCATAGGTTGCTCCGCCCTGGTGAACACCTAAGGGTCCACCCCTTATTATGTAGCAGGTGCACTGAGACCAAAAAAATGGCCCCAATGAAAGAACAGATCAACGCTCCGGAAAAAAATACAACTAAGTGATGAAGAGATAGCCAACCTATCAGATGAACAGTGCAAAACACTGTTAATCAGAATGCTCAAAGAATTGGTTGAGCATAGTCACAAAATAGAAGAAAAAGTAAAGGCTATGAAAGGTGAAATAAAGGAAAATGCACAGGGAACAAACAGTGACAGGAAGGAAACTGGGACTCAAATCAATGGTTTGGAGCAGAAGGAAGAAAGAAACATTCAACAAGAACAGAATGAAGAAACAAGAATTCAAAAAACTGAGGAGAGGCTTAGGAACCTCCAGCACAACTTTAAATGTTCCAACATCTAAATCATAGAGGTGCCAGGAGAAGAAGAAGAGCAAGAAATTGAAAACTTATTTGAAAACATAATGAAGGAGAACTTCCCTAAACTGGCAAAGGAAATAGACTCCCAGGAAGTCCAGGAAGCTCAGATACTCCCAAAGAAGTTGGACCCAAGGAAGCACACACCAAGGCACATCATAATTACATTACCCAAGATTAAAGATAAGCAGAGAAACTGGGAAGCAGCAAGAGAAAAGGAGAGAGTTACCTACAAAGGAGTTTCCGTAAGACTATCAGCTCATTTCTCAAAAGAAACCTTGCAGGCAAGAGGGGGTGGAAAGAAGTATTCCAAGTCACAAAAGGCAAGCACCTACGTCCAAGATTACTCTATGCAGCAAAGCTTTCATTTAGAATGGAAGGGCAGATAAAGTGCTTTCCAGATAAGGTTAAGTTAAAGGAGCTCATCTATCACCAAGCCCTTATTATATGAAATGTTAAAGGGACTTATCTAAGAAAAAGAAGATAAAAAATATGAACAGTAAAATGACAACAAACTCACAACTATCAACAGTTGAACCTAAAAACAAAAACAAAAACAAAAATAGACTAAGCAAACAACTAGAACAGGAACAGAATCACAGAAATGGATATCACATGGAGGCTTATCATCAGGGAAGGGGGAGGAGAGAAAGGAGAAAAAGATACAGGGAATAAGTTACATAAATGGTAGAACGTAGTCAGGGGGAGGTTAAGAATAGTACAGGAAACGTAGAAGCCAAAGAACTTATATTTATGACCCATGGACATGAACTAAGGGTTGGGGGTTGCAGGTGGGAGAGAGTGTGCAGGGCGGAGGGGAATAAAGCGGGGGAACGGGACAACTGTGATAGCATAATCAATAAAATATATTAAAAAATGAAAAAAATCATTACAAAACTGGAGACTTCCTTATTGTGGTGAAGATGAAGGGGGAGAGGAGGAAGGGCTGGAATCGGGATGGCTTTGCAGCACTGGCAGGGATTTTCAGAGTGATTTACTGTGGATTGATTTGCAGTTTATTCTGCAGCCATTGTTTGTAATGTGCTTTGCCAGCTCATGTACCCTGAACTTTAATTGTTCTAAATTAAACTATGGGGACCAGACAGCACACATTTCAATCAGAACGACAAAATATTGCACCAAATCCCGTAGAGATATATCAGCCCCTGTTACGATGGGCTTGAACAAAAGGGAAGAGCAGAAGGAGCTCTCAGGAAGACATTTGATTAGAGTCTAATAGTTTCTGTTCTGTATCTGTACAAGGTAAAACCCAAGTGTGCCACCTCACCTTGAATATTCAGGCCATTTACCTAAATATTAAGGAAATGTGTCCCTGAAATACATTGCCTTATATTTTTTCTATTAGTGTTGATTTCAGACAATGAGTTGAAGTGGTAGCTGGGTTAGCCTGGAAAAGCTGCAAGGAATTGTCTGGATTTATTCAAATGCACGGAAGCTGAATTTCTTCTGGAAAGAGGCTGCTCCCTTTCCTCTTATTATTCCTTGTTGGAATGGGTAGTTTTAAGTTATTGTGGAGCCTAGAAAAAAAGACCCGGAATCTAGGTAAGCAGCTTAAGCTGCAGGCTCCCTTGTTGGTAATATGTTTTTTCACCTCATCTTTTCCTCAAAATGTAAAAGCAATTATAATTGTTAATATATGCAAACATCACAATCTATTCCAAATAATTTAATTTTTGACATTTACAAATATAAAAAAATAAAGATAATACAGCACACACATAAATTCAAGTTATACCAAAAGGCATAAATGAACAGTGAGAGCTAATGTTATTCTATACTCTTCCAAACCCAAAGATAACCACTGTTGATTTTCTACTGTCTTTTCAGCATGTATACATTTTTCAGAAATGGAGTCATACTTATTCATACTGTCTTATTCCTTTTTTTATTAAAGAGCATATTTTCCCAATTTAACACATTGAGTAAACACTTTTCCAGAAGTAACTCTTATTCTTTCAAATAGCCACAATATTAAATTCAACAGATACTTGATAATTTCTATAGTCCTCTATCAATGAGCATTTAGCTTGCTTGAAGCTTTTAGCACTGGAATTGTTTTATGATTTTATAAATATGCGTATTCACAAGACAAATTGTAGCAGTGGTATTGATGGGTGGAAAAGATGCTCACAACTATCATTGTGCTAGGTATTGTCAAATAAGATTCCATCAATTCTCATGTCTTAAGAAGATCTGAGAGTGTGTGCTTACCTTCAAAGCCACACAGTTGAAAAATAGGTGCATTTAGGGCAAAATTAAGACTTATACATCTATAATTACTTTGATATCTTTCTTAGCCTTAACAACTGTCACCCTTTCCCTGGTTCTTCTTCCCTTTATAATCTATGACTTCAGGCCTTAGGTGTTGCTTTACACTAATATCTTCATTATTTTTAGGGCTCTTCTCTTATTTGACTAATAATGGGGTCCTCCAACATGTTGGGCTTAGCTAATTTTTCTTTGTGAGTGACTCAGAAGTGGCCTAGATTCATTTTCTTGTTCTCCCTGGATTTTACACAATCTCTTTCTCCTAATTTGTTGACTTGGGCCCCTCCTGGGCTTATGCAGAGCTCCCTGGATTGAATCTGTACTATCTCCTGGAGTTTACATGGCCATTTTCATAATTTCTGACACAGTCAGGGCTTTTTGTCAGCTAACTTCAATTTTTACTCAGCTAACTTCAATTTTTATTCAGCAAGCACTGATTGAAAACCTACTGGGTGCTAGGTTCAGGATATCTGCCTTCTGGAGACCATGGCTCAACTGGAGAGACAGACATGCAGACAGATGGTTACACTCCTGTGGTGACTGCAGGACATCTGAGGTGTTTGCAGTCTTTTGGGACTAGAAGAGAGAAAGCACTTAACTCTGCTCATTCAGGCCAGGGAACCCTCTTGAAAGAGGTGATTACTAAACTGAGGCTTAAAAGATCAACATTTGCTTATATTGAATAATTCCACTTCAGTTATATTACAAAGAAAATCTTGAACATGCACACAGTAAGACAAGAACATTATAGCATTGTATGTGAGAGTGAAAAATTGGAAACAAACTAAATGTCCAAACAATAGGCAAATAAATATGGTACAGTTAGGTAATGAAGTACCATTTAGCCCTTAAAATAAATAAACCAAGTATTTATATAAATGTATATATTTTAATATATTTATATTAACAGGAATATATTTATATCAATTTATTATTTCCATAAATATATTTATATAAAACATATAATTATATATTACATAATTTAGATAATTTAAATTAATTTATATATTTATATTAAACATAAAATTTAATAAATATAAATATATTTAAATATATATATTTTGATATAATGATATATCTATCATTATGGATAGTTCTTATAAACATCATGTCGAATGAAAAAAAGCAAGCTGCAGAAAGGTGAATATAGTATATGTCACTGTAAAAACAGAAAATAATGCCATGGGTTTAGGGACATATGTGTATAGAGAAAGAAGTTGTTGATAGCAAGAATAAACAGCAGCCTCAGGATAGCAGTTATCTGGTTTGGGAGAAGCAGGAGGAAAATTAGATTGGGGAGGAGAAAAAGGGGCTTCTTCTGTAATGTTTCATTTCTTTAAAAATGGTGTAATCAAACATAACAAAATGTTCACATCCATTAGATAAAAGTGGCAGGTACATTGGTGTTCACTTTATTATTCTTTGTATGTTTGAAGAATTTAATTAAAGAAGAATGAATAGGATTTCATTGTTGGATGAGCTGGGGCCCTGTGGGTGTGTCTGGGGAGGCAGTTTTACAGATATTTGCCATACTGGGTTAACTTCATCAGCACTCTTAGAAATGTTTTATGAAAGGGAGAGAGAAAACATTTCTTCTGGGTGACTTCTAATGGTTTTAAACTTTGCTTTAGGGACCCCTTGTGACCCCACAGAGTCCCTCCATGGCCCACGGCTAGAGGGGGAGGAAGGCATTCACCAGGTGGGGCTCAGAGCCTTCCACACTCTTCCCCAGCCATAGCAGACTCATTTACATTTACTGTATTTGTTTGCACAATCATGTAAAATAGTCTTTGAACAAAGGTTTTGAGCTGAAAAAAAAAGGGAGTTTGGAAACACCTGCCTTGGTAGTCCTTTGCCTGGGTGGTTACTGTCTTTCATCTTTTTAGTTTGTAAAAATAAACTTGGTTTTTCCATGTGTAAGCTCGCACTAAAGGGAATGCTATCCTCCCTTCTGATCTTTTTCTGGCTCTGCCCTCTCTTCATGTTCTTTGGTCTCTGAGGTCTCTTCTCACAAGTGTTCCAGTGAGTTTCACTATTGTGGGGTTCCTTTGGTTTGTACCCTGGATTCATCTAGGTTTCCTTTATAGCAAAGCATGAAGATTTCCTGCAATCACTCTTTATTTTTTTAAGTGTAATATTTTATTCTTAATGTATAAGTAGTTATTTTTTAAGCTTTATCGAGTTAAAATTGGTATATCCAAAATTGCACTCATGTAATGTATACATTTTGGTGAGTTAGACATATGCATACACCTGTGGTACTATCAGTACAACCAAAGTACTAAAAACACTTGAGTCACCTCTAAAAAGTTCCTTGTATTCGTCTGTATGTATATGTTGGTAAGAACATTTAACATGAACTACATCCTCTTAACATGTTTTAATGTGCACAATACCCTATTGTTAACTATGGACACTATGTTGTACAGCAGATCTCTGTGCCTCCACACCTTGCCATCCTCTGCTCCACCTGCTCTTTCTTTAGAGCTCTTTCTCCATATATTCTGTCTGATCTACAGACTGATCTCCTTGCCTCTGGCCCTTACCCTTTGTTATCTGTCAAATACACTCTTGCAAAGTAATTTTCCTCTGGCACCATCTTAATCACATGATGGTGATCAAGTCTATTGACTTGATCCAAAAACTATTAACAATTTCTCATCTTCAAAATAAAATGTCTTTTAGATAATTACCTCTACTAGATAGGCTTGTCTACATAATTTCTCCTTCTACCCTTTATCCCTCAATTTATTCCCCTCTCAGCTCCCTTGCTGCCTCCTTTATCTAATACCCAATAACCTGGTCCACCCAACAGGCAGATTCTTGCATAGTGTTGACAAAACCTTCTGAGTCTATTGAGGCTGCTCAACTGTACTCCAGGATGTGTTACATAATACCCCTACATACAGAAGGTATTGAATTAGTAATTTAATTAAATTATCATTTGCAGTTGTCCATTGTACCATTGTGCACTGTTTGTCCATGTAAATGCAGTCTATTGAGATCGTAATCTCTTTAGTGCAAGAATAGTGGCTGACTTGTTTCACAGTGCCATTTGCTTGTCAGGTTTTTAATAAATAGTCTCAAGTCATGGACATAAGTGCTGTATGTGAAATTTGTAGACCAGCGAAGCTTTATGGCTCTCAGTAAATTCTGTTAACAGCAAACAGGGGAAATTATGAATATAAAATCTCCTTGGCATAAGAACTATTTGTCCTCATCTCCAATTGATTAAACAAGTAAATCTGACTTGGGCTACTTCTGAAATTTACTAAGTTTTAAGGATTTCCCACTTATAATACCCTAACTTAGGTTACAAAGAATGTATTATGTATATTTTTATATATTGACCCTAATGTGATACCTTCCCTGCCTAGAATAAATTCTTCATTAACATGACTATTTTGACTAGTAAATTTAAGGAATACCAAAACTAACATGGATTTTAATAGATATGATGTTGAGAAAAATTTAAGGCTAATATGAATTTCTTGGTTGCCTTACTGGCCAAAAAGTTTGTCTACAGCCATATTATGTCAGTCATACATGTATGAAACCCTCCCTTTCACCCTTATTCTCTAGGAAGACAAATAATCCAATTAAAAAATGAGCAAAAGACTTGAATAGACACGTCTCGAAAGAAGACATGCAGGTGGCCAGCAGACATATGAAAAAATGCTCAGTGTCACTAATCATAAGAGAAATGCAAATTAAAATCACAAAGAGATATCACCTCACACCTGTCAGAATGGCTACCATCAATAAATCAAAAAACAAGTGCTGGCGAGGATGTGGAGGAAAGGGAACCCTAGTGCATGTTGGTGGGAATGCAGACTGGTGCAGCCACTGTAGAAAACAGGATGGAGTTTCCTCAAAAAGTTAAAAATGGAACTTCTTTTTCACCCAGTGATCTCACTTCTGAGAATATATCTTAAGAATCCCAAAACACCAATTTGAAAGAACATATGTACCCTATGTTCATAGCAGTGTTATTTACCATAGCCGTGATCTGGAAGCAGCCCAAGTGCCCATCAGTAGATGAATGGAGACAAAAGCTGTGGTACATTTACACAATGGAATGTTACACAGCTGTATAAAAGGAAATCTACTCCTTTTTTAATTGGGTTGTTTGTTTTCTTAACCTTATCTTACATTTTGAGAACTTTTAATATTTTCTATATACAAGTTCTATATCAGATATGAGACTTGCAAGTACCTTTTTCCAGTCTGTGGTTTATCTTTCATTCTTGTCACCATGTCTTTAGACGAGCCAACATTACTGATTTTTAAGATGCTCAATTTATCAATCTTTTTCTTTCAGGAATCATGCTTTTGCTGTTGTATCTAAGAAATCTTTGTCTAACACAGTGTTACAAAGATTTTCTCCTTTATTTTCTTCTGGAAGATTTATAGTTTTAGGTTTCACATTTATGCCTGATTCATCTTGAGTTAATTTTTATTTGTGGTGTAAGTAGAAATTGAAATGTATTTTTGCTTATGGGTATCCAAATGGTCCAGCACCATTTGTCAAAAAAACTCCATTGAATTGCCTTTACAGCTTTGTTCATAATCAATTGATCATATATAAAGAGTGGGGTAAAAGTAGGGTTTACAATTGTGAGGAGGCAAAACACAGTGTTTATTCTTGTCTTATTTATTAATTACAGTATTATTTTCCATATGAACATTGTAATCCTGCTTTTGCCCATCCTATATGTACAATAGATTCTCTATTCTATTCCATTGATCTACATGTTTATCCTTCTACCAGAACCACAGTCTCTGGATTACTGTGGCTTGATAATATATCAGGTAGTATGCAATTTTCCAATATGATTTTTTTAAAATTATTTAGTCCATTCTAGTTCCTTTATCCTTGTATTTAAATTTTAGAATCAGCTTGTCAATTCTTATACAACATCCTGCTGGAGATTTTACTGGACTTATGCTAAATCTTCAGATCAGTTTGAAGAGAATTAACATCTTAATAATATTAAAATTTTTAATCCACATAGTATAGCTCCCCATTTACTTGGTTTCTTTTTGTTTCTTTCATCAATGTTCAGTAGTTTTCGGTGTACAGATCTGGCAAAAATTTTGTTAGATTTATGATAGAATATTTTATATTTTGTGTGTCATTTTAAATATTATGTTTCAAATTTCAATTTCCAGTGGCTCATTGCTATTATATAGAAATAGTTGATTTTTTTCTAATTTTTCAGCATTTCATTTTTGTTTTTTAAAAATATATTTTAGTGATTATGCTATTATAGTTGTCCCAGTTTTTCCCCTCTCACCTGCCTCCACCCTATACCCCCCATTCCCTTTGACAACCTGCCCCCCACCCCTTAGTTCATGTCCAAGGGTCATGCATATAAGTTCTTTGCCTACTCCATTTCCTATACTATTCTTAACATCCCCCTGTCTATTCTGTACCTAACAATCTGCACTTCTTAATCCACGCATCTTTTCCCTCCCAACTGATAATCCTCCAAATGATCTCCATGTTTGTGATTCTGTTTATGTTCTGCTTGTTTGCTTAGTTTGTTTTATAGATTCAATTGTTGATAGTTGTGAATTTATTGTGATTTTAATGTTCACAGTTTTGATCTTCTTTTCTTAAATAAGTGTCTTTAACATTTTATATAATAATGACTTGGTGATGATAAACTCCTTTTTTTAGTTTTACCTTGTCTGGGAAGTATTTTATCTACTCTTCATTCTAAATGATAGCTTTGCTGGATAAAGTAATCTAGGTTGTAGGTCCTTGCTTTTCATCGCTTTGAATACTTCTTGACAGTCCCTTCTAGCCTGCAAAGTTTATTTTGGGAAATCAGCTGACAGTTTTATAGATACTCTTTTGTAGGTACCTCTGCTTTTCTCTTGTTGCTTTTAAGATTTTCTTTTTATCTTTAACCTTTGGCATTTGAATTATGATGTGTCTTGGTGTGGTTCTGTTTGTGTTCCATCTTGCTTGGGACTTTCTTTGCTTCCTGGATTTGTATGTCTATTTCTTTAACCAAATTAGGGAAGTTATCTTTCATTATTTTTTCAAATAAATTTTCAATTTCTTGTTCTTTCTCTTCTCCTCTGGCACTCCTATTATTAAAATGTTGGTATGTTTGAAGTTGTCCCAGAGGCTCCTTATCCTATCCTTGTTTATTTTTCAGATTTTTTTTTTTTTTTTTTTGCTGTTCTGATAAATGTTCTTTTCTTCCTTATGTTCCAAATCATTGATTTGATTCTTGGCTTCATCCACTTCACTGTTGATTCCTTATAAATTTTTCTTTATTTTACTTAGTGTAACATTCATTTCTTCCTGGGTCTTTTTTCTGCTGTTGAAGTACTTAACGAGTTCCTTGAGCATCCTAATAACGAGTACTTTGAACTCTGCATCTGATAGATTGCTTATCTCCATTTTGTTTAGTTCTTTTTATGGAGTTTTGTTTTTTCTTTCATTTGGGTCATGTTTTTTTTTTTTTTTGCCTCATTTTGGCAGACTCCCTGTGTTTGTTTGTATGTAGTAGGTAGAGGTGCTTTGACTCCCTGTCTTATTAGCATGGATGATTGTAGAAAAGCAAGCCAGTAAGTTGGATGGGGCAGACCCTTAGGTAATTGCCAGTGTGGGGCAACCCGTGTGAATCAGGTTGATGGAATCAGATATAGTTTCACTGCTGTGTGGCTCTGTGTTCGGGAGGGCTCAGAAAGGGAATTATGGCTGCTGCCTGGCCTCTGGTGTTTTGTCTGAGAGGAAGCTATCTCCCAGCACTTGCCACTGGTGCCCTTCCAACTGCTACCCTGGTGCTGAAACCCAGAGGGAGTGAATCTAAATCCTAAATTTGTTGCAGGCCTTTTAAGAGGAGAGGCCTGAGAATCCCACAGTTGCTTCCGCTGCCCCAATGATTGGTTTTCACAGCCATAAGTTATGTGGACGTACCTTCCTGGCACTGGAACACTGACTGGGTGGTTTGGTGTGGGGCTGGGATCCCTTGCTCCTGAGGTATCCCTCCCGATTTTTACTCACCACACATGGGTGTGGGACCACTGGTTCCATGTCTCTGTGTCTCCATCCCTCCTGTCCATCTGGATTAATGTAGTTTCTTTAATTCCTTGGTTGTCACACTTCCATACAATTCAATTTTCTGATGGTTCTGGGTGATAGTAGTTTTTTAGTTTAGTTGTAGTTTTTGCTGTGTTTGCACAAGGAAGCAAGCTGTGTTTACCTACACCTCCATCTTGACTGGAGGTCTGTGATTTTTGTATATTGATCTTGCCCTACTCAATTACTAGCTTTGGTTGCTTTTTTAAAAAAATAAACTTTTATGCCCTAACCTAGTGGCTCAGTTGGTTGGAGTGTTGTTCCTTCCACACACCAAAAGGTTGTGGGTTCAATTTGTGGTCAGGGCACACAGCTAGGTTGTGGGTTTGATCCCCATTCAGGGAATGTATGGGGAGCAACCATTTGATGTTTCTTTCTCTCTCTCCTTTCCCGTCTCTCTAAAATCAATAAACGTATCCTAAGGCGAGGATTAAAAAAATAGGCTGCATTTTTAGAGCAGTTTTAGGTTCACAATAAAATTGAGAAGTATGTACAGAGATTTTTTCATATAGCCCCTGCCTCCACATGCATAGCCACCTCCACTACCAACATCCCTCACCAGAGAAACATTTTTTGAATTGAAGAACCTACTTTGACACATCATTATCACCCAAAGTCCATAGTTTACATTATGGTTTACTCTTGGTGTTGCATATTCTATGGGTTTGGACAAATGTATAACGACATACATCCACCATTAGAGTATCATTAGAGTATCATACAGAATGGTTTCACTGTCTTAAAAATGCTCTGTGCTCTGACTATGCACCCCTTTCTCTCCACAATCCCTGATCTTTTTTACTGTTTCCATAGTTTTACCTTTTCCAGAATGTTCTATATTTGGAGTCACATAGTATGAAGCCTTTTCAGGTTGGCTTCTTTCACTTGGTAATATCCATTTAGGTCTCCTCCATGTCTTTTTATGGTGTGGTAGCTCATTTCACTTTAGTGTAAAATAATATTCCATTGTCTGGATGTACCATATATTATTTATCAATTCAATTACTGAAGGACATTTTGGTTTCTTCCAAGTTTTGGTCATTATGAGTTATAAATGTTATAATATTTATAAAATGTTATAAACTGTTATAAATATTCATGTGAAAGTTTTGTGTGGATACAAGTTTTCAACTCCTTTGAGTAAAAGCAAGGAACACAGTTGCTAGATTGTATGGTAAGATTATGTTTAACTGTGTCAGAAACTGCCAAATTGTCTTCCGAAATGGCTGTACCATTTTGTACCTCTACAAGAAATGAATGAAAGTTGCTGTTGCTCTATATGTCCACAAGCATTTGGTGTTGTCTGTCTTCCAGATTTTGGACATTCTAATGGATGTATAGTGAAGTTGTGGCAGCTTTTTTTGCATATTTTTTGATATTTTTCTAAATAGACAATTACATCACTTATGACAATCATATCATTTATAAGGAGAGTTTTATTTCTTTATACAATATGTATATTTTAATTAAGTTTCACTATATTACTGCAGTGACTAGAACCTCCAGTATGATGGTGAATATGAGCATAAAGAATTGAGAACCTTCATTTATTCTCAGTCTTAAGGGAAAATATTAGTCATTCATCATTAAATATAATGTTAGCTATGGGTTTTTTGGTAGGTGCTTTTTTCAGGTTGTGGATATTCTCTTGTGTTCCTAGTTTTCTGAGTGTTTCTCTCTTTTTTTAAAAATCAGAAATGTTTTATTTTTGTCAAAGGGTTTTTTGGCATAGGGTCATTGAGATGACCCTATGCTTTTCTTCTTTAATCTGTTGAGATGGTAAACCACATGAACTGATTTTCTTTTTTTTTTTAGAGAGTAGTAAATAGTTTTATTTATCTATACATGTACTGATATACTGTTATGCATTTCAAATTTAACATTTGCTACTCTTTTCCAATTCATATTCATAGTAAATATTTATTTCATTTTAATTTAATTATTGTTCAAGTACAGTTTTCTGCCTTTTACCCCCATCCCAGCCCACCCCCTCAACCCTCCCTACCTCTCTCCCATTTCTACCCCCCTTGTTTTTGTCCATGTGTCCTATATACTTGTTCCTGTAAACCCTTCCCCTTTTCCCCTGAAATTCCCTTCCCTCTCCTCTCTGGTCACTGTCAGCCTGTTCTCAATTTCAGTGTCTTTGGTTATATTTTGCTTGTTTGTTTGTTTTGTTGATTAGCTTCCTGTTAAAGGTGAGATCATATGGTATTTGTCTTCCACCGCCTGGCTTATTTTGCTTAGCATGAACTGATTTTCAAATGCTAAGTTAACTTCACATTTCTTGAGATAAATCCCACTTGGTCATGATGTATTTTTCTGTTTATATATTAGTGGATTCAGTTTTATACAATGTTGTTGAGGATTTTTATATCTATATTCAATGAGGAATATGAGTTAGTAGTTCCATTTGTGCTCAGTTCCCCATCTGTTCATGCATTCTTTCCACCATTTATAGTTGAGCCTTTAACATATTAACCAAAATTATTTTAAATTCTATGTCTGATAGTCTCAATATCTTGGTCATATCTGAGTCTGGTACTGTTGGTTGTTTTTTTCTCTGGACAATGTATTGTTTTTCCCTTGTTTTATTATGTGTCTCATAAATTTTGGTTGAGATCTGGACATTTTGTGTAGGACATTAGAGGCTGAAGTAAATACATGTATGACCAAAACAGACATAACTTTTCTTTTTCTAGGCCTTGTGTGTGTGTCTGTGTGTGAATCTAGTCAAAGCAAAATTTACAATAGCTAAGTACTGGAAGCAACCTAAATGCCCTTCAGTAAATGAGTGGATCAAAAAATTTTGGTACAATTACACAATGGAATACTATGCAGCAGAAAAAAAGAAGGAGCTCCTACCCTCCGTGACAGCATGGATGGAACTGGAGAGTATTATGCTAAGTGAAATAAGCCCAGCAGTGAAAGATAAATACCATATGATCTCACCTACGAGTGGAACCTAATCAACAAAACAAACAAGCAAGCAAAATATAACCAGAGACATTGTAATTAAGAATAAACTGACAGTAACCAGAGGGAAGGGGAGAGGGGAAAATGGGAAAGAAGGGGAAGGGTCATCAAGGAACATGTATAAAGGACCCATGAACAAAGCCAAAGGTGGGTAGGATTGAGGGTGGGAGGTGGGAGTGGGTGGGGTGGGGGAGAGTGTCGGGGGGAAAATGGAGACAACTGTGCCTTTCCTATGATGGCAACTACTCCCCATTTTCAGGCCTGTACCATTGATGGTGGTTTTCTTTGGTTTCTCACTCTACCCCCAGTCTTTTTTTGTGAGCACTCAGTGAGGTCTATGAATGGATGTGGATTTCTCTATGTCTGTGGGTTCCAGAGATTCTATGATATCATGCCAGCCCACTCTGAGACTTTAGAAATTGATTAAAAATGTTAGCTGAATTTTCCTTACTTGCTTGTATGGTGGCCATTGTCAGTCCCACATAAACCAGTGTTTGTGTCCTGTTCTTTTGGCAGACATTTGTCTTTCCTTAATTTCAGGCTACTTATTTTCTCTGCATCCTCAGCCTTTGTGTGGGTTCAAATATTTATGGTTTTGAATATTATCTGGTTTTCCCCTCATTGTAAATGTGGGGACTATGTTCTTCCAAGCTTTCTATATCTTAAGTGGAAGCTGGAATTTAGCATGTATTATTGAGAAAGTCCAAACCTTCTCCTATATGGCCCATATCTAATGCTGGTTACTTACATTTATTATAATATTGTTTTTAAAAACTTTGTGGCTACCTCTTAAGAAGGCAAAAATTCAACCAATATGGATTAAGATAAAATCTATTTCTATTATGGTATTAGATAATAGATTTTAACCCAAGAGCCATTTCCATTGGACTGGTAGTAATTGCCTGAAATGTCATGTTGAAAGGATTGTGAGACAAATTTTAATTTTGTCTCTAATTGGTGATGTTCCCATAAGCACAGAATGACCAAGGGGGAGCTCTGATGGAATATATCTACTTTCCTTGATTACTACCTAAGGATATGGGAAGAGTGGGGATGAAGGGAATGAGAAGTTTCTCTAGAGAAGCAATAGATGTAGTTCTTAGCTAACAGAACTTCCAGTTTAGTTGGAGATGAATGATGTGAGCTGGTGAAACAATTGCAGACAGTACACTAAATATTTAAACTTTGAGGGTTATAGAACGTGAAAGGTTTTGTGAAAGGGAGTGGTCTTTGTGGGCTTCAGTATCTTGGAAGGCATGTTCATCCAGGAAGAGGACAATGGCCAAGAGAGTGAGGTCAATTTTGAGATTGTTTAGCCCTGGGTGATGTAGCATAAGTAGAAATGTTCTGTGCAGAGGAAAAGACCAGAGAGAGAGGTTGAGATGATATCATCATTGTCGTCATCATCATCATCATTATCAAATTGATAATTAGAAGCAATGAGAAGAGGTGAGCTGACAGAGGGAGCAAGTGTACATGGAGAAGAATGAAGAAATGAGGACAGACTTGGGGTTGGGACAGAGTGGAGACAGCTATCCTTAGCAGGAGGAAAAGGAGTTGCTGATGAAGGAGACAGCACTGTGATGGCTGCACAACACGTGATATCTCAGACTCTTTTTCATACTTCAAGGCCCAGAACAATCCCTCCTGTGTGGCCTTTCTCAACTTCTTTGGGCAGACTTAGTTGTTCTCTCATTGGTTCTCTAAGCCCTTGGTTCATGCTCTTGGTGTAGCACCTATTACAATACATTATAGTTAGTGGTGTGTACATGTGTGTTTGTGTGTATGTGTGGGTGTTGTCTTTTTATTTTGTAAATGACTTAAAGCCTTGGGCTGTATCTTATTCACTGCATTTTACCATTGTTTCACATAGACTTTTGTACACCATCTATGCTTGAGTAATGCTTATAGAGTTGAATTTAAAAGTGATATATCTGGCAAGGGACCAAGAGAAAAAGACTTGGGTTTGACAGAAGTAAGTGAATAGTGACTTTCAAGGGAGCAATTTCAGGACAGTGATAGAGACTATTCTGAAGTTCTGGCTCAAGGGTTTTAGAAATCACAGAGTTGTGGTTACTGCTTTAAATCATCTCACTGCAATCTTTCTACTTAAGCAAAAAAATATTTACATCTGTTTGGGAAGTGCAGCAATTAAAAATACTAATGGGTTTCAAATTTCTCGAGAAAATCTTAGAAATAGAGAACATAAAGTTTTTGATATATTATTAGCAATTAAGTAAAGATATTTACAAAGGAACATTAATGAATCATTGTGGAAGAAGAGAACATGGAAGGGAACGTGCTGGTTAGAATAAAGTGAGATATGGGTACAAAGATCTGTCATCTACAGGTAAGTTAAACCCAAGAATTTTCTCTACTTTTTGGTGGCTTAACCTGAGATAATATTGTGGTCAGAGGAAACAGAGACCAGCTTTTTGGAACTCTTTCTGTTTCTCCATGCACACAACAGTCACCAGAGAAAGTAGTTCTCCTTCTGTGAAAGCTAATTCTTCCACAGTTTCCTGGGCTCTACCCACTGAACCTACTCAGGGATGCACTATAGTGATTCTCCTCTTCTGTGCCAACAATTTCTCCATCTCCTTTGGCTATTTTCTTGCAAATTCAGACATGTTCAAATTTCTCCCACCTTTGAAATAAAAACTCTATCATCTTGGAACTTTTGTTCTTTCCCACGTCCTCTCTCTCCTCAGCTTCCTTTCTAGTCAGTGGAAGCAGTACTCTACACTGAATGTCTTCACTTCTAGAGTAATCACTTATCACTGAGATGCAGTGAGATCTCATACAAGGTCTGTCTGGAAAAAGTCCAGCCATTGTCAATATGACAGTGGTTTGCAGACATCAATGTAATCTGGCAGCCAAGGGGAGTGGGAGGAATGCACATGTGTCAACAATGACAACTTCACTGTACTAGTCAGTGGGGGTTGTAGACACTGTTGAGTGAGCATGGGCACTGTGTGGCCATTGCATTCAAAATTGCTGAACAGGTAGAGCAATAAATATGCACCAAATTTTGCATTAAGCTTGAACATTTCTTGGTGGAATCTATTTGGATGATTCAGAAGACCATAGCTATGGGCACCTGGCAATGGGCAGCTTCATTAGGAAAATGTGCCTGCTCATGCATCACATCTGGTGCAGAGTTTTTGGTGAAACAGCAGATCATCCAGGTGACTCAGCACCCCTATAGCCCAGATTTGATGGCCTGTGACTTCTGGCTTTTCCCCAAACTAAAATCACCTTTGAAAGAGAAGAGATTTGAGACCCTGGATGAGAATCAGGAAAATACAACAGTGCAGCTAAGGGCAATTCCAACAGGATTTTGCGGAGTGTTTTGAACAATGGAAGAGATACTGGGAGAACTGTGTAAGGTTCCAAGGTGCCTACTTTGAAGGGGGCTGAGGCGTCATTGTCCAATGTACAATGTTTCTTGTATTTTATATCTTCTTCAATAAATGGTTCTATTTATCATACTATATGGGTGGATACTTTCTGGACAGACCTTATGAATTTGTGATATTTACTTGAGTGAAGTCAAGTTACTGGACTAAATAACCTCAGGGATGTTCAGACCTCATCCTTAAGTAATGCTAATATGCTTGGGAAGTTCAATGAGATGTTTGGATATAAAATGACTTTTAAGAACAAATCTCAATTTAGGTAGCAACAACTGGTCATCATATCTAAAATATGGGATTTCTAAAAAATCAAAACCTGTCTGTTAATCTAATTTTATAGTTAGAATACTGTGCCAAAATTAGACATTCAGAAAAAACTGACACCTAATGCAACTGGAAATAATTATGCTGTAGGCATAATGTGGTTTAATAAAAGTATTGGTTGTTTAAAACAACAATTGCAATTATAAAATTAAAGAATTTGAAAACTGAAAACTCTTACAAGTTAAGTAGTGTGATGGTAGAAGCATACACAAGGAATTACACAGGATTTACATTTAGCTAAGTGATAAAGTGAAGCTAAATGGAATAGTGAAAGCTATTTGCTTGGAGTGTTTTCCAACAATAGGGTATGCTCTTTGGGCTTCAAAGAAGCATCATTGTGTATTTTTCAGAATCAGAAGTGCTGCTGCCAGGACTAAGATCTCAGGAGAGGGCTCCCCAGCCAGGATATTAGAATCATGAGTAGATCTTGGAGCTCAAAATAGTAGGGCTCCAAATTTGTGGGTTTTATTATATCACATCTTTGAGATTTGCTGGGATTTTCTGCAGGGAGCAAGATTTACCATTCACTTTTACATATCTGTTAGGAATTTTACCCACAATAACTTCTTTTCTTCTTCCTGCCAAAGTGGTTCAGGAAAAAGCAACCTGTTGACTTGTTTTGCTAAAATGGTTCCTGAACTGTAAGAAACTACTGTGTACAGCTATGCAGGTTGCATATTAAACATCTCCAAGAAGGCTGAGCAACTTCATGGTCTAACTACATAGACCATGACGGTTATGGTAGCCCTGCAGTTATGCAACATGGTGACCTTGCAAAAAATAAGAGCGAAATTCAAGTGGAGGATAAACTTCTTAGGAATAGGCTGCTGAATGTAACCTGCAAAACAAGATTCAGCTTGTAAGCTTTTAATTTACGTGTGGAGACGTTTCAAGGACCCGCAGTCAGCTTGATGTAGGTGTTCCTTATTAACTCAAATAAGGAGAACCTTATAGGAAATTATCCTCATAGGTTGACCTTAAATGGGTGCCAGGTGTCATGGTCTTGATCACCTATTTAGTGGTCATGTGCTATGTACCAAATACTGTATTAGGAACTCAGATTTCTCACTGAGGTGATGATACTGTACCAAACCTGTAACAAGTTTGATTATTTCATGGATTCGAAAAATTGTAATAGAATGACCAGAAAGATATAATAATTGTATTGAAATTTAAGAATTGAATGTGAAAAAGCTTGATCTCTCTCTCTCTCTATATATATATAGTATAAAGATATATATGATAACTAGTTTTTTTGCTGCATAAAACTTCGTTTCCATTTGTTCTAATGCATGGAAGAAGGTTCCCAGGTGGTTAAAAAGATGGCTAGTGGTTTTAGGGAGAGGCTCATGCAAAAGCCAGACACCAGGGGAATGCAGAGGGGTCCCTCAAAAGATTCTGGGCTCCAAAGGCCATTCTTTGGGCTCCACAGTCATGCTTGAGGGTGAGCCTTTTGAAAAGATACTCACCCAGCCCAGCCTGGGGGCCGGCCAGCCTGTGGAGGTTAGTCAGGTGGTCGCCATCTTCTTGATGAGTTTCACCTCCTCATACAGGGCGTGGTTCTCTAGGAAGTCATAGAGCTGAGGGTCTGTGTGGGCAGAACCCAGGGCATGCAGACCCATAGGACCTGGTTCAGGTTCTTCTCCAGGACCATGGCAGCTTCCATGGCATACTGAGTGTCACCCTACTCATCCTGGGAAGCTTCATTATGTCCTGGAAGAGCACGTGGCAACCACGCTGGTTTTGCAGCTTTAAGAGACACCTGGTGCCTTCCCACTGCTTTTAGGCCCACTCACAGAAGAAGTGGCTCACATCCTCCAGAGCCACATTGTCCTGGTTGAAATAGAAGTTCAGAGAGAGGTAGGTATAGGAGGCTCCCAGATGCAGGTTTACCAGGTGGTTGACAGTAGCTTCTACCTCGGTGGAATAATTCTCATGAATTTGGGAGCTCATGGTTGTTTGTCAATAAGGAGTTAAGGTAAAAAAAAAATGATGTTGGCTCTTCTCAGAGGCTGTGGATGACTGAGGAGGTTCTGAAGGCGGTGACTAGAAAAGAGAGTGGAGGGTGGTCAGAGGGTGGAAGAAGGGGCATTCCTGGGTCTGTTCTGTCTAAACACAGCTGAAGCAGGAGACAGATTCGGGGGACTGCTGAGGGCACTGAGGGTAATTAGTTTCTTAAGGAGCACAATTTTTATTTATCTTTTCAACAAGTGCTAAAGAAGATATTTAGCTGCAGTGTAATGCTTTCTGTTTTCAAAAGATGCCAAGTTGCTAAGTGAAGTAAAGTGGGTTTCTGTCCCTCTGGATACAGAGGGATGGCTTTGTGACCTCTGGAAGTCACTTTGGTTAAGCTCCATGGTTTAATGATTCTTTGGCTCAGGACCAAACTCACATAATGTTCAGACCATAAGCCTCCAGCATCAGTTTTAAATTTAGCCCAGACTTTTGGAGTAATTATCCTCTCTTCCTTGAATCCTTAAAGTGTGCACCATCTTTCTACCTGAGCTAGAAGCCGTAAGTCCATGAAGCCAACAGGGAGATGATATAGTATTAAAAAAATTAAGACCACCAAATTATTGTTATGTGCTAAATGGTTTGTACATTGGGCAGTTACCTTTAGTTGTGAGGAAGTGCACTTCTAAACAACTTAATTTTTGAAGTATTTTTCCCTTTGATAGTTCTTCAGTCTAGACTTTGAACCTGGAGAAAAATGAGTTTTCTTCCTGACTCCACTAGCTATGTGATAACTGATAATAATTATGATAATAGGTAACATTTTTAGAGAGCTTACTATGTGTCAGGCACTGGGTGGGTGTTTCACATATTATTTAATTTATCCCTCATAACAGCGTTATGAGGTTGGCACTTCTATTATTTCCATTTTATAGACAAGAAAAAGAAGGCCAAGAGCTTACACACACTTCCTATGCTACACTGACCCCTGGTTAGAATACCCTTGCCTCAGTACTCCTGGGTAAGAAACAGCCTAAAGCTGAATAGCAGCACTGAGTTAAGAACTCAGAATTTGGAGCCAGATTGCCTGGAATGAAATCTTGTCTTAGTCCCTCACTAGCTTGGAAAGTTACTTAAATTTTTTGTACCTCCGTTTCCTTAACTGTAAAATGAGGGTGATAGGAATAGTAATTTTACATCTTCAGGTAATAAAGGTATTTGAGAGGACAGTTGTGAAGTGTCAAGAACCTAGAATATGGAACATGTCCAATAAATGATAGCTACTGTTAAAGTCATACACCATAAGGCTGAAGAAGACAGCTTCTGGGATTGGCTACTAGAAATTCCAGTTGAATCCAGAAATTTATTTATACTAAACCATGGATGATTGATAGGGAATCAGTTTTTGAGTTGATGCAAACTGAGAGTGTGCTGTACATCTCAAGTGGGGATGAAACAGGGGGTAAATACCTTGCCTGCTTTTTTGGGTTGCTGTCCCTGCTGTCCAGGACACCATTTGCCAGTAATTTTCACCTGAGGCTGGTTCTGTAGACCCTTTGCTCCTAGAGGATGAGGCTTACAAAAAGTGCCTAGGAAAAGGTGTGAGGAGGGCACTGGCATAGCCAAGCCTGAACAACTGCTTTCCAGAGCAGTGTGTGAGGCTCATGAGGATAGAGGGCCCAGGTGAGGGTTACTCTTGTATGTTCACTAATGGATTCATGTTTCTGGTTTGATAAAGACAGGGCCTAAACGACAGTGTATCTTACTGTTTATGACTGGACTTTTTTTTGCCAAAGTTTGGAAGGAAACCAGAATGCATGGTATCCAGGCCAGACAAGGTCTGTGGGCTTCATGGAACATGTTTCCCTCTCTAAAGAAACTCTGGGCTGCCACTGTTTATTGTCAGCATCCTTTTCTGAAATTCTCCTCTTCCTCCCCCTCATTAGACATTAGAAGACCCTCTGCTTAGTTCTTTAGCTACTTTCTTGGAAATGAAAGGGGCTGATATGTATCACCTTTCATGTCCCTGGAGGTGGGACAGAGGGCAAGGAGAACAGAGTCTGAATGTAGAAAGACACCATTCACAGGTTTCAGGATATTTCTTAAGGATGGCTTAGAGCCTTCCTTTTGTGCATTGGTGGGAAATCTTATGGTCCCTTAGAGGTGGCCGATCTAGTGTAGGATGTAGAGCAGGGCTTCTCAACCTTGGCACTCTTGCCATTTTGGACAGGATGATGCTTCGTTGTTAGGGAGGGGGAAATCTCTCATATATGTGAGAGATTTAGCAGCACCTCTGGCTCCTACCCACTAGATGCCAGTAATACCTCTGATGGTTGTGACAACTAAAAATGTCTTCAGACATTACCAAATGGTATAGAGGGAGCAAGAGTCCTTGATTACTCCTCTGAGATTACAATGGTAACCTCATTGAAATGGGCTGACTGCTTCTGTCTGAATCTGAAAACTCACTCCACAATTTCACTCAATAATATTTATACATGTATTCTGCTTTCTGCACATAGAAGTTGGTCTCAGTCTAAGTATTAGTATATATAAGCATTTGTGTGTGTGTGTGCATAAAATTCATGGTAATTTCTGGTAAGTATCTCACATTCTAAGGAGTAACATGGGAGCCCAACTAGAGCTGTCCTACTCACCTAGGAGGGCTTTGGATAAAATTTGGAAATATTTCTGATGGAAACTTGTAATCAAAAGAACAACCCACTTATGGGTGTTACCCACTCAAATTGGGGTTGCATTATGACTATATTCTCTTCAGTACTGGGCATCATGTGGACAGGGCTGCTGCTAAGTGCAAACACTTCTACTGAATGCTGATTATAGCATCTTTGCAAAGAAAACAGGGTCTTGGTCTTTCTGTAAGTTACAAGTTTCCCTACCTTTGCTCCTAAAGCATCCAGAAAAAGTCTTTAAACAGCCAGAGAGCCTGCCTTCCCATCCTTGGAGTAAAAACTGGGATGTAGTGGTTCTCTCTGACTGGCTGATGCTCACAGTGGTCCAGGATGGGTGGCATGGCCAGGGAGTGGGGTTGCCAATAGGATTGAGTCTGTTGGTATAAGCTGGAGGTTTGCTTGTGGCACGTACTCACTGTTGTGGAGGACCAGACATGACCTGAGAAATATCAGTCACGGGGGCTGCTGTCCAAATTGGATCTAGGTGGAATGTAATTTCAGACACAGGGGACATCTAGGTGGCATCTAGATGTAGAGGGAGTTGGAAGATAAGTACAAAACTGCTCAGGATAAGCCTGGAGTTGCAAGATCAAACAGTGCATTCTATCTTGGGCCTGGGGGCTGGGACAGCTCGGCAATATTATTCCAATGTTGGAGCCAGGAAAATTGAGCTTAGAGGGGAGACAGGAAAGATGGAGGAGCAAGAAACTCCTGGATGGTTTTAGTTAATTGGGACAGAAGCCCAAACAAAATGCCTTCCTTTTGGGTGTTAGGTGTGATGGCTGGTCTACTGGCCCAGAAATGGGACAGAGAGGCTGAAATAGACACATAAGGTAGAAGAGATTTTGTGCTATGACATTTTGATGGCAATATTTATATTCATTCCATCAATCATTCATTCAACAACCATTGGGTGTCTACTATACATGAAGCACAGAGCCAGGAACCTACATGGAAGTAAAGGCCTAGGATGAGCAGCTGGAAGTCTGGAGTGGAAGGCGTGGCATGTACACAAATCATGACCATAGGAAATAGAACGTGTTAGGAGAAGGGAAAAAAGGTTGAAGAAGCATGTAAGTGACTCACAATAGGATTAGTGATTATTTAAAATACTACTGCCCATGAAAAGTCCAGGAAGATGGACACAGTGGGTGAAGGTAGCTTGGTTAAGCTTACTGAAGCTCAGATCTCATTCTTATTTCATTTCTTAAACTAGATGGAGGTTCATGGTTCATCCTGATTTCTCGTGGCTTTGGTTGTTGGTTGGGACTCTCCAGACGGCATTGGCTATCAATAGCTACTGATGTTTGTGCTCTTTCTTAAAGGTTATGTTCTTCTCAGTTGTTGCTTCTACCATGGGTATGCCACTCAGGGAAGTCCCTAAAATGTAGAACTTGTGGACAGGCTGGGATTTTACACAAAGCCTGACTTGGATGTGTTTGAAGTTTCTGTCCTGGCCCGCCTAGTGACACATGCTTTCTTCACAAACTGCCGAAGAATTGGATTAAACCCTTCTCTTGGCCCTCATTCTTAAGAGCATTTGTCTAGACTTCTCCTGTAATCTCACCACAAAATAACAAAAATATTGACAAAAATAATGGAAAAGATGGCAATTACCCTGCCTCTAACCCCTCCCCACCTTAGGTTGTCACCACAGCAGATAAAACCTATTTTATGGGAGACCAACCTGCTACTACAATTCCTAAAGTAAAGTGTACTTGCACAGAAAAATAAAGGCAACTTTTTATTTGTCACCCTGCCGAAAAGAAATATGAGTCCTGTCCCCTTGCTTCATATTAGCCTTCCTTTTCCCCCCACACATTTTCATCCTGTGGTGCCTGATCATTTTACAGGAAGGAGGATTTCTGCCTTTGACCTTACCTCTTGCTGCTGTAACATTCCAATTTTCAAATAGTCAGTTACTATTTGCCATATTTTCGGGGGTGGGGCCCTGTTCCAAAGCTTAGGCATACAAGACTGGCCTGGTTTTTTGAAAAGCTTGCTCGGTTTCCCCTGTGACAGTGGCTCCTCGGGAAAGCTATTCTTTCATGCAGCAGCCGCGCCGGCATTGATCAGTGGGAAAGTTCAAGGCTGCAACTCATCAGGCACGGCTTCAATACCAGATTCCAGACAAGGTCTGCAATAAATAAGCGCAGTAACAAAGAATCATATTTCCTTCTCACACAGAAAACCAGCAATGACATCGTTCTAAATTTCAGGGTTCAGGCATGGCGTCGTCTACCTGCACCGCCAGTTGAAAGCAGGATGGCTTTCTGCTCTGAGGAAACGCATCCGCACGCACTGCATTTTAGCCTTCCTTTCCTTAATGCAATTTTCAATGTCGCGGGTTGGTTGGGGATTTTTCACCTTGTACACTGATTATCGTTTGGGTTGCTTAAATAGAACTGGCATTGTTTAAAAAAATGTGTTTAGATTTTCTCACGTTTGTTTTAATGGACTCATTTCCCTTTTCCTTCTAACCCCTCTATCCCTAATAATAATGTCACGATTTCCATGTAAGCACACAAAAAGAAGATTCTTTTGCTCTAAGTAGATAGGAATTTTTTTTCTTTAAATGGCAGTGTGATAAAAAAATATATACCCTAAGAGTCCCTCACGGATTATTGCTATTGATTTCTTTCCCTGAAACGTGGAAATGTTACCAGATGGGGTGTTAGGAATAGGTGTGTGGGTGCAAATGCAGTTTATTGCTTGTTGACTAAAAATCAGTGAAAACCCTCACCATTGGTGTGCTTACGTTGCATGTAAAGGTGAATTTCAATCCCCATCTAGTCCTTAGAGAGAGCTTCATGTGATGAAAGAAGCAGTATTTTTAAGGTAAATTTATAATTGAAGGAAATAAGCTTATGGCAGACTCACAATACATAAAGATTTCAAGCATTTGTTCTCCCTGACTTCTTAAAACACTATCACCGTTTTAAGTGAGTGCAATCAATGAAATTTACTTATCACAATTAGATTTCTATTGTGTCTGTTTTCATCTGCACACCCTCCACAGGCTGTTCCTCTAAGCTTCCTCTGAGTCTCCTGTTCAGAAAGTGTGAATCGAATTGCTGCCGGTTTCTGGGAGCTGGTGCCCGTGTGTAGTGCGTGGCCACTGAGCCCAGCCCTCAGGGACGTACCCATTAGGGAAAAAAAAGGCTGACCTTCTGTCACTTTCCTTCTCCTCCCTTTTAATGATTCCTTCTCTATCCTTTTGAGAAGATCTTTCCAGCCCTTTGACCCCTGTTAGAAGAGGAAGGCTTAAACAGCTAAAAGTATCCTCAATCTCAAGGCTTGCCAAGGAAAGCTCAAGAGGCCTTTTAGGAAATGCCAAAAGACAAGGACCTCAGTTTTCAGTGCATTTAGAAGGCAGATCCCACCCCAGCACCATTTCCATCCTCATTTATTTTAGAGAAGTAATCAGTTTGTGTGGGAGGAGGCCCCTGCCTCCCATCCTCACTTGTCAGTGCCACTGGAATCGACACATTCGGAGAGCAGCTGACTTTTAATGATAGCCCCTGGACTGTGTGAGATCTATTGTGTAATTTGAAAAAAGAGCAAGGAAAATGTGTGTCTGAGGTGGGTCTCTAAGTTGCTGCATTGTGGGCTCCAGGTCTGGCTTTAATTTTCATGGAAAAACAACCACTGCTGGGTAGGTTCCTGCCTCATCCAAAAAGGTGAAATACAGTGATTTCTAAAATGAGGACAGTTGACAACTGTGGGTCTCCAGTGCTTGCTTATGTTTTCTGATGTGACTGATTCATGCAATTAAAAAAAACATCTGGCACTGATAGTAGGGTGTTCTCAAGTAGTAGGCATTGTTACATATAATATGATGCATGTATATTCAAAAATTTAATTCACACTACAACTCTGAAGTAGAAACTAGGAAACTGAGGGAAAGGAAGATAAGTGCAGTCTTACTGTGATAAGAAACTTTGTATTAGAATTCACCTCTGCCACTTAGTATCTCTTTGACTTGCGAAAATCACTTAACCTTTCTGAGCTTAAATGTTCCCTAAGTGAGTTTAAAAAGAGGACTGTTAATTCCATCCCCAGTGTTATGGTGAGAATTAAATGGGATGCAATAAAGCACAGGTGGCAAACCCAAGGCTCTCAGACTGAATCCGTACCTCCACCTTGATTCTACCCGGCAGCAGCGCTTAGCTCCTTGCCTCTAGTTAAGGAGTAGTTACATTTATACAGTCCTAAAATTACATTTGGTCCTTTGAAGGCAACCACGAGGCTGATGTGGTCCTCAGTGAAAATGAGTTTGGCACCTCTGCAAAAGAGCTTGGGACCAAAAATCTCCACCTCTTTTCTGCTCTCCCTCGTCTTACCCCTGACTCTTCTCCAGGTGCCCACCTTTCAAAAGTACTGATGGAGAAAAGGGATGGCTTACTTTCCTCCTTCTAGGAGAAGCTATAGATAATCTTTTCTCTGTGTCACAGAAATGAATCCAAACTCAGTTGCATCAGTCAATTACAGATGAGTGGGGCGTGGCTAAAAGGATTAGATATTTGACCCCATATTATAAGGAACTTGCTGCCATCTCTGCTGTAGAAAAGGGGGGAAGAAAAGTAGGACTTTAAGGTTCATGTTTTTTACTTAGATTAACCAACTGACCCTTCTCTTATTCTCTTTATCTTCAATAAGCACATAGATGCCTGTGTCATGCATCTCCACACAGGGTACACTCACATGTTTTCTGCAGTCATACTATATTTAGAAGTAACAACATCTAAAAAGCTTAAAAATATTTTTCTTGATTATAACCATAATGGATGTTATTATATAGATAGAAAATATAGAGAAATATAAAGAAGGTATTAATTTCCTCCAGCACACGGAGATTACCATTACCCACAGCATATTTTGGTGACTCAAAGGTTCATCTGTGTACATACACACACATCTAACCTATAGTCTACTTTGTCACTTAGCACTGTATTTGAGCATCTGTTTGTCATTAATGTATTAGTTACTTATTGATGCATAATAAACTACCCCAGAACCTAATGGCACAAAACACCAGAATACTTTTATCCTATTGTTTATAGTTGTGTGAGTTGACTAGGGTTGGCCAAGTCATTCTTGCTCAGGGTCTCTTATGCAACTGTCCTCTGGCCGTGGTAGGTTAGGCTAATTATCTATCTGAGCTTTGCTTACTCACTATCTGGTGTGTGTCCTGGAAAGATTCAAACAGCTGGAGGCTGAAACAGCTGGGTTTCTTGGATATTTCTTTTAGTCTCTAGTGTGGTCTCTCTGGCATGGTGGCTCCAGGGTAGCCAGCTCCTTACATGGCAACTCAAGGCTCCACAAGTGTGTGTCCAAGGAGAAAGGCCAGGCTGCAGCCAACTCACCTTTGTGATCTAGTCTTAGAAGTCACACAGCCTTCCTTCTGCCACATGCTAGTCACCAAGGCATCACCAAAGTCCACAATAGCTCTCCTCTTGACACACAAATCTGTTGAATGACTTGTGTTTCCTATTACGTATGTCACAAATTCAAAACAACACACATTTATTTTCTTTACAGTTTTGGAGGTCAGAAGTCTGAAACGGGTTTCACTGGGCCAAAATCAAGGGGTCAGCAGGACTGTGCTTCTAAGAAAGCTTTTGGGGAGAGTCCATTTCCTTGCCTTTTCCACCTTCATAAGGCTGCTTTCATTCCTTGGTTTATGGCCTCTTCCTTCATCTTTAAGGACAACAGCCCAGCTTCTTTAAATCTCTCTGACTATGACACTCTGCTCTCATCTTTACATTTTTCTACTTCTGACTCTGATCCTTCTGCCTCCCTCTTATAAGGACCCTTGTGATTATACTGGGCTCAGCTCTATAACCCTGGATAATCTCCCCATCTCCAGATCCCAGCCTAATCACATCTGCAAAGTTCCTTTTACCATGGAAGGTAACATATTCACAAGTACCAGGGATTAGGACATGAATACCTTTGGGGGACCATTATTCAGCCCACCATGGCAAGGGTCTGGAAGAGCACATGGGACCAGAAATAGCATTGCAGTTATTTCTGGGTAGTGCAATCTGCCACAACTAAACGATTTCAGTGGTTGCATCGTGTTTTCTGTATGACTGTCACCATTTGCTTAGCCTTTCTTTATTAAGTATTTGGGGTGTTTCCAATATAGAAAACCCTATAGAGAACAAACATCATTATAAATAAATATTTGTGTAAATCTCTGATTATTTCCTTAGGATAAATGACTAAGGATGAAATTATTATATATAAAAAATAAGAATGTGTATAAATTGCCAAATTGCCTTCCAGAGAGGTGACACCAGTTTCCCAGCTGTATTTTATAAATATGTTATTTTTCTGTATCTTCATACATATTGATTATAATGATTTTAAAAAACTTTGAAAATTTAATAGGCAGAAAAAATTATCTTTACATGTACTTCCTTGATTATTGATGAGGTTACAGCTTTTTGCATGTGTTTATTCATGATCTTTTATTTTCTTTTTTGGTCATTGGCTGTTCATAATTTCACTTATTTTTTTTCTACAAGGTGCTCCCATTTTTCTTATTGTTTTGCAAGAACTCTTTTATATAAGCAATGTTAAACCTTTTTCATCATTGATGCAAATAATAGTTATAGTTATATAGTTTATAAAATAAAATATCATTTCCTTTGTCCTTCCTTCCTTCCTTCTTCCCTCCCATTTTCCTTCCTTCCTTTTTGATTAAATATTCCTTCTTTTATATAGATTAGATAAGTATCCATACTCATCCATATTTTTCCTATTGCTTTATTATTTAATTTTATATTTCTGGCTGTTTAAGTGTATTTACGTATCTATGTAAGTTGTATTTTATCTTAACAGTTTAAAGGAATGCATGGGTAAAGAGAGAAGTATAAGCAGTTGATTTTATTTTATTAAAAATAAATTGCCAGCCTATTTACTGTCCATCTGATCCAGTCAACTCCTAATTATTTATGGTAAAAAGGAGCTCAGAAGGACAAGGATAAAATACACATCCATTGATAATCCCCCAACCACATTTCAGGACATGTCTATGCTCAGAAACATTGTAATGACTTTACATTACATTTTGAGGGTAGAGCACTTTAGGTGTCTCTCCATGGTCATGTCACAGAGATCACTGATCCTACTATTTATTGGGTGACCTTGTTTCCGTGACAGAAAAAAATCCTCTCCCATGTCATGCAAATGAGCTGCTTTTCACTGGAGGAACTATGGCTGATGGTGTCTCAGGTGTATATCTTGGTTTACAGACCCTAATCTCTAACCACGAGAGATTTATTCCTATGGGAAATGTCCTTGTCTCCAGGGGAAGTCCTTTAAGTATAACCCCATCTCATTGCACTATGAAGAATCTTGGCAACAGTAGACTTAGTGTATCAAAAGTTAACCAAAGGATTAGCTCTTCCTGAGATGGTGAGACAGAACATGTTCAGATAACTGAGGAGAATGTGGGAGCTCAGATTATTTATAGGGTGGCCCAGAGGAGGGGTCTGGCAGATGCCTGTACAAGTGGGAAGATCTTGGGGGCTGAGTCGGGCCAAGGACAATGCTGCAGTGACAGAGTGAAAAAAAAAGAAAAGATATTATCTGATGAGTATTCACAGCTTCCCCATCCTTTATCTTCCTCACTACTCTAATTTTGCCAATTTCATTTTGGTTCTTTAGTATGCAAACTAAGAATGATGGGTGAATACATATTTTTGAAGGTCCACTATGTATGACAGTGTTTCCTTATATTTTCTCATCTGTTACCTGAAGGTAACAGATGAGTGAAAAGAATGTGAATGTAGGAAAAATACAGGTTTTGGATTTACATTCTAGCTTTGCATTTTGGGCCAATGACTTCAGTTTTCTTAACTGTAAATCATGAATAACATTCCTTTCATTAATTAGATTATAGTTAAGCAAATATTCACCTCCCCACTGCCGCAGGAATGTACTATCCAGTCCTGTTGATGTTGGGCTTGGCCATATCACTTGTTTTGACCTCATGGTGGGTGGAGTGTACTTCCCTGAACTTTGATTTTGGGCCTGGTTATATGATTTGCTTTGACCAAGGCTTATAGAAAAGGCTTAAGATGTCCTTTTGGAGTCGTACTTGCCTTCTTGTGCTTCTGACTTTTGCTATGAGAATGGTATGTCTGAGAGGTCTGAGGGGGATGAGGGACAGGTAAACAGATGTGAACCCACCTGCAGTAAGTTCTACTTTATTTAGATCAGCCAAACTGCATCTGACCCACTGATTCATGAGTGAGACATAAACGTTTATTGTTGACTGTCATTGAGCTTTAAGATGGTCTGTCACATAGCATTATTGGATATTACTGACTGATACAATGCCTCTTTCTTTTAGACTACTTAGTGTCAGAAATCTGGTATGATGGCTACTTAATCCTAAGTAAAGTATTTTGTCTGCTTCCAAGTTAACCTAAGGGAACTATAGATACTAGTTTCTTTAGAACTAGAGATAGACTTGGAAGTTTGGATTCTTTTCCTGTAATGTGCTTACAACTGAAGATAGGAAAATAGTTATATTTGGTACCTGTATGGGCAGTAAGAATCTTGATTTTCATGAAATTTGGTTTATCAAATCCAGAGATTTATCAAAAATTTTACCTTGCTTTAAAGCTTCCTTCCTTTCTATTCAATTCCTTATTGGAAAATAATGACTTTCCAGCTGTATCTTTAGCCAAGCAGATTTCTCCTAATAATTTAATGGCTGTTAGCTCTTTCTGATATAAACCATTAAAAATTCTTTCAGGAAGGGCCTGTATCCCAGTGAAGATAACTTAAGAACAAAGTTTTAGAATAGACATCTACAATTGTTGTCATTTACTTATAATGATGCAGTAGTGCCTTTGCAAGTTAGCCTTCCTGTATGGATAGTCCCCATGATGATTTTTTTCCCAAGTCATTGTCATTTTCTCTTTCAAGGTGCCAGAGCTAGAAGCACTAGTTGTGCAGTTACTACCTCTGCAATACTCTTATACAGCCCCATTAACACTTCTTATGTACATGCATAAGATTTCCGTTTTTACATCTCTGCTAGTCAGCTCAGCCTGCCTTAACACAACAGCACACACTGGGTGGCTTAATCAACAGAAATCTTTCCTCACAGTTCTGGAGGCTTGAAGTTTAAGACCAAGAGGTCCTTATTCCTGCCTTGCAGATGGCTGTCTTTTCAGTTTCCTCCCATGGCCTTTCCTCTGTGGATGCTCAGAAAGGGAGAGGGAAAGGGAGAGGGAGAGGTAGGGGGTGGGATGGAGAGAGAGAGAGGAGAGAGGAGAGAGAGGAGAGAGAGCTCGAGTGAGAATGAGAGCTCTCTGCTGTCTCTTTCTCTTGTAAGGATATCAGTCCTATTGAATTCAGGCCCCACCCTTATGATGTCATTTAATCTTAATGAAATCCCTAAAGACTGTCTCTAAATGCAGTCACATTAGGGGTTAGGGTTTTACTATATGAATTTTGGAAGGACACAATTCAGTCCATAGCAATATCCAAGTACAGAAAAATAGTAAAAGACAAAGGAGAAAGAGGACCCAGAAAGAAAGGAATGTGGAGTTTTGTGTGGCTTAGTATGCAGAGGGGTGTCTAGCTCAGTGTGAGAAGTTGTACAAAGAGAGAGGAAAGAGAAAGAGGGAGGATCAGTGTAGCAACAGCCAGGCTAGCCACAATTTAAAGTATGACTTGGCAGAAAATCATCAGGCATATCAGTCAGGCTATCTCTGACTGGTCAAAGTTACACACATTCCAGTCTCCAAATTATCAATGTGTTAGATCAGGTAAGTGCTGAATTAAGGTTCTGCTGGTAACCATTATGGTAGCCAAGGCATTGGCTAGTAAATCAAGGGAAACCAAATAGGAAGTAGTCTAAAGAATGGAGGCAAGAATGGAAAGTTCCCTTGGTTCTCTGAGGTCTTGCCTTCTGATTCCTACTAACTCATGCTTCAAATCTCAGTTTAAATGTCTCAGCCTTAAGAAGTCTTCCTTCACTCCTTGGGATTGGTCAAATCCTCCTGAAACACTCCCTCCTCACAACTGGTCTTCACTTATATCAATGGTTGTGACATTAGTTGTTTAACAGTGATCTCATCTGCACAAATGTGAACTCCATGAGGGGAGATCCATGTGCATGTCATTCACCATTGTATCCTCAGTGTTTGGCATAATGTTGGCCTAGAGTGTGTGCTCACTAGTGTATGTTGCATGAACAAACAAATCAATGAACGAACAGGAATCCCTCTGGATCTGTTGCATGAAGAGGCATGAAGGGAAGCCTAGTATGTAGTTATAATTTATTGGACAGAGTAGTTTTTTAAATCTCACACTCTGGAAGTCCTTCCTGTATACTCTCCCATGGCAGCATTCCATTTCCAGAAGCCTTCAATTGTTATGAGGTCCTGATGTTTGCCTGACATGCCCCTCAGAGGGAAGGCTGATGTTTCCCTGAATATTGATGTATTGCTTTTAGAAATCACTTGCCCAAAATACTCTAAAGGCCTTGGTAGAGTAAAAAGAGCATGGGCAGTTGAGCTAGAAGACCTTTGTTTGGATCTTAGGTTTGCCACTTGGTGTCTCTATGAACTTGGACAAGTCAGGCAATCTGTTTCCTTAAATACAATAGTATAATGGATAGTGCCTTGTGAGTTGTAAAGTCTTTAGAAATGTTCATTATCTTAAGTGGAAGAGGTAATGAGTGCCTCTTCTGATCGACTAGAGCAGTCTTGGGAAGCTCTCATACCAACACCATTATATGCTCTTTTACATAGTTTTATTGTGTCATCTAAAGGGCTGCTGATCCACAAATCTGATGAAACTACCTAATTTGGCCCCATTTTCAATGACAATACTGAAACCTACTGAATAATGTGGAAAGGACATCAATGAGAAATCACACAGATGCACTGAAGCTATTAACGCAATTAAGATGTGACTGCTCTGAGAATGTGGTACCAATAACAGTCCAAATAGATGTATTAGTGGCAAGATAAAGAGTTTCTGCATTGAAAATCTACTCATATCTCTTAGTTCTCTGAGTATAAGATGATTTCATTTGGGGCTGGTGGAATATCTGATTCTTTCTTCTGTAGTGCAATAGCTGCTTGAGAGTTTTGTGCAATGGCATATTTGTGGGTTTTAGAGTTAGAACTGCTAAGTCTGAGTAGGGTTTGGGATCAGAACTGTTAAATCTGACTCATTAACTATGTAGCCTCCCTGAGCATCAGTTTCCTCTTCTGTTAAAGCAGAGAATGATTCTAATTTGAGGGGGCTGTGTGAAGATAAGATGAGATGATACCTATGTTCCAGCACAGAGCTCAGTGAATGATAACTCCTCCTCTCCTTCCTCCTTCATGAAGTGCTAAATGAGTTGTAAAATATTTCTTGAGATCTCCCAAGTGTATTTTAGATTTAGTGTATTTAGGACTGAAGTGTGAATCTGTTCTAGCTCTACTCGTTTGTTACTCTCTGCTGTCAATAAATTAAAAAAATAGGCTTTCTAAAGAATGCTGGTTTTAGTTCTGGGCTTAGACAATGAAATATTTCCACTTTCTCAGGGAAGAGGGGAGCCAGAAGGCTAATATATGGAAATAAGTGCCCCATGAATGATTCTTATCATTTAGACCAATTAGTGTTCTATGATTATTGTGAAACAGGCAGAACACAGCACTCAAAAAATCACTAGACAGATTAGAGAAGCACAGGCATGAATAGGGCAGAAAGGGGTTAGTGAGAGTTCATGAATGAATAGCAAGTAGATGTATTTAATACATTTACATGCCCAAATTCAACAGTACAAATGTATGCTACAAGAATTCTTTCTAAAAGTAAAGCCTTTAGTCAAAAGGAGAAAATGGCCCTTGTACCTCTTATGAGTTTTGATTCCTGCAGAGTTTACTTTCATTCTTGGGCAGATCTAAGGATGTAGACATCTAGAGTTGCTATTTAGTTCCATCTGTTGATGGGGTTGAATTAGAATTCTGAGGGAGCCAATGAAAATTACATGCAAACATTATGGCCATTTGTTATCATTATAAAACACGATAATGTCATTGCTGACTTATCAAGATGATGACCTGAAAGGCCATGACATTATGACATTACATTTTATCAATAATGAAAAATTGCTGCGTTTGCATGGTGGTTGGTGAGCTCAGGCGACCATGGAAAGGGGGGCTGTAGGCCTTTTTGTTTATGCCAGACTGAAACCAGAAACAAATCACTGTTAGAGATTCATTAGGAAGCCAGGGGAAAAAATGGCATCTTTTCTTACTCTATCTGCCAGGGAAGCAAGAGGACCCCACTGACCCAAGAGATTTAATATTTATTAGTGAGAGGTTTGCTTCCAAGCTCTTTAAATGGTACTGTAGGTGCCTTAATAACAAGTTTTAAGGCTTGGGGGGAAATGTGTTACCCAGGGAACCTATGATGTGTGGGCATCAATACAGCTTTTTTGGAGAGGGATGCTGGGACCTAGAAGATGTGCTTCCATTCCAGAATTTAGAAACAAATGATGTTAAGATATCAATTAGCTTATTAGCTGGTTCTTAGATAGGAACTAGGAAATAGTTTTATGGCTGTTAAAAGAGTTTGTGCAAATTTATTCAACCTTTAGAGGGCATAATGGGGGAAAAGAGTGATCCCAGATCATTCAAACCTTCACATAACATAGCTATGTTTTTCTGACCAGGAGGGGTGATAAATCTGGTACCTGTAGATGAGCTAAGAAAACCTTGAGCCCATATGCCATGGCTGAATGGTCTACAAAAGCTTTGGCTTCTAAAGCCATCCTAGTAAATCATGCAGAGTTTGAGGCTTTTGTGAGTCTTAGAAAGGATAATTTTCACAAAATACGAGGAAGGGGCAATGTGGTAACTCATCTGGCCTGTTTTTTCCCCTTGCATTTATTCTATCAGAGAGCTATAAAGAGTGAGCTACCCATATAAAATAACAAGTTCAGGCCCTGATATGAGAACTTGAAGGGAATGTAAAATCTTTAGATTTTAGGTGTAAAATAGATTTTCCTCCCTTTTCTCTTTTATGCAGGTGTTTCATGGCAGACACATAAAATAGCTATTTATTTGTAGCATTTTTCCCCTTTCACTCCGTGCTTCTGCTTAGGTTTCAGGGACATCATATCAATATCAATTTCTTTGGAGGGAAATAAAATGACCACCTTTGGTCTGGGCTTACCCAAAGGGATCATTTCCATCTACCTCCTCTGTTTTGTACAGATTCTGAGGAGTGTGCACTTGTGCACTTGTGCATGTGCATACCTACACTGCTTCTTCAACACAGCCTTAAGTACGCCATGCATGGTGGAGGCCATGTTTCTCAGCTGCAGAGTTCTTCTTCGTGCCACTGCTGATCTGAGTGTCCACGTCCCCGGGGGCCTCCAGCTCAGCCTCCCTGGTGAGGCTTGCCTAGTCTGACTCTCCAGTGTCCATCAGTCATCCTTTCCTGGTTGGGAGCTCTTTCCAAGGCCACTTTGCTGACTGATTCCCATTCATTCTGCAGACCTCAGCTCAGCCTCACCCGCTCTCCTCCTTGAGCGTGATGCACTGGTGTCTGTCTCCTTCAGAGGGTTTCCCTTGGTATCTAGCATAGTGTTTGGCACATTATAAGAACTCAGTACATATTTCAAGCCAAGATTTGGGAATCACTGGGAATCACTGCTAGAAGTAAATCTCTCTTAGCTTCCTCTTTCATTCCAAAACACCTAGGGAAACCTAGCACATTGTCTCTCAGAGTGTGGTGCCCGGACCAGCAGCATCAGCATTACTTGGGAACTTGTTAGACATTCAGCATCAGAAACTGTGATTTGGGGCCCAGAAATCTGTGTTTCAATAATCCAGACTATTTTGATTCAGCCTCGAGTTTGGAAGAAATATTTCAAGTTTTTTCTTGTCAGTACAGCATTAATGGGGCAATTCCCAAGTATCATCTATGCATGAAAACTATTATGTTTAATTTTCTAACAGTTCAATTATGGTTTTCAATGTACTTCAAAAAACCTAATGCCCCTGGAAAAACCTGGAAGCAGACGTACAGCAGAGTTGAGCATAGCCTGCCTGTTTTGTATTATGTCAGCCAGTTAAGGCCTTATACACAGACGGAGAAATGGTTATTTGTTGTAGAATAATTTGAAAGGAAACAAGAATCTCTCTCCCCACTTTTTGCATAAAGATGATGCCTCATGTTCAATCTTAGGCTATTAATTCCTCTGGTATAAGATATTATTAGATGACAAATATTCCTGGGAGGGATAACACATTAACTTGTTAATGAAGTGTATTCTGTTAAAAATGGTTTGGTGGCAGAATCTGGTGTTCCAGGATTTACCATTTAAAGCTTCAATGGTTTGCAAATGATCTCAAAGATTCAAGGCACTGAGTGACTGTATATTTTGCAGTGGGAGCCAGTTACATCCCTCTGTGGTGGGTGAGCCTAGTAGATTACCCAGAACCTTTATCCTAAAGCAGATTTTAAAAAAACCTGGCCATTTTGTTGTTTTCTATAAAAGAAGGGAGTAAGGATAAGATGACATAAGTCTAAAGGCTTGTCATGAAGATTAAATGAGTTAATACATGTGATTCATTTAGAATAAGGCCAGATAAATACTTAATACACGTGAGATATTATGAAAATTCTCTTTTTTTCTCTTTAGTATTAACTCTCTTAGATTTCATTATTGTTCTATTTGAAGAAATTACTGCTATAGATTTTGCCAATTTGCTACGGGATTTATACATTTGAAGAGTCAAGGTTTTGAGGCAGACTAAAGTCTTCTCAATATTAGCAGTGTGGATTCTGATCATCTGATTAGTTTGAATGGACAGGGGCGGGCAGGGCAGTCTGGGTACATGGTGGTGGGGGTGGAGGATGGGCTGTTACCTTATATGGGAGGTGGACACTGAAATGGGCAGTGAAATGGAAGTAAGTGTTTGTGCTGAAGATAAATTTTGCCTGAGTGAGACAGTATTCCTGGATTTTCAGAAAGAGTTCAAGTGGTCATTTTCTATGTTATCAGCAAATATAATTTTAGTGGAAAGAAGTGTCAGATGAGATGCATTTAGAAAACCAAACACAAAGTCAAAGATTTTAGGTTAACTGTTTAAAGTGGGGGCCTAAACAATAGCAGTTTTTTTTCTGCCCACTATAGTTAAATACTAAGGTTGCATGGATGTCTTTTATATGCCTAGAATTCTTTCGTGAGTTTAGGATGGCTTGTTTTCTAGTGGGAGTAGAATCCCAAGATGTCTGCCAAGATGTATTACTTAATGTTCTCTGTTTCTCAAAGGTTCAGTAAGCAAAAGGGGTTATTCTGAGCAAGCTGCTGGGACAATGACAGGAACAAACACCTTGATGTATAAATTTGAGACCTTTAACCTCTCAGCTGTCAAATTTCAATATTTCTGGTCACAATGCTAAATGCATTCTGGTATACATTTCAGAGAGCTCTGATGGAAAAATCAAAGTTTGCTTTTTTATTTACACACAGTAAGTTGTTAAAAGAAGAATAAAGCAAGGTGACTGCTAGCCATATTTTGTATTCATGGCTTTACGGCTTCAGCATAATAAACCAGGACCTGTTTTCTCTATAACTTATAATGCATGCTTCAAATGACTTAGTGTTATTGCCAGCTCCATATCCCCTACCTTTTAAGAATAATAAACACAGCATGTTGAAGGTAAAGTTCAAAACCAGGACTATGAAGGGTACAGGGAAATATGGGCTAAAGCATGACTTTAAGACCTTTTTATTTAAAATCAAATGTGTGGACGCATGTGAAGGACACAGCACCTGTATGCACAGTTTATTTCTCATTCATTCTCACAGTCGTGTGTGTGTAATAATTACTGAAGGCATGCTACTGGGATGGTGAACAGGGCCCTCATATTCTGTTATGTGGATGCACAATTGCCTTTTGGTAGGTGTTTTGGTCCTGTGAAATTCAGTAGACACATCTTCCATCATAATGACCTTTCTGACAGCAGATGGGTGGGAAAACGGTCTGAGAGAACCACTTTCCTCTCCTGCAGTAAGTAATAATTACTTGAAGTGTGTGACTCTGATGGAGTGGGCAGACAAGGACCCATGCTGGAGACACCCTTCGACTCTCTCATTTTATTCTTTGTCAATACACTTGTGCAAATAAAAGGTTAAAGGTTACCTTTTTATTTTTTAAATCTTTTAAAAATTGTTATTCTATTACAGTTGTCCCAGTTTTCCCCACTTTGCCCTCCTCTGCCCATCCCATACCCCGTTCCCACAGTCATGGGCATGCAAAACAGTGTGGGTAATATTGTCTTTTTAGAAATTTGTAAAGCTTGGGAAGTATTCAGTTCTACAGATGTTTTCAAGTGTCTTTCTGGGACTCACTAAACTGGGCTGACCCGGGCCCAGGCAGGCTCCTTGTATACCCACGTTACATGTATCTCTGTCCTGTTGGGCACTGCAGCGATAGAACCATGGAAAGGGCCACCGTGGGCCACTGCAGAGATAGTGGACAATGACAAAGGCAGCTGTCCATGCGGCACAGGATCTGGGGAATATGAGCAATGACCATGTGACTCTTGGGCCCAGGGAATTGCACACTCTCCATTCATACATATTGGAACACTTGCCTATTGACAGAAAAGTTCAGTTTGTTCATGTTAGTCCATTTCAAATATTGGTAAACTGAACTCTCAGATCAAAAAAAGTCAGTGTAGAAACTGTGTCCACATTTGTGACAGTAGAAATTATCCGTGCACATTATGTCACTTGTAGAGAGAGCATAATAGTGGGGACAGTTACTGAGAAAGTATGCTGCTTTTTCAGTGCTGCTGTTTTCTTTTAGATATAAACAGTAGTTTCTGATAAGGATACTATGAGATCAAAGCATATCTTCTCTTTTCTAATCTTTTAAATACTCTTTAGTCAATTCTGCCATCTGCTTCTTGTGCAATTTCTACCATATAAGCACCTTGCCATCTCTTTTTATGTTAATATTTCATGTGGACACATGATTTCCTTGATAAAACTGTAAGCTTCTTGATGGCACAGCCTGCTTATGGTGACTGAAACAGTGCCCCATGTTCCTGTGACTATCCCAAAGCATTTCTGTCCCCTTTTGCTTCAAATTCCTGCCTCTGCTCGCCTCTGCTCGCCTCTGTCCCCACCCAGGGTTTTGCATCCTGAAGCTTCCGTTTTCTGTCAAGCCCACATTACTCTAACCAGGGAGATGAAGCCCTGTGCCCAAAGCACCACCAACAAGAGATATTACAGATAAGATTTTGAAGGGTTTGAGGAGACAAGTAAATACGTTAAATTACTGTGGTCAGCATAAGTGAACTGAAGTTTTCCAGTCTTCTTCATAACTGAGAACCTCTCTTTGGTTATCTTTTTTTCCATTCCCTGCCTGCTGCTTGATAACTTTTTAAAATTGAATTTATTGGGGTGACACTGGTTTGCAAAACCATGCAGGTTTCAAGTGTACAACCCAGTAAAAACATCGTCCATGCTCTTCATCATGTGCCCATCCCCTGAAGCAAAGTCTCTTTCTGTCCCCATTTTCCCCTTTTCTCCACCTCCACCTAGCCTCCCCACCCCCCCGCCCCCGCTTTCCCTCTGGCTATTGCCACAGTGTTGTCTGTGACTGTGTGTTATGTATGTATGTTTTTCATTCCAGGCCACCTATCTCCTGTTTTCCCAGGTCCAGGGCCCTCAGTCCTCCTGTTTCTTAGGATGCTCTAGAAAATTAGAAAAGAAAAATTTGGTTACTTTATTATGTAGAGCAAATTATCCCTCTCTTTGTCTTATTCCAAGCTTTAATCAATAAATGTGAATGCAAATGATTTTAATACTTGTGGAGGTGATATTTTGAGGTGGAGGAAATTGTGGGTTGTCCCATTCTACTGAGTTGAAAGCTGGCCCTGCCAATTCTCCTTCAATAAGCTATTCTCATTGCATTACCTCAGTATTTTATCTAGCCAAATATTTAGGAGTTGTAGCAAGGATACACTGGAATATGACCTTTCCCTATGTATGCATGAAGTTTAGCCAAGAAGGGAATCAGATGGCATTCTTTCTGAGTCAAAGGAATAAAGGTGGATCACTCAAACAGGAGTTTTTATTTTGATTTCTAATATATATTTACTGCACACACATATATCTGAGAATCTCTGCTATCTAACCTTCATTTAACTGGCTTCCCTAACCCTTCTCGAGAATGTGCTGGATGAGGCCAAGATGTGCTGTGCTCCAGCAGCTACTAGGCTGGCACTCAGAACACTCCCGCCAGGAGAGTTAATACCTACCAATTGTGTGTGTTCCCCTCCTGTTCACACCACTTCTACTTGTTACTGTAATTATGTAACTTAATTAAATATTTTATATATCTTACGTAATTGGTGGAGTGTGAATATAAAAATGAAAGAATTGTTTCTACTAAAACTAATCTGTGTGCTTTGGAAAAGCTTGATCAAATCAGGTCTCTAAAACTTTTGTTATTGTTTAGGTGTGAATGAGATATAATAATGGGAATAATTTAGTAAAATATACATACTTGATGCTTTGTACATGCCTTTATGTTGTCATAACATTTTAAAGAAATGGAAACTTGAAGTTGTAGCCGAGGCATTATGAATGTAATGCACCTAAACAAAACTTTATAGAAACCCAATCAGAGGACCTATATTCAAGCCCTGGCTCTCTCCTTCAAAAGATTAACCAATAAATATATGCATATATTTTAAGATTAAAAAACAAAGTTTAAGGTATGAATTCATCACTATTTTTATTTTCTCCCTAATCTATTCTTTCAATTAGCTCTTCAACTATGGGGCTATTGTAACAATGGTGAGAAGCTTCTGCTCCAGGAGCACACACATGGAACACTAAATACCAAACTCAGGTGCACCCTCTGTGTGTTTGGGCGTGTCTAACACCATCTCACCAGGGTACTGGAGCATCTGGGGAGTTGCTGTTTAGTCTAGTTTTTGTTCTTATGGTCATGTATCTTAGTGTCTCAGGCTGACTCTGGCCTTGTCCGGATCCAGATGACCTTAGCCACACCCTGGTTCTTGTTAGGCCGGTCCCTTCTTGTATCAGAACTAGCATAACAACATGGAGAGCATTCAATGTCCACACTGGTAATTGCTCCAGTTTAGTCTCTAAGGGGCAGACTTTGGGCTTATGCTATACAGCCCTATAAACTGCATTCTTAAACTCTAAGAGATTTATGTGCTTAATTACTAACTGTAAGTATAATATGTAGTGTATGTAATATGTAATATGCTAAATATAAATGTGAGAGGTGTGCTTTCCTTCAATGTGAACAACAGTTGTTGGTGAATCTTTTCAAGGACCAGGGAAGTAGGGTTTTATAGATTTTCTTGATTTTAAGAGGAAAAAAAGTATTACATGGCATAGTTTGTCACAGTTGAGGAATTTCTTGCTGGTGGATTCCATTTAACCTTTGCATGCCAACACTTAAGTGAGTTATATAAGCTCCTTAGCATACACTTAAGTGAGTTATATAATCTCCTTAGCCAAGTTCCATTAAGATTTATTTATTTACTTATTTATTATTTTACAGCACTCATCACTCTCTAATATTATATTATTCCCCATCTATCAGTCTTCTTTTAGTAAATATGGAGTTCAGTGAAGCAGGGACTGGCAGTTAAACATTCTTTTAAAAAGTATGCTAATTTAGAATAGTGCTTGGAACATAATTGACATTCAGTACACATTTGTTAAAAGAATAAGGTTATGCTAAATAACTTTAGATACTTGAGTCTAAGTGTACCTAGTTCTCAGTTAATCTTTGAGAATTTCCATATATTCCCCTCTGTTGTAGTTTTTAGATAACATTGGTCTTGGTGACATCTGCTTGCTCTTCTGGAATTTCTTTATTTGCATATTTCTTTATGGAACAAAAGGAGAACATTTTATTAATCAGCATTCTTCTGAGGGAAGGTGACATATTTATTTAAAGGAAATGCTTTGATGGATACTAAAAAGACCTCCCAATGGGGCCATGAAAGTGGGTGTGTCTATTCTGCATGAGAAGAAAGGACTGCCCTGTCTGTTGCTCACGGGAAGATAGTGCAGGAAGAGAAAGAGGGAAAAGCAGGGTGGAGGCTGTAAGAGACTGGCTAGAAGGCTATAAATTCTCTGATGTCAACTCTTCCTCTGACTCTACTCCAGAATCTTCCATAAAATTAATTCACCAAATGCTTGGGTTTTAGTGAATATTTTTTTGTGTGTGTGTAAATTTCCTTTGTGAAAATTTACCTGTGGGCTGAGAGTTGCACTAAAATAAACTCAAAGTGGGAACTGAGGCAGCATGTATTGATGCTGGTGCACAGTGACAGAGTGATGCTTGGGCAGAAAGTCCTGGTTATTCCCTGAAGCCACAGGGAGGCCTTAGAATGGCAGGAGTTCAGGGATGGAGGTTGGGTTAAATTTATCTAGCTTTCTGAGGACAGGGGAATTTTTACATACCTCGTATAGAGATGAGCATGCACTGACTGCTATAAACATTCTTTGAGAATGAGTATTTGGGTGAATGAAGAAAGCTTTCTGGGTCAGAATCCTTCTGTGCTTCACCTTGGGACTATCATCAGTCAGGGAGCTAGTGAATGAAGTTGTCAAGGTGTAGTTCAAGGGATTGTTGACAGTCAGGGGGAGGAGCCACTGCTGTAAACCACCCTCTCCCGCAACCCAAAAAGTGCTGTCCTCTCCTCAGGGTGCTAGGCCAAGGTCCACATGCCCATAGGACAGCCACCTTGAGGCACTTCACCAACTTTCAAATACATTTTTTGGATGTCTATTTTAAAATTGGATGAGTGCTAGTTTTTCTAAATTTAGTAGAAAGGTCTAATTTTCTTGATGATTATTTCCTATTGGCTGCTAAGATGAAAGTGAGCTTTTTATTTAAGAACTGATTTCAGTGAGCCAAAGTTGGTATAATACTATCTAGGGGTGAGCTTTCCTAAAGCCATTGAGTGGCAGACTCTCCAGCGTATATTCAGAGGTCATAGAGCACTAGAGCCATAAAGATACTTAGGCATGGCTTCCTCTTTTGCACTTTCCAGAGCTTTTGTTCTTATTTCGACTATTGTAATCATCATATCATATCATATGAAATTATCAGAGCCATCTCTCTCAGTTTATTGCAAGCTCCTCAAGAGCAGGGACCAAATCTTAATATTTATCTTTTTTTTCAGCACTTTGGACAGGAGGTCTAGACCATGAAACATGATCATTAAATATGGGTGGAACGAATGGGCCTGATCTCCTTATTTTCACCTGAGGACCTTAAGACTTTCCCGAAGACACAGAGTGAGCTGGTGGCAGGGATAGGACCAGAAATAACTTTTTCTCTTTATTTTCATTGTCAACAGTATTGCAGATGCCTCCATCCCTCTGAATCCTCCTCCTTTGCCCTCCTCCTCCTAGCCCCCACTCCCCCTTCCCTCTGACCATCACCCCACTGTCAGAAATAACTTTTCTGACTTCAGGATTCTTTCTTACATTCCCCTTTCAAAAAATTTACTTGGAACGAGGTCCATGCCTTACATATGCACATAGTAGCACCTAGTGTCATGTAGGCTATATCCAAAGAGGTGGGTCCACTTGTAGCCTATGTAACTGAAGAAAGATAGGAAGGTAGTGATAATTGTATGTTGACAGCACTGGCATAACCTAAGGATCTGAATTGTGGCTTTTCTTACTCATCCCTGAAAAATAACTTTAAGGGAGCAGTCATTAAGAGAACAAATGCTTCTCTGAAGCTTTTGTAGTAAATATTTTAGAACTATTTTATTTTTATTTTTAAAAAGATTTTATTTTTACTTATTTATTTTCAGAGAAAGGAGGGAGAAAGAGAGGGAGAGAAACATCAGTGTGTGGTTGCCTCTCGCATGCCCCCAGTTGGGGACCTGGACTTCAACCCAGGCATGTGCCCTGACTGGGAATCAACCAGCGACCCTTTGGTTTGCAGGCTGGTGCTCAGTTCACTGAGCCACACCTGCCAGGGCTAGAACTATTTTATTAAATAAGGGAGCAATGTCTTTGGGGTGAGAGCCAAGGGAGGCAAGGGGCTCCCTGGATCATGTCTGCTGTACTGGGAGACTGCTGAGGCTGCTTGTCCCCCTTATATGCTGCTTTCTACACAGCAGCCAGAAGGATCCTTCCAAAACACAAGTCCAGTGTTGCCATGTCTGCTCAAAACCCTGAAATGGCTTCCTCAGAATCAAAGCTGGGGTTTGACAATAGTCCGCAAGGTTCTATGTGATGTAGGGACAACCCTCCTGCACATCCTACTACTCCAACTTTGTCTCTGATGCCACTGCCCTTGCTTGCTGTGTTTCAGTGCGATGGTCTCTGGCTATTTATTGCATATCCCAAGGACACCACTTTCTGCCTGTGCACTGACACTCTCCTCTTTCTGTTGTGCTATGTGTGCCCCAGGTATCTGTGTGGCTTTCTTCCTCACTTCATTCAGGGTTTCGCTCAAATATTTCCTTCTCAGAGTCTCCCTTGATCATCTTATTTAAAATAGCAGCTCCTCATTTTCATCACCCTGTTACTCTATTTTAGTTTTCTTCATTTAATTGATTCCCTCCCTCCTTCCCTTTCTTTCTTTCTCCCTTCCCTTATTGTGTAGCCTATGCTGCTAGAGTAAAGTTTCATAAGAACAGAGCTTTGTTTCTCTGGTGAAATGCCATATTCAAAGTATCTAGAACAATGCCTGACACACAGCAGTACTTAAGTATTTGTTGAATTAATTGAATGACTTTGTATGGGTTCAGGGAATTCAAGATAATTCAATAGATCCCAAGTTTAATATCAATAGAAGGGAACATCTGTTTCATAGGGCTTGGCATTAGAAAGCTTGAATTCAAATGCTGCTGGCATGTGCTCTGCCTGGATTTTGGCAAAAGTTTGTCTCTGCATATGGATGAGTGGCATTGAACAGACTATTGCAGAATTATTGTTGGGTTAAGCCCTCTGCGCAGTTAATTTTAGGGGTGGAGGTCACTGAAAGCAAAGTTAAATGTCAGATTAGTCTTAGTCTTCATATACCAGCAGCATCTGCAGAAGATGAATGATTTACCTTCTTTTTTATTGTAAATGTTTTTTTTGTACCTTAAAAAAATCATTCTGGTAGAAAATGTCAAGTAGCAAATACCACTACTGACAATTTTCCTTATGCACTGCACACCAAGCTGCATGGTTGATGGAGAGGAATTGAAGCCCCAGGGAAAGCTTGGAAAGGATGGAAATAAATAAAAGCAGGATGGAAAACAGGTTTGTAAAGAAAGTTGTTTCATCTCTGTGCCATTCATGCCTGACACAGCTACAAAGGAGAAGAAATTGACCAAATTTTGTCTTCCTTTTTCATCCTCTGCTTGGTTTTAGTAGAGAACCACCCAGTTCTTAGTTGATGGCTTCCATAGCTCTCAGGTCACATGGATGACAAGTGGCTGTCACTGTTGAGGAAGCCTTGGGTTGAGGTGGGGAGCCGCAGTGTACCCATCCTTTCCAGCCCACCCACACCGACTGAGCTAGGATTTGGGGCCACAGACATGATGAGGCTTCCCCAGCCTCATTAGGGCTGGTGGCAAGTGTGTGCTGGTATTGTTATTCTCACTTCTATCTCCATCATAAAACCTGACAAGGGTCTGTTCTTAGGATTCACACAAATCTAATTTCTAGTGCCTTTTCTGGGCTCTTTCTGTCACTTATCAGTTAAATTTGTTTTTACATATAATAATGGGAGGTTATTATTCAAGGAAAGCTTAATCAATAGTTTTATTTTATATATATATATATAGTTAAGAATTGTATCATCCAAATTTATTTTAATAAACTCTGAGTCTTTAAGATCACAGCATTTGTGTGATATATCCCAATTGCTGAGGTAATTAAATTAATTCATGAGTTTTTGTTTTATTTATGCCCATAATATGTGTGTTTGTATTTCTATTTTATGTGAATATCCCTATTTGACAAAGGGGCTCAGAAGCCTCCTGCAACTTGGTGTATTCACCTCTGTATTCCTCACTGGCATTGGGTTAACCTTTGTCCTGTTCATATACCAGAGAGAATACATGTACCTATTTTTGTACCTTTATTCTACCATCTCTTTTTGCCTGAAATGTTCTTTTTTCCCTCTTTTTCTTTGGCCTCCAATAGAGATATACAAATAGACATTAAGATTGTACTTATTTTTTTAAAAAGAGCTAGCTCAAAATCCACCTCTTCTGGCAAGCTTTCCCTGGCATTCCAAATTAGTAATCTGATGAGATGCTAAGACCTCCCCCTTCCCCAAGGACTGCAGGCAATTTGATAATGTCACAAGTTTGCCCAGTTGGTCAGAATCCCCAACACTCTCTTGGGCAATGACCAAGACAGGTGTTACCTGCTAGGTCTAAATAGCTTGGTCTCAAAGATAAGGTCAGTAAGTCTCAAGGTAGGCTAAGGGAAGGGGAGAACCAGCAAGTGCTTCAATTAGATTAGTGAGAATGCAGCCCCTCTTGAGGGCCCTCCCTATCCTGCATGGGATCACAATCCTTGTGGTATAATAGCAGTTTGTGCCTCAATCATAAAGCATTTCAGCTTCAATTTAATCTTTCCCAGTGGTTGTAAACTTTTTGAGAAAAGGGATAGATTCTTTTTTAGCCATAATAGTTTCTTTTTTAAAAAGATTTTATTTATTTTTAGAGAGAGGGGGAGGAAGGGAGAAAGAGAGGGAGAGAAACATCAATGTGTGGTTGCCTCTCATGTGCCCCCAACTAGGAACCTGGACTGCAACCCAAGCATGTGCCCTGGCTAGGAATTGAACCAGTAACCTTTGGGTTTGCAGGCTGGTGCTCAATCCACAGAGCCACAATAGCCAGGGTGCAAAGGGATGGATTCTTAATGTTTTTCTTTTTCAGAGTGTTTACGCATAGTGGGCACTCAGTGTTTGTCAGACTGTTTTGTACAATAGTGGGCACTCAGTGTTTGTCAGAGAGTCAGGATCCAAGGTTCTGCTGAGATCTTTTGGTCCTCCCATTGGAGGGCTGAGTACATCTGTCCTGAATGGGTGTTAATAAGTAAGCTTGTTATTGGAAGCTCTAGATCTGTTGTGGCACTGATCCTGGTTGTAGTGGTGAAGCTGGCTCATAAGGCATGGTTTTGTCTTCATTTTTAGAAGCTCAGCTTCTCTGAGGTTGTATCTTTGAGTTTGAGACGGGGTTCTGAACAGGAACTGGGGCTCTGTCAAGAGTGAAAAAATCAATAATCTAATCAAGCCTTAGAATAGACTCAGGACCATGAAATGAAGACTAGTTCCAAATATAACCTCCAGGCACTTTTAATGAAGTAGTTCTAATCTCTTGGACATATTTAAAGAGACCTTCCATAATAGATAGAACATAATGCCCCATTTCTTTGATGACCCTGGACACCCTGCCACTGAAGCTCAGATCTTCCCAGGTCCTTGCTGTTCTCCAGTCAGAATTAGTTACTACCCCGTCTGCTTTTCCTTACCCTTTGTAGCTCTGTTACAAACCTGCTGCTGATTCTATATGTCCTTTCCCCCACTTCAACATGAAATATATATAGCTCCTATAATGTTCCTACTCTATGAGGGCTGGGAAGAGACCTCAGTCCAACTCATCGGTTTTATAGGAAGAGATGGCTTGCTTAAGGTTGCAAAGCATCTGCGATCAGAACACAGACCTCCTTAATCCCAATTCTAGCTTTCTTTTTATTTTTTTTCTGTTACAGACTGAATTTTTGTGTCTCCCCAAAATCACCCATTGAAACTAATCCCCAATGTGATGGTGTTTGGAGGTTGGACATTTAGGAGGTGATTAGGTCATGAAGGTAGAACCCTCATGAAGGAGTGTAGTGTTCTTATAAGAGAGACCCCAGAGAGCTCCCTCACCCCTTTCACCATTTAAAGGCACAGCAGAAAAACAACTGTCTATGAACCAAGAAGCAGGCTCTCACCAGACACTGAATCAGTCGTCATCTTAGTCTTGACTTTCCAGTCAGCAGAGCTGTGAGAAATAAATTTCTAGTGTTTATAAGCTACCTGGCCTATCATACTTTGTTATATACATTTTTCATTTGTTAGCCCAAATGGACTAAGAAATCTTTTGATATGGACTTTGATGATCTTGTTGACTATATGTGCTGTTCTGAAAGATCTCAGGGTTTTAAGTCAATCTATGTATAATTCTTTGATTGTGGCTTTGGATAAACTTCTGGAGTCCTATGTTGGAAGAGAAAGTGCAGAGAGAAACAATGCCTTTTTACTTGACATTCTCAAAAGCCTAAAAAGAGAGGAAAATGACTGCAAAGTCAAAATCTAACTTTGTAAAAATCTTTATTTAATTAAAAGTCAGCTACTGAATATTTTACAAATAAGAATTTACTTAATTTGCCCTGGCTGCTGTGGCTCAGGTGGTTGAAACATTCCAGTACACCAAAAAGGCTGAGGCTTCAATTCCTGGTGAGGGCACATACCTAGACTATAGGTTCAATCTCTGGTTGGAGTGCGAATGGGAAGCAACTAATTGATGTTTCTCTCTCGCATCAATCTCTTTCTCTCTCTTGCTCTCTCAAATCAATAAAGACATTTTAAAAAGTATTCCCTTAATTAAAAGAACTTGTATTTTTCAGTGCAGTATAAGTGTTATAATATTACCTTGTTATTTTTATTTGCATAGTGAATAAAATATTTCTTCATGCTTGGATAGGTTCTACCCAGATTTTCAGAAAGGCCAGCTTCTCTGAAAATGGACTGTATTTTGCAGGAGGTCTTTGCCATATAGATGGATATCTCCTGCTATATATTTGTGAACATTTGGTTTTTGAAGATAACCCTTGGATAGAGTTGCTTCCTGAGCATATGCATTTAGCTAAAAAGATAAATGTGTGGTCAGAAGCCCTTACCCACCTCTGGTTAAGAATTTTTGTTAATGGTGTTCTAGGTAAGGGTCCTGTCTGCTTCAATAGCTCTTATTGCTATTTAAAAATGAACAGCAATTGGGTTTTGTCCCTATGGAAAATGCAGGCTTTTTGTGATGAATATATTTGGGACTAAGATGCATTGTTATCACCTTCTTTCTTTCTCCTTCCTCCTTTAATGGCTCACTGAGGTATCTTAGCCCAGCTATTCAAGACCACCAATAAAGTTATTCTGGACTGTTCGCCCACTGTGGGCTCCTTTGAACCTTTCTGTGCTTTTCTGTGGGCTCCTATAATTGGATCAGACACATTGCTAAGATCTTATGTCTTTTTCCCCCCCTAAAATGTGTAGTATCCTGACACTCAGACACATATCTGCATGTGTGTATTGATTAATCAGCAAACTGGGAGTACAAATGACAGACCCCAGGGAACAAAGCTTGTTCCATGAGCCAATTTGGAACCACTAGGTCAAAGAATCCCAGGTAGAATATGTGGTCTCTGGCATGTTCTAAATATTCAGAATATCTTCTTATCCTTCCTAACTCTCTTTTCAGAGTTGAAATTATACTCAGAGGGGAGATTATAATAAGAATGCCTTTGGAAAAAAGCCGTAAAAACAATAATTCAGAAGTTTCAACTACAAGTAAGTTGTTCTGAATTCTAATTATTATTACAGAAAAACACTTATGAAGTGCCTTCTTGCCCATATCAATATGCTAAATGTTGTGTATCTTCTAGAAATATTGCCCTGATCCTTGGAATTTCAGATAACCCATTATCTTCCTTTCTCCTTCCAGAGAATATTTTTGCCCCTTATCACGGGGTTGTAATACCATCTTCATTTGTTCTCATGGGTATTTAAACTCTTTATTGAGCTTGTTTAGTGGTTTGTATATTTTGGATAGCTGTCTGATCTGGATTATAAATTGCTCCAAAGTAAGTTTATTCCAGGACCTCAGATCTCTACTTTAGCAAGAGAATAATCTCAGCTCCCTTGGTCTGATGCTCTCTGATGTGTCAGAGCACATGCAAATTTGATGGCAGATTACTGAATGTTAGAAAGGAGGGTTATTTGGATCTGCCTTATCATAACTTCTTCCCACTGATATTTGTCCTAATTCTCTATACACACATTGAACTGGAGGCCTGTGTTTAATAGCATGTTTCAGATACGTTATGGAACTCAATGGGTTAAGTGTCACAAACAAAAGTAGAATTGAAGCACATCCTTAGCTGTGTGAACAAGGTCTGAGGAATAATTATTATGATAAAATAATATAATAAATAATTATGATAAAAACAAAATTTAATATGCTATTTTAAAAGTATACTTTATTGATTTTGCTATTACAGTTGTCCCATCCCCCCCCTAATTTCCTTCTGCCTGGCACCCTTCCTCCCACCTGCATTCCCCCCGCCCAGTTCATGTCTATGGGGCATACATGTAAGTTCTTTGGCTTCTCTATTTCCTATACTATTCTTAACTGCCCCCTATTTTGTATTCCCTGTACCTTTTTCCCTATTACTCCCCTTCCCCTCCCCACTGATAACCCTCCATGTGATCTCCATTTCTGTGATTCTGTTCTTTTTCTAGTTGTTTGCTTAGTTTGTTTTTATTTTTGTTTTTTTTTTAGGTTCAGTTGATAGTTGTGAGTTTGTTGTTATTTTACTGTTCATATTTTTGATCTTTTTCTTAGATAAATCCCTTTAACATTTCATATAAGAGCTTGATGATGATGAACTCCTTTAACTCAACCTGATCTGGTAAACACTTTATCGTCCCTTCCATTCTAAATGGTAGCTTTGCTGGATTGTGTAATCTTGGGTGTAGGTCCTTGCCTTTCATGACTTTGACTACTTCTTTCCAGCCCCTTCTTGCCTGCAAGGTTTTTTTTTTAATTTTTTATAATGAGTTAATAGTCTTATGGGAACTTCTTTATAGGTAACTGTCTCCTTTTCTCTTGCTGCTTTTAAGATTTTCCCCTTATCTTTAATCTTGGGTAATGTAATTATGATGTGTCTTGGTGTGTGCTTCCTTGGGTCCAACTTGTTTGGGACTCTCTGAGCTTCCTGGACTTCTTGGGAGTCTATTTCCTTTGCCGGATTAGGGAAGTTCTCCTTCATCTTGTTTTCAATTTCTTGCTCTTTCTCTTCTCCTTCTGGCATCCCTATGATTTGGATGTTGGAACATTTAAAGTTGTCCCAGAAGTTCCTAAGCCTCTCCTGATTTTTTTTTGAATTCTCTTTTCTTCATTCAGTTCTGGTTGAATGTTTATTTCTTCCACCTACTCCAAACTGTTGATTTGAGTCCCCACTTGCAACAGGGAACTGTTGGTTCCTTGTACATTTTCTTTTATTTCATTTTTTATTGCCTTCACCTTTTCCCTTATTTTGTGACCATATTCAACCAATTCTGTGCCCATCCTAATTACCCGTGTTTTGAACTGTGCATCTGATATGTTGGCTATTTCTTCATTGCTTAGTTGTATTTTTTCTGGAGCTTTGATCTGTTTTTTTTTCATTTGGGACTTATTTTTTGTCTCCAAATAAGAGTTACATTATAAGGGGTGAAGCCTTAGGTAATCACCAGGGCGGGGCAACCCATGCCGCTGGGTTATGGCAGTGTATGTGGGCGAGGGGTCTGAGAGGGAACAATGCTGCTGGTTTGGCTCTTGGTAGGTTTTCAGTCACTTCCCCCATTACCCACAGTCAAATTGGGCCCTTCTGGTGCTGATTCTTGGGTGGGTGGGTTTGTGTACATTCTAGGACCCTGTGGGTCTCTCCAGTGAACTCTCCTGTGAGGCTGGGAGTTTCTCCCACCACTGCAACCCCCACAGGTTTTTATAGTCAGAGGTTGTGAGTCTTTATTTCCCCATGCTGGAACCCTGGGTTGCATGGTCTGTCTCGCTCCCCAGTTTTTCCTCCCAGTTTATCCAAATGCAAATGTGGGAATGCCTGCTCCACCAACTGCCATCTCGCCTGCCCAGGTCTTCCACTGCCACTTTGCTGTGTGTCCTCTCCACCCGGCTGCCTGTCTCCACCCCTCCTACCAGTCTGGATGAATGTTTCTTTTACTCCTTGGTTGTTAGACTTCCATACAGTTCGATTTTCTGGTGGTTCTAGTTGTTTTTTGTTTTTAAATTTGTTGTTGTCCTCCTTTTGGTTGTGTGTATCTGTTTATGCCTCCTTCTTGGTCAGAAGTCCTTAATATGCTATTTATTAAACATTGTGAGTCAAGCTCTACACTGTGTGCTTTCTTTTTTTCTTTCTTTATTTTCTTATTGTTGTTCAAGCACAATTGTCTCAATTTTCCCACACCACTTTCCCCCACCCCACCCATCCCCACCTCCCACCCTCAATCCTAGCCACCTTTAGCTTTGTTCATGGGTCCTTTATACATGTTCCTTGATGACCCTTCCTCTCCTTTCCCCCATTTCCTCCATACCCCTCCCCTCTGGGTTACTGTCAGATTGTACTTTATTTCAATGTCTCTGGTTATATTTTGCTTTCTTGTTTGTTTTGTTGATTAGGTTCTACTTATGTGCTAATGTAATTTACTACTCACCACAATTCTATGGTTTAGGTGCTATTATTAGCTCCCTTCAGGGGAAAGTAAATTTAGACTGATGAAGGTCAGGTGCTTGCCCAAAGTCATCCAGTGATGGGGTTGGGATAGGAACCCTGAGTGTCTGGCTCCAGAACCCTTGCTTTTAACCACTAATCAACATAACCCCAGTTTTACTGGCTGCTTTGAAATTATATCATCTATTTTAGAGAAATAAAACCATGTGTGCACTGCTGGCAAGTTCTAGATTGGACAGTATGGCATGACTTGTTAAGAGCTCAGGCCTGGGGGTCAGGTCATGGTGGAATTCAGCTCTGTCTTTTGGGAGCTGGATGAACTGGGCTAATTATGTAAACTCTCTGAGCATTCATCTGAGAAATGGGGAAAAAATAATAGTGCCTGCCACACAGGGTGGTTCTGAGGTTTAACTGAGATAATGTGTACAAAACGTTTCTCAGTGTCTGGCACAAGTTATCCTTAAATAGTGATGATTACTTTTATTACTAAGAGTCCTTGTATTTGGCAAGTGAAGCTTTGACACCCAGGGACAGGATTCAGCTCCAAGTTCCCTGTGTGGCCCCAGTGGGTGGTCAGAAAATGGCATTAGTTTTCCCCACTCCCAACAAAGCTAAGGCTTTCTCAGAAAAAGGTCCAGGCTCAGCCCAGTATGGAGTTTGCCACTGTGATGCTTGATGCTGGCTCCACATTAGAATTACCTGGAAGCTTTGGAAACTCTTGGTGCCTGAGAGCACCTCAGATGATTAAATCAGAATTCCTAGGGCATCAGTATATGTTAAAGTTCCCCAGGTGAATCCAATGTGCAAGTCAAACTTAACCATTTTCTGGTGACTGAAAGATGACCCCAGATGCTATCCTTCAGAATGGTAAGCACTACACACCTGAGAAATTCAGGAGTCAGAGAGACTGATAAAGACAATCATACTAGTTTCCAGGCATTCTGCATACAACTTCCTAGCACATTTGGTGAGATAGTGTGAATCTTTTGGACAGATCTTGCAGCAGTGGCATCAGTTAAAAATACTATGTGCTGGATGAGAATTTGAATAAAAATTCAAACCTAGATTTTAGTCCAGTTCTACATTTCCAAGCTTGAACGTATCACATGCCATGTTGGAGCCTCAGTTTCTCCAGCATGATGGCAATCATGATGCCTGGGCCACCTAAACAAGTATTAGTCACGTTTTTTAAGTACCCTGGGAAGGCGTACCTGCCCTTCTGTTATTCACTTCCTAGATTCTGTCCCAGGGAGAAGGGGCTACTAAAACAATTGATCTGAGTCTAGGGGTTTCCCTGGGAGAGGGGAATGCTATAGAGGCTGAAACCTAAATTTTACCTATTCTGTAGCACCTCCTACTCTTATGTGGGAGGCGCTTAAGATAGTTTGGTTATGTCCAGCTGAGAGGGTGGAACTTGCTTCAGTCCCAACATTCCTAATTGATGGGCAATAATTTAAGCAGGTTCTCAGCATAGTTTACTTCAACTTTGGAGTAATTTGTTTCCCAGTTAGCTACTGTTTACTCTGGTAGTATACTCACCAATGTATACTACAACACAGCAGTTTCTAGTCAGAAAGTATCAGATGGAGTACATTTGAGTTTCTCATCATCTTTGATGAAACAAAAATGTTTTGCTTTGTGTGCAAATGCCAAGTGCCAGGGATGAAGTGTTAGCACCTTCTCATGAGTCTCCAGCAAGTGCATGTGCGTGCTAGTTCCACTCTTTGAAGTGTTCTCTTATTTAGCTTTTATTTTGCCTGGAGGGTGTTTTTCTGTGTATGACTTTATTTTCAAGTACAATTTGAGTGCAAGATAACCATGAGCCCCCAAGAGGTTGAAAAATTGATGAAGAAAAGGATGCAGAAAGAAGGAAAAAGTGACTACAATAAAGCTTCATCATATTCACATTATATTTTATGTGCAAACTCTATTTAGTTTCAAGTTGTTGTTTATTACCTATATACTGTACTTGTTTTCATTGTTCAATTGCTGTACCTTCTTTTTTTAAACACAAGAAAATGGTTTGGGTGTCTTGATTTGGAATGGGACAATCACAATGTTTCCTATTCTAATAAATGGATTTTTTTTTTTTACTTAATGGCTTTTCACTTTGCAGTTTTTCCAGGAATAAACGTTAAGTCCTTAATAGGGATCAGTGTATCAATCTGTCAGCCAAAACAAAGGCTGTCTGAGGACTAGATTTGGCCAGCAGGATGCTACATTTAATGAAATAATAGCTGCAAAAGTATTGTAAAAATGTTAAAGTGCTGAACAAGCATGAGGGTGATCATTCCAGGACTTCCATGTTACAGGGTTGGGGGCAGCACTTCTATTCCTTAGGGTCAACCTTTTTTCATTATTGTCTCTTTCCCCACAGGTTTTTCTAGCTCTCCTCAGACCCTGTGATTCACAGGGTCTGGAATCCAGTTTGAACTTTGCCTGTTTCCTTCTGAGACCAGACAGCTTTGTGAGCCTCCTGGTCAAACTAGGAACCTGGTCATGGGCTCATTAATTGTCTGGGCATTGTGGGGGGCAGTGGACAGAGATTTGGGAGTTAGGATGTTGGGGTGGGCTCGGGCTTTGGCTGTGCCACATTGTTTGACTTTAAGGAAATAACTTTGTTGTACTGAGCAAATGTTTATTATTATTATTATTACTTCTATTATTAACATTTTGTAAGCCTTAGGCTAAATGAGAAGACCTCTAAGTTCTTTTGCATAGAAGCAGAATCCTTTAAAGTCAGGCATGGTGTTCTTATTGTCAACACTTGTTCCTTCATTGAACATCAAAGCCCTACTGAGGACCAGAGACATCGTTCTAGGCACAGAGGGTTGAAAAGTTAGACAAAGAGAAAGAATCCTTGCTCTCAGTGAGCTCACATACTTGTGGTTGCATCAGAGATAATCTTCCCCGCTTGTTTAATACCTGCTACTGCCTGGGTAAATGTATTCAGATACTCCATAGAGAGCCACTGAGTATTAGGGAAAGAAGGTATTCTCAGTGGTATACAGGAATTAAAAGGAAGTCTTAAAAAATTCGGCATGAATTTATCTGGGCTAGTGGGTGACATTGACTGGGAGGTCTGAGACACCGACTTTGTAAATTGGTTTGTTCTTTGTTGGCATTTACAAGGTGCTGCTGGTCACGGATGAATGGCTAGCATCGGGCCCAGACAGTGTTTTCACATTGAGCTGTGTTGTAGCAGACCGGTGAGACAGGCTGAGGGATAAAATGGTCATGTGGGTAACCACATCTACAAGCTGAAACTAGTCAAATCATGAAGAAATCAGTGGTGTTACATTTATGAGTGATTCTCTCTAAAAGACGTCCATTCTCTAGTTTTCAGGGAAGCCTGGTAAAACATCTTTCCTTGGTGAAAATAGCTTCTTTTTACTTTGCCTTTGAGGTTCCCTGATTTTTCTTGTGAACTTAATGTTTAAAATACTTTTGGCACATTTCTCTCCTTCTAATTCATCTTATTTTTCTTCCACCTCTTCCTATTTTTCCTTCTTTCTCCTGTTTTTCTTTTTTTCTTTCTCCTTCTGCTCCGCTTCCTCCTTCTTCAATTAAGTAGAAAATGATTACAAGAATCTGTGATAAATTATTGTTCCCATCGGGGATTTAAAATGTAACATTTCCAAATACCCCCAAGAAAACAAAGCCAAGGTAGGTTTGACATGAAGGAACCTGGGCATCACATCTGATTTTCTAAATAGAAGAAAGGCCAGAGATACCTTGAGAAAGAGCTGATGTCTGGAAAGAACAACATAGTACTCCTGTGTTGCTTTAAACAAGGCAGATCCCTGTTTAAACTAAAACAGTTAAATGCTTACCATCATCTAGAAATGGATCAATCATAAGAGCAACATTGGTTATAGCAACTGAGGCTGTCTTAATAGACCATTGCCAAGTGGTTAGAGAATGAGAACAACAAAAACAACAAAAAATGACTAAGATTTATTGTTAAGAAATAGCAGCACTTAGTTAAGATCTCTGAGGTAAGTCAATTGGACTGTATCTTTTCCTTTGTAATTGTTGATGTACCGTTGTCTTGACGAGGTTTCTCTGTGCTTGTATACATTTAGTTCACTGCGGTCCTTCACTAGAAATGCCCTGGTTAAAGTCATTCCTCCACTTACCCTAAGGATGCTGTTGAAAATGGGACTACATCCTGCAGTATCTTGTACATGAAATCTCATGTGAAAAAGATTTTCTTCTTGCTGAGTGCTTAGAAAGACTTTGCTTCTTTTAAAGAGATATTTTTAGGTATTTTATGTTTTTGGTCTGTTTGGACAATAAGAGCTACCTACGTCTCTATTTTCCCTTTGGTTTCCAGGACGCTGAGAGTCAAATCTGATAGTCAATCAACTGTGCAGACCCTCATGGCTTGCATATCCATTGGTATCCATTCCTCATCCTTGGTCTTTTCCTACTCTTATTTATATTTAATTTCTGATCTGGATTTTTAAAACTTACCACCCCCCTCCCATAACATGTTGCTATGCTTTCACAGGGGATAGCCTCAAATCATTTGTGAAATTCCTGTTTTCCTACCCAAACTGGCATTAACTGAGCTCAGGTTCTCATATGTCTCAGGGGAGTTATGTAGTAGTCTCCCATTTGAGCTCACAGCCTCCTGTGTTATCTCCATGCTATCCTTTCTGCTGGAGTTCTCATCTGAGAGTTCAGATCTAAGCATAATGCTCCCATGCTTAAAACCCTGCCTGGACTCCCCTATCTCCGTGGAAAAACCTATGATCTGCCCTAACTATGGCTCTAGTCTTAATATAAGCTCCATTTTATATACTCCATACTTCTGTAAATTTTATTGAGTAACAATATAATTATTACAATTTTCACTGCAGTAGTGATTTTTATACCCAGGAGCATGGGAATTTAGCAGATTTCCTTTATCAAAACTGGATGCATAACATGTCCATCTACCTGAGATGAAAGGGAGTACACAAGGGATTGAAGGATAGAAACACTGTCAATTTTTTGGGGCTACGTGGCACCAGTTTGGCAATTTAGTAATATCTAGAAGCTAATTAACTGTACTGAACATTTGTCAACCTAAATGTTTTCTAGGCGTCTTCCTTATACTTTCTTTATGCCAGAGGGAATTGAGAGCATAAATAGCTCCCTACCAACCTTCTTTCTTGATCTCAACTTCCTCCCTAAACCCCTTTGTCACCTTCTTTCAGTTAGAAGCAAGATAGTTTTACATACTATAGTTCAGTTGGAGTTAAATTTTTTTGTAGTCTCTGGGTTAGTCAGCTATGCCATCCTGATTAATTTCGGTTTTAGAATTCTGGATAAAATGAGAGGGCTAGATTGGGTTATCTCAAATCATCCTTCCAGTTTTCTAAATCTAAATGGAATGTTCTTTAAAAAAGAATAAGCAAAGATAGAAATCTTCTTAGGCATTCATTATTTAGGAAATATTTATTGAGCACCCATTGTATGCCAAACATGGTATAACCTATGGGATACAGAGTTCAAGAAACAATTATTTTGCCATCACAGAGCTGGAAGTTTAATTGGGGATTTACATAAATATCCACAGCACAAGGTAGAATGTACTAGAGGGTATTAGAGTGTTAGAGTGAGGTCAACCTGTATATCATCTGGTCTCTCCTTCTCAAAGAATGTCCATGGGCTAGCAGCTTCAGATTCACCTGGGTAGAATCTCAAGCCCTACTTTTGACCCACTGAATCAAAACCTTCATTTTAACCAGATCCCCAAGTGATTAATATTCTTGTAAAAAATCAAGAAGCAGAGATCTTGTCCAAATTTATCATTTTATGGCTGTATAAACAGGTCCTGAAGGATGAAATAACTTTGCTGTTTCAGTGAGAGTTAGGACTTGAATCCACAACCCCTGATTCTTGGTGGGACATGTCTACAGTGTGTTATTTCTTGTTATAAGGTACTAAGGGATTTCGGAGAAAAGCAATAATTGGAAACTATGTTCATTTTGATTATAACATATACCTATGAACCCAAACTTTGCAATGCAAGTCAGATTGGGGGATTGGGCCTGATTTAGCCTGCTGTACTTGCATGGATTGCATTAACTGCTCTTTCTCACTAGCAAAATCAATGCCATGTCTCATCCTTACACTCTCTTTAAAATGCAGAAATGTTGACAGTCACCAAAGGGAAGAGGAAACTTCCTGCTCCTGCAGAAGAAATTCCCAGGCTAGGTTAATACTTTGTCATCAGATCTATCACCATCAATGGGGGAAAAACCCAAATACCTCCAAGCACACACTCTACTGAGAGAGGGTAATGAAAATCATCTGCCTGCATGTGCAGCCTGTGGAAAGGACTCCCCAACAAGGGCCCTGTAGGCTGAGTGGAAAACATGAAAATGAAATGAGATTCCAGTTTCTCAATGAGCCTTTCTATGTCCTAGCAGGTAGAAACAGTTCTACCCAGCTTTGGTAGAGAATTCACAGGGTTAACAACTAAAGAATGGAGTTCTTGTAATCAATATAGTCCTCTGGCTTTATTGATTAGAATCACCTGCTTATTTTGCAGCTAAGATTTTTTTATCCCATTCAAAACAAAGACACCCTAGGGGACCATTAAGTAAATAGGCATTTAAGACTTTTTTTCATTGCTAAGAAAGTAGTTAATTATTATTAGTGCCTAAAAGTCTCAATTCAGACAGAACACCTGAATGAGCACACTGCTGAAACGGTAGTGACATGTCTGCTATAAATGGATGCCAATTTGCAGTTTATTGAAAAAATGCTGCTTTCTCCTTAGAGTTGTTGGGGAGGGGTGTGACTCCACATTTAACTCCTGACAAAAAAAAAATGAGACTTTGCAGAGCTCTTCTTCAAAGGAGCTGGGGTGGAACAATTTTTCCAAATATCGCACATCCCTGGTGGACACCACTGTTGTATGCACAAGTATTCACTCCAGAGCCTGACTAAAGAAATAGATTGCCAGTATGGAAACCCTCTTAAGATATCAGGTCAATTTTATTTTATTTAGAGAGCTTTCATTGTTCTGCTTCAGGAAAACAAATCAAATGCAGGTTGAGTAACTTGCTTCTTCTTGTTAGGGATGATATTCAGGATTTAATACCACTTAATGATCTATTATTTCTCCTTGTTAATTACAAAAAAAATCAGCACATACACATTTATGGAGATCTACTATGTGTAAGCAATTGTGCACAGTACTTTTGAAGTATAATGATAATACCTGGAGCTTATTAGTATTTTTGTATTTACAAAATAGTTTCATATTTGATCTTCATAACGTGCTTCTGGATTCACAAGTCAGAGGTATACGCACCACATTTGGAAAAATCCTTGAGACATTGAGTGGCCATATGAGCCAGCAATTCTACTCCTAAGGATATACCCAAGAGAATTGAAAACATATGTTCACACAAAAACTGGTACATGCACATTCATAGCAGCATTATATATAATAGCCTAGAACGTGGAAACAATCCAAACAAGCATCAGTGGATGAATGGATAAACAAAATGTAGTATGCACATACAATGGAAAAATATTTATCAATAATAGGGAATGAATTACTGATGCATGTTTCAATATGGATGAGCTTTGAAAACATTATTATACATGAAAGAATACAGACAGAAAAGGCCACACATTGTATGATTTCATTTACATGAAGTATCCAGAATAAGCAAATTCATAGAGACAGAAAGTAGATAGATTAGTGATTGCCACAGGCTAGGAGTAGGAGTGGGTAATTGGGGACAACTGCCAATGGGTTTGGAGTTTCTTTTTGGGGTGCTAAAAATGGTATAGAATTAGAAAGTGGTGATAGTTGTACAACCTTGTGGATATACTAAAAACCATTAAACTGTGCACTTTAAAAGTGAATTGTATGGTATGTAATTATATCTGAACTAAAGATAAAAATATTTTTACTAGTGACTTACTCTGTGGCAGAAATATGGCAAGTACTCATGTTTTTTAAATGCCAGACAAATGTTCAGGTTCTGTCACCTGAGAGAACTTGTACTTGTCTTCAAGGACCTTGCATATATGTATATGAAAAGATAAAAACTGGGAAATAAATGATAGGTCAGAATGAGTGGTATAAATGAAGAGTTCTCAAAGTGGGCTCTCAAAGTGAGATTTTTGGGACCCACTCCTGGAAGTTTGGAATTGATAGGTCTGTGTGATATTCCTGGGACTCTATATTTTTATTTTGTTTTATTGAATTTTTAAAACTATATTTTATTTTTGTTCTGTTTTCTTGAATTAAAATTTTTTAATTGAATGTATTGGCATAGCATTGGTTAATAAGATTATATAGGTTTTAGGTGTACAATTCTATAATAAATCATCCATATATTGTATGTGTCCACCACGCCAAGGCAAGTCTCTTCTATCACCATTTATCCCCCCTTTACCCTCTTTTACCTCCCCTACCCCCTTTCTCTCTGCTAATCACCATACTTTATGTCTACAAGATTTTATTTTCTTTGTGTATGGAGGTGACTCATCCATATCTTGTTTTCTTCTCCTTCTTGCCACTTTGGAAGATTATACTTCCCTAGCCCCTTTTAGTTAGGTGTACCATGTGACTGAATGGTTAGAAGGTTGAAGGTGGAGGTGAAATATATCACTTCTGGGATAAACCATGTCATTGTCAGTAATAGAACTTTGAGCATTCTCTTCCAGTGTTGCGTCAAACAAGGAGGCTATATATTCTGGGAAGTTCAGGTATAGAATGGTGCAGTCTTTATTAGCCTAGATCTCTGAGTCACTGTATAGAACAAAATGGCACTAAAAAATTTCTGAGATGTGCAGTAAATGGACCTTTGTAGTGTTAAGCCATTGTGACATTGGAATGTTTGTTACCATAGTACAATCTACCCTAGATTGGAGTGTTTGTTACTGTTACTGTAGTACAATCTACTCTATCCTTAAGCAGGAGATTCCAATGATCAACTAGGTTTGGGAATCAATAGCAGAGATAATAAGTGCTAAAGAATTAAAGATTGAGAATATCACCTAAGGTTGGGGGTGATCAGGAAAGGCTTAATAGGAAAATTTGAGCTAGGCCTTGAAAGATGGATAAGATTGGGATGAGGAGGAGTAAATAGGATAGTCCAGACAGGAGAGATGACACAAATGGTAGGGAAGGAGTGACACCAAAATGATATAGTTCATCCAGTTTCTTTTCTCTTAAAAGTGAATTGACTTCTTTTTTGAAAATTGCTTAGAGGCAAGATACTTCAACCGTCTTTTGCCAAATATTTTCTAGTTGGAAAAACTGAAATAACAATCCATGTGCAGTCTTATTCAATGAATCTTTCAATAAATATTGAATTATTTTAGTGCTTCATTTGTTCTGATGAATGATTGTCCTGAAATCTCCTTGGAATATAAGCACATCATTTGCAGTGGAATTAGGGAAGTTAGATGATGGAAGACTTGAATGCCAGGCTGAAGTTATCCTTCCCCCACATTGAGAAAAACCTCACATGTTTTCCTTGGCTGATATCCAGGTAATTATTTTCTTTCTATCTGAAACAGCAACCTATGCTGCCAACAGGCTCTGATTCCTCAGTTCTACCCAGCTGTCTCTTCCCTTTTCAGCTTGTTCTCAGCTTCCCTCCTCCTTCCTCCATCCTTTCAGGACATGAGATCAGTGAGGAGGAGAGAAAAGGAATTGGAATTTCCCAAGTGTCAATGTGTGCCACACATGCGTTTGACATGTATCTTCTCCTCTACTCCCTGATGACAGCACTCTGGAGACACTGTTTCCTCCATCTCTGAGGCTGGTAATTAAGGAGCTTGCCCAAAGTACATGATTAGAAAGTGGTGGGACCACGACTCAAACTGAAGTCTCTTTGACTTTGATATCCTTTATGTGATACTACATTGCCTTCAGTGAGCTGGAAGAAATGCAGTTTACTAACCTGTTTTCCTTTAAACCACGTCACATAAAGTCCTCAATAGGAAAGTAAGGGTGATAGATGCAAGTCTTTCCATCTCTCACGAGGTACATGTATTCTTGCTTAAGTGGGTCTTACTCTCTGTGGCAAGAACTTGCAAAAGGAAAGGGGATACTGGTAAAGCTTGATTCCAATAAATTCTACAACTGCTTTTTCATTAAGAGTGAATAAATAGATATGAGACATTAAACATTAACAAAATGCTCTTGCCCTATTTCAACTCTTGGAGAATTCTGAGTAATGATGGCATTATTACAAGTATATAGAAGACTATTTAAATGGATCATAAATACTTCACAGGGGGATGAAAACTGTGGGGATAGCAAAAGATCAGGCCAAGCAACTTATTTCACATACAGGAGACATTCGTTTGACAAATATGTAGTAAGTGCCCAACATGTGTGGGAGACTGTTCTAGGTGATGCAGATATAGTAGCAAATGAGACAAATTCCTGGCTGCCATGGAGTTTACAGTCTGTGGGAATTAAACAATAAGCAGGAAAAATAAATTAGTGTCATAGGCAGAATAATGCCCCTTCCCCAGATGTTTACATCCTAATTTCTGGAACCTGTGAATATGTTGCCTTATGTAGCAAAAAATATTTCAAAAAATATGATTAAATTAAAGACTCTGAGAAGGAGGTTACACTAGATTACTCAGATGGGCCCAATCTAATTACAGAGGTTCTTTTTTCTCTTTTTTAAAAAAAATTTTATTGTTCAAGTTTTTTACCCCCGTTTACCCCCAACACTACTCCCCAACCACTTACTCCCCCAACACAGCCATTCACACCTCCCCTGCTTCCATCCCCACTTGGTTCTGTCTTTTGTAGTTGTTCCTGAAAACCCTTACCCTCTTCCGTACCATTATCCCCTCCCACCCACCTCCCCTCTGGTTACTGTCAGATTGTTTTTAATTTCAATGTCTCTGGTTATATTTTGCTTGCTTGTTTGTTTTGTTGATTAGGTTACACTTAAAGGTGAGATCATATGGTATTTGTCTCTCACCACCTGGCTTATTTCACTTAGCATAATTTTCTTCAATTCCATCCATGCTGTTGCAAAGGGTAGGAGCTTCTTCTTTCTTTCTGCTGTGTAGTATTCCATTGTGTAAATAAAAAAATTGGCAAAAGACTTGAACAGACACTTTTCCAAGGAGGACATACAGAGGGCCCAGAGAGATATGAAAAAATGCTCAGCTTCACTAGCCATCAGAGAGATGCAAATTAAAACCACAATGAGATGCCACTTCATACCCATGAGAATGACCATCATAAACAAATCAACAAACAACAAGTGCTGGTGAGGTTATGGAGAAAAGGGAACCCGAGTACATTGTTGGTGAGAATGCAGACTGGTGCAACCACTATGGGAAACAGTATGGAATTTTCTCAGAAAACTAAAAATGGAACTGCCTTTTGACTAGGCAATTCCACTGCTGGGATTATATCCTAAGAACCCTGAAACAGAGGTTCTTGAAAGTAGCTGTGGTTAGTGTGACTGTGGATGAGTGGTCAGAGATGCAGTGTTACTGGCTTTGAAGTTGGAGGAAGGGGCTATGCTCCATTTGATGTGGCAGAGTGCTGGAAGCTGAAAAAGGGAAGGAATTGGGTTCTCCTCTAAAGAAAATACTTTTCTCTCCAGAAAGTATGTAGCCTTGCTGACCAACTGGTTTTAGCCTGTGAGACCCATGTCAGACTTCTGAGTTATGGAACCGTAAGATAATGAATTTGTTACTTTAAGTCACTAGTCAGGGAGGGCAGCTCTTAGGAAATAATTGGCAGCAACTTAAAAGATGACACATGGACAAAACTCAGTGGGTTGGAAAGGGGAGGGAGGAGGGGAGGGATGGGTGGGCGGGCTGGAATGGGAACAAAGGATAGAAACTGTACTGAATAAACGAAAATAAAAAATTAAAAAAAAATGGGTCAACCAGGTGGGAATCTGGAACAAGGGTGTTCTAGGCAGAGAAAGCATCACACGGGTCTGGAGGGTGCTATTCAATGTGCTACGTTGGTGATGTATGAGTTTATCAGAAACAAGGCTTTTGTTCATTCATTCACCCATTCACTCACTCATTCATTCAACAGATATTTACTGAGTATCTCTGATGTCCCAGGCACTGATCTAGGTGTTGGGATACAGTGGTGAATACATCATTTCCACACTGGTATGTCCCTCAAGGCTTGGTTTCACCTGGATGCAGAATTCTCGATTCTCTGGTACCTCTTAAGAGAAGAGGTACCAGATCCTCTTCTCTTAAGTGATCTCCATAGATCCTAGAGAGCAGATTGAACCTGTTAACATTCAAATAAAATTCACCCAAACTGGGGTATGTTTGCCTGAACATTGGACAGTGTCTGGGAAATTCTTACCTCTCTAGGTTTCAAAAAGTAACCAGTATAAGAGCAATACCATACAATTAAAAATTAATTGTATCTTGCTCCAAAATATTTAATATTTTAGTAATGTATTATTGACAATAATCCTTTATTCACTTTAAATGTATCGCATTATATCACATTTTGGCACCTAATGTGCCTGACATGATTTATTCTTTAGATGAGTTGAAGTTTTCTGTAAAGACATGAAATGCCATATCTATGTGGCTGGTCACACACACACACACACACACACACACACAGAACATTTCTAACAATCCTTTTTTGATTTACTTGATTCCATCCACTTTTCCTCACCAAATTCCTGAAGTTTTTGTTGTTATTGTTGTTGTTAAATTTACTAATTTAGTCGGTGAGAAAGATAAGGAAGACTGTATTGGCGAAGTCACCTATCTCTTCAAACAGCTGATGTTCCCACAAATCAGAATTGATTTGAATTAAGGTGAGTGATAAACGTGCACTGTCAGACCGCCTCCTGGGAACAGACTGGGTGGGCCTTCAGGGAGAATTTTCTTTGTCCTCCTGGCCTCCGGCTGACTCTAGCTATGACTTTCTCTCTTCACCAAAGTGGACTTTCTCTCCTTGGCCTCATCCCCTACTGGATTCCCACAGCCAGCCACTGAGGCAGAGGCTGAACTTCTGTGCCAGACTCCAGCCTTGGCCATCCTGAACAGTCACTGATGGGACTTATCCTTCCACATACCCTGTTAGGCCATCATAGAACTGTTGAGACTGCTGAGCAAGGTTGAATCTGTGTGGGAAACTTTTAGCAGTTTGGAACCCTGAGATCCTGGCCTGTGGGTATTTGGCTTCTCCAAGTGCAAGGGTTGGAGGGAACCACTCAGACTCATGCTTAACAGAGCTGGGGAGAAATCCTGGGCCTAGAAGTTTCCCCCTCCAAGTGCTGTAACACTTTTAGATGTTCCTCTGAATAGTTCAAGAACAGTCTAGGGGGTGAACACAAAAGAATGCTGCTCTGGAAATATAAGAACAAATTTTCTCTTGGTTTCAACTTCCATGCCCCTAGTCTGATGCTTCCTTCAAAATTTATCTCTGAAGTGCCTGGGAACCATTTTCGATGGCCCATGACTCCTACCACAGATGCAAATTATCCTCTGTCCTCTGTGGCACTAGGCCATGTGTCCTCTATCAATGACCCCTGAATCTTGACTATTTGCTTGTTTTTGTTTCTCCCTGGAAGGCAGATAACCTGTCTCTGATATGTCCTGAATATATAGAAAATGCTTGTTGAATGCACATTTCTCAGGGCCAAAGGTAGAACTGGGTAGAGTATTTCCTGCCCCAAATAACTTCCACTTTGCATAAATTGCCTAAGAATGGTAGACTCTGGGATTAAGAAAAATCTAAATTGACATATGTTCCTAATGTGAGTAATGGCTTTTACAAATTGACTGGATCCTTTTCTGAAAAACAGCAGGAGTGCATTTTATATGTATTAGCATTTTTAAGTATTGCTGTTTAAGCTTATAATTCTGGCCCAGCCATTGGAATTATGTCATATGCCAAAAGTCAAACAGATGCTCAAAAGGGTGAGTCATTGCTGCCCAAATGCAGAAAAATGATAAGAGCCATTCAAAACCAACTTAAGTGTCAATAAACATTGAAATAGATATTCTCTTGAGATTTAAAAATAAAATCAAACAGATGAAATGAAGAAGACACCTTTCCTGGAGGACAATGTGAAAGACAGTGGATCAGTGAGAAGCAATCATGAAAAGCCTTGTTCCCTTCTCCACTCCTAGTACAGGCAGATACTAGACATTTCTGACTGTGGAGTTACTCTTCTCCCAGGGGTTTCTGCATTCATGTCTTCCAAAGCTCAGGGAACTATAGAGAATTTTTTCCTGGGTTGCAAGTAAGAGACTTTGAATTTCTAACTATAGCTATCCTAAGCACTGTAAACCAAAATGTTTGGTTTAGCCCTTAGCTATGATCACCCACAAAGGAAAACATACTTTTGCAGTTTGCTTATGGAAGGACCTGGGGGCAGAGCACTGATTGATTGGTTGACTGACATTCATTAAGCACCTATGATGTACCTGGAATGAATGCAAAATAACGGAAGGGTCTCCTCTCCACAAATGTAATGTTATAGAGGTAGAGAGGTGTTTAGTCTTAAAGATCAGCAGAACTCAAAGATGTCCTTGTACTACTTGGTATTTCCTTGTGCCACTAAGGAATCAAACTTATTTGCTGTACTTGCAATATTTTCAGGTTCTGGGGACTTAGATGTGATGCTTCAGACAAATAACAATGTGAGTTATTTTTTTGTGCACTCTAGGGGCTTTGATTTGCATTTAAAATAATACACTATTTCAGATTATTTTTAGAATTAGGCTGAGCTGAAAACAAATAAATATATACATGAGTTTTGAATGGTCCAAAACTCAGACATAGAAAATGAACTGTTTGGCAGACAGATCTGCTTAAGAGCAAACCTCTACTGCATACTAATTATACATATAATCAGATACACATACGGACAGACACAGACAGATAGATAGTTATTATTGATCATGGATTAAAGGGCCTGAGATCTGGAAAGGACCAAAGTTCATGCAGCCAAATGCTTCCATTTCTAAAACCTACTACTACAGCTAATGATAATAATCATAATGTAACAGTCGTCTTGAGCACTTGCTACTTGTGCAGTGTGCATCAGGCTATATTTTCCATCAAGGGACAAACTTGCTGCTTCATCCTTAGTGCCTACCTTGATGCCTCCACATAGCAGGTAAGTGCTCAATCACTCATGTTGCACAAGTGATCGACATGGGCCAGGTTCTGTAACAGACACTTCACATATGTTACCCCACTGAACTATCAAAACTACTTGTGGTAGATATTAGCATCTCTGTTTTGCAAATGAGAGAAAAAGACCAAGAGAAGTATTGGTCACGTGTTCAGGGTTAATGGTTATTAATAGAAGAATGAGGGTGAAAATCCAGGTCTTTTGACTTCACACTCCAGGAGTTTTTCCATTGAATATGCACTGTCTCTGTGAACATGTACTCTTGTGTGTGCAAAAGATCAAACTTGGATTAATGTCCATAAACAAGGCATGAATATCACCAAATTAATTAGTGCAGGTCATATTTACATTTCACCAAGTGTTGACTTGTATTATTGTCTGAATGAAGATTTCCTCAATGTATTGCAGTCAGTCACTGCTACCCCTCAGGTATTAGGCAATGTGCTTGAATTTCAGACTTGTTCAATTGCTATCTTGCATTTCTTAGCAAACGCTGGGCCTCAGTCAATATTTTTACAGTAGGACAGTTCTTTAGAAGACCATGGATGTTATTTAAGCTAGTAAATGACTATCCTTCAAACAATTACAAGCAATGCCCCAGTTAATGAAGGTGGTGAACAGTTGCTCTTTGTTTACAATGGCCCTGTTGCCCAAGTTGGTCACTGGCTGGACTGTCTGAGTCCCCACTGATTTACAAATCCAAAGGAAAGTGGAGAGAACATAAAATTTATTTTTCCACAATTTGAGGCATGAGCTTCCTTAGCATTTCAGAGCCCCTGCATTTCTGTGATGGGCTTTGATTCAACCCAGCCTGAATGAAAGACATTTCATCACCCCAGAATGCATTTCTTTATTTGCCTTGGATCTATGATTCTGTCAGTATTGAGAGAAAAGAAAAATCAATGCTGCACTATAAACCTCAGGCCGCCTCTGGCCAACGTGGTCAGCATGGTGTGAGCAAAGGAAATGGCAGGGGAAAAAATTGACCGCTCAGCAAGAGTGTGGCCAGTAACGGACACAGCTCAGGGCTAATAACAGCTTGCAATTACACATGGAAAGCCAAAGCGTGTAGGGCATTCAGTGCGAGGGGGATGTAATACAATTTATTGAACCACCAGTTAGAGTTCTGCAGCTTCACAATAAAAAAAGAACATTGGGCCTATACTCCTTAAAACACAGACTTATATGGTGCCAACAGGTGAAGGAGACTTGGAAAACGGGAAAGCCCTGTCTTAGCTAAAGAGTGGTCAGGAGAATATGGCCTATTTACATTCAAAATAAGGTGTCTATCTATTTAATCAGATTTGTTGCACAGGCACAGAGAATTTTGGTACTATTATATTCAGTATCAGTATATATATATCACCATAAAATTCCAGTTTAGGCTTCTGTCTATCTAAAACCATGGTAATGATAATGAGTGGAAGAAACACATGGATGTTGAATGTATGCATTTGGTGGTACAGTGTGCAGGGGTCTCTCTCCATGCTCAATACCCACCTAGCAGCAGTACTAATGTATTTCGTCCCTGTCATCTATTTCCTTGACTTTTCAGTGAAGGGCCCCTTTACTGCTGGCCGTTAACAAACAGTGATTCAGAGAAACAGAACTCAGAGTGACCAGCATGTTCTGATTAGCCATTAGGTACCCCTGAGCAAGTAAGAAGGAAATGGCTTTGAACACTGAGGTTGACTTTTTTTTTTAATTGGGCTTAGGTGGGATTCACGTTTGTTGGGTGTTAAATTCTCCTGCTGGAGCAGAAGTTCCTCTCTGGGTGTGAAAAGATTTCCAGAGTCTGCGCTTCCCATTAACTTTCTGATCTTTGCTCTTCTGTGGGTGGCTCTGAGAGCCTCCCCGTGAAACTCTGAGCGCTCCCTTCTTGGGTAGATGCGGCAGACTCGCTCTTTCTCAGAGTTTCTCTGCAGCTCCTAGGTGCTTGCATACCTAGGGTTCTCCTCATTCCCAGGCTTTCCCCACTTTTAACAAGTAGAAATTCCCCTTCCCTTTTAACAAGTAGAAATTATTGTCAACCAGCTGCAGCACAACTATACTAGCTAGTTGACAGCTTATGTAAATGAGTTTTGTGCATACTACCAGGAGAGACTAGCTAAAACCCTGAGTGGACCTCAGACCTTTTGTTGTAGGGCTTAGTATTTTCTAAAGTAGGCCCTTGTAGTCATGAGAGAGCTGTTTGCTTGGCAATGAAGGGAGCATCCTTTAAATATTAAATATTCTTTCTCTTGGGATGGAGAATTTAAGCTGATGGCAGCTCCAGGAGGGTAGACTAATTCTGCAGTAATTACATGGGGGTGGGGTGGGTCCTTTAAGCTTGAGGGTGTATCATCACTCAGTTTGGTACATTTACCCGAGGCACAATACTGGCTTGGACAAGCCAATGTCAGCTTTGGGATGGGAAGAGGGGAGAGTGGGTACCAGTGAGTGGGCAGAGAGCCATCTGTGAGCTCCACATTTGCTCTGGGTGGTTAAAAGCTATACGAAATTAAAATTAATTGAACCAAACTAGGTGACCTGTGAGTTTTCTGTCCCCCTCACAGCAAAGTCAAATGTGGATGTGAATGGCCAGAGAAAAGGGAAATGGAGCGTGTGGTCCAGGTCCCGGCAAGTGGCTGAGTTGAATTCCTATTGTCCACAGGCAAACACAGTCACACATCCATGTCTAAAAGTCAGAGGCTTCCTTTCTTAGATTCTGTCCAGCATAATCAGTCTCACCTCTACACACACACACACACACACACACACACCCTCTTTTCTCTCTTCTCCATGGCATAAGGCTAGTGGGGGCATTCACACACATGCACGCACACCCCACACAGCTGCTGACCTAGAGGTGTTAGCCACTCTGCAGCTGCTGTTCTTCTCACATTAATCTATAGGAATCAATGGACATTTCATTAGAGTAATCAAGTGCGGATGCATCCTGCATTTATATTCTGTCCCCCTCCCCGCTGCTTTCACAGACTAATTGGTCCTACAGCCAGGAGTACATGGATATTTTTCCCTATAGATGAATGTCAAGAATGGTTTTTTACTGCTGGTTGAAATACCTATCAATACAGAGTCTGTATAAAAGCCTTCGCCCATCAAAGCCGCAGAGCTGTTGATCATACATTATGCACTCTTGGTTCTAATGCATCTCACTTCCTCTTTTACACCTTATTGCACATCCATGCACCATTTACGTTTGTCTCATTCAAAGAATTAACTAGCTCTGGGCTGTCTTTGTTTTAATGTTTAGCCCCAGAAATATTTTCCCTCCTTTGTACAGTTGTCAATTGTTGCAGGACAGCTGTGGTAAGGAGCTAAAAAGGGAAGTGGCATGGTGTTCATGTGGGGGCTACACCTTTCAGCTCTGTTTCTTCGTATCTCACCATTAAATGCACTTCTCCTTGCTAGGGCCATGTGCCAGGTGAAGGCACAGAGAACATCTTTGTTCTGAGTATAAAGCAAACAGACAAAAGAGGTTCCTGCTCCCCTCCTGTGAAAACAAGTGGCTATGTATGGTAATGGTCAGAAGCTGATGGGAAAAGAAAGGTCAAACAGATAAAAAAGAGTTTCAGCTTTAAAGTGTGCATGACTAGAGGTGTTGGCCGAGTTGTGTGGTGTGTGCTGGAACAATGACTGCAGACCCTGCTTATACCTGACCCGCCTCCCCAACCATGTCTGCCACTTGACATGACCAGGAAAATACTTCTTGGAGAAATTTGGCAAGCTTTTCTTACTTTCAGAAAGTGAAAAGGAGTGGGATTAGCTAACAGCCCCTTTTCTGAAGCTTCAGCTTTGTGGCAAATGGAAGGAAGGGGTATGGGTGCTCGGATAACAGCTGGGTTACCCCTAAGAGCAAACTGGAGGCCACTGAGGGGAGTGTTGGAGCCAGTTGTCATTACCCCTGTGTAGGAAATTGGGGTAAATAAAAAGTGGAAATCAGAGGGCCAGGTTCTAGCAGATACCTTTGCTCCCCTTTATCATTATTCTTCTATTTTTTAAAGTATATTTTATTGATTATGCTATTATAGTCATGTCATTTTTTCTCCCCTTTATATCCCTCAGCCCTGTTCCCCCCTTCTCTCCACCATTCCCCATCCCTACCGCTTAGTTCATGAACATGTGTTGTACATATAAGTTCTTTGGCTACTCCATTTCCTATACTGTTCTTAACCTACAACTGTCTATTTTGTACCTACCAATTATGTTTCCTATCCCCTGTGCCTTTTCCCCCAATCACCCCCTCTCCCTACCCACTGATAACCCTCCATGTGTTCTTTATTTCTGTGATTCTGTTCCTGTTTTAGTTGTTTGCTTTGTTTTGTTTTCTAGGTTCAGTTGTTGATAGTTATGAGTTTGTTGTCATTTTACTGTTCATAGTTTTGACCTTCTTTTTCTTAGATAAGCCCCTGTAATATTTCATATAATAAGGGCTTGGTGATAATGAACTCCTTTAACTTGACCTTATCTGGGAAGCACTTTATCTGCCCTTCCATTCTAAATGATAGCTTTGCCAGATAGAGTAATCTTGCATGTAGGTCCTTGCCTTTCATGACTTTGAATACTTTTTTTGAGCCCCTTCTTGCCTGTAAGTTTTTTTTTTTTTTTTGAGAAATCAGCTGATAGTCTTATAGGAACTCCTTTGTAGGTAACTGCCTCCTTTTCCCTTGCTGCTTTTAAGATTCTCTCCTTATCTTTAATCTTGGGTAATTTAATTATGATTTATCTTGGTGTGCTCCTCTTTGTGTCCAACTTGTTTGGGACTCTGAGCTTCCTGGACTTATATGTCTATTCCCTTTGCCACACTGGAGAAGTTTTCTTTTACTATTATTTTTAAATAGGTTTTCAATTTCTTGCTCTTCCTCTACTCCTTCTGGCACACCAATGATTCAGATGCTGGAACATTTAAAGTTGTCCCAGAGGTTCCTAAGATTCTTGTTTTTTTGAATTCTTATTTCTTCATTCTGTTCTGGTTGAATGTTTATTTCTTCCCTTTGTTCCAAATTGTTGATTTGGGTCCTGGTTTCCTTCCATTCACTGTTGGTTCCCTATATATTTTTCTTTATTTCACTTTGCATAACCTTCACTTTTTCTTCTGTTTTGTGACCATATGCAATCATTCCTGTGAGCATCCTGATTAACAATGTTTTGCACTGTGTACCTAATAGGTTGGCTATCTCCTCACTTAGTTCTTTTTCTGGAGTTTTGATTTGTGTTTCATTGGGACATATTTCTTTGTCTCAGCTCACCTGTTACATTGTAAAGGTGGGGCCTTACGTATTTGCCAAGCAATCCTCACAGGTTTTTAGAGCTAGAGGTTTTTGAAACTTTCTTTTCCTGGCACTGAAACCCTGGATTGCATAGTCTGTTTTGCTCCCTAGTTGTTCCTCCCGGTTTATCCACATGGGAATGTGGGACCACCCAGTCTGCCAGCTGCTACCTCGCCATGCATCCTCTCCACCCTAGTTGCCTGTCTCTGCCTACCAGTCTGGATGAATGTTTCTTTTTTAACTCTGTGCTTGTTAGACTTCCATACAGCTCAATTTTTCTGGCAGTTCTGGTTGTTTTTGTTATTATATTGGTTGTTATCCTTTTTTTGGTTGTGTGAAGAAGTGATGTATATCTACTTATGCCTTCATCTTGGTCAGAATTCTCTATTCTTCTATTTTTTTTCTAGAAGGCAAATTTGTAGAACTTGGGAGGAAGGTAACTACCCACCCCATTCTCACTTTGACCTGAGAGGTTACATGTCACTATTTCCAGACATTAAGAATAGTGAGCTAAGAAGTCTATGATCAACTTTCCTATCCAGCAAGAGTTCCCTGGGCCCAAGGCCTCATTCTAGCTCTTTTTGTGGTGACCATGAGCAAGCCATTGGATTGTCTTGAGCCTCAGTTTCCTCATTTGCAAAATAGGACCAGTGTTAATGCCCCACCCTTAAGATTGTTGCAGTGATTGGAATTCAGAAATTCAGAACATGTAAATCTAAGCTATTATGATTAATTTTAATACAAAGTTTTTTTACAATGCAAATATGCTATTAACAAATGTTTCCTGTATATAAGGTACCACATGCCATGAGACTTTCAATTCCACTTTCTCATTAAATCCTCACAGCAACCCATAGATGAGATATATTAGTCATTCCCACATTTTGTGGAAGAGAGTTGAAGTCACCCAGCTCCCATCATGTGTTTCCCAATTCCGAACTTTTCCTATGATGCCTCCTTACTATGTGCCAGGGTAGTTGCTCCCCACACCCCACTCTACTTCCGGCATTTTCTCTCCAGGAGGTGCCACTGATGGACTTGCTGATGAACTCTAGGTTCAGATCTCCTTTGGGTGGTATTGCACGGGCTCCTAACCACAGCACCCAAATCCCACCCCACTTCCCTGCCCCTGTATCTGTTCAGTGCATCTCTGCTGTAAGGGAAGAATCAGTGGGAGGCAGGCTGTCATCATCCCAAACACAAGCACAATACAAGATGAGCTCAGGTGGCTTTTATGTGCTGCCCGGGGAACGCTTACTCAACAGTTTTGTGTCCCTAGGAAATGCAAGTTCTAAATCACTTCTTGAGGCCCTTGTGAATCTAGTCAGCTTGTAACTTGGGGTCTGCATTAAATAATAAACCAGAGAATGGTTCAAATGACTAGTGTTCTAGGCTGATTATGGCCACCATGGTTGAAGCTGAGAGTCTAGTAAGGAGCCAGAAGCTTTGTTTTTGAATTTTTGATCCAACAATATCATTTTTGGTTATTTTTTCTTAAGTTGTTTGCTGCCTTCTTGCCTTCTGGCGTTTGTGGGCTCTCTTGATTAGAGTCAGGGCTTTCTCAGGGGTCAACACAAAAGGGCCTTAGCCACCTGTCTCTCAGATGAGTATGTCTCTCCCAAGATGGATGTGCTGCATTTTCAGCCTTCTTGGGCTGCTCTCATTTCCCAGTCTCTGCTGAGTTGGACCCAGTGTTGGGAGCTAGGTATAAGGCTATTCCTGATCCTGTAGACCTCAGCCTGCTGCCAGCAGTAGATTTTAGTTTGCAGAAGTGGAGGACATTATTTCCTTGCATGGATTCTTGGTGCTAGTGGAATTATAAAAGTGACAGTGAAGACCTGAAGTGACTCTCTTGTGTCTACAGTCTCAAAATCTTGGATATTCATGGATGGCAGGTCCATGGATATATATAGGAGCTAGGTCTTTGGAATATGTGTCCCCACATTTTTGAAGTTAACATTCTGAAAGGTAACCTATGCCCCCTTACCTCATGATATTGGAGCCACCATATTTGGAAGATTATAGGCAAAAAGCCACTGGGCTGCTCCCATGACAGTGTGGTATAGTAGAATCAGAATAGCTTATATAGTTGGACAGTGGTGTGTGGATTCTAGATGCAGTGATTCCAAGTGAGCTACATAACTTTGGGCAGGTTATAGAATATCTCAATGCCTCAGTTAATCCATGAGTAAAGTGGGGATAATAATTGTACCTATCTTATAAGGTGTCTTGAGGACTGAGCAAGATAATATAGTAATGTTGTTAGTATAGTGCTCAGAATATTGCCTCAATAAATATTTCCAGTTATAATTATTATTTATAAAATTTTATTAGCATTAAATGAGACACTGTATAAAGCACCCAGCATAGCTCCTTACACACAATAGGCACTTCTTAACTATTAGGCAGCTTCACACAAAGAAAAGATAATTAAATTTCTTATAACCATTTCTGTATGGACTTTCACCTCCAAAATATTTATAATTTGCCCAAAGATGAAATGGAAGATGATTCCTCATTTCCCCCTGACATCTTCTGAGGCAGATTTCCTTCCCTTTACCTTATTTCAATGTCTGTGCAACTGTGCACTTAAGCAATCCTGCTGCATTGTGTACATTACTGAGATAGTTTCTTTGAGGGAAATTGGAGCTGGGGGAAGGTTCTGGGAATTGCACAGTGCTTGGGCATGAGAATTCTAAGGGGCTTTTCTCTAGTTATAAAGGCAAACATCATTGGATCTCAGCTGATTCCTGAGGGCTCTGGGGTCTGTCTAATTTTCTTCAGGAATTGGACTGAAAGTTTCTATGAAATTCTTCTCAGTTCAGCATCTGGCCTGTTTTCCCACGAGCACTTCTGGCAGCCTTACTTAGTAATGTAGTGATTCATTTACTCACAGACTCTCTTGAGCAATGGCTATCTGTTGTTATTCAGAAACAAATTCCCATTTATTATCATGAATGCTGGGGAGAAGATGGAAAAATAGGAAGATATTTGGAGGATAAAATGTGAGGGGGAAACTCCAGTTCTGGAGGCTCTGAGAGTCAAACAATAAGATGGAGAAGATGCTTTGGTAGAGCTGAAAGGGGGATTGTTAAGGGCCAGGTAAAGGCTTTTGAAGGGAGAAATTCTGTAGAGGAGCCAGCATGGAGCATGTAGCCTAAGGGGCAGCAGAGCAGAGAAGTGAAGAGGGGAAGGGAGTGGAGCCTGTAGAGTTGCTGGCTGTGAATGGAAAGCAGGGGAACAGGCAGCACTGAGAGCCAGGGCTTGAGCTACAGGGAGCAGCACCTTCTCCTGTACCTGCTCCTATATTGAGCATACAAAGCAGGCACTTCCCACTTTGTATTTCTTCAGGGAACCCACCATCTTTTTTCTGTATAACTGACTGTCTTCTAAATGTTAGATATATTCTTCACAAGATCATAAATCCTTATAGCAGAAGCTTTTGCTGCCCCACTCACACCCCTTCAACACTCACAGTTTCTGGGAAGGTGGATAGTTTCCTGGGCCAACAGTATCTGACCATCTAGCTGAGGGCATCAGTTGATGCTGCAGTGTTCTTGGTTTCTATACAGGTAGGCCAGAGTGAACACCCTGCTTGTGGTGGGTGGGAGTTGGTGGATCAACACCACAGCTTCCTTACCTCTTAGTGGGACAATGCTGAGGCTTGTTCTCATCATCTCCCACAAGTCTGGGTAAGATTGAGCCCCAGGAGCCTTCAGCAGCAACCTACTCACTAGCACACTCTGTATGATACTCTTTCTCTTTCCTCTTTCACTTCTCCTCTCCTCTGTCACTGCTTTCTGGTGTCACCTCCAAGGTAAATTATATTTTTTTACTTACATTTTTGTCTATGGATGTCTCTTACACAACTGAACAGAAAATAACCCCTAGAGATAAACTTTTGTTCATATATCTATTCTTGTTTATTGTCATCTCAGGCTCTGTGATAGACACTGAGCTGGGAGAGTTTCTTTCTTCTTTTTGTACTCAGTCCCCACCTTCCATTACCCCTGCTACCACTGCCACCATGACCACAGGACGTAGCAGAGGGCCTGGCTCACAGGAAGTGCTCAGTAAACACCTGCTAAATGAAACGAGATGAAATACCTCTGTGAGAGAGCACTGCAGTACAGGTCTGGGACTTCCTCATCAATCTTAGTCATGTTATTTTCTCACTGTGTGACCTTGAACAAGACACTTTGCTTATGTGGGTGTCAGTTTTCTCATTGAAATAAAAGGGGGTTGCATGTCATGAACTCTAAAGGGTAGGAATATATACAGCCATAGAATATTGGGTATATATGGTCATTCTCAAATCTGTGTATCTTTGTCCTCTTGAATAGAAATTCTAGTACTGTGTCTGTGGCTTTGTTTGAGTTCAGATCATTTTTTTTTTCTGCAGCAAAATCTATCACACCACAGCAAGTAGAAAACATAATTCAATAACATCTGATTTTCAAACTGAATATTCATGCTTTGGTGTTACAAATTCCTGTTTTTTAAATTACGATGGTGAACTGAAAGTTGATATACATAAGCAGCATTCATTACTGGGAGCCTCCCATGGCAGGAAAGATAGAAATAAATCCCTGATAAAACCCCAGCCATGCTTTTTATTCTTTGTCCCTAGCAAAGGTTATTATGGAACAATGAGATGGATTGATGTCCCGGAAAGTGATGAGGGAGATCGGGGCCTGGCTTCACACATCACAGTCAGTGCCCTCCACTCCGACCTGGAGGGCACCACCTCGCACTGCAAGGGGGACTTGGACTCCATATCCATTAACTCCTTGGCTTCTCGTTTGAAACTGACAATGAGGTGACATGGGCAACTGTCCACATGGAACAGGACAGAGACCACCAACTCATTCCACATGGGCTGCCAGACAGCACCTGGAGGTAATAACATTCTGTCAATAGTGACCTGAGTTGGATTCAAATCAGTGATTTAGGGGTGAAAGGCGCTGAGTTCTATTATGAAGTGCCCTTAGCTATTGAGGGGCTGAAAAACCATCTCTTTACCACAGTTAATGACAGAATAAAAAAAAGTCAGTCTTGTTCATTTCTTTCTTTTTTCTTTTAAAAAACTGAATATAATTTTGGATTAAGCTAGAAATGAATTCACCAATAAAACATGGTGGAAAAGATTGGTTATTGTGCTTCAACTGAGTATATTGTTGATATACATGACACATTCTTACATTGCCCTTTTTACTTCTTTCCTTCTTCCTTTCTTAGCATAAAGTTTTCTGAGCTGAATATAACTATGACTCGTTTGAATCACATTTTTTTTCTTAAGGCCAAATTCATGACTCTCCAAGACAAATCTCCTTTGAGGGGTTTACTCACTAAGAATGGGGCATTCCACATGGTCAGTCTCACAGAGACAGTGCTTCCAGAACAAACCCCAAAGCTGTTCAGCTTAAGCAAGGGTAGGAGGACTGGACAGGCCCTAAACCATGGCATGCTGTGAAGCTGAAAGTGAAGAGACCACCCCCCACATCTGTTTGTTGTAACCTTTAGATCAAATGGAATGCATGCTTTACAAACTAAATACTTACTAAAGATCAAGGGGTCCATTTTGCCCTCCCGCTCTGGCTTGCCTCTTTTTCTTCTCCCCTGCCCATTTGAATCTACCTTGTAACTAATGGCATGATCTTAGAAATTAATGAACAATTCAGCTAGGACTGCTTTCAAATTAAGATAAAATAACTAGAAAAGTTGTGGCTCTCTCTTAAAGACCAGAAGCCAGGATAGTAACAATGTTTTAAACTGTATTGTAGGGCTTTGAATCTCTTTGTTCTTAAACTGTACAATCCCTTTAATCTGAGGGTTTCAAAGTCTGAGACAGTCTCCAACTACCTTCTGCAAGGTGTGATATGGTAAAGAGACAGTAATGAACATCCTCATTTTCCAGATGAATGTGGTGGAGTTGGGGCTGGAAGTTGGCTGAAACCCTTAGTTCTTTTACCTGCCTTATTTCTCCAGAACCATGTTTTCACAGGGCTCCAGGACTGAATATTGCATTCAAGATAATTTCCAAGTCAGTTCTCTACATGGCTTTGCAGAAAAAGCTCTGGCCACAAGGGATGATTATGGGGGTGCAATATAGCACAGAGAAAATGGTGACCTCCAGCAGGGAAGGATGTTTAGAGATGTCAGTCAGAAAGGTTTACATGACCCTAAATCCTTCCTTGAACAAGGCCTGAAATTCCACCCAGAGTTTCATCTCTTTGATGTTAACTCCAGTTAAAATACAGATGAACCCAAGAGAACTGTTGTGTGTTTTAGTGTGAATGAATGGTCTAAGAGGACAAAGTTAGGCGAGTGAGGATAGTGAGGATGAAAGTGGGTACAGAATAGAACAAGAATAAGGGAACTCAATCTGGATACTGATGAGAAAGAAGATAGTGGTTAAAAGCTCTGGAAGCTTCTTTGGCCAAAGAAAATGTTATCTACTTTACAATTTTGCCCAAATAGACTTGAGGTCAGTTGGCTCTGCCTCTAGTGGGTTGGTGTGCCAGTGTTGTGTGGTTCCCAAGCTGCTGCATGAGTACTTCCAAACATTTCCCTTGGCTTCTCGGAATACTGATTTCACCCTAAGTTAGCAAAGTAACTTTACATGTGAAATGCCTGGCTAACACAGCTCTTTTTGCAAATGAGTAAAAACATTGCAAAGAGCTGAGGAAGGTTGGATAGCAGCACTCAGAGAGGTCCTTGAATGATGGAGAATGACTGTTATTTTGACAGGCTAGAGAGAAGGCATTTGTGGTTGGGAGCTATTTGTAGATGAGGATTCGCTGTGGCCATTTCTGTCAGACAGTCCCTACAGCGGGGTGCATACTCTTGCCTCCCCTTTTCATCCTTCTCTAACTCTTGCTTTCCCTCATATGTAGTGTGTTGCATTCACAAAGCATGAACATTCATTACCTAATTTTAGCTACATACAGGTTTCCTACAAAACTTTTAGAGAGATTTAACAAATAAACATAAACATCATTTTCCTTTATGCTTAGTTCCCCCCCCCCACAAAGAGACCTGATCTATCTGTTCAGAGCCAAATGGATGTAATTAGGTGAAGAATCGCTTTCTCTCTGTATCTGAGCAAATATGTTTTGCAGCACACCAATTTCTCAAGGGCAGTGGGCTGGGACGGCCAGTGACTGCTGGGGGATGGCTGCTGACCTTCAGGCCAGGCCGACTTTAATTTGCAGAACACTGCTGGTCCCAGGAGGCTCTTCAGCCTGGTCCACACAATCAAACTGAACCATCAGCCTGCTTCTGTCCAGCTACATCCACCACCCTACAGGACATGAAGATGTAGATAACTAGACATCGCCACTGCATAGACTTTGGAATTACAAATTGGGAAATAAAGCACCATAAGAATTCGGCCCTTTATGTAGGAGCCAAAAAGCCCCTTTCTAACTGCATTATTTAACAGGAGAATCTCAGTAGATATAGCACATTCTATGTGCTTGTTTCAAAGTGATGCTAAAAGTGAACTTGGTAATTAGATCCCAATTATATGAACGGTCTGAAAAAGAAATGCAGGTTTAAAACAAAAAAGTCTACCTCAGGGTTGCAAACATTTTTGACATGGAAGACTCCTGCCATGTCTAGATGAACAAAGGAACTAAATGTCTCCCAGCTGATCTGATTACCACAGCTGTCTTAATGACCAGGTTACCACATGGTCAGTCCAGTTGACTGCTGCACAGTCGATTGAAATGATGAAAAATCATAGCCGTTTGACTGGGCCGGGGTGGATTCAGTGATAGCACCCAGACACCTCCTTTGTGTGTGTACTTGTGCTTGTGTGTCTGGATTTGTTTGCATGTGAAAGAGTGTATTTTTGTGCTGAAATTTTTTCTCAATCTAGGAAAGTCGAAGACAACAATTGAAGACAGTTATACCTTGTGGGCCAATTTAAAGCATGTAGTGTTCAGGAAACATAAATGTCAGGGACAAAAATACTGTAATTGTTGCTATTACATATGGGCAATTAGATTAAATGTCAATGAAATATTAACTTCCACATGTTTGTAGATTGTAATTCAAGGAAAAAATTCTCTTGGATACACATTACATATAGAAAGAGACAGGAATGTAAATAAAAGGGCAGTGTATGATGATTTTTGAATGAGTTGTTTGTCAAACACAGTCACAATGAAACTATCCTTTGTGCTCTTTTACTTGTCTTTGTGTAGCACTTATCACTCTTTTAAAAACCTGTTTATGTATCTGTCTTTCTACTAGGCACTAAGATTCTTTGGATCAATAGCAATGTCTTCTTTTTTTTTGTTCTTGATAATAGTAGCTAACAGAGTGCCGGTTATTGTCAGGCATTGTTCTACAGATCAACTCACTTGACTTTCACAAAAGTGCTATAAGATGAGTGCTATTATTAAGCCCATTACATAGTCCAGGAAAATGCACAGGGAGGTTGAATAACTTGCTTAAATTTACAGAGCTTGTTAGCGGTGGACCCAGGATTCCTACTTAGGCAGTCTGGCTCCAGACTCTGTGTTCTGGAACATTCTACTCCCTTCTTACTCTTTGCAGTACTTGCACCTGCAAATAGTATGTGCTCAGCTAATGTTGCTGAATGTAGGTGTCTGCCGATAAAGCTTAGCCTATGCTTTTACAACTATAAAGATTAAGGTATAGGAAGAGTTGACTAGTTTGATTCTCAGTATCAGGGTGTTCTCACTTTTAGGGTTATGTGGGGAACCAGGCTGACAAATTTTCTGTTGATAGAAGCTCATCACACTACTAGCCTTTACAATAAAAGCTGTTTGATAGATTTTGATTAATTTTCCATTTCTTCCTGACTTTCTTTTTACTTCATCTTGTGATATTTGATGTGGCTTATAAAACTATATACCATAACATTTAATTAAAATTAGGATTATCCTATATATAAATACAATAGGAAATAAAGAATAAGTGAAAGCTAGGCTACAATGTGCAGACCTTAGAATTATAAGTAAATATTATACTTGCTCACTGAAGCTGATGATAAGCTTTCTGGTGGCCAATGTAAAGAGATACCTCAACAGAAACACACTGACATTGCCCATGGAGAAGAAATATTGACAGTGGAGAGGGCAGAACATTCTTGTTCCTTGGGTGGGAAAGGCTTTTTTTCTTCATCTATCACTGAGTTACCATGTATGACTGAAATTCTTCCTCCTGTATAACCTGAGTTATCATTTATGACTGAAAACATTTTGTTCTTTGTCACCTGAATTATCATTTATGACTGTAAATCTTCAACAAATTTTATTTTTTATATTTTTTAAAATTTTATTTATCTTTAGAGGCAAAGGGAAGGAGAGAGGGAGAGAAATATCAATGTGTGGTTGCTTCTCATGCGTCCTCTGCTGGGAACTGGCCTGCAACCCAGGCATGTGCCCTGACTGGGAATCGAACCTCGATCCTTTGGCTCATAGGCCCGCGCTCAATCCACTGAGCTACACCAGCCAGGGCAAAATTTTAATTTTAAATTACAGTTTACATTCAATATTATTTTGTATTAGTGTCAGGCATATGGCACAGTGGTTAGACAATCATATTCTTTACAAAATGTTCCCCCCTGTATTACCAGTGTCCACCTGGCACCATATGTAGCTATTACAATACTTAGACTATATTCCCTCTGCTGTACTTTATATCCCTGTGACTAGTTTATAACTACCAATTTGTACTTGATCCCTTCATCTATTTTACTTGGCTACCAAACCCATTTTTCTCTGGAAACTATCCATCTGTTCTCTGTATCTATGAGTCTGTTTCTGTTTTGTTCATTTTGTTCTTTAGATTCCACATATATGGGAAATCATATGGTACTTATATTTCTCTTCCAACTTATTTCACTTGCATAATACCCTCTATGTCTAACCATGCTATTGCAGATGCTAAGACTTCATTTGTTTTCATGGCCAAGTAATATTCTATTGTATGTATGTACTGCAACTTTTTATCCACCTGTCTATTAATGGACACCTGCTTTGCTTTTATATCTTGGCTATTGTAAATAACGCTGCAATGAACATAAATGTGCATATATTCTTTTGAATTAGTGTTTTGTGTTCCTTTAGATATATACCCAGAAGTAAAGCTTTTCTTACTTTATGTGCCAAAGATAGTTCTCATCCTTGTCTACATGTATGTAGGAGTCACAGAGTGATTAAGTAGATAATATCCTTAATAATTTTTTCAGAAAAATAGGTAATAGGTTTCATAAACTTGCTTTTTATAGTGTCTTTTAAAAATCAAGAAATAATGAACATATAACATTTCATTAGTTTCAGGTGTTTAACATGAAGATTTAATATTTGTATATATTTCAAATTAATCACCACAATAAGTCTAGTTGACATTCATCACCATACATAGTTACAAAATTCTTTTTCTTGTGATCAGATATGGAGACAACCTAAGTGTACATTGATGGATGAATGGATAAAGAAACTGTGGTATATGAAAGTACAGATGATTTCCTCCCTGAAACTAGTTGGTTATTTCTCACTGAGCCAATTCATCTACCCAGGTCTATGTCCTGAAGCCCTGCTTGTCTGACCTGTCCCTGTCCTGATGACTCTACTGCTAGATTCACCCAGGTTTCCTAGGGACCTGGCAGATTACATCCAATCTACCTGCATGATTCCTGATTTTGTCACTGTCCCTGCCTCTTCCATCTGCCTAAATTTCATCCCTCCTATTTGAGTTATTGGGTGATGCATAAAGAATATACTGCTAGGGTATCTGTACTTTGTTTCAAGCACTAAGTGTGGGGGGCAAGGTGACTGTGACCTATTACTTCTGCCTTAAGGATGCTTGCAAAATTAGTTTGGATTCTGAAAAACTGGCTTACTTGCAGCTGATGTTCTTGTGGGAAGGTGGACAGTGAGAGAGGATCCTAAAAAGTTTGTGCTGAATATTTTCCATTTGCCCTTCCAGATCAACTCTTCACCTTTTTTAATCTCTGTCCCTCCCTCCCTCCCTCCCTCCCTCCCTCCCTCCCTCCCTCCCTCCTTTCCTCCTTTCTTAATCCTCATCCAAGGATATATTTATTGATTTTAGAGAGAGAAGAAGTGGGGTAGAGAGAGAGGAAGAGAGAAATATTGACATCAGGGAGAAACATTGATTGGTTACCTTCCATATGCACCCCAAATGGGTATTGAACCCACAACCTAGATATGTGCCCTGACCAGAAATCGAACCTATAGCCTTTTGGTGTACAAGATGATGCTCCAACCAACTGAGCCACCTGGCCAGGGCATCTTTCTTTATCCTGGGTTCTACTTCAGAAGGCTGATCTCATGGGCTACATTCATTTGGTTCTCTTGCTCAGGAGCTTCTGGATGGATTTAGCTAATGAAGACACTAGCAGATTAGAAGAGAGTAGAAAGAGAAAAGTTAGGGTATTAGTACTGTCTACCCTCCTTCTTGGGGCCAAGGGTTGACAGTCCCTGTTTTTCTTGGATTGAACTCTGTATCTCCTATCAGGGAAGCATTACAAAACTATGGCCACAACTTCTGTTCTGGAAATGATCTCTTCTCCTTCCTCAAATAGGCTTGTTCTATTAATTGTTTTTCTCTTTGGTTCATTACCAACCCCTGACGGTTTCCCTTAAGCTGTCCACATCCTTGTAAATAGTCCCTTCATTAAACTCTTTCAGTTTTCTTGTTTTGACTGGTAGAGAAATGGGAGGTGACTCAGCAAGGGCAGAGCACCCAAGAGTTCCAGAGGGCAGAGGGACTTCAGGATATTCCAGAACAACCAAAAGGCATAGTTCAGGTAAAGCCTGTATGCTGTCTATCAGCTGAACTTTGGCAGGTATAGGGCATCCAGCAGGCATGGAAGGACAGTTTCAGTGGTCAAAGCAAATCAGTTAAAGCCCAAATTATTTGAAACAAACAAACAACTGGTTTGGTGGTGGGTTCTGCTTTAAACAAGATTGAAATCTAATAATCTGCTTTGATTGCAAAGCTGTTCAGTCTTCACTGTAGCCAGAGGAAAATAGGACATAGTTAATGCTGTCTTGCTTGCATTCAGATTTAGGCTAATGAAATCTCCTCAGTGATTAAATTTAGCAAATGATCGATTATAGAGTTTGGTAGGGACAGTGGGATTTTATTTCAGTATAGGTTGATGTTTTAGGGAAAGATATTGTAGAATCAGAAAACATCAGGACTTCCAGCCAAGATGGAGGCATAGGAAGATACGCTTCATTTCCTTACACAACCACAAGAAGGACATTAGCCAATTTAAAAACAACAACAACAGAAAAGTAACCAGAACTGCCAGAAAATCAAACTGTATGGAACTTTGACAAACAAGGAGTTAAATAAACATTCATCCAGACTGGTAGGAAGGGCAGAGATGGGCAGCTGTGGCAGAGAAGATGCGCAGCAAGGCAGTGGCTGGAGGACTGGGCAGTCCCACATTTGTATGCAGATAAACCAGGAGGAACAATGGGGACAGAGACAGACCATGCAACCCAGGGTTCCAGTACAGCAGAAGAAAGCCTCAACACCTCTAGCTGTAAAAATCTGTGGGGGGTGTGGTGGCATAAGAAACTCCCAGCCTCACAGGAGAGTTTGTTGAAGAGACCCACGGGTTCCTAAAATGTACACAAATCCACCCACCCAGGAATCCGAACAAGAAGGGCCCAATTTGCTTGTGGGTAGCTGGGGAAGTAACTGAAAGCAGGGAGAGAGTTGAGTAAGAGGCATTACTCCCTCTTTGATCCATCCCCCAAAGACAGAGCCACAATGTAGCCATGTGGGTTGCCCTGCCCAGTAGAATACCTAAGGCTCTGCCCCTCACAATGTAACAGGTGTTTGAGACAAAGAAATATGACCCTAATACAGAACAGGTAAAAACTCCAGGAAAAGAACTAAGTGACGAGGAGATAGCCAACCTATCAGATACACAGTTCAAAATACTGGTAATTGGGGTGCTCACAGAAATGACTGAGTACGGATGCAAAATAGAGAAGAAGTGAAGGCTATGCAAAGTGAAATAAAGAGAAATATACAGGGAGCCAATAGTGAAGGGAAGGAAAACAGGACTTGAATCAATGATTTGGAACAAAAGGAATAAATAAACATTCAACCATAACAGAATGAAGAAACAAGAATTCAAAAAAAATGAGGATAGGCTTTGGAACTTTTGGGACTACTTTGAACATTTCAACATCTGAATCATAGGGGTGCCAGAAGGAGAAGAGGAAGACCAAGAAATTGAAAACTTATTTGAAAAAATAATGAAGGAAAACTTCCCCAATCTGGCAAAGGACATAGACTTCCAGGAAGTCTCAGAAGCCCAATTTCCAAAGAAATTGGACCCAAGGAGGAACACACTAAGACACATCATAATTAAATTACCCAGGATTAAAGGTAAGGAGAGAATCTTAAAAGCAGCAAGAGAAAAGAAGACAGTTACTCACAAAGAGGTGCCCATTAGGATATCAGCTGATTTCTCAAAAGAAACTTTGCAGGCAAGAAGGTGCTGGAAAGGAGTATTTGAAGTCATGAAAGGCAAGGACCTACATCCAAGATTACTCTATCCAGCAAAGCTTTCATTTAAAATGAAGGGGCAGATAAAGTGTTTCCCAGATAAGGTTGAGTTAAAGGAGTTCATTACCACTGAGCCCTTATTATATGAAATATTAAAGGGACTTATCTAATAAAAAGAAGATCAAAACTATGAACAGTAGAATGACAACAAACTCACAACTATGAAAATTGAACCTAGAAAGAAAATAACAAACACAAAAACAAATGAAGCAAACATGTAGAACAGGAATAGAATCACAGAAATGGAGATCAATCACATAGAGGGTTATTAGCGGGGTAGAGGAGGGGAAAGAATGGGGGAAAATGTATAGGGAATAAGAATAATAATTGGTAGACACAAAATAAACAGGGGGAGGTTAAGAACAGTGTAGGAAATGGAAAAGCCAAAGAACTTATGTATGACCCATGGACATGAACTAGGGGAGGGGTGGGAATGCTGGTAGGATGGAGGTTCTAGGGTGGAAGGGTATAAAAGGAAGAAAAACATGGGACAACTGTAATAGCATAATCAATGCAATATACTTAAAATAATAAACATAATATTTTAGAGCAGCAGTTTAAGATGTTAGCACATCTAAAGTCAATGGAGTGGGGGTAGCTGGACATTTAATTAAAATAATATTTTGTATTGAATTAAAGAATGTTTCCTTCACTTACTAACTGGGTGTCATAAAATACTAGGTTCTTTAAAACTGGATTTTGAATATGATGGTTAGAGCTTGACATTCATCATTCTAGCCTAAAAGAACATGAAGATGATGCCTTGTACTGAAATTAAGTCTAATAAATGTAACAATAGTTAAGATGAATATAAACAATATACCTGTCAGGTAAAATGCTAAGCTTTTTTGCATATTTTCTCAAGCCAAACAATCATGTAAAGAGGTTATTATTCCCATTTTACAGAATTAAAAAAACCCTGGAACTTAAATGTTAAGCAAGTTGCAGAGTCCCCATAGTTGTAAATGATGGAGTGGAGATAGAGCCCAGGTTGTCTTCACTCAAGAGTATCTATGGCTTAACCACCGAGCAGCACTTTCTGTACAACCAGGACTAAAGTAGAATATCCTAGAGAGAATAATCTTTCAATTAGAATGACCAGAAGGATAGCTTGGATTAGGATTTTCATCCTCAAATTTAATGTATTTTTCATCATTGCTCTATTCTAAAAGTGAAAAAAAAAAGGCCTTTGAGGAAAAGTAAAAAAAAAAAAAAAAAAGGGAAATTGAACACTGCTTATGTACTTTGCATCCAGGCACCTGGGCTCGTGAAAAAATGTATTCTGATGTGAGAAACAAATCCAGTCACATTCAAGCCTCACAGCCAACTTTATAGCAGATCTGTATTTTTGTATGTCCTCAGCCTTTGGTCTCAGCATCATGTCAGCAACATAACATCTTAAACACTCAAGATATGGGGTAAGTTAGGATGTTTCTTGACTTTCCATGACTGTAACTGATGTATAACTGAATCCATCACATGTGGCCTTCCTCTGTCTTGTGTCACCAATGTTCAGGGGGAAAGCTAGGTGCCATAGATGTTGTTGTTATGGAAACCAAAAGTTATCCCTGCAAAGATTTTGAAGTCAATACAAAGTTTCTGTAAAGTACATAAAATTCTGCAGGTTTATAAATAAAGCACTCGTTTCTCTCTCTGTCCCTCAAAACAAGAGTATCAAGTTCTTTCCCTGAGTCACACCTTTCAGTAGATTGTCACAGAAACCCACAATCCCAGGGGACACAGGCATTTGTTTAAAATACATTTGGGAACAAATGGTATACACCTAAAGCTAGTCTCATGGTTAGCAGATAAAAACATCTTAAAGAAAAGATTCTGGAAGGGAAAAACAGACTTTTTTCTTGTCTCATTTTATAGACCCACCTTTGCTTTCAAAAAGGTATTTGGAAAAGGAAAAGATGAATGTATTTGTAACCTGGGATCCTCTAAGAGGCTCTTAAGGGGCCTGGTTAGGAGCAAATGGATCTGGTCCCTTTCATCTACTTTGACTTCTCTTGTTTTGTTGTGAGTGTGAGGGGTTTGAATGTACTAATAGCAAGAGGGCAAGGTTCTGGGAGACTCAAGAAATAAGCTGCATCTTAATGCGAATATACTTTGGGCTGGAGTGACATCTCAACAGCTGCCTTGGATAATAAAAACCTTTTATAGAGGGCTTCTAGGGAAAATACACAATAGTGGAGGAAACATATTACTGGTTTGTTTTTTTAAAAAAATCCTCTTAAGAATTTGTGATGTCCATTTTAGTCCTGAAGTGGTCACAGCCTTGTAGAAGTGGAGGGGAAGGGCAGTCACTCTCTCACCTCTTCAGAACAGCCTGACGCTGGCTACTGGCTTCTCTTTGATGGTCACGTGGACAGAACCCTAGCCTGGGAAGAGATGGAGGATTCAATTTTCAGGCTCACTTCTGGTTGCTAGCAGCTGTGCTGAAACTGGTCTCCTTTGTTTTTAAAAACCTAGGGTCTCTCCAGTGGTTAATTTGATATGGAAATGGGGATATGCATGTTTAATGGCAGAAGGTCTCTTTCCAATCAATATTAGAAATGTGATAGATACATTCTTAAAAACTCTCATGATTGAAGGGAAGGGCACCTTATCTCCCCACTTTCATATTCTCAGGATATGAGTAAATGGTGGGGCATAGGAGGCTGACGGAGGTTGGGAGATTGACTCAATAAAAGGAGGCAGCAATTTGATGGGAGGACTGAGTCTGTTTTGAAACTCTTTCTCAAATCTGTTCCCTTTTCTCCATGCCCATTGTCACTATAACACCCAGGCTACCACCCACCATCTCTTGCTTAGGATCCAGCAGCAACCTCCTAAGTCAGCTCCCTGATCCTACCTTTCCCTTTCCAAACAGTTCTCTTTATTGCAGCCAAAGTAACCAAACTTAAAACTCTTTAGTGCCTTCTCATTGCATATGGGAAGGAGTTTAGCATCTTCACTTGGACTTCTAGGCTCTGAATTAATTTTACAGTCTTGACTCTTATGGGTTCCTCCTTGTTTTTTACCATTTGGCCATTGAGGACATCTTTTAGTTTCTGAAACAGGCCATGCTTTTTTTAACCCCATCCCAGGTGCATATTGCTTTTTCTGTCTGGAATGATCTTTTTCTCTTTGAAGCTTCACCCAACTTCTGGCCCCAATTAACCTAGCAGACTTCTACTCATCTTTCAAGGTCCTGTTTAAATCAAAAGTCTATAAGTCCTCCAGGTTAGGCGAGGCCTGGCTGAGTGACTATAGTACTTTTTACTTCTCCTAGGTTTCTGCCATCACAGCTGTGGTTACTAGATAAAGGTCTGTCTTTGCCACCAGACTTCTGAGGAAGCTTCTGAGGACAGGTGCAAGTGTGTCTGTTTCCTGCATCTGGCACATCATGAGGTGCTCAGTAAATACGTGCAGACTCTATGACTTGCTCACCATGGATATGGCACCTGTGATGTTTTGTGGCCAATCTGTGGACCACCACTGGATTGGCCTTTGTCCTCTTTAACTGTTCTCTTGGCATATGTACTCCTTGATTATAGTGCTTAATTGGGGCACAATTACAGCTATGGTGAAATTTGCAAAATTATATCTTTGGTTCATTTAAAAAAAAGATTTTATTTATTTATTTTTAGAGAGATGGGAAGGGAGGGAGAAAGGGGGAGAAACATCAATGTGAGAGAGAAACATCGATTGGCTGCCTCTTGAACATGCCCCAAATGGGACCAAACCCTCAACCTAAGCATGTGCCCTGACTGGGAATTGAACCAGCAACCTTGCACTTTGTGGAAGGATGTCCAACCAACTGAGCCACACTGGTCAGGGCCCTTTGGCTCATTTTTTTGTTGAGGCATGAAAAATGCCTTCCCTAAACCATTCTGCATTGTAGATTTTTGTGTCACCAGAAAAGCCAGATTAAAAGGGTCAAACTTGCTATTTGGCATAGTGTAAGGAAAAAAAAACACACTGTATTTAATTTACTGAATTTATTCCTTAAAAAACAATCTCTGAATTCAGGCAATCCAGTTTATGTAGACCCAGTGAGACAGAGATCAATATCTGGTTTCTGAGAGATGAGACTGTACGTACTGCAGATTCAAAACTAAAAATCCATGCAGTCAGCCACAATTCAAGGCAGCCCCCTGCAGGGGTTGTAGGTCACAAGAGGAAGGAGCAGTCTGTCTGCACCAGTGTCCTGATTCTTTGTTGGGATGAAAAATGCAGAAGTGACTTATTCCTGTGTTCTCTTATAACTGGGAAATTGAAGAAAGGGGAAGTTATCCATTGAACAGGTATTTTAAATCCCAGTCTGAACAGGAAACTAGTTTATTCATTCAAATTCTTTCCAAACACTTGTTTTGTGGGTCACACAGTGAAGACTACTTCTTGTGATCTGGCAAGGAGAGGAAACAAGGCCATAAGGAATAGCTCATTAGCAGGCAAGAGACCGAAGTGAGCCAGGGCATGAGGATGGGGCCACAGTCTCCACAACAGGAGGGGAAGAAAGTGGGACTCTAGTGAACTGGATGACAGGGAAGGGTCTCTGGGGGAAGGTGGCTCTGAAGCTGTTCCCTAAAGGGGAATGGCATCTGGTAGGGAGTGAGAAGGAGAATGCCTTCTGGCAAAAGGAAGTGTGTCAATAACCCTTGGAAGATGGAAAGGGTACGTCATATGAATGGGAACCAATGTTCCCTTTGGAAAATGAAAGTGTGCTTGAAACAGCCACAGTCGAGCTGATTCCTGCTCACGCTGACCATAGATTCCGTCTATACATTCCCCCTTGTAGGATCAGGCTCAAGCAGCCATGTGATATGGCTCTATGCTTGCCTTCTTAGTTCTCTTCTCCCTGCTCCTCAGGAGCCTACTTCCTGTCAGTGTGAGAAGTACATCTGTCTTTTCCTTCTATAAAGATAATGTTAGGATGACTCTCCTGCCCTTTATGAGAGTTTTTTCCAGGAAGGGAAATGGTGAGAGTTTGACATTGGGAGAGGGGAACCATCTTTGCAGGGAAGAGACTGTTCCTGAATTGAGCTATTAGGGAATTGGTACAATAGTGACCACAGCCCAATTTGAGGACTTACTATACACAGCCAGGAAATGAATAATATAGTCATTTCAATAACCTTGTGGGTTAGTACTGTTATTCTCAGTTAACGGGGTGGGGAGGGTGGCATTGAGATCTGTAGGATGAAGTATCTTACCAAATTCACAAAACTAGAAAGGGCAAAATTAGGACTTGAAGCTAGATTTGCTTGATACCTAAACCACATACCTAATACAAAGTTCTACTCTTTTAGGAACTTCTCTCACCCTCCTTTTAATTTTTCTTCTGATTTCTTAACTTTACATTTTGAAAATAACATATGCTCATTTCAGATGTTAGAAAATTTAGAAAAGTTAAGGAATAGAAAAAAATTGTTACCTTAAATCTGTTACCTAGAGGTCATCCCTATTAAAATGTTTGCCCTGCATTTCTCTAATATCTTGTGCAATGTTTCATGTTATTGAATTTATACTAGTTCTTATCTGTGTTTCCCTTAATGGTATAAAATTGGCATTTCCCTGTATATTTAATCAATCTGAGTTTTAAGAGTGGCAAACATTTTATTGTTTAGATGTGCCATATAGTCTCTTAATCATATTTTATTGAAATTTTAGGTTGGGTCTCTATTTTCACCATCAAAAGTAAAACAAATAAACATATACACAAACATACAAAATGTTCATGCAGTTTGATCTGTACTCCTGTCAGATTCCTAGAAGTGGTTAACTGAGTCAAAAAAATATGGTCAATTTTTTATTTCATCTTCATTGTATTTTTTCCATTATCATTTAGTCCCCTTATACCTCACACCCCCCCAGCAATTACCACACCATTGTCAATGTCCATGAGTCTTTGTTCCTTTTTGCTCAATCCTGCCACCCCCTTACTCCCTCACTAGCTGTCATCCTGCTCTCCATCTATGAGTCTGTTCCCATTTTCCTTATTAGTTCAGTTTGTTCATTAGATTCCACATATTAGTGAAATCATATGGTATTTTCCTTTCTCTGACTGGTTTCACTTAGCATAATGTTCTCCACATCCATACATACAGTTGCAAAGGGTAAAAATTTTTCTTTTTTATGGCCAAGTAGTATTCCATTGTATAAATATTCCATAGTTGTTTTATCCACCCATCTATTGATGGATACTTGGGCTGCTTCCAAGATATGGTCAATTTTTTAAGGTTCTTGATGGGCATAAGTGAAACACACTCTAGGAAAATGTCTCCAATTTATACTCCACTATTTTTTGGGACTGCTTTGATAATCAGTTTTCCCATCCAGAACACATGTCATTTACTCAAAATTTATATCTGTTAGTTTTGGATATTCATCCTATAAGCACATTTTCTTCTTAATTTTTTGTATATACAATTTTTAAAAATTTTATAAATGTGATTTTGTTCTATTTTTCTCTTAACTGCTGTATATTTATCTTCCTACTGCAGTTTACTTGTTAGAAAAGGTTGACAGAAAAGAAAGGGAGGTCTATGGAAAGATGCATTGATAAATGAGGCCTCCCTGCAAATTAAGGGGGGTCTTTCCTTACTCAAAAGCAAAATAGGAAAAGCCAGTGGATGTTTGCAGCAAAGGGTATGGAGCCAGTGGATATGTTGATTGATGATTCCATGGCCACCATCTCTAGAATGGACAAAGGAAAAAAGAAGCTAAGTGGTAGGAGGATTTACCATGGGGGAAAGGGAGATTCATTTTATCATGAGACTGGAGGGAAGGATGGATGCAAAGATTGGTAGAGGGAAGGAAGTGTGAGCTGGTTAATTCCAGTTTCAGCAGAGTAGATCAATGGCAGGTTGGAGGAGAATCAGGATTGGCAGAAGATGTATAATAACCACTATGGCCACTCTGATTAGTGATGTTTTCATCACTAAGATCCCCTCATTTCAGCTTTCTGAAACTTGTTATCAGATAGGAACCTGCCCAGTGCTATCAAATGCTCAGGGTCTGACCCCATAGATAACTATGACACAATTTATTTTTAATAAAAATAGAACATGAAGGCTGAACACAAGTCTGCATTCAAATGCTGCCAGATATTTGCAGGAAAATTGAAAAATTCATGCGATGATTAGAATACTTCAAATTATCAGATGGTAGGCAAGTTCAACATACCCTAAATTTGTCATTTTCCTTTTCTTTTGGTACTAATGGTAGGAAAAAGAGGCTTCTTTAATATTTCTCTGATCATGATTCTGACTTTCACAAATCTTTTAACAGGGAAATAACTGATCAGTGTAAAAGCTTTCATTATTTGTGGTGAGTGGCAACAGCCAGCACCTCAATATTTAATCTGTATAATTTCTGTTAATGTTTTATTCATGTTCACTAGAGAGGTTATGAGGGCATTGTTAACTGCATACTTTTTTCTTTGTCTAAATATGCACACTTCTATTTGTTTCTGCCTTGTAGAAGAACTTATTTTTTTCCCTTCCTTTTTTTTTTTGTTTTTCTTTATTTTAGCTTTTCAGTTTGGGATCATGTCTTAGAATTAAAATCTAGGGTCCATTAGGCATCGTTCATCTGTGAGATGAATTCTATATTCCATCTATTGATTCCATTGTGGGTGAACATTTGCAGGGTTTAGGCAAGCACTAGCTGGTGCCCTAAATAAAACTTATATTATCTCTTCAATATAGGATAAAAATGGAGGGAAATATCTTCATTTGCACAGCTTGGAGAAAAATGTTTATATATTAAGAGCTGCTATATGTAATACATGTAGTTTTCTGACAAGTGAAATGAAAATAAGTATTTTCCATGATATTGAGCCAATGGAATATATTTAATAATTCCAAGCCCATTTGCTTGTGAATAATGCCTTCTGAGATGTAGATATTTTTCAGACCATGGACACTTTATGGATTGTAAATAGCAAGTAGACATATTTTGTGTGGTGAGTTTGCTAGAAATTGCAGAAAAGTCTTTAAGGGAACGTTGTGTCTTCATTATAGCCCTAAAAAAAATCTTGACAGCCTCTTTCCCTGGTAATATCTGTACCTCAGGGTATCTTATTTATATGGGTATTGATTACTAGTAATCTATCTACTAATCAACCATCTTTTCATTGCAAAATCTGCTGACCTTTGCTCAGTTCTTATCCTTAATTTCTTTATGCATTTTGCTTGAAGCCCCTGCTATCCATGACATAGCACTATCCTAACTTTATTCTTCCTTTTCTAGTCATTCCCACTGGGTATCCTTTGATTTTTTTTTTTTTACTCTATTTGCTAAATGTGAGTGTTCCTCAAGGACCAGAGGTAGCCTTCTGCTTTTTCTCTTCTCAATTCTCTGCCTCAGTGAGTGCCTTCACTCTCTTGGCTTCTTCCAACATCTCTATCTAGATACTGATCTCAGGGCTCTCATTCTATACCTCTGCAGAATTTCCATTGGATTTTCAAACTCAACTTATCTAAAAACTGTTGTCTTTTCCAAAATGATTTTTCCCTATGTTTCTGTCATTTATCCTCCTTTCACTCACTCAAACTTCAATTGGGCAGCCAACTTTAGTTTCTTTTTTTCCACAATCCTTCTATGTCTAACCAGTCACTATGTGCTTTTATTCTATCTCCTTAAATTCTCTACAATATCCACCCTCCTTTCACTTTCAAGCTCTTAAGACCTCATATTTGTACTGTTGTAGTAGCTATAACATAACATGTTGAGATAATAACCTCTTTCTCGCTGCTAAAGGATTTTTTTCCTCCATAACAAGATGGCAACCTCACTTTTGTGTTCTCTGCCTGTGGAAGTTTTGTGAAGGGGAGTGGATATGGTAAGAAGAGGTTTCCAGGCAACACCCAATCAGGATTTTATCTGCAGATATAAACTCATTGATATTAATTATTTTGGGTCATTCCAGAGGGTAGAGGAGATAGAGGTGAATGACTGAATTTGGAAGGTAGAAGTGGGCCAAATTAAAGAGAAAGAAGGTTTCTTTAGAAAGAATTCCTTTTGAGACAAGAAAGGCTGTGGTGAGTTCCATGGAGTCAGGAATACCACAGTGATCCTTTTTAGTGGAGTTACTGGGACCTCTGATGGTAAGCCTGGGGTAGTAGATGGGCCAAACATTAAGAACTGTTGCCCTAGGACCAGCAGGCATTAAAAGGTCCCAGGTCCACTGTTGCCACCTCCTAGAAACCAAGCAGACCTGGATGGTAATCTCATTGATTAGAACAGGGCAGTCTAAAGACTGGAGAGTCCCTTCCTAAGGGCTTTGTACAGCATATGACACCTAGGACTCTGGCTTCACTTTAGAGAGGAGATGTTAACCAAGGTATAGGCTTAGCTGCTATAACATAGAGACCTCAAAATATGAGGCTCAAACAAATTAGAAGTTTCTCTCTGTCTCTCTCTGTCTCTCTCTCTCTCTCCTAGAATTAAGTGAGATGTCCAGGCCCAGTTTGCAGCTCTGCACCACAAAGGCATTTAGGACTCCATATTTTTCCCATCTTGATACCTTGCCATCTCCCAGGACAGAATTTTAAACTCTTATGCCAAGGTTCTTTTGATAATCTGGTGACATGTGTGGACTCTGACTCAAAAAGAAAAAAGGTTTTACATGCATAAAAACACATTAAGAGGATTATAAAGGAAGTAAATTATAGTAAAATAATTATCATAATATTTAAAACACAAATTTGTGATATACTAATGGATATACTTCCTTATTAATTATTAACAAGATCCTGTGGTGTGTCAAATAAGTTCTGTACTTTCCAAATAATGTTGAGCACAAATTTTCATTTCATGATATCTGAATAAATGTAGCATGATATGAAAATATCTATGGTTTCTGAGGATGACAAGGTCACAGGTGCTAAGAATACTACTGTACTTTGTTCCCTCATTCATAATGAAAGAAAATGCTGAATTTCAATAGGAGGTTATTGAAAATAAAGATGTAACTTTCCATCCAAATTTCTGGACCCCCTAAATTCTGTCCATGCACCCTTTGAAGTCCTGTCAACCCCAAGTTAAGGATCATGCTGGAGTGCTGAAGCTGGGTCACCTCCATGCCCATGCTCCAGGCCTAACAAAAGAGAAAAAGAGAAGTCCAGAACAAGTGATCTTGTTTTTATGGAGGTGAAACCATGCTCATCTCTTCTCACACTCCATTGGCTTAATCCTAGTTTATGGCCACCTCTAGCTTAAAATAACAACTGAGTTGGGGGGTCTGCATCAGATGGCTGTGTGCCCAGCTAAAACTGAGGAGTTTTATTACTAAACAGAAGAAGGAGAGAATAGATAAATACTTAGTACTCACAACAAGAATATAGGATTCCTCCAAATATGCCTGAAATTCAATTTCCCACCAGCCAGGCTCAGAAGAGATCCGGTGATTTTAAAAGAATTATTGTGAGGATTAACTACAGCGTTCAAGTGGCTGGTAAAGTGTCAGTGCTGAATAAATATTCACCAAAGCTAACTTGCAAGTGACCAGAGTGAAGATAATATATTGGACTCCTGGAATGAGAAGGGTCAAAGAAATTTGTTTAAATATGTTCATTCAATGAACATTTATTGAGCTCAGATTATATGCCAGACACTGTTCTAGTTGCCAGAGAAATCACAGTGAACAATAGAAAGTTCTTGCTTTCAGGAATCTTTCATTTTACTCCGGGGAAGTAGAATAACAACTAAGCAAATCACATGTTGGGGGCAAAGGATATAAAAAGAGATGGAGTAAAAATTATGGAAGAATACTGTGATAGGCAGAATTGTTTCCCAAGATTCCTACCCCTGGCTACACTCACTGTATAGTTATCCCTCAGCCATACCCCCAACTTAAGTGTGAATGGGGCCTGTGAATATGATAGAATACCACTCCTATAATTATGTTATGAAATATTGCAAAGGTGCAGAGACTCTGAAAATATAATTAAGGTCCCAGAGGGAAGGGAGGTATAAGGGGGATAAATGGTAAATAGAGAAAAAAATACATGAAAACATTTAAGGTCCCAAATCAGTTGATTCTAAATTAATTAGAAGGGAGATTTTCCTGAATGGATCTGAGCTAATCAATTAAAAGCCCTTAAAAGAGGAACTGAGCCCTACCTGGCCTCGAAGAAGGAAGCAGCTGTGTTGTGAACTGCCTGTGGAAGGGACCATATGGCAAGGGCCTGAGGGCAGTCTCTCAGGGCTGAGAGTTCCATTCGACTTTCAGTGAGTAAGAAAATAGGAATATCAGTTAGAAAGCCACAAGGAAATTAAATCTGCCAAAAACATGAATGAGTTTGGAAGCGGGTTCTTTCCTGCCAAACCTTCTCATGAGAATGTAGCTCATCCAACCTTGATTGCAGTCTCTTGAGAGTAAGCTGTGCCTGGACTCCTGACCCACAGAAACTGTGACAAAATAAATGCATGTTGCTTTAAGCCACTAAGCTTGTGGCAATTTGTTACACAGCATAAAATACTGTTTTTAATGGTATAATTAAGAAAGTCCTCTCTGTAAGGTGAGTTTGAATGGAGACATGAGGGCAGTGAGAAGTGAACTATGAGGGTATCTGGGGCAAGAGCAGAAGAGTGACCATTCTTCCTGATATGTGGAGAATAGCACAGGGATGGGCATGAGTGGAGGAGGCACCAGTTAGGTTGGAAAAGATGCATACTTGGACTAGTACATTATGGTGGAGGGCATCAGATTATGGACGTAGTTCAAAGGCAGAACCAACACAATTTGCTGAAAGATTAGATTTTGAGTGTGAGAGGAAGAATATTCAAAGGAAAGCTCCAGAATGCAGTTGCCATTTGCTATGATAAGAAGACGGGTAGAGTTGCCTTGGTGTGGAGAGAAGCAGGCTTTAGGGAGAAGTCAAGAGTTTGGTTTTGGATATGTGAAGTCCGAGATGCCACACAAGTGGATTTGTCAAGGGGCCAGCTGCATATATAAGTCTGGAGTTGAGAGAGTTTGGGGATGGAAATGAAAATAGGAAGTTTCAGCATGTAGAGGTTATTTAAACTCTGAGAGTAGAAGAGATAACCCAAGATAGAAAAATCATAAAATAGTGAGCTTGAAAGTCACCTTAAAAGATTATCATTTTATAGGTAAAAAAACTCCAGCCCAGAGAACTACAGTGACATTCGGCCTATACCTGAGGGCACAGACCTACTTATTAGCAGAGTTTAACTAAAACCTGTACTTCTTGATTCCCAGCTCAGAGATTCCTTTTACCAAGGATCATAGATTCTTTATCTTTTTCTTCCCTTCAGTATTATTTGACTTGGGAAAGCGCCTTGCAAAGTCAAAAAGACTTGGCTCTGTTCCTCTCATGGGGTTGCTAGTCCCAGATACAGACCTCTGAGGGATCCTTCCCCACCTTGGGTGTCACCTCACAGTATACTGATTAGACCTGAAGGCTGTGGGAGACCAGGTCTCATGTAACAATGAAAATGTATGCTGCAATGTCTATAAACCTCACCCCATCAAATTAATAATGAAAAGCCTCCCATCAAAGCCATCCTTGTGCTCAATAGCCTGTGGCACATTTGGACTCATCAATAGATGTTCAGCAATATTACAACTTGTTTAAATCTAGGTAAAGCAGTGTCACGTACTATTGTTATTGACTTCCTTTTCTAATTACCACCCAAAGGTGACGGATGATACAGCTCTAATGACTACATTCCTAAAGTGTGAGTGGCTTTGGGTTTCTACTCACTGTATCTTGGCATGTTCTGAAGGAGGAGATCCCCCTGGTGAAAGCAGGTCAGCTTTAGCAAGGCCATTGAATTGAGGAGGGCTCTCTGTGACTGGTTTGAAACCAGGGAATTTAAACTCTCAGTGTGAATGTGAGGCATGTCGATACAGGAACCCTAATGCAAGTGTGGCTACCTATAGCTGACTTCTATGATGGTCCACAACCCAGATGGGCAGGAAACATAGCTTTGTTTATTATTATTTTTCCTGTAACTCAGCATAATTTACATCTGAGCCTCCATTTTGCTGGGTTGGAAGAAACATACTCCCCCCTCCTCTTTCTTGTGATTGAGTCTAAGTTTTGGGGGCATGGTTATATGGTGCCTGGGCATGACAGGATGGCCTGTGGCCTCTGACATTGTTTAACATGTTTTTCTGTGAGATACCTGTTTTTCATCTGGTCCTGTGACATTGGTCTCCACATGGTGCCTGTGAGGTTTCCCTTTTTCTTTTCATGGCTCCTTCAAGCCTAGTGGCAGCTGCCACTCCTCTGCGTGGTCACTATTCTACTCTTTCCTTCTGTCCTGGAGGAGGGAGATCTCTTTGAGGTTCCTATGGTGCTGGCTACCTGAACTTACTCCTTCCTTCCCTCTCTGCTCCCTGAGCTCTGCTAGGGCCCTGGCTTCTAGTAAGGACCAACATCAAATTTCATCACTCTTTCCCACTCTGGGGAAATCTGTTAGTCTCTCTCAAAAAGCCCTACCCTCCTTATATCCCATTTCTCTCCAACATATTTTTTTTCATGTTCAGAACCCTCTCCAGCTCCCTAAAACACTAAGTTTTTGAAGTATAGTGCTAAGAAGACACCCTTGTACAAAATTTACCCTGAAATAATAAGCATAGAACAGTTTGGTTGTTTTTGTGGAACAGGTAAATGGGAAGAGGGAGGAATAAATGGAAAAAGATCAAGAGCTAGGAAAGTGATCTGACTAACATAAAGCAACCATACCACAGCAGGATACTAATGGAAACTAGACTTTCTTTTCCCCTTTTACATCCTGGTCAGCATTCTGATAATTAGTCACTACTTCCTGTATGGTATGGTGGGGGCCAGAAGATAGTGCTTATTTAAAAACTTCTGTAATTCTTTCCTTTGGTGTTTGTAATTTAGAAATTTGGTAATGATTTAACAAATCAAGTAAAATGGTTCCTTTCACCAAATTCCCACTGAACTTTATCTTTTGTTATCTTCTTTTATGAGAGTTTAGTTCTTGAAGGGCAGAATCTGTTGATCTGATTTATGTGATTTATCTCTGTATATACAACATAATGTATGCTACATAATAGGTACCTCATACATTATTAAATGATCAATTACTTGAGTCCCAAGAAAAAAAATTTGGAAGTTAAGTTCATTGCTATGGAGGGTGGTGAATTTAGAAGTGTCATTCATTCAGTCATTTTAAAATATTTTATTTTATTTATTTTTTAATATATATTATTGATTATGTTATTATGGTTGTCTCAATGTTTCCCCCTTCCCCTCTCTACCTGGTACCCCCATTCCTTCCAGCAACCCCCACACTTTAGTTCATGTCCATGCATCTGCATAAAAGTTCTTTGGCTACTCCATTTCCCATATCATTCGAAACATCCCCATCTATTCTGTACCTACCAATTTGTACTCAATCCCTGCACCTTTTCCCCCAATCTTCCCCTTCCCACTCCCAACTGATAACCCTCCAAATGATCTCCATATCTATGATTCTGTTTCTGTTCTGTTTGTTTGCTTAGTTTGCTTTTTAGATTCAATTGTTGATAGTTGTGAACTTATTGACATTTTAATGTTCATAGTTTTGATCTTCTTTTCTTACGTAGTCCCTTTAACATTTCATATAATAATGGTTTGGAGATGATGAATTCCTTTACCTTTATCTTGTCTGGGAAGCGCTTTATCTGCCCTTCTTTTCTAAATGAAAGCTTTGCTGGATAGAGTAATCTTGGCTATAGGTCTTTGCCTTTCATGGCCTCAAATACTTCTTTCCAGTCCCTTCTTGCCTGCAAGGTTTCTTTTGAGAAATCAGCTGATATCCTAATGGGTACCCCCCATTTGTAAGTAACTCTCTCCTTTCCTCTTGCTCCTTTTAGGATTTTCTTTTTGTCTTTAATCTTGGGTAACTTAATGGTGATGTGCCTTGGTGTGTTCCTCTTTGGGTCCAAATTCTTTGGGACTCTCTGGGCTTCCTGGACTTCCTGGAAGTCTATTTCCTTTGCCAGATGGGGAAGTTTTCCTTCATTGTTTGTTCAAATAAGTTTTCAATTTCTTGCTGCTGTTCTTCTCTTTCTGGCACCCCTATAATTCAGATATTGGAATGTTTCAGGTTGTCTCAGATTCCTCAGCCTCTCTTCATTTTTTTGGATTCTTGTTTCTTCATTTTGATCCAGTTGGATGTTTATTTCTTCCTTCTGTTCCAAATCGTTGCTTTGAACCCTTGTTTCCTTCCTGTCACTGTGGGTTCCCTGAATATTTTGCTTTATTTCATTTTTGGTATCTTTCATTTTTTGACCAAGCTCAATCAGTTCTGTTGTGGTGTCCACCCTGCCTGGTTTCAGAAGCCATAACCCCCCCCCCCCCCCCCCGTGGCTAAGGCTGAGTGAGAAACCTCCCAGAACTGGGAGGCCTAAGGAGACAAAACTTATT
>CM052538.1:145353400-145377531 GCA_028533065.1 Trachops cirrhosus
GCCTGAGTCCTAGTTCTGGATGTGAGAAATCCAAGTCTCCTGGCTGTCTTTGTCTCCTCTGCCCGACTCAGGGCCTGTGGAAATAGCAGGGGCGGTGAGGCTCACACTAGAGTTGGCGGACACCTGGGGTAAATTAGACCTGGGGCATGAGATATGTAAAATCCTGTGAGACCTGCTTGCTAGGATGCTCTTGGATGTGTAGGCTCTGGCAGGAAATGAGACTAATCATGTACCTGTCAGGTAATACCAGCCCCAAAACCCAGCGTGAGACTTTTGAACCCTATGTAAATTATCTACCTGTTTTGATCTTTTCTGCTAGACAATGAATCCACATTCTGTATCTGCTCACCTACCCAATGCTACCTAATAAAAGCCTATTGAGGCGGCGGCTCAGGGCGCTCTCCTTTGAGAGAGTGGCCAGGCCACTCGGAGACACCCTTCCCTTGAGAGGGTAGCCATGCCATCACTATTCCTCCACAGGACTCGGTAGTCCGTGTGTATGTTTTTCTCGCCACTTGCGAGCCATCTACAACGTTTGCGGTCCACCGCGGGCCGGTGCTTTGAACCCTCGTTTCCTTCCTGTCACTGTGGGTTCCCTGAATATTTTGCTTTATTTCATTTTTTGACCAAGCTCAATCAATTCTGTGACCATTTTGATTACCAGGGCTTTAAATTCTCCACCAGATAAGGTGGCAATGTCCTTATCGCTTAGTTCTGAGGTTTCGCTGTGTTCTATCATTTGGGCCATATTTCTTTGTCTTGGTGCAGCTGATAAGTTGTAAGGGGGTGGGGCCTTAGGTATCCACTGGGGCAGGGTGACCCTCCTTGCTGCCCTGTGGCACTGCCTGTGGGGGAGGGGCCAGAGAGGGAACAGTGCAGCTAGCCTGATCCTGTCTAGTGCACTTTTCAACAAACTCTCGTGTGAGGCTGGGAGTATCTCTCATCCTGACAACCCCAGCCATGGTCCACAGTCAGCTCTGAGTCTCAGTTTTCCTCTTAAGTCAGTACCTCCCACACAGCTCCGCCACGCAGATGCCTTGCTGTGGTTTTTCTGAGTCTGCCTGCCTGCTCCACCGCCTTACCAGTCTGGTTGTTCTGGTTGATATTTTCTTTAATTCCTTGGTTGTCAGAGTTCCATGCAGTTTGATTTTCTGGTGATTTTGGTTGCTTATTGATTTTAGATTGGTCGTTATCCTCCTTTTGGTTGTGTGAGGAAGTGAAGAGTTTCTACCTATGCCTCCATCTTGGCTGGAACTCTATTATGTGTTTTTATAGTTCTTTTGATTCATGAAAGTTGCCTTGTGATAACTGCCAAGTGAAATAAAATGAAAAGAGCTGGAAATTTAGAAACTAAGGTTTTCTATGAAAAGTCTGATATACTACACTATTAACCTCTCTTAGTTGTCTGACTACCTGATAAACTGGACTTTTGTGTTGTTGTTGTGGGGCAGTGCTTTGAGTATATTTTCCTTTATGGACATGTAATTTCCTTAATGTTATAACAATTTTATCTCTTTCATAAGACTTAAACATGATCCCTTCTACAACCTTATACTTTATTTCATTTATAGCTTTTATTAGTCTGTCTTCTCTTCTACATATTCCATCATTTGGCACCAAATTTTAGCTACTCCATTTTTAAATTTTAGTTGGATATTCTTCACTCTCTCCCTTCCTATTGCCATTGTTTTAATTCAAGCCTCTAGTTCTTTAGCCTGGACTATTTCATTAAGGTCCCCTGGGTTTCATTTATCATTCATTCATTTTTTTCACTCCATGTTTATTGATCACATACTATGAACCCAATATTAAATGTACCATGATTACTAAAACATGGTTTCTCTTCTCAAGAATCTTATGGTTAAAAAAGAAACATAAAACCAAGAAAGTATGGCATAATGTGAAAAGAACTTAAATAGAAGAATGTAGAGGATAATATGGGAGCCCAGAGGTAGAAATGAGAATTCTAGGTGGGAAGTCAGGGAATGCTTCAGAGAAGAAGTAATGTTTGAATGGAATCTGGGAGGAAGGAGAATCTTTTCACTGCATGGGAAAAATTGCAATTCAGTGAGAAAAAATAGCTTGAGTAAACTCAGGGAGATGTAAATACCCTCCTTTCTATTTCCCATCTGTGATGTATGGCATACAGCCACTCAAGTTATTATTTATAAAGAGAAATGAGATGTGTGATCTGCTGTTAAAACTTTTAATGACTGCCCAGTTTCTTTGGAATAGAGGATGAATGAATTTCATTGTCTTAGAATACTCTCCACAGTTTTCTTTTTTACAATTGTGCTTTGGGTTTAGGCTACACTGATCTGTTCAAGTAGAAATGGCATTTCTTTTCTCTGTATGCTTGCCTGGTCAGAGTTGTTCAAAAGAACTTGAATGAACTTTGGGAGGTGGGTGAGAAGCAGCAGGCATTACTTCTGGAAATTTGTTATGGTCAGACACGGAGCCTGACGGGTCCTTGCTCTCCTCCAGCCTGTGTTTCTCAAGCCTACTGTCAGACTCTTGACTGTGGATGTGCAGAGGTATTGGCTCTTTAAGAAGCAGTAGCTTCCCCACAAGTTCCTTCTTTGTGGTAATTTTGGTGGTTGTCTGGTTGGTTTCTTGCATGTCCCTGCCAGTGCTCCAGGTGAACTGCTTAATTGACTTTTTCTCTGATCCCTTGGCTGCTCTCACTAGGTTTAACCTCCCCAGCTCCTTCCATGTTTGTGGAAGGCCTGATCCCTAAAATAAATTCCTCACTCCCATAATACTCATGAAGGCTATGAATCTGATGATACAGCCAGGTTTCTTGAATAGGCCACAAACTTTGACTAGAGTACTTCCTTTCTCCTGCCCCCATTTCTATCATGGTGAAGTCCTGTGTGTATTTCAAGGTTCAGTTTAAATGTGTTTTCCATTGTGAAAACTTCTAGACCCTTTCTCTTGGCCTGTCTCACACAAACAGTGGTGTGGAAACACCTTAGACACTTGTTCTTTACTTCGCACTTGTATGGCAGTTTGGTGTTTGTTAATCTGCCCCTAACACAAGATTGTGAGCTCTTTCAAGTCAACGAGAATGTCTTGCTCTCTTTTCTGTCCTTCCCTGTTCCTCTACTTCTTGCCTTGAACAGAGTTGTGTACAGCTTCAGTTATGTATTTGAGCTTATTGATTTGCATATACAACATAGTAGTTGCTTCCAAACCCATAAGGATCAGGCTATTGAAAACCCCCAGAGGTGGATACATTGTTGAGAATCAGATGATCTTATAGGCAAGAGCTGGGGAGCTGAGGGAGTGGATGACAGACACACACAATTTTAATGATTTCTGAGATGAAAACAAAGCACTAAAATTAATGCATTAAATAAAGAGAACACCAAGGACATTATTAGCTGGTTATAAAAGTTACATCATAGTTAATTTTTATTTGCCACTTTTTGATTACTGCAATATATTTTAGGATTCCCTCTACTGTTGTTTTTCACACTTAAAAAATGGATTCACCTTCTTTTCCTTTTTTTTTCCACATAAAATTTATTTGGGAAGAGCTTTTCTTTGTGTTTTCCCCACTATTCAAATATTTAGTGCCCTTTCCATGTAATGGCTTAGAGTTGTTGCCTCTTGCTACAGGCCCTACTCATTCTTACTCAGAAATGCAGAATGATTTGGATGCTAAAGATAGAAAATAAGAGAGAGAAAACACACTAACAAATAATACTTTTGGGAAAATTTTATTTCACCGATTTGCTTTTTCTGAGTAGGCATTTCTTTTGTCCTCTCCCTAGTGCACAGAGACTTAGAACCTCTCTCTGCCTAGTCCCCATCCTCCTGTCTCGGCTCCTGCCTTTGCAGAGCACACAGGGCTGCAGTTCTGAGGCCTGTTTTTACCTTTTCTCCATGTTCTGAGAGGAAGAAAGGCATTGCAAAAACTCTCACTTGTGCTCTGCTGTCTATTTTTTTCTCCTTTTACTATTTCTTATGCCATTTTCTTTCCTTATTTTTCTGATTATCCCCAGCTGGAGGGACTCATAAACCTCAAACATAGTAATGGAAAGTGAAATTCTTAGTTGCTACAAAGCAGCTCAGAAGCAAATCGACAGATCCCAGGGTCCTGTATGCATGGATGATCATGGCTGGAGAGGAAAACCCTATCAGTGCTCATGTCTGTGTGCTGGTAGAGTGGCCTCCATTTGCTATCCTAAACAAAAAAGACTGTGGTTCCTCATAAAATCTGCTTGAACTACTCTTAGGAAGGTGGAGATTATTTATCTTAATTATTTTAATTTAGGAACATTGGACAGTTTGTGATAATGAACCTGACTGGCTAAGGGAAAAAATTGCTAAGAGACCAATCCAATTGCTTCATATTTGAGAACTTAGCCATGTAAAGATAGCTCACTTGGATTTCATGAGAATCAGATCCTGAAATGGTCAGCCATTAGATTTTGTTTCTCAGCAACTGGGCGGGATGGCCCATTGATTGCCCATTCATTGTGACAGCCCAAAGCCCCTTGATTGACCAGCATCTGGTTAACTCAGTTGACCTGGATACTCAAGGTCCCAGTGATTGCTCCCTGAACCTTAAGGGGAGCTTGAACTGCCATGGACTTTGTCACATGCCTGTTTCATTTGCAGCACTGTCATTGTCAGAGAACAATATTCATAGTCCACCTCTGTTCTTTCACAGTGCCAGGCAGAAACAAACAAACAAAACAAAAAACAAAAATGACCCCCCCAAATCCCCACAGTGTTTTGGAAAATTTGGTTTATTAAAGAGATGCTTTATCATATTTGTCCTGATAAGCACAAAAACAATTATAGTGTCATTTACACAGCTAGGCTTATTTGGTTTGTAGGTAATTTAAAGGTTCTCTAAACCAATAGTCTTCCAAATACGGTCCCAAGAGCATCAGAATCACATGGAAACTTGTTAGAAATGCAGAGTCCAGGGCTCCACCCCAGACCCACTGAATCAAACACTCTGGGGGTGGGGTACAGCATTCCATGTTTGAACAAACCCTCCAGGGGATCTGGATGCAAGATCAAGTTGAGAATCTCTGCTCTTAACTGTTGGTATGTAGGGTTTTATTTAAGTGTGGTAGGTAGCTGGGATCCTAATTCTTTTTTTAAAAAGACTTTATTTATTCTTAGAGAGAGGGGGAGGAAGAGAGAAAGAGAGGGAGGGAAACACTGATGTGTGAGAAAAACATTGATCAGTTGCCTCTCGGCCCTACTCAGGACCGGGCCCATAATTCAGGCAAGTGTCCCAGGTGGGAATGAAACCTTTCACTTTGCAGGATGATGCCCAATCGACTGAGCTACACAAGTCAGGTTTTTTTTTTTAAGGATTTTATTTATTTATTCTTAGGAAGAGGAGAAGGGACAGAGAAAGAGAGGGAGAGATGGGATCCTAACTCTTTCTGCTCTCTTCTCTCAGTCTTTCCCCCTGAGTCCTCCAGAGTCAGAGGACTTACTTCTTTGGTTCCCCAGACTTCAATGCCATTTGAATCTCTACTTCTGAGGCCTAGGTGGGCTGCCTGATATTAGGATGTGCTGGAAACACTATCTGTCACCTCATCAGAACTCAGCAATTAAACCAAAGTTTCCCTTCTGGTTTGGTTAAGCAGTACTGCTAACCTTCTGGGCTGGTCTAGATAACTGCACACTTACTGGAGAGAAAGCAAACTATTGCTTTGTGTCCCCCCACCAGCATCATAGGTGAGAGGAAAGGGTCAATCCCCTCCAAAAATGTTTAGAACAGCAGCCTGGTAATTTTAAGTTTTCATTCTTGAAGAAAATTTCTATTGGTTTTCTCTATGAGACTGGTGTGCTAGATGGAAGTCAACAACCAACCTAGAATTTTCAAAGACCCATTGCATCTAAAGAAGTATGGTGGTCTTGTATGCTATTTTTGAGCTTTTGGGGCTCAGGAAAATGTCAGCTTGTGTTGTTGCCTTAATATTGTATCTCCTTGTTCAAAGGTTCTGAGATAGGAGCAGGGAGGCTGAAAATACAGATTCATTGTCCCTAACCAACAAAGTTTATGAGAACCAAATATATTGAAGAAAAACACTGTAGTATGGTATTCTCTGCTACCCCCTCCCTCCCACTGGAGCTGCCCTCTATAAAATGTGGGTGTCATTTAAAAAGGGCATCCTTTCCAATGAATTCTGAAAGTGTTACACAGGGTATTGATTGATCAGTCTTGCCATCAGCATGACTGGGGCTAGTGTGGAGCTGTCCCTGTGATCCAATTTTCAGAGCTCACAGACACCTTCACTCCCTGGCAAATAGTATCAGCAAGTGGCAGGACAGATGGGGAGAGGTATGCTCATGTGTGCAGGGATAGTCTTGCAGAAAGGTGGCAAGATTGACTAATTTTTTTTATTATGGTCAGCTTATCTAATCAACACATGTGGAAGGCTACAAGTATTACACCTTAGGTATGTTGAATGATTAGGAGTCTGCTTTATTTTCTTTAACAAGTATCATAAAGCCATGAATAAGTCAAAGGTAGGTTCTAATCAATGAGAAATACCAATATCAACATTAGTGAAATAATTTTAAGGTAACATTAATGTCTACACTTGTATTTGTTTTTGTCTGTAAGTTCATATTCACTAACTGTGTTTCCTTTGCAGTATGGACCATTGTTATACTTAACACAGATGATTTTTAGAATGACAAGTATACAATCTATGTAAGTGACTTCCAAGTGTGGCACTAGTTCTACAATTATATGTATGAATGCATGCATGGATGTATACGAGTAGATACATCTACTTTGGCCCATGTCACAAAAAGTTTGCACATTGGCTGAATGGCCTTAGGCAGGGTGGGGCTCCTGTTTTTCTATTTATATTTTTTTCATAGGTTTACTTAGGGCAGAAAGATTGGACCAGCAGAATAGTGGGTTGGTTTGAGTAGAACGGAAGTGGCTGAAGGCTCTCTGCCCCCTGTGAAAATAATTTCCTGGTGTGTGACCTCTGGACTACTGGATAAGAAAAGTAAGCACCAAATTTGCAGCTGGGTGAGTCAACTCCAGAGCTCCTCCTTGGAGCTTCCTCTTACCAACTCTGGGTTCTCTGGACCTCAGGATAGGGACTGAGGGTGCTAGAACCCTGTAGCTGGAGGAACTGGGCAAGAAGTACTCACAGGAATTAGAGACAAACTCTTTTCTGAACTGTGGGTTCCAAGGGTCTTTGCTTCTCCTTAGCATTCCTATCTGGGACCTTCAGGGTACCTTGTAGTGGGGAACATGTAAATGTATTTTTTTCTTAGGAGACTAGTGTGCTGTGATTTATCTACTCTAATTCTTACACGCTCTTTTAACTTTATGAGCCTGCTACATTCTGTGCCCATTCACTCCTTGCTTTTGGGATATTTCTGTATCCCAAACATGCATACAGGAGGCTCCTATAGCCATAATTGTGTGCTCTCTCCAGTCTGGCAACCTATGCTCAATCATGAATTGGTGCATCTTTACACAGCAAGATCTCACAGGGATGCTGGGAGGTTAAATGCTGCACAGCATCAAAAGCACCAGGTCTTGTAGAGGATGCTAAGTGTGTAACATTTGGTTATTATTTCCAGTGGACTGCAAACCCCTTAGAGACCAGGATGGTGCTATTCTTTTTTTGCATTCTCTTTGCTTAGCACATTGTGGAGCTCGATGAATGTTAGTTCGATAAAGAAATCAGTTCAAGACCTGCCTCTGTAGTTATTACAAGTGACTTACCCTCTGGACTCTTTAGAGTAGCTCAGGGAAAAGCACTGGTATTTGTTCTTGGCAAGGAGAATGGTCACGTAGACTTCTGGTGATTTTTGTGGACAGTGTGTTCATGTGGTGCTTAGATCTGATGACAGTGACTATCATATGAGAACCCAGGTATGAAGTTCTGTCTGATTGTGTTGACTTAATCTTGTTAAAGGTATGCCTACCTTCAACCTTTGTTCTGTTGCTGGGACACCTGGGCTTATAGTTCACTTTTGTTTGTTCTTGCAGCCTGGTTCTCAGATTAGGCAGGTCAATGGACTGGCTCAGCCTGGCCTCCTGCTACACCCCCCTAGAGGCCTGTGCCATTGGTCATAACTTCCCTCATTAGGGGGTGGGCTCACCATCAGCCTGGATGTGTGCTATAGAAATGGGGACAATCATCCTGCAACAGGGGTGAGTGACATCTACACTGGTACCATTCTGGATGATGAAACTAAAGGGCTTTTTTATAAAATAGCCAGTCCAACAAGAAGATTGAAAAAAAATATTATTCTGGAGGGAAAACTAGAACTTAGTGATATCACATATTTTGCCTATTTATCCAATGGTCCATCATTACTTTTTAGTTTTATGAATTAAAAGTGATTTGATCTGTTTGAATGAAAAAAGTTAAAGTGTGAAGAAACTCAGTGATTTCTGCACCCCCTTAACCAGTTGGTTAATGGTATTGTGGAGTCTAGAATCCAGAGCAATTGACCTAAAGCATTTTTTTTCCTACTGCACCATGCAATCTCAAGATACCTAGTCATTCCTGTCTTTGTCATTGGTTTACTGGCTGTCCATCGCTGAAAAGCTTTCTACCACTTATGGGAAAAATGTCTAGGTACTTTCTAAACCATTTTTACCAAAGCAAATAGCCCAGTTCCCTACCTCAGGTCCAAGGTGACTCAGGAAATTAAAAATACAAACATTTTATTACAGGTTTGAAAACCAAAGCAGATGGTTCCAAAGTTAATGTTCCATTTTTCCAAGTTTTTATGTTTATTTTTTCTAGAAACATTATATATGCAAGTTTAAAAAACATTTTGGCAAGAGAAAAAATGATCATAATCTCATAATTACTACCTGGCATTATTACTGGCCTTTAGAAACTTTCTTTCCAGCATATTTTTTCTGTGTTCATTTCTCTCCATCTAGTCATAATGACATTGTTGATAATATCTGCTAGTCCCTTCTACTTAATATTAGAGTAGAGGAATGTCTCCTTGTTACGTGCTCTTCAGGCAAGCCATGTTTATAATAGCTCATTACACTGAGTGACTGTACCATGACTTAATTACTTCATATTTTTAAAATTTATATTGTTTTTAATTTTTTGGTGCTATTTTCATGGACCACTGATGTGAAAATTTTTAAGCATAAATTTTTTCATTATTTAAGATCATGTTTATAGATTAGATGAAAAGGATATTCATTCTAAAGACTATTAATATATGCTGTTCAATAATTTTTTAAAATAATTTTAACCACCTTACACTGCCTACAGGATATTCATTTTGCCATATTTTACCAGTATTATGAATTATCATTAATATTTTTTTGCTAATTGATATGTAAAAAATGGTACCCTGTTTTAATTTGTACTTTTGATTTTGTTTTTACTTGCCACTCCTTACTTTAATTGCTTATCACTGAAGTCTTAAGTGCAATTAAATTAAAAAAGATTAAATACAAGTAATTAAGAAATGAAAAAAATCTGGGGCACACTTAAGTGATTAAATAAACAGATGGGAGTATAGGAAACTAGCTTATATTGGTCCAGTTAAGTCTCCTGGACAACTGATAGTTCAAAATGAAAGAGAAGGTTTGGGGAGGAGGATTAAAATGGGGTACTAGAGGTCCACTCTGTACAGTTTCAGAAATTTTTATGTTTTTAAATTTTTAAAAAATTACTTTTTACTGATTGTGCTATAACAGTTGCCCCTATTTTCCATCTTTGCCTCATTCTGCCCAGTACCCCCCACTCCTTCAGGCACTTTCTCCACCACAGATCATGTCCCTGGGTCATACATATAAGTTCTTTGGCAACTCCATTTCTTATCTATACTTTACATCCCCATGGTTATTCTGTAACTACCTATTTCTACTTCTTAATCCTCTCACCTCTTCACCCATTTCCCCAAACCTCCTTCCACTGGCAACCATCAAAATGCTCTCTGTATCCCTGATTCTATCTCTGTTCTGCTTGTTCATTTATTTTGTTTTTTAGATTCAATTGTTGATAGATACCTATTTATTGCCATTTTATTGTTCATATTTTTGACCTTTTTCTTTTTCTTAAATAAGTCCCTTTAACATTCATATAGTAATGGTTTGGTGATGATGAACTCTTTTAGTTTTTTATTGTCTGGAAAGCTCTTTATCTGCCCTTTGATTCTAAATGATAGCTTTGCTGGGTAGAGCAATCTTGGTTGTAGATTCCTGCTTTTCACGACTTTGCATATTTCTTGCCAATCCCTTCTAGCCTGTGAAGTTTCTTTTGAAAAATCAGCTGAAAATCTTATGGGAACTCCTGTGTAGGTCACTAACTGCTTTTCTCTTGCTGCATGTAAGATCCTCTCTTTATCCTTAACCTTTGGCATTTTAATTATGATGTGTCTTGGAGTGGGTTTCTTTGCATGCATCTTGTGTGGAACTCTCTGTGCTTCCTGGAGTTGCATATCTTTTTCCTTCACCAAGTTAGGGAAATTTTCTTTCATTATTTTTTTAAATAGATTTCCAGTTTTTCCTCTTTCTGTTCTCCCTCATGTACCCCTAATGCAAATGTTGGAATGCTTGAAGTTGTCCCAGAGGCAGCTTAATGATTCTTGTTCTTTTGTATTCTTTTTTCTTCTTGTTGTTCTGATTTTTTTTTTTTTTTTTGCTTCCTAATGTTCCAAGTCATTGATTTGATTCTTGGCTTCATTCACTCTACTGTTGTTTCCCTGTAAATTGTTCTTTATTTCAATTGTGTATTCTCATTTCTAACTGGATCTTTTTTACGCTGTTGAGATCCTCACTAAATTCCTTGAGCATCCTTATAACCAGTGCATCTGATAGACTGCTTGTCTCCATTTTGTTTAGTTCTTTTTCTGTAGTTTTGATCTTTCTTTCATTTGGTCCATGTTTCTTTGTCTTCTCATTTTGGCAGCCTCCCGGTGTTTGTTTCTGTGTATTAGGTAGAGCTGCTATGACTCCCTGTCTTGGTAGTATGGCCTAATGTAGTAGGTGTCCTGTAGGGTCCAGTGGCACAGCCTCCCATATAACCCAGTCTGGGTACTCAAGTTACCCTGTCTTGTGGGCTGAGTACAACCTCTTCTTGTAGTTGAGCCTTGATTGTTATTGGCAGGTCAATGGGAGGGATTTACCCAGGCCATGCAGCTGCAATGACTGACTGTGACCATTGCCCACCAGCCTCTGCTCTTGTGGAGGATCAGCTATGCAGGGGCAGGGTGGTGGTGCTCCAATGTGGTCTGTAGTTATCCACTGGGTTCACTGGGCCTGGAGTTTCCTGGGCAGTGCAGGCCAAGGTCAACTCTTATCTGTATTCTGCACAGGGTCACCCTAAATGAGTTATAAAGCAATATGAGATGGCTGCTACTTGTGCTAGTCTTTGAGATTCCCAGGTGAAGCCAGCCTGTTATTCTGCGCTGGCTGCTGCTAGTGCCAGCTCTGGGGCCATGTTGGTACTGGCAAGAGGTACAGGATCTGGGGCTTACTGAGGCTGTTACTTGTTTGAGAGAATTTAGGAGTTGTGAAGCATAAGCCAAGACCAGCTGTTTATATGGAAAAACAACTTGGGTGGACCCATAAGTTGGGTGGGACAGAGTGTCAAGTGAACTTCAGGGCAGAGCAAACAGTGTTAGCCAGGTTGATGGAGTTTTAGGTATAGCACCTGCCTGCAGGATCTGTGGCATTGTGTTGGGAGGGTTCAGAAAAGGAATAATGTCCTCTGCCTGTCTTCCTTTCTGGGACAAAGCTGACCCACAGCTCCTGCTTTGATGCCGGATATTTCAGTTGCTCCCTGTATGCCACTGGTGCCTTTTAAGCAGCTACTCCAGTGCTGGAGCTCAGAGATAGTACGTCTAAGTAAGTCCAAGTGCAGTTTATTTAAGAGGAACTGCTTGGGACTCCAGAAATTTCTTTCACCAGCTCAGTCCCCACTGGTTTTTGCAGCCAGAAGTTATGGGGACTTATCTTCCTCACATAGGAACCCTGGACTGGGGGCCTGGTGTGGGGCTGAAAAACCTTGTTCTCAAGATATCCCTCCCAAATTTTTATCCGTCACACATGGATGTGGAATCAATCTGTTTTGTGCCTCTTCCCCTCCTACCAGTCTGGATGGATGTGGTTTCTGTATAGTTGTCAGACTTTCCTTCAACTCAATTTCTGATGGTTCTGAGTAATGGTTGTTCCATATTTTAGTTTAATTTTGATGTGATTGTGCAAGGAGGCAAGCCATGTTTATCGAAGACTCAATCTTGACCAGAAGTCCAGAAATTTTTAAAACACTGAGACTGGATAACAGACATTTGAAGCAGCCTTATTTTCCAGTGTATCTATTTGGGAATTTCTGCTCCTGTAAGAATAATTTCTTTTATAAGCAAAACAAATTATTTTTTTAGGAAATATATTTATGAACAAAATGTGACTGGAGTATCCTTTGTCCAGATTAATGGAATATTTTACTCATAAGACACCATAGTCATCTTTTTGTCTAATTGCTATCAGGAGATAAATGATTCCCTTTATTGAAAACTTCAAAGGCAGTAAAAAATGTGGAATCCAGAGGTGTGATTTTCAGATCTGGTCTCAGATGGCTTGGAAGTGATGACTGGTAAGCATAGCCTCATGGTCTACACTAGCTGTTGTTCCAATGATTTCTCTTGTTGTACTTTATAACCTGGTGGATATGTGCTTATAAGGATTTTGTACTTTCTCTTCCATGAAGAAATGGATTTGATTCATAAGCACTTTCTTAACCTTGCTCTGCTGATTAAAAAGTTTAAGGACCACACAGATTTTGTGGCTTCTGAATGTTCATTCATGAAATTCCAGGAAGGATGAGTATGCTGAAAGAAATTTTTTTCTAGAAGAGAAACCAGTACAATCAGAATGACTCAGAATTGAATTATAAATGATTCAAAGCAATCGAATATTGCTTATTCAAAAGCCAAGGGTGAGGAGGAAGTCTTTTGTTTTCAGAAATACAGTGTTCATCTGTAATAGGATGTGACGGCAAACAGACAATAGGGAAAAAGAGTGTGTTAGTTCTAAACCCTTTCTCTGCTTGTTCTGTGTTAGATTTGAGAACTATTTCAAATAATGGTGAGAGACAGAAGAGGCTAACAAAACAAGAATGGGTGAGGGACAGGTATTTCAGAGAGTCTGGGATAAAATGAAGAAAAAAAGAAAGGAAAGAAAGGACAAGCAGACTCGACCCACTAATGGGAGCTAGGCACATTCACGACTGCTAAATTGGTCTCCTGCATGCTCTAATTCCTGCTGCATCCCAGACTGATAACATGCCTTGATAAAAAGTAGAAAAGAAAAAAAGAAAAAAATTCATGTGGGAGGTTGTGAGTGCATAGAGAGACTGTTCCGAGCTCCCTCCACAGGCAGACATGGATCAATAAATCAATAGAAAATGTTCACTGGCTGTAAAATGGGTAGAGAATCCAGTGTCAAGCTGCTCCAAGATGGATGGACAGCAGGCTTGCTGTCTGCTGAAAGGCCAGAGGTGACTATGACCTTGAGATGAGATCAGTGACCAACAACCTAACAGCCCTTTGAACTCTGAGTCTATGATTGAGGACCCGGGCAAGGCTTAAAACAGTCCCAGTGTGACCCACGGTGACATCCCCTCTACTTTGTGCCTCACTCCCCCCACCCCAACACTCACACCTCTTAGCTGGGCTGATGGTTTGCCATGTGGAGCCTGGCTGCTGTCTGCCCCTGGCCTGCTGTGCCCTGTCATTGAAGTAAAGGCTACAGGAGACTCAATCAGAAATTACTAGATGCCCTAGTGGTAGGAAGCATCGATCGGAAAGGGTAGGGATTTTCTGCACAACAGTTGGATTTTTCCTTTTATATAAAGGGGGTTTAACATAATACAGGTGGTGTTTTCTCTGCACAGCTCTGTATGTTAACCCTTGCTTTCGTGGACTTAACCTAAAGCTGCCACAGGGGTGGCTGCAGTAGGTCTCTCTGAAATTCAGATAAGTGTTTTCTGTTTGAAGGGCAACTGGGTCAGGCCAGCCTGGCTGTGTGAGGGTGGCCACTGCTGCCCTCATGGCTGTGTGGGTGGCTTTTATCTTCAGCTGCACCAGGGCCAGTGGACTGAAGTGTGGCTGAGTTTCCACATAGAGCAGGGGACAGCTTCGCTCCAGAGTCCCTGCTACTGAGGCAGGCAGGGGATGGCGTATGAATATTCCTTGTCCTCTCTGTGACCCCGTTCTCACTTTTGAGGACACAGGTCTCCTTAACCTCTTGTAATGGAGGCCAAGTACTCACTTTGGGTTCAAATGCTGTGCCATCAACCTCCCCCTTAGTTCTCAGAATGTGCCTCTGTCCTGAAAATGCAAATGGTTCATCCTGGAGAAAATGTGGAAAAACATTTTGGGTAATATTTCAGCTTAGCATTCAGATAATTTATCAATAGGTGGTCACATGTACAGTATATATATCTTACTCATTTCTTAGCTTTTTATTCAATAAATGCTTTTTTATTTTCTACTACCTGCCACTCCTACTATGTGTTTGACCAGGGATTTTCAATGTTTTTGATCTCATAGCACACATAAAGTAATTACTAAAATTCTGCATCACATCAACATATATTTTTACCAATCTGACAAAAAGCTAGGTATAATTTTGATTTATTCACATTAGACAGCTATTGTGTTGGCTGTTGTTATTTTTAAATTTGGCAATCTAAGGGAAAATAGACCAGTGCCCCTGACTAAATAGTCAGGCATTGTATGTTTTAAAAATTCTTATGGTACACTGGCATGCCGTGGCATACCAGTTGAAAATTGCTATATTAGGCAATGGACAAAAAAGATCAAGAAAACACTGTGCTACAACAAAACAAACAAACAAGCAAAATATAACCAAAGACACTGAAATAGAGAACAGGCTGACAGTGACCAGAGGGGAGAGGGGAGGGAATTTCAGGGGAAGAAAGGAAGGGTTTACAGAAACAAGTATAAAAAACACATGGACAAAAACTAGGGGGGGTTAGAAATGGGAGGGAGGTGGGGAGGGCTGGGGGGGTGGGCTGGGCTGGGAGTGGAGGACAGAAAACTGTACTTGAACAACAATAAAAAAAAGGAAAAAAAGAAAACACTGTGCTATTCCTTGAGGAAAGAGGAGTCCCTAAAAATGATTTATAAAACTTCTGTTTCTAGTATGTCTAGAAGCTCTTATTTTTTTAAAAAAAATCTGTGAGATTTTCTTATCAATGTTTCTAAAATACACATAGCAATTTTTGGACAGTCAGAAAAAGTAAAAAGATATATTAGATACATAATTAATGAAGGTTGCATGGTATAATCAGAAATACATTGGAGAAGATTTATTCACTCATGCGTTTATTCTCTCATTTATTCTACAAATGTTTGTCATCTATTCTGTGCCTGGTAAGCTACTGATATTGAATTGTCCTGGGGGATAGCAGACATTCAACATGGAGTCCTACAGACAGATGTACAAAGGTATAGACTACTGTTAGGGTACGTTGGAGGATGATGTAATTTAGATGGGGTAGAGTTCAGTGAAGGCTTTAGGTTGAGAGCTGAGGAGAAGAAAAGTAGGGACATGGGCTGGGCCTCCTATCTTGGTCCTGTCACCAGCCATATGTATGACCATTGGCAAGACCCTTGTCTTCCTGGGACTGTGCTTTCCCATCTGTCAAATAAGCGTGTTGCATTAGATAATTTATGTGAATGCTTTTGGCTCTGACGTAGTAGGATTCCTTACAAAAGTTCATTTACTTGAAGGCTAAGTGTATTAGAAATAACATTCTTAGGAGTGATTCAGATATTTCCAAAAGACTACAGAGTTATTGGTTGTTGCTCTATAACCTCAGTGGAGACAATCATTTGGAAAACAGTTAGATAGTGCTATTTCCCTGAATCCTACTCTGGTCCTAAAAAAGATGGCTTGAATCCTGGCCCAAATAATCTTGGGGCCATGGAGAAAGACTGTGGTAGATTGGATTGTATATGATTCAGGCATGAGGTTTGATTACCACTCTTCAGTTTCCAGTTAAAGAAAAGTGGACAATAGGCTGTATGTAGAAACACTAATAGGCTTCTCATTTGTCAATACCTGTGTGCCAGGCATTGAACTCGGTAGTGAGGGAGGGAATGATGAATCAGACTAGGATTCTGCCCTCATGAAGCTATTTAACTGAATTTGTAAAAAAAGAGTTGTATTTAAAAATTTAAATAATTGTAGATATTTGATCTATGTACACTGAATACAGAGCTGATCCATATGAAGATTTACACAATTATGTCAGAGCCTGTTGTTTTGTTCCATCTCATTATGGCTGCCCATCTCTACTTACCTTCTTACCTAGACAGATGGAGACACACTGATTCAAGTTAAGATGTTGGCTGGCAAATTCTTTATTTGTTCAGTGGTATTAAATACCAAGTTGCTTTTCTACCTAAAATCTTGATGCCAAAAAGAAGTCTGTGAATTGGGATAGCTAATCTACTTTGGTCAGGGGGAGCGGGAAGGTGGGGCACACAGGCGGAGAGTACACATATATATGAAACTGTTGGAAAAATGTCATTTGAACCACATCTGTCCCTCCTGTTTTCCTCTAGTCCCAGCTGATACAAGGTGTCACACATGCCAAATAACTCCTAGTCACAACCAATATTAAAAGGTGGTGACTTGGGAACCTACAGTCCCTAGGATACGATGATATTAGGAGGTCTACACCAGGATCTCTTGAGAAGGGTGATAAATGGAGTGACCTTGAGGCACATCCCCACTGGCTTGGTGGGGTCTGCTGATGTGTCTAGGAAGTCCTTTAAACATGGTCTTCTTTTAATGTGGGCTGTCTCTGATGGTGGCTATGTTTCTAGAGTTCTTTTTTTTTTTATTGTTTAAGTACAATTGTCTCTATGATCTCACCTATAAGTAGAGTTCTACCAAACACAGGCTTTTAAATGGATTTGCTTTTTAGTTTAGCTGGTTAAACTGCTTTTAGGTCTATAGATGGGTAACCTGAGTTTTGCAGATGTCCCTAGCCAGGAGGCCCCTGAATGATCACATAATTACCTGGGAAGCCCTGGCCTCTTGGCCTTGCTGGTGAGCCCTTCTTGCAGTCATCCTAGAGAGGTCTGTTTCAGAGTTCAGGCTGTGGGTCTATGGAGACTTGTGCATGAATCCTGACTTTTGAGTTATTGGGTTTGTGATCGTGTAAAGGTTAATTTTACTTTTTCTAAATCTCAGTTTCCCTATCCAAAAAATGGATTGTTGTGAGAATTTAATATGATAATGCCTTTAAAGATCCTGGCAAATAGATAGCCCTCAAAAGATGGTGACTCTTGTTATTAACAATAATAACATAAAATTGAGTTCAATATAACATCTAGTCTAAACTTAGCTGTTGTTAGATCTGATATCTAATGAATCTGAGATCTGAGAACAGCATGTCTCACATGTCCTTCACAAGACCACTCTTGGACATGGGTGAAATAGAAGGATTTTCTTGTTCTGAGCCTCTGTCAGTCTGCACGCTAGTTACTTTATATCAGCTTTGCTTAAACACATCCCTGGTCACCACATTTTTATCCCTCTGGGGTGCCACTGTTATATACACTTACTGGTTCGTCTTGAGGATCCTGGAAGGGTCTCCACTTGTGATGAGACTGCTGCTCTCCTCACTATGTGCAGCCAGTCCTCCTAGGGGATCTCTACCATTTTCTCAAGGACCCATTTTCCTCTATAGTCCAGCTCAAGGACTTGTGCACAAGACACTGTCATTCCAAATCACCAAAAGTTATGACCGAAGTTTGAAAGCAGATCTAACTTTATATCTCTCAGCCTCTCCCTCCTCACCTGAGCCTTGGGTCCCCTTCTTTCTGTCCACTTCAGCTTTAACAGCTCTCTCTGTGTCCTGACCCTACTATGATTTTCTACTGGCTTGTAAAGTATTTCCCAGTCCTAGAACCTCATTGCTAAGGGACCTGGGCTCCAAGACATTAGCAGAAAGAGCTGCTGAGTCCTGTGAACCTGACCCACAGCCAAATTTAGGTGCCTGACCCTTCAGTCATTGTCTGTCTCTCTGATACCCTTTTTATACTAGTGTTTCAGATGCATCCTTTTCTGCTCAAACATCACTCCCCCCTTGTGAGGTAGGCAACCCCCATAACTCCTGTAGAGAAAAATCAGATTATCTGATGATGCGTGAACTCACAGTTCCCACTTCTCTCTCAGTGCATCCTCTCACTTATCTTTCAGCCTCAGAGATGGGCTGTCTTCCTTTTTCTCTGCCTTACTCTGGATGCCTTCCTCCCCTCCTACCTGGGAGATTCATCTCAGTCATCCCACATCTTCTTCATCTTCAGTCTTCCTCTCCCCATGGTCTGATTCTTTTCTACTTTTAGATTCCCACAGCACATCCTCCAAAAAACTGGAAAACAAAAAAAGCCTCTCTTCTCCACCAAACCCCAAAGTCCTTGGCTGATCTTTCTATCTACACAGACTTCCTTTTGAAACTGCCTTCCGCCCTGAAAGATGTTCTGGATGCTTATTTTAACCTGTTCTTACCTAAGTGGGAAAAAAGTGAGAACACACAGTGCGTTTCCTGGGCCTGCAAACTTTTTGGCTACCACAGTCAGTCTCTACATCTGAATGGTTCTTTCTTCATTGTCTCTTACATCTGTCTTTGCTGTCTATTTCTACTCCTTCCCACTCCTCCTTGGTCCAAGGTCTCTATTACCTCAAACCTGGGATATTTCCTAAACTTTCTAACCTATCTTTCCAACTTAAGGCCATGTATAAGTAGTTGGCAGGTAAATTGTTGTAAAACACCACTTTGGCCATGCCATAGTTCTGCTAGCAAAATTGGGCTAGTTCTCTACCACACACAGGACAACATCAAAAAATTTAAACTTCTATAGGTAGAACCACTGACAATTAGATCATACCCTTTTTCTAATCTCATTTCTTTTAAAGGCCCAAGTCTACCTCCAACTAATGATCTACATCTCAGTGTTCATGCCATTATTGGTCTAGTCTCCCCTTTGAAATAAATTTTCCTTCCTGTTTACTCTTTGAAATTGCATATGTTCTTCTAGACCTGTCCATCTCTTCTTCAAGCTCTCATGTGACCTTGACATTGATATATAACCGCTCTTTTATCATTGTACTTTGTGTCTTGATGGCTCTCCTCTCCCCCAACTATAAAGGGAAGTTTAAACACTTTATCCAAGAATTTTAAGTAAAATATCTTTGGGGCAAAATTTGCCATTTCACTAGGTACATATAGAATCAAAGCATCTCCTCTTCATCTATTGCCTTAAATTTTTTCAGTACAAATAATACTGTTTATTAGAAAAGATTCTAGAAATACTGATTAGTAAATACAAAAATCTTGCAACACAGAGATGACTGTTAATATTTTGGTGTATAACTTTTCAGTATTTTTTATGGCACATATTCTTATTTATTTATGAAGAATTTCTAATCATCCATCTACCTCACACAAGGAATAAAATGACAGATTAGAGATATATGAAATCTGCCAGGGTGTGCTGATATTCTATTCTATTTATATATTTTATACCTATCTTTATAATATATAATATGTAATATTATAAAGATAGGTATAAAATATTTTTATATATAAATGTAAAATATACAAATGTATATAAGTACATAAGCATACATATGCAATATATGTATTATAAATACATATGCATGTATACATACATATATAGCATATACATATATTTACAAAAATGAGATCATATTATACATTCTATTTTGTAACTTTCATATTATAATATATCATCTACATCTCTATCAATAAGTATGCATATACATCACCTTTTTTATTTTTATCTTAACCATTTTTAAGTGAAGTAAAGTACACCTTATTGTGTAACAGATCTCTAGAACTTTGTCATCTTGCAAAAATGAAACTCTCTGCCAACAGCTCCCCTTTTCTCCCTTGTCCAAGGCCCCGCAACCACCATCCTGTTTTCTATTTCTAAGAGTTAGACCATTTTAGATACCACATCTAAGAGGAATCATGCAGCCTTTGTCTTTTTGCGACTGGTTTATTTCATTTAGTATAATGTCCTCAAGAGTTATCCACGTTGTTGCATTATGACAGTATTTACTTGTATTGAATTGCTGAATAGCATTCTATTGTATGTATATACCCCATTTTCTTTACCTGTTTATCTGTCAGTGCGCATTTAGATTACTTCCATCTCTTGGGTATTGTGAGTAGTACTACAAGAAACATGGGTATGCATATATCTCTTTGAGATCCTGTCTTCATTTCTTCAGGATATGTGCAAGACGTGGGATTGCTGAATCATATGGTAATTTTATTTTCAAGTTTTTGAGGAACCTCCATACTGTTTTCCATAGCAGCCACACCATTTTACATTCCTATAAACAGTGTACAAGGTTATCAATTTCTTTGCATTCTTGCCAACACTATTTTCTATTGTTGTTGTTTTAAGGACAATGCTAATGGGTATGAGGTGATATCTTGTTGTTTTGATTTGCATTTTCCTGGTGCTTAGAAATGTTGAGCATCCTTTTATAAGCTTCTAAGCCCTTTGTATATTTTCTTGGAGAAACATCTATTTGAGTATTATTTGTTTTTTGTAGCAGAGTTGTAGGAATTCTTGATATGTTCTTGCTATTAACCCTTTATCAGATATGATTTGCAAATATCTTCTCCATTCTGTAGACTGCCTTTTAAATCTGTTGCTTGTTTCCTCTCTTCACAGAATTGTGTAAGTTTGATGTAGTCCTACTTGTCTATTCTTGCTTTTATTGCCTGTGCATTTGGTAACACGTCCAAGAAAAAATTGTCAAATCTAATGCCATGAGGAATTCCCTCTATGTTTCTTTCTAAGAGTTTTATAGTTTTAGGCCTTATGTTTTGGTCTTTAATCCATTTTGAATTAATTTTTGTATCCGGTGTAAAGTTAGGGTCCAGCATTATCCTTTTGCATGTGGGTATTCAATTTTCCCAACACTATTTGTTTTGACTAGTGTAGCTTTTAAATATATATTAGACCAGGATATATGAGGCCTCTAGCTTCATTTTCTTTCTCCATGTTGAGATATTTAAGGATTGAATTGATGTCTCATTCAGTCCCTTTTTCCTTTCTTTCTGCCCGCTGGATGTCAATGGCATGTAGCTTGAAGCTCATGTTGAAGGTAGCAGAGCCACTGTAACCCTGAATCCTGGAATGACTGATAGAGCACAGCACCTGTCCTCCCACCTGGATCTGTATTGGATCATTACATGATCAATAAATAAGCCTCTACATTGTTCATCTATTGAAACTTTGGGATTTCTATGTCCCAGATGTTGGCCAACATAACATAATACCATACATATGAAGAAGTAATGAGAGTGGGAGCATAGTGGATACAGTTTGGAGGTAGTTTGCTCCAGATGCTATGCACCAAGTTGCCTTTATTACTGTAAGAAATTACAAAGATGAGGAAAAGAAACTTCCATTCCCTGCATGACAATGAATATATACACTGATAAACAGGTATCTTTTTTTTTTTTTTTTTTTTTTTTTTTTGTGAAAACTAGGTTCAGAAGTTGAAGAATGCTGATTGACTCTGACTCTGGCTAAGGGACAACCAAAACTCATTTGCCTGGGGGAATCCATAAATATATGATCCTTTTCTTTGAGGTTCTTATGCTCTAGGTAAGGAAATAAGACCAATGCCTGTGTGCAGTAAATGCTTAACTCAGCAGCCTGGTTTATTCAAACTCCGTACATTCCAAAGAAAGCCTAGCTCTATAGGACTGGCTCTTGGCTAGCTCCTGGAAGGTGACTTCTAAGCCCTTGGAATAGACTGCCTGATAAAAGTGTTTTTGGTATGCCAGAGGCCCTGAACTATATTGTATCAGTTTGACTCCTGGGCACTGGAGTCTGAGTAGGTAAGGCCAGTCACGTGGCTACAGCGTGCCTCTGTGCCTGACATGCAATAATAGCCCTGAACACCAAGTTTCCAGTGAGTTTCCCTAGCTGTCAGTGCTTCACATGTGTTGTCACATGCCATTGCGTGGAGAATTAAGTGCATCCCCATGCAACACCATTAGGAGGGAACACCTAAAATCTTGTGCCTTATTTCTCCTGAACTTTGTCCAAAGCACTTCCCCCATTTGTTCATTTTAATCTGTATCTTGTCACGGTAATAAACCATAACCATGAGAAGACCAGTTTTTCTGAGTTCTGTGAGTCCTTTCAAATCATCAGACCTGAATGTGGTCTTAGAAACCCCAGACAAAACACGTAGGTGAGATTAATCCTGGGTCTTCCGTGAGGAAGTTTATTCAGGAGATGATCCAGGAAATGGAAAAGAAAGAAGGAGATAAAATCATTATTGTAAGTGCCCATGGCCTGATGCCCTGGGACATTCTGAAGAGCTATAAAATCTCTTTCCGTCTTCCTGAGGGGAGGTAGGTAAGGTGTCAGACCTGTGCAAAGCTGGTTGCCATTGTAATGGCTGGAGTAAAAGATGGGCTGAGAGCATGTGCATCTGAGCGTAACGGTGTTCATTCCATTCTATTTCTTGTACCACAAGATGCACTTGTGCCCCACATCAAGTCTGATCCAGGTGGTGGCTGGTCATAATCTCTACAAAAGAACTCAATTAAAGGAGGTTAATGGAACAAGTGACAGTTATTATTGATGCAAATCGTCTCAAGGCTATAGTTGATATTTATTATCTATCTCCTCCATCATGCGTTCTAGATTCCCTCACCCTAGGCCTGCAACCTAAGCTAGCCAAGTGCAAGCTATAGGAAGTGGACATCCAAAACATGTAGAAGGAAATACATAAAACATGTTAGATGGTTATTAAAATTCCAACTGATACATGACAATGGTTGCTGGTTGTACAGATAATAATTTATTTTTATAATTCCTGTTATTGAAGGGAATACGCTACATACTGTTTTGAGCACAAAAAGGTTAAAAAAGTTACTGATCTAGAAAACAACTAATATTTGAAAACTTGATTTAAATTTAAAATTTTCTAGAATGTAAAAAAAGTCTTGATTAAATATGTACAACTGATCATCCACAATCTACAAGACAAAAACATTTTATGCTTATATGAGAATTATACCCTGTCATTTTTTTACTGTCTGCTGGAATCCTGTTTCATAGACTAATCACTAAGGCCCTTAATTTATTGAAGGGGTCCAATTATATTAGGACAATTAAATAACAATTTAATACCATCCATTTTAAAATAAAATCACCAGAGAGACTTGATTTAAGGAATGTTTAGAAGGGAAAAAAAGACACTTCCCCCCAACATTTTCTATTTCCGATTTGAGTTAATTTTTTAATTTAAGAAGTTAAAACTCAGTGTGATAGTTTGATGTCAGGTCCACATTTGACCAAGAGACTTCATGAATTCAAAAGTTTAGTCATGTTTTTTTCTTCTCTCTAAATATTAGATTGGCCAAAAAATCTGTATGGTTTTTTCTGTAAAATTAAAGACACATTTCTTATTTTCACCAATAACTTTACTGATTTGGAGATTTTGAGTATGTGGCTATTTCCCACATGGTAGAACATTGATTGTTCTCATTTAATGTCTTGATTTGATTGCTATCAACTTCAACTGGTGTACCCGACCATGGAGCATTGCCCAGCAAGAAATCTGCAGCATGACACTTCACAAACCACTTTTAACATGTTCAGTCAGTCACAGCGCCTTCTCCATAGACTGCACAAATCTTTTTTTTTAAGTGTATATATGAAAATATGTTTATTTTTCCTAACAGTTCTTTTTTGTTCTGTTTTTTGTTTTCTTCCTCCTTCCTCCTCTCTCTTCCACCTCTCCTCCTTTTTCTTTTATTATGCCTTGTTCTTTTTTTTCTGACTTTTTTAAAAATATATTTTATTGATTATGCTATTACAGTTGTCCTATTATCCCCCCTTCATTCCCCTCCACCCCTCCACCCTCTCCCACCCACATTCCCCTCCTTTACTTCAGTCCATGTGTCATGAGTTCTTTAGCTTCTACATTTCCCATACTATTCTTGCCCTCCCCCTGTCTATTTTCTATCTACCTTCATTGCTACTTATTCTTTGTATCTTTCCCCCACTCTCCTCCTCCCACTCCCCTGTTGCTAACC
>CM052538.1:145378031-145443200 GCA_028533065.1 Trachops cirrhosus
GTCGAGCTCCTGTAGTGAGGGGCGGGGACTTAGGAGTTCACCAGGGCGGGGCACCCCAGTTGCTGGGTTGTGAAGCTGTATGTGGGGGCGGGGTCCGAGAAGGAACAATGGTGCTTGCTCTGCTCTCTGTAGGACCCCAGACCCTTCCGCCACTTTCCGCAAGCCAACCGGGCCCCTCTGGCACCAATTCCGGTGTGGGTGGGCCTGTGCACCCCGTGGGACCTTCCTTTTCAGTCAGTGACCCAAAGCTCTATTCCCCGGTGCTGGGACCCTGAGTTGTGCACAGTACCTTGCTTCACAATGGCCGCCTCGCTGGGTCTGCTGGTTGCCACCCCCTGGCCAGGGCCCACCAACCACCGCTGCTTGTGCGCCCAGGGTCTGCTAGGTTTGCTGGTCGCCACCCCCTGGCTGGGGCCCACCAGCCACTGCTGCTTGTGTGCCCAGGGTCTGCCTGCTGTGGGCCTGCGCGCCGCCCCGGGTGCTCAGCTCTCTGCTCCGTGTCCCTCACCTGGCTGCCCGACTCCGCCCTTCCTACCGGTCTGGATGAAAACGTCTATTTTTTAAATCCTTGGTTGTCCGACTTCCATATACTTCAATTTTCTGTCAGTTCTGGTTGTTATTTTGTTTCTATATTGTTGTTGTCCCTATCTTGGTTGTGCAAGGAGGCACAGTGCATCTACCTATGCCTCCATCTTGGCCGGAAGTCTGATAAACAGGTATCATAATGGCTCATCTGAATTGGCTTTATAGCCAGAGCTAGAAAATAAAATTGAAATTATTTTTGATTCTTTTCTCACCTTTGTGGGAAGAAAGTGTTAATGTTAGGACTTTTTATTTCACCTAGCATTTTCATACACATCACTCTCTTTTATCTTCTACACAGCCCTGTGAGGTGATAGAATCTTATTGATTTGGGGCTCAGAGAGGTTTATTGAGTTGCCCAAGGCCACATAATTTCAGATTCAAGCTCAAGCTTTCTGAATTCTATGTGGTACTCTGTGTGTATCTATAAAATCTCCTTTCCATAAGGAAAAGCAATTTCAAGAACCCTATCCCAGCCAGTTTTTCTCCCTTGCAAAGATGAAAGGAAGGCTGGAGGCATTCCTGGCTCAGGCTGCACTGATCAGTGGAGGTCTTCGTGGTAGGTCAGAGCCTCAGTCCATACTTTCAGGTGTGAAAGAAAAAGTTCACTTCTTCATTTTCATGAACTCAGATGAAATCAGACTCAGAAGCTTCATCTTGATAGGCTTCTGAAATATTCAGACTTAATAATTATGTGTACCTCTCCTGTCTCAAAGTAACCCAGGTAGCTATGTGATGTGTGAGAAAAGAGGGCCAGGGTCTTTTACATCCAGCCCATTCTCACTGCCATGGAGATCCTCAGTGGGCAAACTGAGATGTCAGGTGGCTCTGCTTTGCTGCCATATTTGAGGTATACATCATTTTGGTTCCACCTCCTTAAATGTAACTTTAATACCACTGAGATCTTGCTACCTTGTTTGGGTGCTCCCTCACAGGGTGTGGGGCTCTGTTGTCATCTCCCAGCATTGTTCCTGGAGGGAAATCTCTCTTCTCTATGGTTATCCTGAAAAGCTAAGTACATTATCACTTTGATGAATTGAGGATGTTTCCATAGAAGGGAAAATCCATGGTCTTCCTGCATTTGGGGATTTTGTAAAAATCTTGGAGGCAAAGATAACTAAGGAGTGGGGATCTTCCCTGGAATGGGGCACCTTAGCATATAGATTAAGCATAATCAAATTGGCTTACTACAAAATTTGCTTCAGTCAAAATTGTTCATAATTGCATTGGAGACTCATTCATTCACAAATACTGAATACTTTGCTAGGCTGTGATCCAGACAGTGGAGAGATGATGGTGGACATGGAACTTGTAGTCTAGTAGAATAACTTATGATATGATAAATGCTATGAAGGTTAGAAAACAAAATAATGAAGGGAGTGTGAGAGAAGGTGGAACAGAGGTGTGTCTTTGAAGGGGCAATGTTTGAGCTGAGACTTGAATTATGAAAGCTTCATGGTAACTGTGAGACCATGCCATGCAGAGGTCTGTGGGTAATGTACTTCAGGCAGTGGTATACAGGTACCAAGGTCCTAAGACTATGGAAAGAAATCTGGATTTTTGTCCAGTCCTGTGATAAGCTTTGGAAGTTTTAAGAATGATGGACTAAAGGCTAGACATGGAGCATCGACTTCCTGTATCAGTCTACCTTTCAAGAATTTAGGATTTGGACTACCATTCAAGATAGAGGTATAGGTAAAAACAGCTCACCTCCTTGCACAACCACATCAAAATTACAATGGTAGTATAGAAAAACCATCACTCAGAACCATCAGAAATCAAGTTGAATGGAGGTTTGACAACTATGGAATTAAAGAGACCACATCCATCCAGACTGGTAGGAGGGGCGGAGATGTGGAGAGCCTGAACCAGCTGGTCCCACACCCAAGTGTGGTGGATAAAAATTTGGGAGGGGTATCTTGGGAACAAGGAGTCCCAGACCCACACCAGGCCCCAGGGTTCTGGTGCTAGGAAGATAAGCCCCCATAACTTCTGGTTACAAAAACCAGTGGGTATAGCCCTGGTTGGTGTGGCTCAGTAGATTGAGCACCAGCCTACAAACCAAAGGGTCACCAGTTTGATTCCCAGTCAGGGTACATGCCTGGGTTGCAGGTGAGGTCCCCAACAAGGGGCATATGAGAGGCAACTGCACATTGATATTTCTCTCCCTCCATTCCCCTCTCTAAAATAAATAAATAAAATCTTAACCCCCTCCAGGGGGTAATGAATTGGTAAAAGAAACTTCTGGAATCCCAAGCAGTTCCTTTTAAAGAACCCACATGTACACTTACTCAGACTCACTACCTCTGAGCTCCAGCACTGGAGTAGCAGCTTGAAAGGCACCAGTGGCATATGGTGAAAGAGTGAAGTGTCTGGCATCAAGGTGAGGGCTGAGGGACAGCTTTCTCCCAAACAGAAAGGGGGGCAGAAGCCATTGTTCCTTTTCTGAACCCTCCCATCACAGAGCCACAGATCCTGCAGGCAGGTGCTATATCTGAGACTCCATCATTCTGGCTAATACTGTTTGCCCCACACTAGAGATTGCTTGAATCTCAGCACCAGCCAACTTACAGGCCCACGCAAGCTGTTAACAGTGGCTTTTCCACATGAATGACTGGTCTTGGCTCATGCTTCACAACTTCCTAAATTCTCTCAAACAAGTAACAGCCAGCCTCAGTAAGCCCCTATCCCCTGTATCTCTTGCTAAGTGGCCCCAGGCCCAGCACTGCAAGCAGCCAGCCTAGATTCACAGGTTGGCTTCATCTGGGAATCTCAAAGACTAGCAAAAGTAGCAGCCATGTGCAGATTGCTTTATAGATCATGCAGTGTGACCCTAGGCAGAATACAGGTGGGAACTGACCTTGGCCTATACCACATGGGAAACCCCAGAGCCTGTGAACCCAGTGGACAGCTACAGACCACGTTGGAGTACTGCCACCATGCCTCTGCACAGCTGATTCTCCACAGAGGACAGGGGTTGGTGGTGAGTGGTCATAGTTAGTCCTCCCAGCTGACTGGCCTGTGTAAATCCCTTCCATTGACCCACCAACAAGAACCAAGGTGCGACTACAAGAGGAGGATGTACTCAGTCCATACAGAGGGTGAACCTCAAGTGCCTAGTTTAGGTGATATGGGAGCCTGTGCCACTGGACCCTACAGGACACTTACTACATACATTAGGCCACACTACCAATACAGGGAGTCATAGCAGCTCTACCTAATACTCATACATAGAAACAAACACAAGGAGGCTGCCAAAATGAGGAGACAGAGAAACATAGCCCAAATGAAAGAAAGATAAAAACTACAGAAAAATAACTAAATAAAATGGAGATAAACCATCTTTTAGATCCAGAGTTTAAAACACTGGTTATAAGGATACTCAAGGAACTTAGTGAGGATCTCAACATCATAAAAAAAGACCTAGTCAGAAATGGATACATTAATTGAAATAAAAAACAATTTACAAGGAAATAACAGTAGAGTGGATGAAGATGAGAATCAAAACAATGATTTGGAACATAAGGAAGCAAAAAATAACCATCAGAACAATAAGAAGAAAAAAGACTACAAAAAAAGAGGATTCTGTAAGTAGCCTCTGGGGCAACTTCAAGCATTCCAACATTTGCATCATGGGGTGCCAGAGGGAGAACAGAAAGAGCAAGGAATTGGAAATCTATTTGAAAAAATAATGAAAGAGAGCTTCCCTAATTGGGTGAAGGAAATAGATATGCAAATCTAGGAAGCACAGAGAATACCAAACAAGATGCATGCAAAGAGACCCACTCCAAGACACATCATAATTAAAATGCCAAAGGTTAAGGATAAAGAGAGAATCTTAAAAGCAGCATGAGAAAAGCAGTTAGTTACCTACAGGAGAATTTCCATAATATTGTAACTGATTTCTCTAGAGAAATTTTGCAGGCTAGAAGGGATTGGCAAGAAATATTCAAAGTGATGTAATGCAGAGACCTATAGCCAAGATTGCTCTACCCAACAAAGCTATTGTTTAGAATCAAAGGGCAGATAAAGAGCTTCCCAGACAAGAAAAAGCTAAAGGAGTTAATCATCACAAAACCATTATTATGTAAAATGTTTCTTATTTAAGAAAAAGAAGGTCAAAACTATGAACAATAAAATGGCAATGAATATATATCTATCAACAGTTGAATCTAAAAAACAAATTAAGCAAACAAGAAGAATAGAGTCAGAATCATAGATACAGAGAGTGTTTTGATGGTTGCCAGATGGGAGGGGTGCTGGGGGAATGGGTGAGGAAATGAGGGGATTAAGAAGTACAGATTTATAGATACAGAATAGCCATGGGGATGTAAAGTACAGTAGAGGAAATGGAGAAGCCAAAGAACCTATATGCATGACCCATGGACATGAACAAATGTGTGAGTGTTGCCAGAGGGAGTGGTGGGTGCTGGGTGGAGGGAGGCAAAAGGGGAAATATTGGGACCACTATAACAGCATCATAAATAAAATATAATTTAAAAATAAAAAATAAAAAAATGATGGAAAGGACAGAATTTAGGATTCAACTGGAGAGGCAAACCCTATATACAATAATATTAGAGTTTGCTTTAGAGTTTTTGAGGGACTAACTTTCTTGTCATACTGAAATCTCAAAACAGCCTTGTGAACTGAATAGGACAGGTAAGGAAACTATAAATTATTTATGCAAGTCAGTCTTTGAATCTGATCCTATTCTTCCTACATTACTGTCTTAGGTACTCCTATTGATTCATTAGGAAGCTGATCCTGTCTGGGCCCTGCTCCTGGTTGAGCTACTCACTAGTGCCACCCCCCACCCCCACCCAGCATGCCTCTGTACCTTGTATATATTTTTATTTTTCTTAAAAAATATTTTATTTATTTATTTTTAGACAAAGGGGAAAGGAAGGAGAAAGAGAAGGGGAGAAACATCAGTATGTGGTTGCTTCTTGTGTGCCCCCTACTGGGGACCTGGCCTACAACCCAGGCATGTTCCCTGCCTGGGAATCCAACTGGCGACCCTTTGGTTTGCAGGCTGGCATTCAATCCATTGAGCCACGTCAGTCAGGGGTCTACCTTGTATATATTTTTAGTGCTGCACACATTTTGAATGTATTTGATGTGAGTTCTTATAATAGAGATTGCTTTTTTTCTTTTTACGCCCTACATGAACAAAATGGGCATTCAAACCTATGGGTTGATTGAGTGCATGTCAGCTATATAGCACTGACTTATGAAAGGAAAACAAGCTGGGCATGGACTGGCAAGGTGGAGGAGAGCCTCATGTACAAAGGGATTTGTGTTTGCATCTGGAGATGACAGGGGAACATTCCAAATAGGAGGCCCAGTTGAGCAGAGGCACTTCTTTGCTTCTGAACGTATTGAGCATGGTGTGTATGAGCAGAGAAGGTGAGGGTCAGTGGAGAAAAAGTGTGCCCAAGGGGGAGGCAGTTCATGCCCAGGAACAGGAACGATATGGCTGGAGAATGATCTGGGCCCGCACGATAGAGGGCTACGAATACCAGGCTCTGGAAGGAGAATTTATTGGGTAGACTGTGAGGGGATCCAAAGAGGGTTTTTTAGTTGGGACAATCACATGATGAAGCTGGTATTTTAGAAAACTTGAGCTGACTCTCCAGAACCTCAAGAACAAGAGAAGCCAGCATGTGTGAGAGAAGCCAGCATGTGTGAGAGAAGCCAGCATGTGTGACAGAAGCCAGCATATGTGAGAGAAGCCAGGAGGGATTTTTCACAATTTGGGCTTCAGGTAATAAGTTCTTGGGGGAAGGTGGTGGGAATGGAAGAGAATGCACAGAGGGGTGGCAGAGCATTAGGCAGGCTCCCATGCCAAAGGGAGCCTTCATTGCTGCTGAGGAAGTTCGTATGAGATTCCTGTGAATTCATATCCTGGTTCTGTCTCTTACTGGGATATTTTGAGGGTTGAGAAAAATAAAAACATAAAGTATCTGAATAACATGTGTTGAGCAAGTGGCATCTCTTGCCTATCACCAGGAGTGGAAGTCTGGACACTTCTGCTGCATCCTGATATTGGAGTTACCAAGGAAAAAACAACATGGTCAGTGCAACATTGATGGAACAGCAAGATCAGCTTCAGCGGTGAGCACTGGCCTACTTGGCCAGTGAATTCCTCCCAGTGAGTGATGCAGGGCCTTTGTGCTGCAGCAGAGGACCCCATCCTCTTCCTGGAGGAGTGGGGTGGTCAGGTACCATATGAAACACACCCTTAAGCAGAATGAAGGAGCACACATTAAGCCTGAACAGAGAAAAAATGTTCCCATGTAAGGTGATAAGCCCAGCACAGGCTGTGAGGGCTCCTTTACTCTTAGTAAGGAAAATGTCCTAGGACCTAGAAAAGCTGCATGCATGAGACTGCCTTTCCCAACAAAGTGAGCCATCTATGTACACCCGTGGATGGCTTGGTGTGGTGGATAAAAGCATGGGCTTTGAAGTCAGACCTGGGATTCAGTCTAAATTGTAAGCTTCATAAGAATAGGAGCTGTGACTGCCTGTTCATTTTATCTGTTCAAGAGGGCCTGCCCCAGGGCTTGCTATGTGGTTGGTGATGTGTAAGTTAATGAACTCTGGCTACATGGTTTACTAGTTTCATGTCTTTGGGGAAATTGCTTAATCTCAGTTGTCATCTTTAAAATGGGGAAAATTATAGTAGATAGATGATAAGTTTTGATGAGAATTAAATGAGTTAATAAATGTAAAGTCTCACTTAGCAAAGTGCCTTGTATATAGAGAGCTTAATCGAAGTTAGCAGCTTTATTACTATTAATGTTATTTTATTAATCAGAACAAGCTTTGGGGTTTATGGAAAAAAGAAAAGGAGTTAGCTAAATTGATTTTGCTAAGAAGAGCTTAGTCCCCTTTGAAATAGAATATTTTGAACATCATAGCAATGAATCACTGAGTCTTGCAGGTCTCCCCATTCTCAAAACACTTTGGGATTCACATGTACACTCAGTTTTACTTGCCAATGATAGTCACAGATTATTCAGTCAGAGTTATAAAGGGTCATTTTGGTTTTTCACACTGTTGGTAACTTCCCAACTGCAAATAATGGATTTCTGTGACAGATATTTTGGCAGCAACTTGACATATTTTTGTTAGCTAATTCAAGTAGTCATCACACTTTCCTGGGCATGCTGAAAGTTTTCCACATCACAATTACCTACTCATTTCAATCACTATTTCTTCAACAATCCACCACCATCGTAACTACTTTCAGGGAATTTAAAAAAGTGGGAACACATTATCTTAAGTCCTCTGGGCATTTTGTGAAAAAACAAAGTGGGCAACCTGAAACATGGCATTTTATTGGCAGCCATTTGGGGGAAATGTGTGAAATAGAGCAGCTTGACATTACAAAATTATCTAGAAGGCAAAGGAAATGAGTCTTCACCGGTAATATACATTACATTCTTGGTTTTGACATACTACCTGCTTATGGACTACACACAGGTTGTACTTCTATTTATAATGTACTTCTCATGCATTATTCTTTCATTATAGTATTCCTTATCAATAAATTTCCTATTGGGAATTTATTAATGAACTATATATAAATATTTGAGAATTAAAGATTCTTAATAGATGTATTATAACTAAGGACTTAATAAATTAAAAGTATCTTTCATGCCCACTTGAATATGACAGAATGATTTGTGAACTAAAGACTTGATCAAGTGTAATTTTCTTGTCATTCCAATTACTGCTGATAGTGAATCTGATCAGCTCCATTCCATCTAGGTGGTGGTAGCATTTGCTGAATGAGCTAGTGGTGTAAATATCAGAATCAGACAGAAGTGAGTTTATGGCTTAGCTCTACCACTTATCTGTTGTGACCTTGAGTAATAATCCCTTCTCCCTAGGACTTTTGCTCTCTTATAATATGGGGATAATAGTACTTATATGGTAGGTTTATTGTGAGGATAAGTGAGATCAGGTTTGTAAAAAATGCTAATTACAGAGAGCATGTCATAGTAAATACTGAGAAAAAGAAACAAGATTATATGATTTTTATTGCTAAAGACAGAGAAATATTACAAAAGCGTGAGTAGATCAAAGTATACTGGAGAGTCTGTGAAGCAGGCGTAGTAACAGTTGGAAGGTTTTCACCACAACATAAACAGAAACTATGTGTTCAAGACTGGTCAAGTGATCTTATGGAATAGTCCCAGGGAACTGGACTGTCCAGATCTTTTCAGCCTTCCAGAATGATTGCCCTTATAGAGGCTATGTCAATCTCAACAAAAAGCAACTTGCTAACAGTGTAAAAAGTTGGCTAACCAAATAGTTATTGAATAGAAGCTTTGACCGCCAAAGTATGTGATGCCAAAACACTGGTTTGGAAACCTTTTTGGAAAGGTTTGGTTTGGAAATACTTAATTGACCAATTTTTGTGGGTTGAATTGGCTCTCATTGTATAGATGGAACCATCAGCCTGGGCATATATTTATATAAGAAATGTGTATTTAAACTTAGAGGGACAAATGAGAAATTTTAGTAAAATGACAGTTATTAAATTCAACTCAAAGGCTTGTCAAAAAACAGACAGGGCGTTGATATGGGGGGAGAAGGAAATGCATTAAAAAGTAAAATAGTTTGATAGTTTGCTACTCCAACTCTTAGTCTATTGGATTTATATAGATTTTTGAATCTCATAAATCTGTCTATTCCCCAGTTGTTTTTACTGCTATAAACAATTAAAAATGTTACTTAATTGGTAAGACAATTCTCTATGTTCAAGATTTTCTTGGACCAATAAAACAAACAAGTGCTTGATAATTTCTGTTTATTTTATTCAGGGTCTCATGTTTCTTTATTACAGAAAAAATGTGAAATTATTTTTGGAAATATGGTGGATTTAGGTCTGTGTACAAAAATAAATTACTGCTTAAGGGGCCAGAAGACAAGGTGATATTATGTGTTTAATTTGTTCAGTTATGAAAGAACCTTCAGGGTGTTGGGTTATGAAAAACAGTGGTTATTTTGAGAGAAAATGGAGCCAAATTGGGTGGATTTTAAACACTTTCCAATGCGTTTAGAATTGGATGCAACCTCCAGGATGGGGCAGGGGGTGGAAGGCTGTTCCATTGTTTGTTCTATCCACTTTGGGGAAATGCTCCTGCCTTTTTTTCTGTTCTGAACACAAGCATTTCACTAGATTGCTTTCTTGGAAATGGCAACAGAAAATGGTAGCAATAATAGGTTTTAAGGTGGTTGGCAGTGAATCATGCCATTTTATAAATTCATCTCCTTACACTTTATTTCCTTGCTGTGAGATAATTTAGACGAATGTCAGCAAGGGAAAAAGAAAGTGATTGGTGATTCCACCTCCCCCAATAAAGCAAATTCCTAATTTTCTGTCTTTTATCTTTTGCCATTCTTTTGTGCTCCTCTTTGGCCTTGTCAAAACATATCGTTCAGTTAGAGACTAAAAATATTTTCCCATCGATTGGGGTTATTGATTTTTTTAAATCTGTACTTTGGCTTGAAGAGCGCGGGTGAAGGGTGAAAGTTCACCAGCTTAGTCTGCCGTTTTATCTGGACAGCAGAAGAATGTATTGGCAGCAGATTTGATTTACCTTGTTGGGCAGTTGTAGACACTTCAGCCACTGGAGACAATCCTCTAGCATGTCCTGTCTTTTTTTTTTTTTTTTTTTTTGTGCCCAGTAACTCTTGAAAGATCCACCTTCATATTGATTTTATCTCTCTGTTTCCAAGGCAGAGGTTTTTTTTTTTTTTTTTTTTTTCCATTTTAGGATTCCCAAATTAGACCTTTAACAGGGTGGCAGGTACATATTGGGGTTTGGCCACTCTGCTCATTTGGCTTACACCTCACATCATGGCCACTCATGATGTCACAGCAGAATCTTATGTGACTGAAGCAAGTTTGCTCAGATATTCCTTTGTCCCCATCATAGCTGGTCAGACACAAATGCTCAGGGCAGTATTTGACTCAGACAGAAATGCTCTGGGCAGCGTTTGACTCCTAATTTGAATCCAAGGATGGCACCTAAACCTTCCTAATGCGCACTGGAAATGTGGAAGTTGTCACCACAGCCATTGTCAGAGAGAAAAGAGTGTTGTGAGGGAAGGTATGGCTTCTTTCTTGATTAGAATCTCTGCTTTAGCACATGCCAGCTGGGTGACCCTGGGAAAATTGCATAATCTCTTAGTGCTTTAGTTTTGTCATTTGTAAAATGGAGACAGAAATCGTATCTATTTCATCAAGTGATTTTAGGCTCACATAAATAAATACATATAAAAGTTCTAGAAAAGGGCCTGCTACACTGCAAGTTCTCAGTTAATGTCAGCGAATGCTATGATTATAGACAAAGAGGCTGAAACTAGTGTGGAGGGAATGTGAAGAAACACAAATTTTCACAGAGGAAGTAGAGAGAACTGACTCTCAGTGTCAGAGATTTTGAGTCCAGTGCCACAGCTGGCCTCCTGATACTGCTGCAATTCTGACCATGTGGCCTTGGCTATTTATTTGGTTTCTTCTGGTATCGGGTGTGGCAGCTCTAAGGTGAAACCCGGGGTTGCTGATCAGTGGGGCTGCTGACCTCACTCTGCCCCGTGGAGAAGCAGCCTGGATTTTCAGCCCCTGCCTTTGTGTAGCTGAGGCACATCATACTCACTGTGCACTCAACCCTGCCAGAACATAGGACCATCGTTTAACATGAGGCAAATGTTCTTAAAGTCCAGAGGACAGGCCTCCCTCAGAGAGGAAGCACCACGGTGAATAGTAGTCCTTTTGTCTAGGACTTCAGTGTGTATAAGATCACCTAGAGCAGGGGTGTTAAACTCATTTTCACCAGGGCCACAAAAGCCTCACGGTTGACTTCAAAGGGCCTAATGTAATGCAACTCCTTAACAGTTAAGGAGTAGTTACATTTATACAGTCCTAAAATTACATTTGGCCTTTTGAAGGCAACCTTGAGGCTGATGTGGCTCCTGGTGAAAATGAGTTTGACACCCCTGGTCTAGAGGGAACCTGATTCAGGAGTGCTGGGCCTGCATTTTTAACAAGCAAGTCAGGTGACTTGGATGCAGGTGGTCTTAGCCCATACTTAGAACAATGATGAGACAGTAGAAAGAGCTAGGGCTATGGACATGGACAGACTTGTGTCTGAATTTGCTTGTCATTTACACTTAGGTGGTCAAGTCATTTAATTCCTCCAAGTCTCAACTGTAAAATGGACAAGTTAAATAAGAATATATTGTAAGTGTTTAGCATAGTGTCTAATGCCTAGGATGTGCTTCATAAATGCTAAAGCTACCATCCCCTTCCCTGATTCTATTTGCTGTCTTGGACTCCAGAGAATTTTATACTCTGTTGGAATTAATTTGTCTTTATTTCTCCCTTCTCACTCATGCCTGTTGTTGATTTCCTGTCGGAACTGCACCTGCTCTTACTATCCCCTTGTAAACACTTTCCTGTTTAGATAAGGTTGACCTTATTCCTACAAGCCGTTGCTCTTTCTTTAGTTATCTGCCCTTAATGACATGCTGGTGGCGTTCTGACATCTGGCTGGGTCTGTGTGCAGCACTGCAGACTCGAGTCCCCCTTGTCTTTCCTTGGGCAGCAGGACTTCAGTAATGCAGAAGGCCATATCTTGCTTTTGTCTGCAGCATAGCTAATGTTTCTCTATCCTCAGCCTCCGCTTGACTCCCAGTGTTGGCATTTCTTGCCTGCCCTCTCCACCTCTCAATAACATAGTTATGTGCTCCCATGATCTGACCAAGAAAGGACAAATTGGCTAACCACACTGAGTTAGCAGATATATCAGCCTGTACTGGGCAGTAGCATTTATTTTTTACCTTTAATTTTTAAACCTGGCTAGATAGACAAGGTGGTGTTTTATGTGGAGTGAAGACATTGAATTAAACTGATGTCAAAACAGTTGACCTGTTTGGTTTCTTCACTCAAACACATGATTAATTGTGAGTATAGGGAAATGCAATATCATGTGTTTGGTCAATTCAGTCCAAATGGTAGTTTTCTGTAAACATGATGTTTAGCTTTAATAACTTTAAGACTTACAGGCCAAAGAAAGATAAGCTAAATGCTGGTCCTATAAGCAGATACTCTTGTGGGAATGCCACTAATGTGTCAGCTAGGGGAAAAAATAAAAGACACAAAGCAAAGGCTTGTAGGAATAATGTCAACATCACTAAAACAGGAATAAACTGTCAACTAAATGGAGAAATAGAAAAATATCCTGGAAAGATGTTTACTATAAAGAATGAATAAAGGAATAATGATCTCAGTAGGTCACTTGAGTTAGGGACTAGTCTAAATCTATGATGATTTCATCTCAAGATTCTTAACTAATTACATCTTCAAAGACCCAATTAGGTCACATGCTAATGTTCTCGGTAGACATGAATTTTGTGGAGATTTATTCAACCCATTATGGCACACAGGACCAGTAGCCTTGATACAGCTCCCATCTATAATAAAAATCCAGAATCTGGGAAGTATGAGGCTATCTCTTCCTGACTCTGTTTCATTCTACTGTGAACACCTTAGGAGTGGGGACTCTGTAGAGAGGCTTGCAGAGCATGTGTTCAGTAAGTATTTTCTGAAAGAGTAAACTAGGTATGGCAGGTCAGGACCAAGAGAAGTTCCCTAAGGATGAAGCTATTTCAGAAGTATCCATTTCTACACCTTCCATAACCATTTTAATGTGCTATGAACAGTCAAAATGTGAGTTCTGTTTTGTGGCTGAGTGGACCATTTGAATCACAAATACTTAATCCAGTACAAAAACAGTTTCTCTGTTGGAGGAAGATTAAAAACAGAATTGCATGTAATGTGTTGACATCCTGAGAAGAGGGCACATGCAGATGTACTTGAGTGAAAATATGTACTGAAACAGTATTAACATGTTAAAAAGGATAAACTATGGCATTGAGCAGGGAAAGAGCCAGTATGATTGGTCAAACTCAAAACAGATTTAATTGAGTGGCCATAGTTGGGAAGGATGTGTTAAAATGAATTAATTTATTCACTTTTTTTAACCCTTTAAAAACAAGATAGATCACCCATCTTGAGTGGTTTAAGGCTATAGTCACAAAGTGACAAATAGGTGTGTAAAGACGGAAACATTCAGTCCATTTGGGTATGGACCCTCTTACTAGTTCCTGAAAATTGACCTATTTTATTGCATCCTTTTTACAACCAATTCCAGGTGGCTGAATTGAGTATATTTTTCATTCTGACTTGTTGACTTCTGGCCCATTAAGGCAGCCAATCCAATTAGGCAGGTTTTCTCTTGCCTTGCCCTTGACAGAGCATCTGATTGGCTCACGGCTCTTGCTAAGTGACAGGCCTTCCACAACTGTGAATTATCTTTCTTAAAGGGATCTTATCTTTGGTTCTGTCTTTAAAATGCCTGCATTTTTTTCTGGTTGTGCTTAGGCCCAAGTTTTAAGGTGTTTCTCTTTCAAGTACTTGAGCTTGAATATTTGAGGTTATAACCTAGGCTGAGTGACGAGTCAGCTGGGTTCCTAGGGTGCACATTTTAACACAGTTCTTGGAATACCAACTGTGACAGCTTGAATAATGACACCCTCCAAAAGACATCCATGTTCTAATTTCTCAAACTGGTGAGTATTAACGTATATGGAATAAATGAATAAATAAAAATAAAAAGACTTTGAAGATGTGATTAACCTAAGGATCTTGAGATGGGGAGATTATCCTGGATTATACAGGTGGACCCTAAGTGCAGTGACATTGTATTTATATAAGGAATATTTGACACAAACACACGCAGAAAGAAAGCCATGTAAAGGAAGCAGAGGGAAGAATCAGAGAAAGAAGAGGCTGGGCCACTGGCTTTGAAAAGGGAGGATGGGGTCATGCACCAAGGAATATAGGTCTAGGGGCTGGAAAAGGCAAGGAAACATTCTTTTCGAGAGTCTTTGGAGGGAAGGTGGCCCTGGCGACATCTTGGTCTGGGCCCAATAAAACTGATTTTGGAATTTTGGCTTCCAGAACTGTGAGAGAATAAATTCTGTTGTATCAAATTTGAGATAATTTATTATAATAGTCATAGGAAACTTATACATCAAACAAGACCATCTCTGCTAGGACTAAATCCCTGGTTCTAAGTGATGTACTTTACAGGTCGATTGATACCAGTTTGCTATTTTTCATGTATTTGTCTATACATGACAAATATATGAATGCGTATTTGAATGTGACTTTTGACCTTTAACCTTCATATTAGCTATTGTCTGAAAATATTTGATGAGGTTTGTTGGACTAAAATGAGAGACTTTTTAACTAGGTTCCTTGATCTATTAAGACTTTTTTAGGACTTCTGGCCAAGATGGAGGCATAGGTAGACACACTGTGCCTCTTCACACAACCAAAAGAAGGACAACAACAAATTTAAAAACAAAAACAACCAGAACTGATAGAAAATCAAACTGTATGGAAGTCTGACAACCAAGGAATTAAAGAAGAAATATTCATTCAGACTGGTGGGGGAGCAGAGACGGGCAGCCAGGGGTAGAGAACTTGTGGCAAGGTGGCGGCTAGAGGACTGGGGCCAGTGGTCCCCCATTTTGCGTGCAGATAAACCAGGAGGAACAACTAGGGAGTGAGACAGACTGAGCAACCCAGGGTTCCAATGTGGGAAATAAAGCCTCAAACCTCTCACTGAAAACACCTGTGGGGGTTGAGGCAGCAGAAGAAACTCCCAGCCTCACAAGACAGTTCCCTGGAGAGACTCACAGGGTCTTAGAATGTACACACACCCACCCGCCTGGAAAGCAGCACCAGAAGGGCCCAATTTGCTTGTGGGTAGTGGGGGAAGTGACTGAAAGCTGGCACAGAGTGGAGCAAGTGGCACTGTTCCCTCTCAGACCCCTCTCCCACATACAGCATCACAACGCAGTGATGTGGTGAACACCTAAGGCTCCACCCCTTACTATGTAACAGGTGCGCCAAGGCCAAAAAAAAGATGGCCCAAATAAAAGGACAGTTCAAAGCTTCAGAAAAAATACAACTAAGTGACGAAGAGATAGTCAACCTATCAGATACACAGTTCAAAACACAGGTTATCAGGATGATCCAGGAACTCACTGGGTATTTCAACAGCATAAAAAAGATCTGGGCAGCAATGAAAGTCGCATTATGTGAATTAAAGAAAAATCTACAGGGAACCAACAGTAATGGGATGGAAACCAGGACTCAAATCAACAGTTTGGAGAAGAAGGAAGAGAAACATTCAATCATAACAAAATGAAGAAACAAGAATTCAGGAAAATGAGGAGAGGCTTAGGAACCTCCAGGATATCTTTAAACATTCCAACATATCTTTAAATGTTCTAACATCTGAATCATAGGGGTGCCAGAAGGAGAAGAGGAAGACCAAGAAATTGAAAACTTATTTGAACAAATAATGAAGGAGAGCTTCCCCAATCTGGCAAAGGAAATAGACTTTCAAGAAGTCCAGGAAGCTCAGAGAGTCCCAAAGAAGTTGGACCCGAGGAGGAACACACCAAGGAACGTCATAATTACATTAGCCAAGATGAAAGATAGGGAGAGAACCTTAAAAGCAGCAAGAGAAAAGGAGGGAGTTACCTACAAAGGAGTTCCTGTTAGACTATCAGCTGATTTCTCAAAAGAAACCTTACAGGGAAGAAGGGGCTGGAAAGAAGTATTCCAAGTCATGAAGGGTAAGGACCTATATCCAAGATTACTCTATCCAGCAAAGCTATCATTTATAATAGAAGAACAGATAGAGTGCTTCTCAGATAAGGTCAAGTTCAAGGAGTTCATCCTCACCCAGGTCTTATTATATGAAATGTTAAAGGGACTTACCTAGACACACTGGTAGATCAAAAATATGAACACTAAAATGACAACAAACTCATAGCTATTAACAACTGAACCTAAACAAAAACAAAAACTAAGCTAACAACTAAAACAGGAATCACAGAAATGGAGATCACATGGAGGATTATCAATGAGGGAGAGGTAGGAGGAGAGAGGGTGAGGAAAAGGTACAGGGACTAAGAAGCATAAATGGTAGGTACAAAACAGACAGGGGGAGGTTAAGAATAGTATGGGAAATGGAGAAGCCAGAGAACTTATATGTATGACCCATGGACATGAACTAAAGGAGGGGAATGCAGGTGGGAGAGGGTGCATAGGGCAGAGGGGAATAAAAGGAGGAAATGGGACAACTGTAAAAGCATAATCAATAAAATATATATTTTTTTAAATCCAGAAAAAAAGCCTTTTTTATATCAAGATTACCCAACCCTGAGGTTACTTACTGACCCTCATTTTCATTTAACTATGTGGACACTTAGCACATCACTTATCTGCTCCTTCTTGAAATTTTCTTCTTCCTTGGAACTTCTTTGTTTGTGTTAGGGTTCTACAGAGAAACAGAACCAATAGGATTTTCCATCTATCATCTATCTAATCTATCTATCTATCATCATCATCATCTATCATGTGTCTAATTTAGTTATGTATACATAGTATAAATATATTTATTATAAAAATTGGCTCACATGATTGTGAAGGTTGACAAATTCCAAGATCTGCAGTTGGCAAGCAGGAGACCCAGGAGAATGGATAATAACCCTCTCAGCATGGTAAGAGATGGCTGGTTGTTTGGTGGCTTGGGAGGGAGCCTGGGAATCTGGATGCCTCTAATACCGACATTTGTCCACTTGTCCTGTTTTGAGTCCCATCTACCCTTTATGTCATGGCAACAGGGGTCTCTAATTCCTGAGCCTCCCCCAGGATGCTGTGGGGGTAATTTGTATTTCTTACTCTTCTCAACAGGTATTTTTATTTGTTAAGTTTCAACTCTGTTAATTCCTTCAATTGTTTCCAACTTCAAAATTTATTTTGCTCTTGTTGTCTCCTCATTTTCTTTACATTTGAAGGTTTGTAATTTACACATACTTTTGTTTATATTTTAGTGGCGTGTCTGGGGGAATCAGGTTGAGCAAAGGTGTAAACCATGCCTTGTTTAACCAGAAGTATGGGAGGGTCAAAGTTTCTTGCTAACTTTGGAGCATCTTGATTTTTTTAAAAAGCAAGGCAATATTTTTAAAAGATAGATGTGGCATTTTATTTCAAAATAGATTTTTATTTATCAAGGAAACATTTGTGGAGTAATGGGTTAAACTCAGTAAATTTTCATTCACCAGAAAAGTGAGGGCCACACCAGCCCTGGTCTTGCTCAGGCACATGAAGGAGGAGGGCCCATGGCTCAGACTGAGACTTCCCTTCACATGCCTGGACATCCAGAGAAAATTGAAACCTTTCATCAGTCACCCAGATGTTTTGTCTGCATGTCGAGAACCATGCAGAGGTGCCTAAGTATCTGAATATTTGGTGTCCTGTAGACAACATATCTGTATAACTGCCTGAATTTCTCTCATCTAATTTTTATGTTTGGCCTCAAGTAGATGCAGCCATAGGCTGACCAAGTACATTACTAGATATGTCAATTACAATGGGATCTGAGTGTTGTAAATTAAAGATCATGCTTTTTTTTTTTCCCTCCAGGCTGTTTGATGCCTGCAGTCACATTTGGGTTCATATTTAGTCCATGTTTTGGAAACGTGAGAATGTTTTTAAAAAGATAAGGGTTAATTTCTGGAGAGCAGGCATGTGTACTGGAGGTGGTCTGTTGTAGTGCAGCCTGCCAATCAAAATCTGCCAGCAATGTCATTCAAGGTCAGAGACCCAATGAACCGCCAATCAAAGTCTGCAGGGCTGTTCATGTTCACTTGTCAGTGTTGGAAAGAGGTCAGTCTCTCGGTGGTATGGCCAGTTTGTGAACAATGAGAGTATTTCAGTGGTCAGAAGCACATTCTGCCATCTACTCCCTAGAGATTTCAGGATGCTTGCCAAGGTTTTTTTATCCTACAGGGATACAAGGCAGGACAGTGGAAAAAGCCAACAGTATTTTTAAAAACCGAGTTACGGATTTTAAATTCTAAAAGCAAACATGGCACCTAATTAGGACATGCCTTTTAAAAATATTTGCTTAAGTGTTTGTCTATCATGAGGAATAACAAAGACAAATTAGAAATACAATTTTAGATATTTAAAAGGCCTTCCTCCTTTAGACATTTTGTACTTGTTATTCAGTTTGCAGTCTTGCCTTAACTCAGCTAATCATTATTTTGTTTCATTTTAATGATGCAAAATAAGCTTTGCATTTATGGGAAACAATGGCAATGTTTAGGATGTGCTAACAGAATAAAGCTTGGAAAATTCGAGTTTCAGGGTCTGGAAGACAGTGATGATAGAAACATTAAGTTTTGCATTTCAGTAGGGTCTTGATAGATTTTCAAATCTGAGCTCTCTCTGAGGGCAAGGGGGTGATTCATCATAATCAAGACTATTTGTCATTCAAAGTTATTTCAGCAGCAGCAAATACTGTGGTGGGCAGATGTTCCAAGTTCAATCAGGGTGTCTCCCTGATGGCAGAACCTCCCAATGACTCACACTCTGATTGTTTTGCTGCCCTATGGTAAAATATCCAGGTATTTATGTGCATCCACATGCTCAGCTTTATAGATGCAGACTATTTTGTTAAATGTTCAGAATTCCTGTGTACAACATTTGGACATAAGTGCAAGCAACTGCTTTAGTCATAATCCTATTTTATTAAAAATATATTAACAAGAGCATTTTATTTTTTAAAGTATTTTTATTGATTATGCTATTACAGTTTTCCCAATTTTCCCCTTTTATCCCCCCTCCACCCTGCCCCCCAACCCTCCAGCATCCCTCTCCCCACCTTAGGTCATGTCCACAGGTTGTACATGTAAGTTCTTTGAGTCCCCTGTTTCCTATACCATTTTTATCTCTCCCTATCTATTTTATGCCTGCTAATTATGCTTCTTCTTCCATGTACTTTTTCTCCCTTATTCTTCCCTTCCCCTTCCCCACTGAACTCCCTCTGTGTGATTTCCATCTCTCTGATTCTGTTCCTGTTCTGGTTGTTGCTTAGTTTTTGTTTTCATTGTTTTTCTTTTCCTTTAGGTTCATTTGTTGATAGTTGTGTTTGTTGTCATTTTATTGTTCATATTTTTTATCTTTTTTTCTTAGATAAGTCCCTTTAACATTTCATATAATAATGGTTTGGTGATGATGAACTCCTTTAACTTGACCTTATCTGGGAAGCACTTTATCTGCCCTTCCATTCTAAATGAAAGCTTTGCTGGATAGAGTAATCTTAGATGTGGGTCCTTGCCTTTCATAACTTCAAATACTTCTTTCCAGTCCCTTCTTGCCTGTAAGGTTTCTTTTGAGAAATCAGCTGATAGCCTTATGGGAACTACTTTGTAGTTAACTGTAGGTAACTGTCTCCTTATCTCTTGCTGCTTTTAGGATTTTCTCTTTGTCTTTAATCTTGGGTAACTTAATGATGATGTGCCTTGGTGTGTTCCTCTTAGCTTCTTTGGGACTCTCTGGGCTTCCTGGAAGTTTATTTCCTTTGCCAGATTGGGGAAGTTTTCCTTCATCATTTGTTCAAATAAGTTTTCAATTTCTTGCTGCTGTTGTTCTCCTTCTGGCACCCCTATAATTCAAATATTGGAACGTTTCAGGTTGTCCCAGAAATTCCTCAGCCTCTCTTCATTTTTTTTTGATTCTTGATCCTTTGTTCTGATCCAGTTGGATGTTTATTTCTTCCTTTTGTTTCAAATTGTTGCTTTGAATCCTCATTTCCTTCTTGTCACTGTTGATTCCCTGAATATTTTGCTTTATTTCATTTTGGGTATCTTTCATTTGTCCTTTCATTTTTTGATCAAGCACAATCAGTTCTGTGAGCATTTTGATTACCAGGGCTTTAAATTCTCCATCAGATAGGTTGGCAATATCCTCATTGTTTAGTTCTCTTTCTGAGGTTTTGCTGTGTTCTTTCATTTGGGCCATATTTCTTTGTCTTGGCACAGCTGATAGGTTGTAAAGGGGTGGGGTCTTAGGTATTCACCAGGGCAGGGCAACCTTTCTTGCTGCACTGCCTGTGGGGGAGGGGCCAGAGAGGGAACAGTGAAGCTGCCTACTCATCTTTAGCACACTTTCCAACAGACTCTAGTGTCAGACTGGAAGTATCTCTCACCATGGCAACCCCAGCCACAGTCAGCTCTGAGTCTCAGTTTTCCCCTTAAGTCAGCCCCTCCTACGCAGCTCCACCAACTCCCCTCAGCTGCCTCACTGAGGTTTTTCAGACGGCCAGTGCAGTCAGCCTTACTGGTCTGGTTGTTCTGGTTGATTTTGTCTTTAATTCCTTGGTTGTTGGAGTTCCATGCAGTTTGATTTTCTGGCAATTTTGGTTGTTTATTGATTTTAGATTGGTTGTTATTCTCCTTTTGGTTGTGCAAGGAAGCGAAGGGTTTCTACCTACACCTCCATCTTTGCCGGAACTCTAACAAGAGCATTTTCAAAGGCCACCAAAATAAAAACTAAAATGAGGCAAAGGGCATATATATATATATATATATTAGGTGTGAGGACTTGGTAGAGATTTTTCTAATTGATAGAAGAGTCCATGGGAAATCTGTATTTAGAATTGGCCATTGAGCATGAGGCCTTAGGGTTGGAGAGATCTTTAGGGTTCCACTTCTCATTTTGTGGGTGGTGGCATCAGAGGGACTGTGGAGGTGGCTTTAGATAGTTAATGACAGAGTCCTGGTCTTCTCCTCTACTGGGCTTGTGAGAGCCCAGTCTTTTTTCTAATCCACCTGGGAAGGTTTGTGGTAGAGGTGAGTTTTCAGAGGCTGCTTAACAGGGGAAAAGGAGAGACTTCAGAAACGGAAAGGAGAGTGGGTGTTGTAAGAGAATGCTGAACAGTGGCCTGGGTCCTTCAGGGAAAGGGAGCACTGGGAGTTGACATGGGAGAGTCAGGGTCCTGGGGTTGCAAAAAGAGGGGGTAGGAAAAGAGAGGATGCTCTGAATTATCCAGTGAAGCAAAGCATTCTCTTTAAAATGGGCTGTACCTGCTCTCAATTTTGGATTAGAGATATTCTTTGTTATCAGGAGCAACAACATTTTTACTAGCCAGTCCATGTTTTGAGGGTGATAGAGTCTCTACATAGAAAATACCTGTTCCCAGCCTTCAGCCTCTGCTGACTTGTTTGATAGTAGAATATGGGAGTGGGACAGGGGGATACAGATCATATTTTCCTTCCCTTTCTCTGATATCCTGATAAACACCCTTAGGCTTGGAGGAAAGATTAAGATCCATGAAGACAAAAGAGGAGTGATTCAAGCGTGACCAGTTTCTTTCACAGATGTGAAGGAGGTTGGCCAAGAGGCACAAGGCAGCCAATTTTCAGCTCTGACAGCTGCCGAGGTCATCAGCTTCCTAATGGCACCCCTTAATTCCTCTGAGGCCAGGTTTTCCTTTGAACTCAGTGGCTGTTACACTTCCAAAGCTAAGCTGAGAAGGGGAGAAATCTGTAAATTTTGCTGGCTCCTGAGTACACAATCACCAGGGCATTTAGACCTTAGGCCAAGGACTTAGGGTTCTGTGACCTACAAATCAGTAGTTGCTCCCAGATGAGTTATACATATGGACACAGTGTGTGGATGTGTGTACGTGATGTGTGTGTGGTATGTGTATGTATATAATGTGTGTCTGTGTATATGGTGTGTGTATGTGATGTGTGTGTGTGTAGCAGCAGGACTTTTCTGAGAAAGCCTAATGCCCCAATTCAAAGGATCTTACAGTGAGAGTCAGGACTCAAGGCTTGGGGAGAACAAGGAGACTGAGAAATGCCGGTAGCTTTGCAATCTGCTTTTGAAGGAGGTTCCAGTTCATGAAAATCCACTGGTCCAATATTTGTGGGGCTTCAACTCCAGTGGGTGAGAGATGAGTTTCAGTGTCTGGGGACCCACTGTCCATACCCAAGCCGCTTGGCTTGACGTAATGATGGGGGATTCAGGCCTGGGAAGTCTGTGTTGGTGGGACCCCCACCCTGCCATCCCACCCTCATAACAGCAACATGGTGGATAAGGAGGGCACTTAGAAAACCTCAGTATCGTATAATGGGGCATGGTACATTATTTGAAAATTGCATATAGAAATTACATTATATCAGCAATAAACAATGACTACTGAGCAACATGTAAATAGTATTCAGGACTATCAGATAAAATCTGAAAAATTTAAATTAATGTGAATTAGAATTTTCAAAATCCTTAATCTGCAGACTAATGTAGTTTAAGTGGTAGGCTGTTCATTTAGTGATACAAAATAATATCATTCAATCAAACTTGCAGTTTCTTCTTTTCATTGTTAATTCATTGTTATCTATATTTAGCTGTGATATCAGATTCAATTTAATGCTTATCCTATATACAAAATACATCCTAGACTCACCCACAGCAGCAAAAGATGAACAACTAGCCAGTCCTCAAAATGAAAGAGCAAGTTCAAGTAAAAGGGAACCCTTATAAAGATCTAAAATTGATATAAACCTCCACAATAGGCTTTCATTTAAAAGCTCACGAATTACACTAGTGACTCGACTATTCTCATGGTAAAAGATGGAAGAACACTTGAAAATTATTGCTTCAGAGAAGATAAGAAATACTTGCCATTGTTGCCTTCTATGGCTTGTCTCGTTCTTTCTTTCTTTCTTTCTTTCTTTCTTTCTTTCTTTCTTTCTTTCTTTCTTTCTTTCTTTCTTTCTTTCTTCCTTCCTTCCTTCCTTCCTTCCTTCCTTCCTTCCTTCCTTCCTTCCTTCCTTCCTTCCTTCCTTCCTTCCTTCCTTATTTCTTTTTCTTCTAACCTGGGCAATAGCCATCTGGATTCCTCAGCTACATTTTCAGTTGTTTTCTAGGTCAACTTAGTCCCTGGTTTTGAACCAAGGCCACAAATCCTAAAGTTAAGGCTGGCGTAGCTTTGAGGAATGGGGCATTATTCTAAATGGAAATGACCACTCCCTACCCTGATCCTGAAGCTCAATTCTCCATCTCTCACTTAACACTAACTATGTGGCTGGTGGATATCCCTCAAGACATTCATGTCTTCACAACTAGATTCCAAGTTCTTGAAGAGCATAGGCTCTGCCTTTTTGATTTCACTAGCATTGCCTGGCCCAATGTCTTGCATATGCTGGAGTTCACAACCTAGAGGTTTGGCTTAGATCAGGGCACTTGGTAATCCTCGCTGTAGACACAGGACCAAGGGCACCTTGAAGCAGAACCATGACACTGCTGCATTGCACCTTTAGTTACCAGCCACCTCTGGAGGAGCTGTTCTTCCCTGGAATAGAAGTGTTTATTCCACATATGGAGGGGGAACGTTTCTGTCCTGTGAGGAATGTGATCTTATAACCTCATTTCTATCTTTCTCTGTTTATCCTAAGAAGCAAGCAGAGAGTTGATTTCTGATAATGTAAAAGCACAGATAAAATTCTGTATATGTCCCTCCCTCTTTCAGGAAGTTCACATTAAAAGTATTCCTGGTCCAGTTTTATTGAGAAATAATTGATATACATCACTGTATAAGTTTAAGGTGTACAGCATAATAGTTTGATCCACATATATTGTGAAATGATTACCACAATAGCTTAGGTTAACACTCATCAGTTTATATAGATAAAGGAAAAGAAAAGCATTCTCCTTGTGTTGCGCACTCAGGATCTACTACTTAAATTTCTTATATATCATATAGCAGTGTTAACTATAGTCACCATGTTGTACATACATCTCTAGCACTTATTTATCTTGTAATTAGAAGTTTGTACCATTTGACTACCTTTCTCCAATTTCCCTACCCCTTGGATGCTTACACTATGTGGTGAAAAAGTTGTTAAATTCAGGCAAACAGAATGGAATGATAATTATAGAAACTTCAGGTATCAGCAGTGTTTTTTTTGAGGGGGGTGGTAATGTGGGCATGTAATATGTGGGCATATAATATGATGGCTCCACAGGGTGGCCAGGGAAGGGGATCTTTGTGCAATGTCTGAATTTACAGCTGTAGGTGACCACTTCCTTTGACAAGATAGCATGAAATGTTTCCCTTTCAGATCATATTTTGGCTTTATTATGTCACTCTTATTTCCTACAATTAAATTTTCTTTAGCCTTTGCTGTCTAAGTAAGGAATTCAATAGAAAATAGGATGGTCTCTTTTTTAAAAAAATATCTGTGATTATTTTTTTCTTTTCTGGGATTCTAAAGAAAGACTTCATAGTTTTCCATCGAACCTCTACCCTCGCTTAGCCAGTCATCTTCAGCTTTTGGCTGCCTTGTGCTTTCTGGGATTGTGATGTTTCCTGGGGCAGGTTGAGAAGCATTTGATTAGGTCTAAGATAGCAGCTGGCAATGCACCCTGGGCATAGTCAGTTTATTTTGGAGTTTGAGTTATTTTGTTACCTACTCTGAGTTCTGTCTTCTTCTGGAAAGAGTTCATGATCTCTATTCACTGACTTGACATTTCCCTGACCTTTCCTTCATTCCCAGCTCTTCTTTCTGTCATTCACAACTCAGAATCCAGAGTGACCTACTTGTGTTTGGGGTTTTATTCTTGCACACTGTACAGTGACATCTTTTGTTTTCATACATAGAAACATCGATCTTTAAAGAATTTCTCTAGTGTTCCTACTCCCTCTGTAGAATAATTCTCCAGAGGATTCTATATACCGTCTTCCCTCTCTCTACTTAGTCTGCATTTTCCTGACTGTTGAACATGTTTCCACCTTATTACCTGGAACCATGCGACTGCCATTCTGAATTATTTGAGGTGCCCTGGGAACACTACCCTTTCATGACTCCACACAGGTTGTCTGTTTGCCTCGAATATCTTTTAGGTCCCCTTTTTTCCTTCTGCAGACACAACTTCCCTCCTCATCTGATTCCACTGGGACATTGCCCATATTTGTAAATCCCTATGCAAACTCCAAGTCTTAGACAGTTGTTTCCTCTGAATTTTTTTTGACCCTCTTTTTATGTCATACTGTTTCCTTTACTCTTAGGCCCTGGTATAAAATATCTCTATTAGCATTTATTCCAAGATATTTTAGTGTGTCTGTCTGCTTATAGAGGAAAAACCTTACCTTCTTCAACTCTGTACCTAGAAGTGGTTCCATTCAAGTCCTTGAATGAATAAATGAATGAACTACAGTGGCATGTCAGCTAAATCTGACTATCTTGATAGCTTCCTAGTGAGCAGGTGGGAATTGTAAAGGAGAAGAAAGCCTTGAATTCTGGATAAACTCCCATTAATTCCATGTAAGTTTTTCTCTGGGGCTAGAAGTAAAAATGTGTCTGTCCTGAAACAAACAATTTGGTAAAAAATAATTGTCGAATCACATTGAACAAAGTAACAAATTGGTTAAAATTTACCATGTAGACAAAAAAAGAAAATTTTAGTTCATTGGAGTTTTACATATTGACAAATTCTTGTGTACTATATAGATAATATTGCAGTATTGTATATACTTTTATGCATTATAATCCATATTCAGAAATTTTAATGGGTTGTGGGTCAGTTTTGTGAACTTTGTGTTGCAGGTTTAAAATTTTTCTTGGGTGCTGTAAAATTATCAACATGTGATTAGTAGTTGGAAACATTGAAACCATTTCTCTGTCCTATTTCTGCTGAGAGATGAAATTCAAACCTTGGACAAGAGTTGCATAATTAAAACATCTCCAAACCAGTAGAAATAGATTCGATTTTAAATGAGTTAGAAATTTTTAAATGTCCAAATTTTTAAAATGACCAAGATACTAAAAATAGCTAGAAAAGACTAGGGTCCTAAGTGGGCCTTCTTCTCTTTCCTGAGGTAGACCCTCTGGCATTTTTGTGGAACCCAAGGGCTCTGGGAAGTCTAATTTCAAAACCAGTGACCAAGCCCAGCCTTTTCATTTTACAGATGTAGAAACTACATTCCAAAGAAGGCAAGTGAGCCACAACTCAAACTTGGGTGTTCTTACTTTTAGGACAGTGATAAAAGGAGGAAACCTGTCTTGACTCCAGACTCACTTTTTTTCTGAGAAGGAAAATGTGGTGTTGTTACTTTACGGGGTATGAGTGGAATTATGTTTGCCCAGAGATTGTCCTTCAGGCCCTCTTAAAACTTGGTGAGTAAGTGGTCACTGTGTTAGATACATGCCATCTTGGAGGCAGGGAAAGACCCCAGTCATTGGTAAAGTATATCCTTGGGGGTCCATACACATGACTTTGTTTTCAAGCATATTCTTTGTACAACCCTATAGAGTAACATCATGTGAGCCATGTCACCTGTCTAGGCCTAAGAGTCTTCATTTTTAAAGTAAAGAAAGAAGGAAAGAGTTGGATGGTAAGCAAGACATGGAAACATGTGTCCTCCAGTGAATGATTGGATAAGGATGTGGTACATATGAGGTCTGTCAGGAAAATATCCAACCATTATTAATATAATGAGAATGGTTTGCATGACATCAATGTAACTGGCAGGCAAGAAGAGTGGACTGGAAAGTGAATGTATGAACAATGATAACTTCACTGTACTAGTCAGTGGGGGTGGTAGATGCCATTGAATGAACATATATACTGCATGGCTGTCACATTCAAAATAATTGAGTGAGTAGAGCACTGAGTTCCATCAGATTTTGCGTTAAGCTTGAGTATTCCTCAGCAGAAACTATTCAGATTATTTAGAAGGCTGTGACTATGGGCAACTGGTGATTGGCAGCTTCATCACAACATGCGGACTCATGCATTGTGTCTCATGTAGAATTTTTTGGTGAAACATCAAATCACCCAGGTGACTCAGCACCCCTATAGCCCAGATTTGGTGCCATGTGACTTCTGGCTTTTCCTAAAACTAAAATCACCTTTGAAAGGGAAGAGATTTCAGACTGTCAATGAGATTCAGGAAAATATGATGGGGCAGCTAATGGCGATTGGGAGAACTGTGTGAGGTCCCAAAGGGCCTATTTTGAAGGGGACTGAGTTGTCATTGTCCTATATACAATGTTTCTTGTATCTTCTTTAATAAATGTCTTTATTTTTTTGTATTACACGGCTAGATACATTCTGGATTGACCTTGTATATACAATGGAATACTACTCAGCCATAAGAAAGGATGAAATACTATTATTTGTGATAACGTGGATGGATCTTGAGTGTACCATGCTAAGTGAAATAAGTTAGATGGAAAAGAACAAGAAACACATGATTTCACTAATATGTGGGATATAAAACAGAAAGCAACAGATGAACCAACAAAAAATCCCCAAATAAACTCATGGACACAGACAACAGAGGGTGGTTACCAGAGGGAAAGAGGTGTGAGGGAGGATGGAGAGAGTAAAGGAGGTCAAATATATGGTGATGAAGGGAAAGTAGACTTTGAGTGGTGAGTACACAGTGCACTAAACAGATGATATATTATAGAATTGTACCCTTAAAACTTATACAATGTTATTAACCAATGTCATCCCAATAAATTTAATAAAATATACAATAAAAGGCCAAACTCCTAAAAAATAAAATAAGTAAAATAAAATAAAGTTTTGGAAGATATTTCTGAGGTCCCCTTTAGGTTTGGCATTCTGTGATGTAAGAGACATAAGACATTTCCTATAGCTGAGTGTTCTCTTTATAAAGGGTCTCATTGTATTTCCTTAGCACTGAGGAATGCACAACCAATCTTCTCAGTTCTAGACTATCTTACATGGAGAGGTGAAATTTATTTGTTATAGAGGATTAATTAACATTTATTTGTAAAGGAAGGGTTTAATCTTTTCACCTTAGGCTTGTTATGGAATTCTCTGGGGTTTGACTGATACCTTCATTCATTCAGTATATCTTGAGTTGATAAATGTAATAGGCTCTGGACCAGGGACTAGGGGTTAAAGAGATGAGCAAGACTTGATCTGTGACCCAAAGCAGTCCATATTCTTGTGGGGGAGACATTTTTATAAACAAATGTAATCATTAGAGCCAGGATAAGGTATTCATAGGATAATAATAAAAATGGCCAATTACTTTAAATGCATTCTTTCTTGAAGTTCTCTTAACTACCATGACCATTAAATAAATGAGATAGATAATGATACTAAGGCTCAGAGAGGTTAGGTACTTTCCCAAGGTCATTACCACCACTGAGAACAGATTAAGTGGGATAGACTTTAGGCACTGGGATCCTAGTAAGAAAATTATTGCAAAGGTTTAGGTGATGATCAGGGTTTCAATTCAGCAAGAGACCATGGACATGATGGGTAAGACAAGCTTCAATGTGCTGCCTTGCCTATATTTCCCCTTTAAAGGGCTCCTGCTACAATCCTCTTCCATGTAAATCATCATGTTGACACTGACTATTATTTATTGGATCAAGAAAGTATGTGTAACATTTGTGACAACATGGATAAATCTGGAGGATATTATGCTAAGTGAAATAAGTCAGACACAGAAGTACAACAATTACATAATACTGCTTATAAGAGGAATCTAAAGTAGTAAAACTGAGAGAAACAGGGAGAGAAAATGGTGATTTCTAGGAACTGGGGGAGAGGAAATGGGGCAATGTTAGTCAAGGCTACATAGTTTCAGTTATAAAAGATGAAAAAGTCCTAGAGAGCTACTGTACAGTTCAGTGCCTATAGCTAATAATAATGTACTGCATACTTAAACATATGCTCAGAGTAGATCTTATGGTAAATGTTCTTATCACACACACATAAATAATAATAATAAAGAGGGTGAGAGGATACTTTTAGAGACAATGAGTATGTTTATGTCATAGATTGTGGTGATGGTTTTATCAGATCTATTCTTCATCAAATTGCATATGTTAAATACATAAAATTTTTATGTGCCAGTTATATCTCGATAAAATAGTAAAAAAAAAAAGAATAGCTGTGTAATCTAATAATAGCCCATCTACATACTTGACAAGTGGCCAATGGAATACTCTGTTACAAAACCCATGGCCAGTGGGGGTGGTTGAATAATTAGATTTTGTGACTTGAGGTATTTAAACTTGAGAAATAGAGAAAGAATTAAATAGTCAGAAACCAGAGTGAAAGTTGAGAGGACATAGAACAAAGCAAAATCACTCTGTGATGGAATAGTAGGGCTGTGATCATAAACTCCTGATGGCAAGGTACCTTGGTCACCAGCGTCATACTGAATTCTGAGTGAACTTCCAAGTTCCCCAAGCAAGTTCTATTACTCCAATCCATGCTATGTGGCCAAATTTTATGGTCAAGATTCTCATCATCTTTATTCCTACATTATTCCTCAAATCATCTTTGTCTGAAGTGAACCAAATTATATCTGTTTCTTGCAAACAAAACAACCCATCTAAAATTGGGGTTGACAGTAGGAACCAAATTTGGGAAATTTACCTGAAGAAAAAAGCTGATGGGATTTGATGACCATATTTTAATCATTATTGATCATTTTCAAAAGCTAGAACTATTGGAAGAGAGAAGGCCACTACATTTTACAACAAACCACATAAAAACAAATCTGACACATGAGGTTTCAAACCATTCGGAATCTCAATTTCCAGCAAAATTAAGGAGGCAATAGATTAAGGAAATATCAGAGGATATAACATATCAAAGTATAAGCAGCATAAAATGGAAAAATCATCACAAGAAATTAATAGAATTGATATGGTTGAAGCAATCACAATTGAACTGTACAGGAGCTGTCTTTGTTTCTCTGCCTTAACATATATTTGTTACTGTAGATAAATAGCCTCCATTTGGGGAAGAAATGGCCCTGCATCATTGTTCTATTTTATGAACCACAGGTGTTGTTGTACACATTCTGTTTATAACCTTAGGGGTGAGTGAAAAACAACACCTAACCAAGAAAATAACCACCACTGGACCAGAATGAGCTTTGCCAACATTTCCATCCTAATCATTCCTATACAGTCACACGCATAATGGCATGATAATGAGCACGAAGTTCTACTGTCTACATGGAATGCCAATTTTAAATAAAAGTGAGGATATGAGTATGTGTGCGCTTGTGTATGTGAAAAAGAATTTTAAAATATTTAATGTGACTAATCTACTCCGGTCTTGCATATTAAGTAACCTTCAGAAGTCACCTCATTGAAGGGGGCACTCATTTCAAAGAATGTAGATTAATAAGCCTCCTTGCTTAAAAAATGAGCTTCAATATTTGTGTGAATCATAGAGTCAAAAGAAAAAATCGATGCGCTATTGACTACTGGGGATGATCACATTCATTTTGCCCTTTGTGGTTGGTGAAATCCATGCTGCAATTACAGAGACAGGCTGGCAGCAAAGAGCCTCAGTCGGGCTTTCAGCTCCACATTAATCCAAAACTCCCCATTTTAATGCAGATATAGATTGCCACAAGTCAATAGCTGACTACTTGAATTGTAGCAGCTCCAGCAGCTCTGGCAGGCCTGAGTTTACAGTATTTGGGAATTTCAAAGCTTCACTGTGTGAACCAGCACAGCTAAGGCTTGAGGTGCGGTTGTGCTGATGCCGTTGAAAAGATCTGTCTTTGGGATCTAAAACACAGATTATAGCAAATTCATTGTGGGCGGGTCATAGACACACAGGATTGTAGAGCTGGAAAGGACCTCAGAGGTCACCTGGTCCAGCTCCTTCCTTAAAGATGAGGAAATTGAGGTCCTTAGAGGTTAACTAACTTGCATGTGGTTACACAGCTAGTCAGCAGAGGAGCTCATACTAGAAAAAGAAATGTATCCTCATGGGCTTTCCACTAATCTGCATAGGTTATAAAAGAAAAAAAGCAAAATTTGCTTTATATACTCCTCATACACATGTGAGCATGCAATAAGTATGTCACTGAATAGGTCTCTTTAATCCATTTTTAATATTCAATGATCCATGAAATGAGGTAATGAGGAAATCCTTCTCATCACTGGGGGTATGTACGCTGCTATGCCAACATAAAAAAATCATCTGTTACATGTTACAACTGAAGGAAAGGCAAGATCCTGCATTTGAGGCATTAAATGGAACAAAATTTAAACAAATACTTTGTAAGTGGGAAGGCACTATATACCCATGTTAGAGTTAAGGGTTATTTTAAGGCACATATTTTGGAGGGCAGATTTCTGTTTCATTCAGTGTTTTTACTTATATCAAACTTGACTGTGGAAGCATTGAAAAATGAGGAATAGTATCTTTTATTATCAGCAAATAGCATAGTGCTTGGCATGTAGTAGATGCTTAATAAATGTGTTGAATATTGCATGTTGTGTGTCTGAATCCATATAATAATCCTTTGCCCTGAAAGTATGGTCTCTGGTTCAGCAACATTGACATCACCTGGGGGTTTGTTAGAAATGCAGAATCTCAGGCCCTGTGCCAGACCCCCTGGAGCAGAACCTGAGTTCGAATAAATTCCCAAGGTGCTTAGTAGTCTTACGAAAGTTTGAGATGCCTTGCAATAAGCTATGCTGACCCAGGTTTGTAATCACTCAAACCCTATACAATGAGTTTAGATGTAAAGTCTCTGCACATGAGGTGACAATTCTGAGTGGTCAAAATTATCCCTAAAGGAATGGCCTACAATCATCCACAAACCAGAAAAGACTAGTAGGGTGGAGGGGTGTCCCTGTGTGTGTGTGTGTGTGTGTGTAAGGGGTATGGAGGTTGTTGTACCTTTATTCAACTGAGGGAATAAATAGTAGGTTTACATCTTCCATCTCATTTCTAATATGACCATGTTTTTAAAGCAGATTGGTGCCATTTAAATAACAATCTCTCTTCCTCCCTAATTTATACAATATAATTTGAGTTAAATGCATTTATGATGAGACTCACTGACCATGGAGAATATTTCTTTTAAGTGCAGTGATGTGCTTCTAATATTATGACCTGAATACATTTGCCCAGTTAACCAAGTTCAGTTATACCATCTAGTCACATTGAAATTCAGGGTTTTCACCCAGTTACGCTGCACTTTACTAGAGGATTATAGTTCTAAACATCTTTCAGTTGGAATTTTGAAACAGTGATAGAGCATGAATTGTTAGTGTTTCTATCACAACATCCTTAATACCAATGGGCTTTGTGGGTTATTTATGCCCAGTGTAGCTCCCTGGATAACACACATATCTCAAAATAGGTAGAGAGTGGCCTTGGCCTGGAGAGCTGTAACTCTGAATCTTGTATTCGTACATATCGGTAGGACCTGAGCTGATTCCTGAATGACCAGATGTGGGCTCCAGCAAAGAGCTTTAGCATTAGACTTTTCTGTCTTCTTTCATGATCACACAACAGAAAATCCAAGTTGAGCCGAGGCTGAGTCCAAATCTATATAGGATGAGAGTGTTCCTGCCCTGGGTCATCTTCCATTCTGTGGATGTTGGCTTTATGACCTGTACTAAAATGCTCTGAGAAGGTAGGTACATGGGTGATGGAGTGAGGCTTGTCTTTCTCAGCAATGGAATGGTCAGAATTCAGCCACTTAAAAGGGACATCTTAGCAGCAATCGGCTTACTTTTACTGACTTTAGAATGAACTCCAGGGCTCTCTGGGCTTCCACACAGAGAAGTAAAAACACTGGAAGAAGTGGTTGGGAATAAAAGGGATTCTCCAAGGGCATGTCTGATGTCTGTGGTGGCTGCCTCTATGTTTCATCCCCACCCTAGTCCTCCATCTCTATCATGCTCTTTGACAAGCCCTTCTCTTTTTCAGGTTAAATTACTTCGTAAATTTTCCCTCTTGTCTTCCCTTTTTATGCCTGCCTCTTTAATTCTCTAATAAATGATTTATGCAGTCTGGGCAGAGCATGCTCAGTAGTTGCAGGCAGGTTGTATTCATAAGGGGGTAGCTTCAGCAGTGTCTGTCTATGGTGTTTCTCTTGTTTATATGAGAATAATTCACCAAATCAGCAAATAGATGAGCGGGAAACCTCTTGCCTTATGACAGAACAGATTAGTACAAACTGAACAGTTTACTGGAAGGTATTGCCAGGCAGTCTAGCTTGGCTTCAAAAGAAACTTGCTTCTGTTCCCAGTGGTGCTGACCAGTTCATCTGCATGACTTGCTTTTAGACACAAGCATATATCCTGAAAGAAGAATAAAAATTGGAGTTGGCCTGCACTATAACTGGCTTTTAACAAAAAATGACTCTGTGGGTAGACAGACTGCTCTAGGAAAATAATTTGACCCATTCAGAATATGGACATTTTTGAAAACTTATTTATCTATTATATTTTTTTAAAAACATTTTTTTATTATTGTTCAAGTACAGTTGTCTCTATTTTCCTGCCATCACTTTCCCCTGTACCACTCACCCCCACCTCCCACTCTCAATCCTATCCCCCTTTGGCTTTGTTATTGTATTTCTTTTTATTACCATGTATTCCCCCTACATCCTCTTCTACCTCTACCCATCCCCTCCCCCACAGCACACTGTTGTCAATGTCCATGAGATCTTTTTCTTTTTTGCTCCATCCCCTAACATCCCCAACCCATAGCTGTCAGCCTGCTGCTGTCTATCTATGAGTCTGTCTCTATTTTGCTTGTTAGTTCAGTTTTTTCAATATATTTCACATATGAGTGAAATCATATGATATTTGTCTTTCTCTGACTGGCTTATTTCACTTAGCACAATGTTCTCCAAGTCCATACATGTTATTGCAAAAATAAACATTTTCTTCTTTTTTATGGCCAAGTAGTATTCAATTGCATAAATCTATGGATAGACACTTGGCTGCTTCTAAATTTTAGCAGTTGTAAATAATGCTGCAATAAACAGAGGTGTGCTTATATTCTTTCAAATTAGTGTTTTGGGTTTCTTTGGATAAATTTCTAGAAGTGGAATTGCTGGATCAAGAGGCAGTTCCATTTTTAATTTTTTGAGGTAACTCCATACGGCTTTCTATGGTGGCTGCACCAGTCTGCATTCCCACCAACAGTGCAAAAGAGTTCCCCTGTCTCCACATCCTCGCTAGCACTTGTTGATTTATTGATGGTAGCCATTCTGATAGATGTGAGGTGATGTCTCATTGTGGTTTCAATTTGCATTTCTCTAATGATTAGTGACATTGAACATCTTTTTATATGTCTATTGACCATCTGTATGTCCTCTCTGGAGAAGTGTCCATTCTGGTCCTTTGCCCATTTATGAATTGGATAGTTTTTTTCAAAAGATTGCACTAATTTATTTTTAGACAGAGAGGAAGAGAGGGAGCAAGAGAGGGAGAAAAACATCAGTGTGTGTTTGCCTTTCATGTGCTCCCTACTGGGGACCTGGCCTGCAACCCAGGCATTTGCCCTGACTGAGAATTGAGCCAGTGACCCTTTGGTTTGCAGGCCAGCACTCAATCCACTAAGCCACACCAGCCAGGGCTGTTTTTTTGGTGTTGAGTTTCATAGGTTCATATAAATTTCAGATAGTAACCTCTTATCAGATGTATCAGCAAATATGTTTTCCCATTCTCTGGGCTGTCTTTTTATTTTGTTGATGGTTTCCTTTGCTGTGCAAAAACTTTTTAGTTTTATGTAGTCCCATTTGTTTATTTTTTTTTGTTTCCCTTGCCTGAGGAGATATATCAGAAAAAATATTGCTATGAGCAATGTCTGAGATTTTACTGCTTATGTGTTCTTCTAAGATTTTTATGGTTTCAGTTCTAATATTTAAATCTTTAATTTATTTTTGTATGTGGCATATGAAGGTGGTCTAGTTTCATTTTTCTGCATGTATTGTCTAATTTTCCAGCCTTTAGCTCTTTGTCTGTGCTTGCTTCCTCTGTCAAATATTAATTGACTATAAAGGTGTGGATTCATTTCTGGACTCTTTATTCTGTTTCATTGATCTGTGTCTGTTTTTTATGCCAGTACTGTGCTGTTTTGACTACTATGGCCTTATAGTATTGTTTGATATTAGGTACAGTGATTACTCCAACTTTGTTCTTCTTTTTCAGGATTGCTGTTGCTATGTGGGGCCTTTTGTGACTCCATATAAACTTTTGAAATGTTTGTTCTAGTTCTGCAAAATATGTCATTAGAGTCTTGTTAGGAATTGTGTTAAATCTATAGATTGCTTTGGGTAGTATGGGCATTTTAATAATGTTAATTCTTCCTATCTATGAACACTGTATGTGCTTCCACTTGTATCTTCTTCAATTTCTTCTTCAGTGTCATAATTTTCTGAGTGCAGGTGTTTTACATCCTTGGTTAGATTTATTCCTAGGTATTTTATTCTTTTTTAAAATCTCCTTTATAGATATCTTTATTTTCTCAGCCCAGTATCCAATCTAGATTACACATTGCATTTAATAGTCATGTCTCTTTACTATTTTTAAATATATTTTATTGATTATGCTATTACAGTTGTCCCAATTTTTCTTCCTTTGCCCTCTCCACCTGGTAGCCCCTATTCCTTTCAGCAATCCCCACTCCTTAGTTCATGTCCATGGGTAATTCATAGAAGTTCTTTGGTTTTTCCAATCCACCTGAATCCACCTAAAATTTAGAACTAATATTAAATGACTGTAAAAATTATGATGACTGAACAGGATGCCAATGTCTTTTTTAAAATTTTTATTTTAATTGTTCAAGTAAAGTTTTCTGTCTTTTACTCCCATCCCAGCCCACCCACCCAGCCTTCCCCACCTCCCTCCTATTTCCACCCCTCCCAACAGGATGCCAATGTTGTAACCTATGGACAATGTAAAATTATAACAAGTCAGAGAGTTGGGAAGATGGAAGGTGAAAGAAAGTATAGGTGATATTATTTCCTCACCTTTCATAACAGGGAATCAATAACTACTGCATCAAGTTGAAATATGATAAAACAAACTATGATGGCTCCAAACCCTTAAAAATACAGAAGGTTCTTTAGAAGGTGATGAAGAAACATTTATCCAAAGTACAGTAATTTCCTCAGTTTCATTTCAGCTTCCTTTTCTTTGATTAAAGTCAAGTACATTTTCTCCATATGTTTATCTGTTTATCTGTCCACCTATTTATATATTAATGACTATAATGATTTTCACTCAAGGTTAATGATTAATACATATATCTTTGTAGTGAGACTTCAGGTAATTTTTAAAATTTAAAATGTTGTCCAAAGTGGCTTGATTTAAAAAAAAATAATGAGCAGGCATCATTTTTTCAAAAGGTCATTGTATTTAAAAATTTAAAATGAAACAGTATAAAAGGAGCTTTTAAGGATTGGGGATGCTCTTAGGATTGTTATTCTTTCTAATTTAATTTTCATAGAGTTTAGTTGTATGCCTGTTCAGAGCTTGTCCCCATGTTGCTTTGTACCACATTTAGTCTTTATACACTTGTCTAATTTTCTACTATTACTAGATTTGAGCTCTTTGAGAAGGAGCTACATAGGACATAGGAGGTCCTAATTCATACAATGGTAGGTATACTTATTGTGTTGTTTACTCCTATGCTTTGACAGTTACAGACATCACATTAGACATCATGTTTAGCTGACAGCCTTTTCCTGGAAGTTAGGCTGATTATTCAATATTTCTTAAGGTCAGCAATCTTATCAGCATTGCTCAGCTATATATAAAACTCATAATTTAGGGTTTACAACTTATTTTTAGAGTACACAAACGATAGTTATCTCAGCTCTGCCACTATAGCTATGTATCTTTGGGTAAATTACTTAACTAAAGCCTCAGTTTCTCCAATGATGAAATGGGGACAGTAACAGACCTTAACTCATTATTTCTGAAAGGATTAAAAGAGCGAATCTCTGAGAAATGCTGGGAGTAGTTGTTGGTAGAAAGTATGTCTTCAATAACTGTTGGTTGTAGTTTTTCTTTGCAGAAGAAGGCCTGGAGTATAGTATAAAGAATGTTAGTCCCAAGTGTAGAATTCTAGGCCCAGCTCTGCCAATCAGTAGCTGGGCAACCTTGGTGGAACAACTTCTCTTTCCTGGGTTGTAGTTTCACCTTGTAAAATGAAAAGAATAGAGTAAGTAATCCTGAAACCCTCCTGAGTCAGTCACTCTGTAAATTTGTGATCGGGACAGTTAGTTCTGTTACCTAATTAAAAGATTCTGGTTGAAAATGATTGATTGATTTAAATTATCTTCACTGCATTTGTTACCCACAATAATGAATCTCCCAGAATAATTGTTGTCCTTTATTTATTTTGACAGCATAAACTTGGCCTAAAACTATGTATTTTTCTTTCTCTGTTTCTTTTATCCTTCCTTAATCTCCATCAGATTTTTCTGACCTGTTTATTTCGTGCTCTGATCCACTGAATTAGGATGATATTTTGTTACCCCAAACCTCTGAACCAGTGTGATTTACAACAGAAACCACCACTTTGAACAATCCCCGAATGGAATAAGACGACCCTTATAAACGATGCTTTTTTAACAGTGTGTACATGGGACCTCATTCTGTAGATTTTCATTACTCCTTGTTGTGATTTTTTTATTATTAGTTTTTAACAAAACAGAAAGAGGAAGAGAAAATTGTTATCATCCCCTCAGGCATTTCTTAGTTACAGGAATGGAAGTTTAACTATTGGTAGAGACTCCATGGGAATTTGAAATAGTTTTACTATTTATCCAAACTACCTCCTATGGAAAAGGTAACCTTTGCCACTGATTTACTAAAAGTTGTTCGACTCAATTATGTAAACACTTGGCACTTTTGATTCTTCTGGAGTATTACTGAATTTAAAAAATGCCCTTTAGCATATTAAGGACAAAATTTATCCTGTTTGTCCATCTAGAAACATAATATAGAAGGTAAGAATTGTTGAAAAGAGACTTTTCTTTGAGATATGTAAACAACATAATTTCACTTTGGATTATCAACTGTATACAATTGTGTAAAATAATGAATTTAGATGAAGTCAAGTCTGCTACGCTCTTGCATGCTTTGGCTATAGTACCAATAATGGATGGGGGTCTCACTTCATAGAAGTGAAATACCTACTGTAGTTACCTGTCACCAGGTGAACTGTGACATCTGTCCTTGAGCTAAAAGATACTAATAAGGAGAAGGAAGGCTAAAGCACATGGTCAGTTCATTTGCATTTTCCTACAAAATATTAATTTTGAAATGAAAAGATATATACTTCTATACTTAGAATTACTGCATGGGCAAGGGTTCAAAAAATGCAAACTCCTTTGTGTAAATTTATCCCTGGACATTTTTCACTATAAAAATTGAATATCATCTTAGGCACTTTTCTTCTTTGTCTAAAGGAAGGCCATCCAGTTTGTTACCAGTGGTCAGGAATATCCTGTATTCTTCCTCCTTGTTCTTGAGGACTCAGACTGCCTTAATTCTTCCATGAGCATTGACATTAGGGCAGCCTGAGGAAGAGAAATTAGAGTAGCTTGGGTTGCCTCTCTTTTTCAATAATGTTGAATTGCCTTTCTTATAATACACCTGGCTTACCTTGGTTTGGCTTTTTTCTTTGCTGCCTGGGTCTGAGTATATCCACTCTTGTTTCTTGATGCCTGAATTCTCTGTTTTATAATCTCAGTTCTTAAAGAGGTTTAACATTATAATTATTATTTATTATTAGAATTTATAAAGTCACAATGTGGATTTGTCACCTGGGTATCAGGTTTCTTTTTTAATTTAACTTGGCAGATATTCTAAGCCATGAGGACATATGTTAAATGGTCCAATCCTCTTGGATTTAACTTTGCATTTTCTTTCTTGTGACTTTAACATTAGTGGTCCAATAGGGTTGCATAACAGAATCACATTGGCAGATTTTCAAAAATAGTGAGACCTCATAAAAGTATTGAATTGGAGACTCTGGGGTGAGGTTGTGTCTTGAAGATACAGCACCGATATGACAAATATTTGGACAATTAAAATTCTTTCTCTTGGGAATGTGATACAGAAAACATGATACTAAGGCAGAGCTATCATAAATATTATTGAAATAAGGATTTATTACAGGAATTTGTCCTTACACAAGTATGGAAGGAACTGGGAAAGTAGATCTGAAAGAGGAAGTTGGAGAGTGAGAGAAACAGTCACTAAGCAGTCCACCTGCAGCACAGGTGGAGGCAGACAAGTTGAGGCTTGTAGGGAAATCTGAGAGAATAAGCATGTCTGGCTGTAGAGTGGGCTGTGTAGGGGTGGTTTGTGGAGAGTTCTATGGAAAGGCCACTCTGAGGAAGCTGTGGATCTCCAACTAAGTTCCTGAGGGTGGAGCACTCTGGGACTGCTGCTGGTCAGTGGGACAAGCAGCTGAAAAGATGGGTTAGTTGTGTCATGAAAGAGATCAAGAACATTCTGGTTCCCATGAAGCACGCTTGCAGGATGTCTGACTGTGATGGGTCTCCAGGAGTAATGGCTTCTACTTCACTTCCTCCTTACAAATCTCTTGCAAGTTTCTTCTTCTTTTTTTTTCTTTTCCAACTCTAACTCACTGAGAAATGTAGCAGCTAGCTTTAGCAAAGTTCCTATCATGCAATGCAACACAGTGGTCACACACCAAAGTCGTGAGGGAGCAAAAACTATGAATAAGAAAAGGAACCAGGCCAATGGAGAGAGGGAAACGCATCATGTTTATGAAGAAGCAAAAGGTTATGTGCTGGCGAGGGATGGCAAGAATGACTGGTCCTCCGAGTCACCTTGGCTGTCAGTGAACATTAGTGGTTACTGAGAACCATTGTTACTTTCAGATCCTGTATATTTTTAAAGTTAATCTCCCTTTTTCTGAAGTATTTGAGTACCGTTATCTTGCAAACAAAAGAGTCTATTTATATAAATATTGTCTCTAAAATAAAATTGGATAGGCAGTAAAGGGCTTTTAATTAGCTGCTCAAAGATTTGTCCTAATTGACTAGAAAATGTATAGTCAAGGTCTAGTAGAGTATATGTTAGTATATTGCTAATATTCAAAAAGTATTTGTAGAATGAATGAACAAATAAATAAGTTAATGAATATAGGCCATAGGCTGTCCTGCCAACTTTTATATACAAATCAATAAAACTGTGTATAAGAACCTAATGTTTAGACCCTCCTTCAAACTACGTGGATGCTGTGAGTTGATTTGACAGGAACAGTAATTGATTTTGTTGAGTCTTCTTTGATATTCCTTGGCATCCATTGTCATGATTTAGATAAGAAGGCTTGTCAGAGTTAGGTAAGCTATGTGGGACCCTAGAACATTCTGAAGATTATGGCCAGATATGGTAGTTGAATCTAAGGCATTTGAGTCAATACCATATTACTTTGGAACAGTTGAGCTAGCCAGTTCTAGAGACTTTGTCTGGAATATTAAGTTTGAAATACCTTATCAAATCTTTTCATTGTAATGGCCTTTTAACCATATCTAGGGTGATATAGTTTTTTAATGTGAAATTTTACCTCTTAATTGGGGTTACAAAATGTGAACTCATGTTAGTAACACACTTATAGGTATACACTTTACCTATTCTTACAGTTATCTGAAAGGAGCAGACTTTGACTCTTTATATTGTACATTTCTCCCTTTCTTATTCTGGTATACAAGAAGGTAAAGGGAGTGAGATATGTTCCTGTCTGGAATGGTGTAGATCTGCTAGCTTCTCTTTCTTCATTGAAGACTTAGTGAAGTTTGGATGGAATTGTTGAGAAATGTGATCCCAAATATAGGGCTGAAATAAAAATAGATTAAACTCTTTTTTTTTTTTTTTTTAGTAATTCACAGATTTATTCTGAATGTTATAGAAATGAAAAACACTAGGATTGATGAAACAATTTTGAAAAAAAAAAGAACACAGTTAGAGGAATCACATTCCTGATTTCAGGGTTATAGAAATCAATAATTTAAGGTTTTGGCATACTCTTTAGTGTTGGACTAAAATCAAATTCTGAGGGCATGAGGGTTCAAAACACATCAAGGTAACCAGTAGTCCAATCTGGAAATGGAACATCACGGTGAACCTGAAGCATCTCTTTGTGCTTGCTTTCAGTTACTACCTCCGAACATAAACACTGTTCTGATTTTTAACACCATCAATAATAAGACTTGTCTGTTTTTGAATTTCATAGTGCCTTGCAAGGAATGGAAGTTGAGATATTAGATCTCTTCTCCGAGGTCTGTCTTCTTCCTAGTCACAATAACTGAAGAAGATATTGCAATACTTAAAGTATTAGTGGCTTAATGAAGCAAGTTCTGTCTACATGACCTCCATGAAAAGTGAACAGTCCAGCTCACTGATCAACTGATCTTCTACACATCTGGTCTTTGAGCTGTAGCTAAAAGTAGCTGTTCACTTGATTGAAATGTTCACTCTCCATTCAGATATTTAGACTTTGGTTAGGTACCCACTAAATGAGGCATGTGTGTGCAAAAGCATCCCAAACTGAGCAGATACAAAGAAATATTATCCTTTAGTACCCATTCGATCCCCCTTTTTAACCCAAGAAAACATAAATGCAACAATAGATCAATTTGACTGTAAATATTATCTAAGTATGTCCTTTAAAAGCCAAAGGAATGTCAGATACAATTTATTTTCCACCAGTGCAAGCTGAGACATTAAGTGGCAATTCTACTTCCATTAGCTAAATCTGGCAAATATGCAACTGTTTAAAGGCATTGTCGATAGCCATTGCACAATTAAGTATTTGTACTGATGCCTTATTAAATTACCCTTTTCAAGTAGGCATAATAAACTAGGAGTTCACTGTACAGGTTTTCATGGAGAAAGTCAGATCAGCATGGGATTTATTTAGACAGAATTTAGTATAATAAGTAATGAAGTAAATGTCATGTGTTTTGACCAAGTAAATCTTAATTTCCTTAAACATTTTTTTAGGGTCAAGAAACAGGAAAATAAAAATCCTCAAAAATATAATTGTCATGATTTATAATGTTATTGAAACAACTTTATAATTGTTATTGTCTTTATAATAACAATCTATTTTGTTTATAACAGAGCATTACCCTACACAGGAATTTTTAATCTCCCTGTAAAAAGCTGATATTTCTCCCAAACTTTAAGATCCTTACAGGGGCTGAATGATAAGTGGGTGAATGGAGAGGGGGATGATGAAGGAAGGTGATGGAGAAAGAATTAGGACAAGGAGCTATAGAGAATATTGTTAAGTGACCAGCTAAAGAAGGCTTTGAGACCTGCTGGGAGATCCTAATCTTTTGGATGGACTGTTCTGTATGTTGTCTGCAGAGGAATGTTAACTGGAAAGTTAACTAGAACTCTATCTAGTGATGCATTGAGCTCTCTTTTTCTATAGTCACTGAGTACAGTTCTTATCACATAATCCTCTTTTGGACAAGTTTTATTGAGAAATAATTGACATATATCACTGTATAAGTTTAAAGCATACAACATGATAGTTTAATCTGCATATATTGTGAAATCATAACCACAGTAGGTTCTGCCACTATCCATTTTCTGATATAGCTATAATAGAATGAAAAGAGAGGAGAGGCGTTCTGGCCAAGATGGAGGCATGGGTAGATATGCTTTGCTTCCTCACACAACCAAAAGAAGGATAACAACCAATTAAAAAAACAACAACAACCGGAACTGCCAGAAAATCAAACTGAATGGAAGTCCAACAACCAAGGAATTAAAGAAGAAACATTCAGCCTTGGCTGGTGTGGCTCAGTGGACTGAGCACCAACCTGCAAAGCAAAGGGTCACCGGTTTGATTCCCAGTCAGGGCACATGCCTGGGTTGCGGGCCAGGTCCCCAGTAGGGGGCACTCCAGAGGCTACCATACATTGATCTTTCCCTCCTTCCCTCTCTGTCAAAAATAAATAAATAAAATCTTTAAAAAAAGAAGAAGAAACATTCATCCAGACTGGAATTCTGAGACAAAGATATATGGCCCAAATGAAAGAACAGATCAAAACTCTGGAAAAAGAACTAGGTGACGAGGAGATAGACAACCTAACAGATGCACAGTTCAAAACACTGGTAATCAGGATGCTCACAGAAATGCTTGAGTATGGTCACAAAATGGAGGAAAAAGTGAAGGTTATGAAAAGTGAAATAAAAGAAAATATAGAGGGGACTTACAGAGAAGGGAAAAAAACCAGAACTCAAAATCAACAATTTGGAACAAAAGGAAGAAATAAATATTCAACCAGCATAGAATGAAGAAACAAGAATTAAAAAAAAAATGAGTAGAGACTTAAGAACCTTAAGGAGAACTTTAAACGTTCCAACATCCTAATCTTAGGGGTGTCAGAAGGAGAAGAGGAAGACTGAGAAATTGAAAACTTATTTGAAAACATAATGAAGGAGAACTTCCCTTATTTGGCAAAAGAAATAGACTTCCAGGAAGTCCAGGAAGCTCAGAGATCTCAAAAGAGTTGGACCCAAGAAAGCATAAACCAAGACACATCATAATTACATTATCCAAGATTAAAGATAAGGAGAGAATCTTAAAAGCAGCAAGAGAAAAGGAGACAGGTACCTACAAAGGAGTTCCCATAAGACTTTCAGCTGATTTCTCAAAAGAAACCTTGCAAGTAAGAGGGGGCTGGAAAGAAGTATTCAAAGCCCAGAAAGACAAAGACCTACATTCAAGATTACTCTGTTCAGCAAAGCTATCATTTAGAATGGAAGAGCAGATAAGTGCTTCCCAGGTAAGGTCAAGTTAAAGGATTTCATCATCACCAAGCCATTTTGTATGAAATGTTAAAGGAATTTGTCTAGGAAAAAGAAGAATATCAAAAACTGTGAACAGTAAAATAACAACAAACTCACAACTATCAACAACTGAACCTAAAAAGCAAAAATTAAGCAAACAACTATAACAGGAACAGAATCACAAAAATGAAGATCACATGGAGGGTTATCAGTGGGGAGGAGGAGGGGGGAGAATGGGGGGAAAAGGTACAGGGAATAAGAAGCAAAATTGTTAAGTACAAAATAGACAGGGAAGGTTAAGAATAGTATAGGAAATGGAGAAGCCAAAGAACTTATATGTATGACCCATGGACGTGAACTAAGGGGGAGGGAATGCTGGAGACAGGGGTAGGTGCAGAGTGGAGGGGGATAAAGGGTAGAAAAAATGGGACAACTCTAATAAAATAATCAATAAAATATACTTAAAAATAAAAACTCGATAGGAAAAAGGGAGAAAACTTCCTCTTTTTTATGAGAATTCTTAAGATTTACTCTAACAACTTTCCTATATATCATATAGAAGTGTTAGCTATAGTCATTTTGTACATTACATCCCTAGTACTTGTTTATCTTATAACTGAAAGTTTGTATCTTCTGATCACCTTTCTCCACTCACCCTCCTCCCACCCTTTGCCTCTGATAATCACAAGTCTGACGTCTTTTTCTATGAGTTTTTTTTATTTTTATTTTTTGTAGAATTCCACATGTAAGTGAAATCATACAGTATTTGTCTTTCTCTGTATGACTTATTTCACTCAGCATAATGCCTTCTAGGTCCATTCATGTTGTTGCAAATGGTAGAATGTCCTTGTTTTTTTATGGCTGAACAATATTCCATGATATCTGTATATATCTATGTATATGCCTATTTATCTGTCTATCACCACTTCTTTATTCATTGATAGATGCTTCAGGTATTTTCATGTCTTGGCTATTGTAAATAATGCTGCTATGAACATGGAGGTCAATACATGTTTTTGAGTCAGTGTTTTCATTCCTTTGGATATATTACCAGAAATGGAATTGCTGGATCACAAGATAGTTCTATTTTTAATTTTTTGAGTGTCCCCTGTGCTATTTTCCATAGTGGTGTACCAGTTTCCCACCAACAGTGCACAAGTATTTCCCTTCCTCTACATGCATGCAGTATTTATCATTTCTTGTGTTTTTGATGATGGCCTTTCTAATAGGAGTGAAGTGATATCTCATTGTGATTTTAGTTTGCATTTCCCTGATGTTGAGCATTTTTTCATGTTCCTGCTGACTTTTTGTATATCTTCTTTGGAGAAATGTCTATTGAAGTTTTTGCCATATTTTAATAGGGTTATTTGTTTTTCTTTTGCCATTGAGTTGTAGTTCTTTATATGTTTTAGATATTAACCCCTTATCAGATATACAGTATCCAGATGTTTTTTCTGACTCCATAGGTTACCTTTTCTATTTGTCGATGGTTTCTTTTGCTGTGCAGAAGGCTTTTAGTCTGATGTAGTCCCACTTGTTCATTTTTGATTTTGTTAATTTGTTTTAGGTTATTGTATTAAAAGTTCATTACCAAGACCCATATCAAGAAGTTTTATTCTTATATTTCCTTCTAGGAGTGTCATGATTTTAGGTCTTGCATTTAAGTCTTTAATTCATTTTCAGTTAATTTTTGTAAATGGTGTTATGATATGGGTCCAGTTTCATTCTTTTACATGTGACTATTCAATTATTTCAGTACCATTTATTAAAGAGACTGTCTTTTCTCCATTGAGTATTCTTGAACCCCTTGTCAAATATCAGTTTTTCACATAATTTTAAAGCAATGATTATGTCTTTCTGGGTATGTTATGACATGACTTCCATATAAAAATAATTCAACTCCCATTTTTCTTCCTCCCTATCCACTTAAACTTAAAAATATTTGGTTCCTGATTCCTAGCATTGTGGTTTCTTCATAGAAAGCACTTACTGTTGATTTCTTATTTAATATGAGTGAAATAAGTGAATTTTTGAATTCTCTTGAAGTATTAGATGATGATATAGAGTATAACAACTACTTGGGTTCCTGGCTGAATTTTTGTAGTTTTCCTCTGGTTATTTGATGTTATATAAAGACAGTTTCTGTGCCTTTCTGTTGCTAAAATTGCCAAGAAAAATACTTTTGCTTTTTAATTTGATATAAGGTAAAATATAATCTTGGGAATAGTTGCTTTAAAGGAAAATTTCTATAAGAGAAATCATATATGTGATACTTTAGAAAAATTTCCTCAAGTAATTGTAATTTTTTTTTGTAATGGAAAGAACCATTTCAATTTACCTTTCCTGGATACCATTTATCTTATTTGTTGAAGGTAAAAAGTATATTTGTATTTTGAATTTTTTGATGCTCATTACAATCTTTTTAATGGTTTTACTTCTTTATTTATTTAATCTTTATTGTGTTTTTTCCATTACCACTTAGTCCACTCATAACCTCCACCCAGCAATCACCACACTGTCATCCGTGTTCATGCGTCCTTTTTCCTTTTTGTTCCATCTCCTGCTAACCTCCCTCTACCCCTAGTTGTCATCTTGCTCTCCACCTATGAGTCCTGAGTCTGTCCTCATTTTCCTTGTTAGTTCAGTTTGTTCATTAGATTCCACATATGAGTTAAGTCATATGGTATTTGTCTTTCTGTGACATAACATAGGTGGTTTATTTCAGTTAGCATAATGTTCTCTAGGTCCAGCTATACTGTTGTGAAAGGTAAAATTTTCTTCTTTTTTATGATTATATAGTATTCCATTGTGAAAATGTCCCATAGTTGTTTTGTCCGTGCATCTACTGATGGGCACTTGGGCTGCTTCCATATCTTGGTGATTGTAAATAATGCTGCAATGAACATAGGGGTGCTTATATTTTTTCAAATTAGTGTTTTGGGTTCCTTTGCATATATTCCCAGAAGTGGGATCTCTAGGTCAAAGGCAGATCCATATTTAATTTTTTGAGGTATCTCCATACTGCTTTCCACAGTGGTTACATCAGTCTACTTTCCCACCAACTGTGCAAAAGAGTTCCACTTTCTCCTCACCAGCACTTGCTTGTTGGTTTATTGATAACAGCCATTCTGACAGAATGGTGTAAGGTGTAAGATGATATCTCATTGTGGTTTTAATTTGCATTTCTCTGATGATTAGTGACATTGAGCATCTTTTCATGTGTCTATTGGTCATCTGCATGTCTTCTTTGGAGAAATGTCTATTTAGGTCCTCTGCTCATTTTTCAATTGAGTTGTTTGTTTGTTTTGGTGTTGAGTTTTGTAAGTTCTTTATAAATTTTGGATATTAACTCCTTATCAGATGTATCAATGAATATGTTCTCCCATTCTGTGGGTTGTCATTTTATTTTGTTGATATTTTCCTTTGCTGTGAAAAACATTTTTAGTTTGATTAGTCCCATTTGCTTTTTCTTTTATTTTCCTTGCTTGGGGAGATATAACCAATAAAAAACTTGTATGAGCAATGTCTGAGATTTTGCTGCCTATGTTTTCTTCTAGGATTTTTGTGGTTGTGGGCATTAGTTTTTGATCCATTTTGAATTTATTCTTTTGTGTGATATAAGATGGTGGTCTACTTTCAAACTTCTGCGTGTATCTTTTTGATTTTCCCAGCACCATTTATTGAATAAACTATCTTTAGCTCATTGTATTTGCTTGCTTCCTCTGTCAAATATTAACTGACTATAAAAGTGTGGGCTTATTTCTGTTCCTTATACATTTCTGATGTATGTGTCTGTTTTTATGCCAGTACCATGCTATTTTGATTACTATGGACTTATAGTATAGTTTGATATTAGGCAGAATGATCTCTTCAACTTGGTACTCCTTTCTCAGGACTGCTGTTTGCTATGTAGATTCTTTTGTGGTTCCATATAAATTTTTGAAATATTTGTTCTAGTTCTGTGCGATATGTCATTGGAATCTTGACAGGAATTATGTTGAATCTGTAGATTGCTTTGGGTAGGACGGACATTTTAATGCTGTTAATTCTTCCTTTCCATGAACACTGTATGTGCTTCCACTTATTTATATCTTCTATTTATTTCTTCAGTGTCTTATAATTTTCTGAGTACAGGTTTTTTGAATGTTTATTATGATCTTCAATTGTTTTTACCATATTTATATGAGCTGATGACAGAGAAGGAAACTGAGGCACAGGTAGATTTTTTTTTTAGTGACCTTTTACACAAGATAAAACTAGGATTAGATATCAAGATGGCTAGTTTTAAGCCACCAAATTGACACATTTACTACTTCTGTGCCATATTACTAGAAAAATTTTGACTCTTTGAATCATGTAAAAATCTGCACAGCCTTTTATAGAATTTTATAATTTTTCAATAAATGGTATCTTTTATGTGCAATATATAGGTTTTATTATTTCTACCACCTATTGTCTTATTGAAATACTTCAGAGAAGGAAGGTGGGATGTGGTAGAAGAAATTACTAGAAGATGGGACATATGCGTTCTAGTCTAAGATCTGTTACTAACTTTGAAAACTTGAGCAAATCACTTGCTTTCTTTCGCCTCAGTTTCCCCAACACAGTTGCAGTGGGTAATATGTTAAGAACAAGTAAGAGTTAAAATGTGTTGATTTGTTTTGTCTTTTCAGTCTGTTCTGGGCCCATGGACACAGACTTGTTAGTCAGGGCAAGTGTTGAAGTGGAAACCCCGAAAAACCACAGTGCAGTCTATCTGGAAGTATAGGTAGTGGACTATCTTTTAAACAATACAAATATCTGTGCCTTATCATTTAAAGGCAGAATTTTCTAGAAGGGGATGGAGGTGAGCTGGGTCTGTAATTCTCATAAGCCCCTCAGGTGATTCCAGTACTCACTGAAATTTAAGAGTTACTTCTATAAGATAAACATATAAAGTAAACGTTTTGTTTCATTGAAGACAATCTTTCAAAAGCCAAGTTCAAAAATTAGTATTTCTTACAGAAAACATAGGTGTTATCCCTAGAGTCTTTCAGAGTTAAAATTGTTAGGGGGTGCCTAGCATTGTCATGAGTCCAGGTGGGCCAGTGAGACCAGGGATGATGAAGATCTCTGAGACTTCTCCAGAGAGTTCCTGGAGAATTCTGATCAAATAACCAAGAGAGTAGAGCTTGCTTTGAAGGTGGTGGGCTTGAGACCTAGCTCTAAGAGATGATCTTTGAAGAGACAGTGTTCAGTGTCTTAATACAGAGTTGATATGGAGAGTTAAGACAGGGACCAGCATCAAGTAGGAGGCTGCGGAAGACAGAGCCAAGGCCAGGGACATGAAAAACAGTGGGCAGAGCGATGCCAGTGCAGTTCTTTCCAGCAGTTAGAACTGGCAATCTGTGTGTACCATAAGTAAGTCTTGGGGGTCCCAGGGACCTGAAGCTAGCCAGCCCAAATGAGGTCCTGCCTAAAGTTTTGGCCAGAGTACTACAGAGCCCAGTGAGGAGAGTGGCACAAGGCCTCCTGTGTCTATATCATGAGCAGTTTGGTCTCTCCACTTCCTACCTTTCTATGTATAGATTTGCCCCTAGGTATTCCAGGAGTGTTCAACTTTTTGGCATCTCTGGGCCACACTGTAAAAAGAAGTGTTGTCTTGGGCCATATACTAAATACATTGTGACATGTAATCACAAAAAAATCTCATAATGTTTTAAGTAAATTTATGATTTTGTTTGGGGGTCTTTCATAGCCATCCTGAGCCACATTCAGCCTGTGGACCGCAGGTTGGACACCCCTGATCCCAAACGATTCTTTTTGAGGCTTTTACAACATTCAGAGTGAGAGATATCCTTTAGGTAGTGTAAATTAATAATCTTAGTTAGGTGGTCCTCAAAAAAAAGTCACTTTTAGGAGTATCCACATTATGCCTCCTGCTAGAAACTTCCTGCTAGACACTGCAACCCAGAGCCCCTTATGCTGTGACAGTCTGGGAGGCAGCTGCAGAATAGTGGTTGAGAGTCTAGGCTTGGGAGTCAGATTGCTTGGGGTTCACATTTCTGCCCAGAACTTCCAAGCTGTGGAACCCTGAACAGTTTCTCTACCTGTAAAATGGAGAAAAAGCTAGGACCTAACTTGTAGAGTTGTTATTAAGATTAGAAGAATAATATGTGTGAAGGGCTTAGTACAGCACCTGGCACTGTCAGTGAATATTGTTATGGTTAACTCTCCTCTGTCCATAGTAAAACAGGCAGCTGTCTATGATATAGGACTTGAAGGATCCCAAAGCCTCATTACTATGGGGTACCAGGGGGGCCCATAATTGTTATTATTGATGATCTTGGTTAAGACAGCAGTGATTCTAGAATGGTTCAGTATGACTCAGGAGGAGTACACATGAAGTCATTGCACTGTGATACACTTTGATTTTGTCACATGACATAGCCAGGTCCAGAGGGACTGCCCTTAGATTAGCACAGTGTGAGCAAATCAAAAAAGTTTCAGCAGGACATACCCAGGTGAGGACCTCTGGGGCAGCCCAAGGATGCATTAAGCAAGAGGTGAGATGGAGAGCATGCTTTCTATTTTACTCCTCTATCTGCCTTGCCTATGAGAGAAATCAACAGCAGGTATTCTGACACTTAAACAGGATCTAGGAGGGTTTGTGTCCTGTTGAATATTCATGGCTTTCCTCCCTTGGTTAAGGAAGCATGTATCCTTCTGTCTTTATTAGGGGGTCTGTACAGCACTAAATTGAAGTCCAATATTGATCTCCAGATAGTATTGCCATGCTCCCAGCTGCCCTGTCAGTCACCTCTGTTCAGAGTCCAGAAGCCAGCTAACATTGCTGTCTTGGTATTCATAGGAAGGCCCTTTGCTTGCACAGATACTGTCCAATCCTGGAAAGGTAGAATGAAAAAAATGGCTCCTGAACAAGAGCTTTTGTAGGAGGAGTAGGTGGAGGGAGGGACAGCAGCCATCTTATCCATGGGTAAATAAATTTAGGATTTATTTGAACCACTTAGTTCACCTCTTGTCTACATGATCTTCTGTCACGTTGAAAGAAACGAATGCTTATTAATTTCCAATAATGAGCAGGATCTTGCCTTTAAATCAGAGAATCTACAGAAACTCTCTTCATTTATTTAGTGTCTTTATTATTTCAGATAAATATTCTTGACTGTTATGTGATCTATTTCCCTAACTTGTGTATTTATATGTTAAAAAGTCATAACTTGGTATATTTACGTGGTTTATTTTACATGCAGCATTTAAGTGGAATTCATTTCATTGACATACTATAAAACCCTCCTAATATTCTTGGTATTGATTTTGGTATTTCAGAAGTATTATTCATGGTGACACCTACTGGGAAGCAAATTTCAGTAATATCAATAGATATTATTATAATATAGAAAACATTAATATTTGATGGTGACATAAGTGTGACACAAAGGCAATAAACTCATTAGTAAACATGTCATTAATAAAACATTCTAAGGTGGTAACTATGAATTTTAAGCTCTTGTTCTTAAAGTTCACTATTCATTTACCAAGTGTACTTTACACATTGCCCATTGTTCACAAAAGTTGTTTTCAATTGATGAGGCTAACCCTCTTTTATAGTAATGTACAGCTGGAAAATAATTATAATGATAATATCAGTATGGAACTCACAAATCTTTTTTAAAAAAGATCTTTATCAAAGCACAAGAATGCTTCCCTCCCCTTTTCTTTTCCTTTGTGTGTGTGTGTGTGTGTGTGTGTGTGTTGCTTGGCAACCATCATTGATCTGTCCAAAAAAAAAAAATCACATGACTTAAGAATTGCTAGTGGCACTATTACTCTGTCATTTTTCTTTCTCATACCAAGCTGATGAAGGTACTGCTAACTGAAACCCCTATTAATTGTTTTTTTCTTTGAGATTTAATTTCCATGTATTTACCGTGCATTGAGAATGGTTTTACCAATGACAGTGGCATAGTAGAGATGGCCTGAGAGACAGAGCTGAGTGGAAAAGACTTCTTTGAGATAAAATAGAGCAGCATGACATTCAGTTTTTTATTCATAATTCATCAGGTCATTCTTGTCTTCCCAAAATATCAATCATGACAAAATCTAGACTCAGGTGCCTTCATTTCCCCTCACTTATATTCAGAAACTATAACCCAGAAACCTGCTAACTGCGCACATGAAGCTGATGGGTGTGTGTGCCTATGCGTTTATTAGAACTATCTTCTGACCTGCACTAGCATCAGTGCACACATCCATCAGCGGATCCTCCCATCAGTCTGGCCTGACCCACTCCTGCCTATGCAGTTCAGGGCCTTGCTTGGTGTTGCTTTTCCTTCGATGGGGCACTCAGCTCTCAGATGAAATCTTTGATCTGCAGCCTTTTTATTTCTTTTGTTGGGACAAAGCAACCAATATTTTGGGATGCCCCTTCCATTGCTGTCAAGGTTTCTTGTCAGAATCTGACAAAACTCAGGACATGAACAATGGGAATTTCACTGAACTCCATAAAATAGTATTTTTTAATGTCATTTGATTTATTATTTATTTTTTAAATTTATTTTTTATTGCAGTAATATGCTTCATAATGTTATATAAATTTTAGGTGTTGATATCTAATCTATATATATATTACATCATGTTCACCACCAAAAGTCTAGTTTCTATCCATCGTGTACAATTTACCCCCATTACCCATCTCATTTTCCCTCTACCCCCTCTCACTCTGGTAACCACCAATCTTTGTATGCCTCCATAAGTTTGTTTTTGTTTTCTTTGTCCATTTGTTTTGTTTTTGTTTTCATATTTTACATTTGAGTGAAATCATGTGACATTTGTCTATTTCTGTCTGACTTCACTTCGCATACTACTTTCTAGGTCCATCCATTTTGTTGCACATATATTATTTTTACAAAGTGTTATATTTTCTTAAAAGAATCAACCTGGAAGAAATTGTGCTTTTCCTGCAGGTAGGGGGCAAGTAGTAACACCAATACACCAATCAAATGATCAAAATGTGTCACAAGTAAAGAGAAGTTATTTTCCTTTCCAAATCACCTGTCTTTATCTGCAGACATTTAGTTTGAAAGGGTTTGAAACATTTTCCCCATCTGAAGTCTATCCAGTTTCACATTCTCTCTGTCTTACAGTGCCATGCTTGTGAGAGCTGATGCTGTTTGCTCATATTGCTTTTGTAGCTTCCCCCACCCCAGCTCATGTAAGACTCTAACAAGGCAGAAGCTTCAGAGACTCTTTATTGGCTAATACCTGAGCCCTTTCTCTCACATTACAGCTCCGAGTGACCATTTTCAAGGCAAAAGGTCATCCCCATCCCCATCCCTTTGGAACCAATGTGCATCAACCTTCTAACCTCTGCCTCAGAGAGATGATGGCTGTTTGGGCTGCAATCCCTTCATTACAGATGGTCCATATTTTATATTTAGTGTGGGAGGTCAAATTTAGGAAAACAATTTCTCTTAAAGCTAGGAGTTCCAATAATCCAACATCTTCTATTGGCTTATGGGTGAGTGGGCAATAACAGGTTTATGGGAAGCGCCCGCTGGTCTGTTTTTTTCCAGGGAGGGGATTATTACTGTCAATCTAAATTTTTAGAATTGGTGAGCTCCCATTGTTTATTATTCAGCAAGCTTTTATTAGATTGTCTCTAAGCACAATGCAGCAAGTGGGACATCTTTCTGAGCAGTCTAGCAGGCTGGATCAATATCTCTAGGCATTTAAAATCTTGGATAAAATAATGCTACATTTTCATCTCAGCTCCAGAAGAGTCTTGCATGTTGTTCTGTTGCAGAGAGAACATATAGAAAGATGCACAATGACATTAGCATAAACAATAATTGTTTAAGAATGATAGAATTCATGGGTAGGATGTTGAATTTTTCAGGTGAATGTACGTTTAAGATAATATTTTACTATTTTGTGACAGTTTAGTCTGAATCTACAAAAAAGCCATAGTATGATTGGGTTATACAAATGCTCTTATTGTGCTAATGTCAAATAAAATATTGGAGGAAGATGGCATTAATTTAAAAAATTAACACTGTAAATGAATTTCTATGTACTACTACACATATATGTATATGGAATGTGATGGATACTAGATAAACTCACTTGTATGTAGCAGATGAGTCAAATCAAGCACAGTGACTTGAGACCTAAGAGAAGCCATGTGACCCCAGGGCCTTTGGATGTGCAAGCCCCAGAAAGCCAAACTATATTAAGGAAATATGGGTGGGGAGATGGGTTACAACCTCTATGTCTAGGTTGAACATTCTCATCCTTAATGAACTCTAGAAGCAAAGCAAAAAGTCTTTTGTATTCAGACATTAGGCTTAAAATTTCTTTATTCTGATTTTCCAATTTACCTGATTAGAAATTAGGTTGGGGATAGAACAGACTCTAGGAAGGAAAGTCTCCTGAGACTTAAACAATGTTGAGATAGCCACAGCCTCTTCACCTGCCTGCCCATTCTCTCCACTGGTCATAAAGACATGTGGAGACACATGTGTCACAGACAAAATTGAATCAGATCATCAGGTTGTTGCACCTGTGTCTTAATAACAGGTAATGATGCTAATGGTAGCTGCTAGTATTATATTTTTATCATTGTTAAATATTTACTATGTTTTAGATGTCCCTACAATATTTTCTTGGAAGTTCTTTTGAGAAAAAAACATTATTATTTTCAAGTTATTTTACAATCAAGAAGCTGAGGGGTATGAAGGAAGTGAATGTTTACCGAGTATCCCTTATGTGTCAGGCAATATTGTTGGAATTTTCATATATATTATTTAATTTTATTCTTAAAACATGTAGAAGCATACTAACTGTAGTACACAGATAAGGAACCTGAGATTCAGAAAAATTAAATAATTTGCTCAAGGTCACAGAGCTGGTATGTGGTGGAGTTGAGTTAAAACTAACCAGGTTTACCTTGTTCTTAAGTGCATGCTGTTTTCTCTTGAATACATTGCCTGTGAGAAGGAGCAAACACCATCCACATTGAGGTCCTTTGTCTATTTCTTCAGAGGTGTTTGTCTCAAGACTACCTATGTGCACTTGGACCTCAAGATATTTGACCCTGAAAGTATTGGCCAGACAGATGTGAGAATCCATGAGCTGAAACCCTATGTTATTACTGTCTGGCTCATAAAGTGTCACCAAGTCTAGAAGTCTCTAAAGGGTTAGTGGAACCAAGATACTGACATCAGAAGAGAGGAATGACCAAGGGGAACTCAAGGAAGTGGTTTAATCCGAAAGACATGTAAACTAACTCTTCAAAGTCTGTGCTCTTAACTTATGTACTTAAAACTCTTATTCGACACTAAGTTAAATTCACTTTGTTTTTTTGTTGAGTATTTCAAAGAGTTTGTATGTAGTCCTGACTAATATTTTAATGGGGGGTAGGGGCTGTCAGGTAGTTGCAAAAATCCACCTGGGAGATAAAAATAAGTACTTTGAGGACACAGTAGAGGCAGATCTAACATCATTGTGTACATTTGATCCCCATTTTCTCTGCTTGAACAGTCTGAGAAATCTTCTCTACCAGGACTCTGGTGGGTCCCAACTCTGTGACTCACTTTGTTACATGTAAAACAGGATGGGGACATAGCTACCCCATAATCTTGTTAATTAAAGAATAACCTGCAAACAAAGCAGTGGGGAAATGCCTAGGTGTCTGAAAGAAATATTGTCTTTTTTATTCAAATGCTGTTTTAAATATTCAGGAAAAAACACAAATAGGATGTTAATGCAAGCAGGAAGTAAAATGCTGAAGCCCACAGCACTTACACAATTGTTGAACATGAACCTGAATTAGGTGCTAATAATGCTTACCTGTTGAGATGGAGAGGGAGAGAAGGCCAGAGTGGGAGCGTACAGTGGACAATCTGACCTCAGGAACACAGCCTTTGTCTCTGATTTTTCTGCTCTCTGTTGTCCAAATTAGAGAATTCAGGAGAAGTAACATGAAAACTAGTGACAGAAATATAGGGGAGAACACTTACTAATGGATACCACTATGCTGCACACCTGAAACTAATAAAAAATAATAATGAATGTATTCAGATTGTCTTTTGAAATAGCATGAAAGAAACCTCTCTGATTCTGATGTTTAATAAAATTGTATGTTTCAAGTGTACAATTCTATAATACATCATCTGTATATTGTATTGTGTATTCACCACCTAAAGTCAAGTTTCCCTTCCTCATCATTTATAACCCTTTTATACTCTTTTCTACCTCAACCTACCCACCTTTTTCTCTGGCAATTATCATAGAATTTTTATGGTTTCAACTTTTAAATTTAAGTTTTTTATCCATTTTTAGTTTTTTTTGTGTGTGTAAAGTGTAAGAAAGTGATCTAGTTTCATTTTTTTGCATGTATCTGTCCAATTTTCCCAAGACCGTTTATTGAATAGACTGTCTTTATCCCATTGTATGTTCTTGCCTTTGCCAAATATTAACTGACTATAAAGTTGTGAATTTACTTATGAGCTCTATTCTGTTCCATTTATCTATATGTCTGTTTTTATGCCCATACCATGCTGTTTTGATTACTATAGACTTGTAGTATACGCTAATATCAGGTAACATGATTCCTTCAACTTTGTTCTTCTTTCCTAAGATTGCTGAGGCTCTATGGGATCTTTTGTGGTTCTGTATACATTTTTGGAATATTCTAGTTCTGTGAAATATGACATTGGTATCTTGATAGGGATTGTGTAAAATCTCTAGATTGCTTTGGTAGAATAGTAGTTAATTCTTCCTATCCATGAACATGGTATATGCTTCCAGTTATTTGTATCTTCTTCAATTTCTTTCTTCAGTGTCTGATAATTTTCTGAGTATAGGTCTTTTACACCCTTGGTTAAATTGATTCTTAGGTATTTTTATGATGCAATTGTAAATGAGATTGTTTTCTTAGTTTCCCTTTTTGATAGTTCATTACTGGTATATAAAAATGCAACTGATTTCTGAATATTTATTTTAAATCCTGCCATTTTTTCTGAATTCATTGGTTAGTTCTAATAGTTTTTAGTGGAATCTTTAGGCTTATCTGCATACAGTATCTGCAAATAATGACAGTTTTACCTTTTTCTTTCTAATTTGAATGGCTTTTTCTCCCTTGTCTGCTGACTGTGGTTAGGACTTCCAATACTACGTTGAATGAGTGGTAAAAGTGGAAAATTGGTAAAAGTCTTGCTCCTGATCTTAAGGCGAACACTTGTTTTTGCCATTGAGTATGATATGATGCTGTCAGTGGGTTTGTTATATGGCTTTCATGTTGAGGTATGTTCCCTCTTTGCTGAAAGTTTTTGTCATAAATGGGTGCTGGATTTTATTAAATGGGTTTTCTACATCTGTTAATATGATCATGTGGTTTTTATCCTTCACTTTGTTTATGTGGTGAATCACATTTATTGATTTGTGAATGTTCCACCAACCTTGCCTTCCTGGAGTAAATCCCACTTGATCATGGAGTATGATCTTTTTGCTTCATTGCTGTATTAGGCTTGTTAATATTTTGTTGAGGAGTTTAACATTTAAGTTCATTAGGGATATTGGCCTGTAATTTTATTTCTTTGTAGTGTCTTTTTCTAGTTTTGGAGTTAGGATAATGCTGGCCTTGTAGAATGATTTTGGGAGCTTTCCCTTCTTCTGAATTTTATGAAATAATTTGAGAAGGAGAGGTGTTAGTTCTTCTTTTGTTGTTAGACTAGTTTCCTCTTTTTTTCTTTCCTCCTCCCCTCTTCCCCCTCCTCCTGTCCTTCCCTTCCTCCCCCTCCTCTCCTCCTCCTCCTCCTCCTTCTTCTTCTTCTTCTTCTCCTCCTCCTCCTCCTCTTCCTCCTCCTCTTCCTCCTTTTCCTTCTTCTTCTTTTTCCTTCAAGCAAGCCCTTTAACATTTGTTGCAGTACTGCTTTGGTGTAAACAAACTCCTTTGGCTTTTTCTTGTCTGAGCAGCTCCTTATTTCTTTGATTTTGAATGATAGCTTTGCTAGGTAAAGTAGCCTTGGTTGTAGGTCCTTGCTTTTTGTCTCCTTGAATATTTCATGCTACTCCTTTCTGGCCTTAAATGTTTCTGTTTGAAGTCAGATGACAGTCTAATTGGTGCTCACTTATAGCAAACTACCTGCTTTTCTCTTGCAGGGTAAAATTCTCTTTCAGGATTCTCTCCTTGTCTTTAAGCCTTGCCATTTTAATTTGGTGTCTCTCCATGTAGACCTCTTTGGGTCCACTTGTTTGGGACTCTCTGAGCTTTCTGGACTTGTGTGTTTTTTTCCTTTACCAGATTAGGGAGGCTTTTTGTCATTATTTCTTCAGATAGGTTCTCAATCCCCTACTTGCTCTCTTCCGCTAATGGTATTCCCTTGATGTGAATGTGGTTATGCTTCATGTTGTCTAAAATGTTTTTAGGCTCTCCTCTTTTTTTTTTTTTTTGCTGCTCTACCTGGGTTTTTTTCCTACCTTGTCTTCCAAATCACTGATTTGATCACCTGCTTCATCTAACCTACTGTTTATTCCTTCCAGTGTATTATTTATTTCAGATATTGCATATATTACTGACTGGTCCTTTTTTATGGTTTCTATGTCTTTTTTATGCTATTGAGTATCTTTATAATCATAGGTCTAAACTCTTTATTGGATAAATTGCTTGTCTCCATTTCATGTAGTTCTTCTGGAGAACATGCCTGTTCTTTCATTTGGGGTCTTTTTCTTTGTCTTCCCATTTTGGCTGCTTCTTTGTATTTTCTGCCTTAGTTGTTAAACCAATCAGTGATATGGCCTTAAACTGTTATCAGCAGCCTAGCTGAAGCACAGTGCGGGGCAGAGTAATTCCCTTGGGCAGGGCTATTGCTTCCCCTCAGTCTGATGCCACTTGGAGAGGAGTGCTTTGCCTGAGAAAGACTGCCTCTTCAATGTGGGGCATGACTCAGCACAGGGATGCTGGTGGCCATTCCTTCAGTTCTCTGCCCAGAGCCACCAATCCCAGACTTTCCTCAAGCATCTCTAGTCCCCTCTGCCCTCCCTCTGCTGGATCCCAGGGTAAGTGGCTGCTAACAAAATTTTGTGCTTTGGCCCTTTAAGAGGCTCACTGCATCTCCAGCTGTCTATCCCCAGCAGACAGAAACTCTGCTGCTTTTCACAGCTGGATGTTATCTGGGTCCCTTTCTGGCTCTGGTGCTGTAGGCTAGGGAGCCCAACTTAGGGTTTAGCCCTCACATTTCTCAGAGGGAACACACTGGCCACTGAAATATCCCTCCGGCACTTTAGCTGCTGCCCATCAGAGCCCAGCCAACCTTCTTGTGCCTCCTCCACACTCCCTATCAGCCTTATTTTGGTGCAGGGGTTTCTTCTGTCTGTCTTTGGTTATAAGGCTTCTCTCCAGCTTGTGTTCAGTTGGTTATTCAGGATAATTTCTCTACAATTTAGTTGTAATTCCAGATTGGTCCTGGGAGGAGGTTAGTTTAGCTTCCACTTACTCCTCCACCATCTTGGATCCTCTTAACTCATTCTTTTTTCTATGGTTCCTCTATTCTTTTTCATGCCATTGAGGTTCTCACCAATTTCCTTGAGCATCCTTATAATCATTTTTTGAACTCTATATCTGATAAATTGCTTGCCTCCATTTCATTTAGCTCTTTTTCTAGAGATTTCTCTTGTTCTTTCATTTGGGGAATGTTTCTTTTGTCTCCCCAGTTTGGCTGCTTTTTTGTGTTTGTTTCTGTATATTAGGTAGATCTGCTATTGACTCCAAGTCTTGGTGGGGTGGCCATATGTAGTAGGTGTCCTGTGGGGCTGTCTTCTTGATCACCTGAGCTGGGTGCTCCCTTTTGTGGTTTTTGTGAGCCCTCCTGTTGTAATTGAATTTTGATTGCTATTGGGTCATTTGTGTGTGGGCTCAGCCCTTAGGCTGGCTGACTGGGAGGATCATCCCTAACCACAGTGTATGAGCTGCTGTGCAGGTGCTGACCACATGAAGCAGAAGTCAACTTGCAGGGCCTTGTGCCTGCCAAGTTCTCCCTTGGAATATGTTACTTGTGAAGCTAATTGTGTCCTGCTCTAATGTTCTTTGAAGCTGGCCACTGAGTTCTTTGATTCTTGGGCTTCTTGGGAGTGACTCTCATGCAGACAAATATCCAACATGGCCTGTTACTGGCCTTTGGCCACCTGCTTGGAGCTACAAAGTGATCCACAGTTTGTGGCTGCCTATACTGGGCCTGTGTGTGCATGGGAAGGACCAAAGTGTGTACTAAGGCTGGCTTTTGCTAGAATCAAGCCCAAAGGCTAGTCAAGAGAAGTTCCAATGCACCCCAAGATCTGCCTCTGTCTGCTTCCACTTGCCAGCTACCTGTTAGGCTCAGTCACTGAAAGAACCTTTGGTGGTTCTTGAGTTACATGAGTAAGGTTCTCAGTGAGTCACCAGGTAGGTGAGAGTGGTGTTCACCAGACTGATATAGGTTCAAACTTGGTGCCAGTGATGGGTCTGAGGCCATTCAGCAAATGTTCCAGAGTATACCACATCTAGTTCCCTCCATTGGGTGCTTTCACACATTTGTGGTAGAGCAGGGTCTTAGGAAGTCTTCAGAGTGAGGCCAGCAGAGTTTATCAAGCTCAAAGAGATCAAGTGTGAAGAAAGGGCTCTGCACAGGTTGGTCATGTGAGGGAAAACAGCCCTCGCCCTAGAACTACACAACTCAGTCTGTCCTAGATTCTACAAGGAACCCTATCTCAGCTGGGCAGGGCTGCAAGGAGTCAGAAGGATGGGGCTAGTAGGTCTCCCATGAGGAGGAGGTGCTGATCAGGCTTTGGGGAGGTAGGGGTAATGGCTTTTGCCTCAGAGCCACACAACTCAATCTACCCTGGATTCTGCCTAGACCTGTGCAGGACTGAGCCACCAGGAGTCAGGAGGATGGAGCCACAGGGAGCATAGAGGGTGGGGCTGGTGGATATCCCCTGGCAGGTAGGCACTACCAGTCAGGTTCACAGGAAAGTGGGGGGAATAGCCCCTGTTCTAAAGCCACACAACTCAGTCACTGAGTCCCCCCAACCTCCTGAGTCTACCCTGACCTCTACAGGATATACTAAGAAGATGACTTGGCAGGCATGAACTCTGCAGGGTAGGGTGACAGGGAATCCAAAGGGTGGGGCTATTGCATTTCCACAGGCTGATGCCCTAAATGAGAACTGATTCACCCAAGAAGGATGGCATCTGGGGTGTGGAGAGGGACTGAGCACAGGGATCCTTGTAGTTTTCTCTTTAGCTCTCTCCCCGGAGCCACGAACCCCAGCATCTCTTCACACAACCCTAGTCTGTTCTACCCTCATTCTGTCAGAGCCCAGGGTGAGTTGCTGTGAATGAGATTTTGTGCATTAGCTCTTTAAGAGGGGTACTATGTCTCAGACTCCTATCTCTCCCTGGTGGACAGAATCCCCACTGCTTTTCACAGCCAGATTTTATGTGGGTGTCTCTTCCAGGCTCTGGGCCTCTGGGCTGGGGAGCTGGGTTTGGGGTTGAGACCCCATGCTTCTCAGAGGGAAACTTTGGAGATGAAATATCCCTCCAGATTATCAGCCGCCATTTGTGGGAGTGGGACCAGGCCTTTTTGCGTTTCTGCTCACTCTACCAGTCTTCATGTGGCTTCTTCTGTAAATGATTGGTTATAAGACTTCTGTTCAGCTAGCCTTCAGTTGGCTGGTCAGGTTGATGGCTCTATATTTTAGTTGTAATTCCAGTTTGGTCCCAGGACGAGGTGATTATATCTTCCTTCTCCTTCATTGCCATCTTGGATCTCCTCCCACCTTGTAAATTTTAAGGATTAAATGAAGAATTGCATTTAGCACATTCCCTGAAACATTCTAAAAACTCCCTACAGAATAGCTACAATAATAACTATTATTCACTCTAAGAAAAGTTTTAAGAAGAAGGTTAAGTAAAGTGTGATGAACAAAAGTTGATGGTGGTCAGAGAACCTTGCAGTGCCTAGGAGTTTGTTTCTTTTTAAGGTACTGAAGTTTTTGTTTTGCAAATATTTGTAGTAAGATTTATCACATTTTATGATATTATTTATAGACAAAACATTAAAATGGCATGAGCGTCACTCACCCTTGCTTTCTCCATCACAGATGATCAGTAGTTTATAGAAGAAAAGCTACGGCAGTCATACAAGGTAGCATTTCCCAAAATGTGGGTTCAGAACACAAGTCCCTGAGATAAATCACTGTGAGATTCACAGTGCATGCTGCCATGTGAAAGGCTCTGCAAAGTCCCCCAGTAAAATCATTTAATTTTGTTAAACTCAGTATTTTCCAAACTTTTTTGACCAAAGAGTTTGCATTTCACACATCATTTGTCAACATTCCCAAAACACTTTGGGAAAAGTGGATCTAAGACAACAACACTTTTTTTTGAGGACAATCTGCTACCTTCAGTTGTAGGCAAAGAAGCCAGGAGGAAATACTGAGTTTTTATAGACCCAAAACTAATCAACCCCAACCTTAAATTATGATGAAAATCTTTGCTAATGACCTGAAAAAATTCTATGGCAGTTTTATGTGTGTGTGCTGAGCAGAAATGAGTATGATCTCCAGGGCCTCATTTAGTGAATACCTACATATTTATTAAGCATTCACACTTGGTAAACATTTCTGGGTGCATTGAGTCAAAATCTGACAGTGCTTATCTGATAGGTGATATAAGACATAAACAAATAATTAGTAGCCAAAGGATTTTTTTGCTAGGTGAAATGGAAATAAAGTACACTGGAATCCTTTCTGGTTGGGATAACCAAGGCTTTGTGGAGGTGGCATTTAAGCTTAGCCTCACTGAATAGGTAGGAATTTAACAGGCCGAGAAAAAGGAGTGGGCACTTCAGAAGGAATGCTTTGAATCCACCTCTTAAAAACAATCATCAGGAGCCTGGCAAATAAACTTATTTCTCATGCTCCATGGTTTCCTCATGCCAAGATGTACAGAGATGAGATAATTTCTGAGAGTCTGACACAGCAGCTCTCTCCCTCAATAGGCTGTGTGTAGTAAAACTGCAGTTAACAAGTCTTTGTGGTCCCGGGGAGAAATTGATATTTGCTGATTGCACTGTGCTGAAGTAAAATTACAAGAGTGCATTAAAATCCTTTGTAAAGAATGTTGAAGGCATTACAAAAATGCGTGGGCATCTTGGGCATTAATATTTGATTCAGTATCTTTTAGTTGCATATGGCATATTTTGATGGAAGAGGCATGTGTAGATATAAATACGAATTGGAGAGCCACCAGGGCCAGTGCCAGCTGTCAGTAAAACTCCTGGTTGGCAAGATACACTCGACCTTTCCCCATACACAGGCTCTTGAGGTAATATCCTGAAGTAAAAAGGACCAAAGGAAGCTTTTCTCCATCTTCTTGATTGTCTGAGAAAGGAGACCTGGGAGCTTCTTGTCAACAACCATATACACCCAATAAGAATGGCTAGTGCACCTACTAAGTCCAAGCCCTGTACTCAGACGCTGACATGGTGGCAAAAAGATAAACACAGTTTCTCTTCTTAAGCAGCTCATAGTCTAGTGGAAGGATAGAGACATAAATAGCCAGCGTATGTGAAAACAGCAAAATAAGTGCCTGAGGAGAAGAGGAGGGAAGGATGAGACCCTGCAAGTGCACATCGTATGGCAAACTCTATTGCATTTCATTGAAAATGTTCTTTGTTTCTGTTCATAAACCGTCCACTTGAGACTTTCCAGATCATCATGGACCCACATGGGCATCTGGACATTTTCTTTTTCTCTGTATCTAATGTTCAGTTAAAGCATCTTTCTTTGCTGGTGTGGAAGAGGCTTTCCTCACTCCCTTTCTATCACAGGGTTCAGTTGCAGTCCATTCAAGTTTGATTAAGCATAAAAGGATTTAGTATACAGTATCAGTCAGCTTACAGGTTTTTGGGGGCAGTCAGAGAACCAGGCTTGGATGCCACAAGCAGGAGTGAGCAGCCAGGAAGAATGTGTGATCATGCCAAGGAACTGTTCCAGCAGAAAGTCCTCTGCTGCTCCACCTGTCACTCAGCATTTGTGAGACCTCCACCTCAGCAGCAGGACCTCTGCTATGGTTGCTGTAGATGAACTCAACACCTCCAGAACCATGCTTTTGAGAAGGACCCTGTTGTCTCAGAATTTACCTTTCTCTTCCAAGTCTCATGGAAAAGTCTGCTTGGTTGAAGCTAGTCACATACAAGAGATGCTTGAAATGAAAGTTTTGGATTCTACTTGGGGAAAGCATAATCCATAATGCAAAAAATTACCAAAATGGGGAGATGGGTTAACAGAATCATTAGCAGTAACAAATGAGAAAGGTCTATTGCCTCATTGCTCAGATTTTTTGCCCTTAGGAAGTTTATGTTTTTAAAATATATTTTATTGATTTTTCTATTACAGTTGTCCCATTTTTTTCTTCCCTCTATTCCCCTTTGCCCTGTACCCACCCCCACCATCATTCCCCCACTTTAGTTCATGTCCATGGATCATACATATAAGTTCTTTGGCTTCTACATTTCCCATACTATTCTTAACCTCCCCCTGTCTATTTTGTGCCTACCATTTATGCTTCTTATTCCCTGTAACTTTTCCTCCATTCTCCCCCCACCCCCTCCCCTGTTGCTAACCCTCCATGTGATCTCCATTTCTGTGGTTCTGTTCCTGTTCTAGTTGTTTGCTTAGTTTGTTTTTGTTTTTGTTTCAGGTGTGGTTGTTAATAATTGTGAGTTTGCTGTCATTTTACTATACATGCTTTTTATCTTTTTTTCTTAGATTAGTCCCTTTAACATTTCATAAAAGATGGGCTTGGTGATGATGAACCCTTTTAACTTGACGTTATCTGAGAAGCACTTGATCTGCCCTTCCATTCTAAATGAAAGCTTTGCTGGATAGAGAAATCTTGGATGTAGGTCCTTGCCTTTCATGACTTGGAATACTTCTTTCCAGCCCCTTCTAGCCTGCAAGGTCTCTTTTGAGAAATCA
>CM052538.1:145443700-145488517 GCA_028533065.1 Trachops cirrhosus
CTGGTATCCCTATAATTCAGATATTGGAACGTTTCAAGATTTCCTGGAGGTTCCTAAGCCTCTCCTCATTTTTTTGAATTCTTATTTCTTCATTCTTTTCTGGTTGTATGTTTTTTTTCTTCTGGTCCACTCCATTGATGTGAGACCCATCTTTCATTCCATTACTATTGGTTCCTTGTGCATTTTTCTTCATTTCACTTATTGTAGCCTTCATTTTTCCATCTAGTTTGTGACCAAAATCAACCAGTTCTCTGAGCATCCTAATCACCAGTGTTTTGAACTGTGCATCTGATAGTTTGGCTATCTCTTGGTCGTTTAAAAGGATGGGTTCTGAGGCTTTCAGTTGTTCTTTTGTTTGAGCCATCTCTCTTTTTTTTTTGGTCTTGTGGCACCTGTTACGTATGAGGGGCGGAGCCTTAGGTGTTCATGAGGGTGGGGCACCCCAGTCTCTGGGTTGTGACGCTATATGTGGGGGAAGGGTCTGAGAGGGAACAGTGGCACTTGCTCTGCTTTCTGTCAGACCTCAGTCTCTTCCGCCGCCGCTTCCCCCGAGCAAACTGGGTCTTTCTGGTGCTGATTCCTGTGTGGGTGGGCTTGTGCACCCCATGGGACTTTCCAACGATCTCTCCTGTGAGGCTGGGAGTCTCTCCTTGTGTCTCAACCCCCACAGGTGTTTTCAATCAGTGCCCTAAGGCTCTATTTTCCAGCACTGGCACCTGGGTTGTGCACAGTGCCTTGCTTCACAATTGCCACCTCGCTGGGTCAGCAGGTTGTCACCCCTTGGCCAGGGTTTGCCAGCCGCTGCTTGTGGACCCAGGGTCTGCCCACTGCAATCTTGCATGCCCTGGTTGTCTAGCATGCCCCGGTTGCCTTATGCGTCCCGTCCCAATGCTCTCTGCTCCGTGACCTGCACCTGGCTGCCCGACTCCGCCCCTCCTACTGGTCTGGATGAATATGTCTATTTTAAGTCCTTGGGTGTCCGACTTCCATACAGTTCAATTTTCTGTCAGTTCTGATTGTTATTCTGTTTCTAAATTGTTGTTGTCCCTATCTTGGTTGTGCGAGGAGGCACAGTGTGTCTACCTATGCCTCCATCTTGGCCGGAAGTCTGAAATACTTCTTTCTTGCCCCTTCTTACCTGCAAGGTTTCTAGTGAGGAGTCAGCTGAAAGTCTTATGGGAACTCCTTTGTAGGTACTTGTCTCCTTTTCTCTTGCTGCTTCCAAGATTCTCTCCTTTTCTTTAATCTTGGGTAATGTAATTATGATGTGCCTTGATGTGTGCTTCCTTAGGTCCAACTCTTTTGGTACTCCATGCTTCCTGGACTTTCTCAAAATCTATTTCCTTTGCCAGATTAGGGAAGTTCTCCTTCATTATGTTTTCAAATAAGTGGTCAATTTCTTGTTCTTCCTCTTTGTCTGGCACCCCTGTGATGCCAGAAAGGCATCCAACTTTTAAAATGTGTTCCAACATTTAAAGTTTTTCCAGAGTTTCCTAAGCCTCTCCTCACTTTTTTGAATTCTTGCTTCTTCATTCTGTTCTGGTTGAATATTTATTTCTTCCTTCTGCTCCAAACTGTTGATTTGAATTCCGGTTTCCTTCCCATCCCTGTTGGTTCCCTTTATTTCACTTTGCATAGCCTTCACTTTTTCCTCCATTTTGCAACTGTACTCAATCATTTCTGTGAGTATACTGATCACCAGTGTTTTGAACTCTGCCTCTGATAGGTTGACTATCTGTTCATGGCTTAGTTGTATTTTTTCTGGAGCTTTGATCTGTTCCTTCATTTGGGCCATATTTCTTCATCTTGGTGCACCTGTTACATAGTAAGGGGTGGAACCTTAGGTATTCACCAGGGCAAGGCAATCCAAGCCTCTGTGTTATGGCATGGTATGTGGGGGAGGAGTTCGAGAGGGAACAATGCTGGTTGCTTGGTTCTTGGATGGCTTTTAGTCAATTCCCCTACTACCCACAAGCAAATTGGGCCCTTCTGGTGCTGATTTCTGGCTGGGTAGGTTTGTATACATTCTAGAACCTTGTGGGTCTCTCCAATGAACTCTCTTGTGAGTCTCTCCTATTGCCTCAACCCCTACAGATTTTTCAGTCAGAGGTTTTGAGGCTTTATTTCCCTGTAATGGAATCCTAGGTTTTATGATCTGTCTGGTTCTCCAGTTGTTCCTCCTGGCTTATCCACATGAAAATGTGGGATGGCTCAGTCTGCCAGCTGCTGCCTTACCCACCCCAGTTCTTCAGCTGCCAACTTGCTACAAGTCTTCTCCATCCAGGCTGCCCATCTCTATCCCTCCTACTGGTCTGGATGGATGATTCTTCTTTAACTCCTTGGTTGTCAGAATTCCATACAGTTCTGGTTATTTTTTGTTTTTAAATTTGTTGTTGTCCTTCTTCTGGTTGTACAAGGAGGCAAAGTGTATCTACCTACACCTTCATCTTGGCCAGAAGTCACCCTTAGGAAGTTTAATCACAGGTTTTAAATGATATTCACAGATTGGCTTTATTCAGAATAACATTTCAATATTTTCTACCAGAGACAGCCATGCAGTCTGGACTTTTTTGGTACATCTCGAAGAGAAGCAAAGATGGCCAGGAGCTGAGCTGCTCATTTGCTTTACTTCTGACTGTTCTTGTGCCCCCAAATGTAGAGGCACTATGGCAGTCATAATATTTCTGAGTGAGTTTAATTAGGTATACTTTCTCCCTTCAGGCATGTGATATGGTAGCCTTTGCTATGTTCATAGAGCATATTACTTTTCTCTGAATGAACCAGGTAGGAATAACAGAGGTCAAAATTAAGCATCTCAGGGATTGTGTTTTTGTATAGTTATTTTGACCAGAATTTGGTGTAAAGAAGCTCAAATCTTTTCTAACTGGTGAAAACTTAAAGAAGTTTGTTTATAATGGTACCAAGAGGCTTCATCTAATGCCCAGGCCTTCAAAAAGATAGGAGAAGAGCAGAAGTCAGTAGATTTACCACCAATAATATAAATCTATGGCCCATATGTTTGTTTCTATTTTGTCACTGCCTATTGCCAGGACAGGAATCTAATTGGCTCAGCTAGCCTTTTTGTTCCAAGCCAGAGGTTGATAAACAGCCTTGAGAAGCCCACTCTTCAGGTCAGGTGTTCACGTTTGATCTAAGCAACCATTGTGGGTAGAGAAGGGGGAGCTGTGAGATCTACTGTCCATTCAGCAAAGGCTGTGGGTGGCATCGGATTTCCCAAGAAGGGCCACAGGGCAGTCCATCATGCTCTGTCTGATAGGAGCGAGAGTCTTCAAGCTCTTGAGTTGCCCTTACACATGTTTGGCAGGTGATAGCAAACGACAGCTGAAGGTCTTTTTGCATGAGGACCTGAAAGGTCACCAGAGAGGGATCTTATTTTAAGGTAAGAGAGAGTCAAGCATGGGGTACCTGACCAAGTTGTGGCCTTTGGAGGTAGGGAAAAACCTCGTGGTGATCATCACTCAAAGTCTTTTAGCCTGGATTATTGTCAGATCAGGGCCCTATTGGAGAAGATACAGGTGAAATTTAAAAGGCTTGTTTGAAACTCAAAACCATGTTTTGAATTTTCTCCAAGAAAACATAATACATGGAGGGGAGACAGATAAATAGATATTCTCTTCCTTTAGCCTTGGAACACGGTGGCTTTTTGGTCCTCATGGGCATTGGCTGTTACAGCAGTAGAGACATGATGGGATAATAAGTTGACTCACTACACTTATTCTTCAGAGAACCCCTGAAATTCCAGTCAAATTTAGGGGGCATTTTCCAAGAGGCTGGGCTTTTGTGATGTCTTGAGAGCAAAGGCCAATGACATATGGGATTATCACTAATGTAATCCCCTTTGTATTTGTAGGCTACCAGTCTAGTGATACATGGAGAGATATCTGTGCCAATTTACTTAAATTAGGTTATAGTTATTTAAGAACAATCTAAATCACTTATCTCTTTCAGATGAAGTTACTTTATTTTATAATTTCTACCTGTTTGCCATCAGATAATACACCTGAATTGAGTTTGAATATTCTTAAATATTTTAGGAGGAGCTCAGTATTATTAAAGCATAAGAATGGCATTTTCTTAAAAACTATATACATGCTGCTAATTAGTGAACTTGCTAAAGCTATGGGTAGACAGTTTGGATTTTTTTGTTAGTATTCAGCTGTATTTATTTAAACTCATAAAGGGATTCACTAATAGCTGTCTCCAGCCATTGTTCTGCACTTCCAAATACCATTCATATCAGTTCCTTCCAATTACAGCCTCTCTCAAAATCCCTTTTGTATGTAAATTTATCAACTCATATCTTTTGTTTTTTAAGGGGGTGAAGGCTTATGGATTATGCATAAAATTCTCATCTTTGAAATTAGGATTAGGCCTAAAGGAAGGTAGACAAATACATTTCATTCTTGGATTTAGGACTAAATTTCTTCCTAAGCATTTCCCCACTAGCTCTTCAAAATTTTTTCCTTGTCATATTTCATTTTATCTCTCTCCTTTCTTTTTTTGGAGGGGCTCTCACTTCACCTCCCCCCTTCTTTCCAACTTGATCTCTTTCCCTCCTTTACTTCTCCTTTCTTTTTTTCTTTCCTTTTTTTTCTAGCTGTTCTTCTGAAGAGTGGGGTTATTAGTGGAGGGAGGATGGTGTTTTAAATCAGTGGTTCTTCACTGGAGGCAATTTTGCCTCCAAGGGGGCATTTGACCATGTTTGGAGACCTGTTTGGTTGTCATAACTTGGAGGATTATGGGGCATGGTGGTTTAGGCATCCACTAGTAGAGGACACTGGGTAGGGGCCAGCAATACTGCCAAACATCCTAAAATGCAAAGAATAGCTCCCTCCAACAAAAAATTATCCAGTCCCAAATATCAATAGTGTGGAGGTTAAGAAACCTTACTTTACATGAAGATGACTCTGTATTCATGAAGAACATGGAGGTTAGATGAGTGGAGAGGGGACCTTGTAGGATTCTGCTACTTTCTTTCTAGCTGCAAATGCTGGTTGGCCCTTTAATTTAATTCTTTATGTACCACAGTGAGTATAGGGTTTATGTACATAGACTCACCTCTGCAGACAGAAGTGATTATAGTTTCAAACAAGCAGACAGAAAAACCCATTAAAGTTGGTATGTGGGAAATGTGAAAGACAACCTTTCTCTTGATTTATTTTTTTCAAAATGTGTATGTGACAGAGAATATACTAGGAAAAATGGATATGAATAAATATAATTATGGTAGAAATATTCATCTATGCCCTGGGGTGGAGGAGACTACATATCCTCTGTACTATGACAATTGTGACAGATAAGTTTAAAGGATTTAAGATCAAATTAATAAAGAGAACAAGGAAGTCTATAAATATCTGGTCTTATTGTAATTGAGATGGTTAACCATAAAGCAATGAAAGAAAGCCCAAAGAAAACATTCAGTTCACAAGTGGCAAAAATAGTTAAAACTCATATCAGTATAGGCATGGAAATTAAGATTATAAATACTTGTAGGACCAGTAGTAATAACTCTATTTAGTTGTGTCCCAAATACCTAGATGCCATTGCATGTTAGATGTGAATATTAGTGGGCCAATTTATCTGGGTTACTTGACCATAGCAGGCAGTAGAAGAAGGGAAATTGGCATCTAAAATTTATTTCCTTCCCAGATTAAAAACAGAAGAGCCACTAGCCAGGCTGTAACCTAACTAAATTGGTCAGTAAAACCAATCACAGTTTTATAGAGTCTACACTAAAGCTGGGAAAGATAAACTACAACTCAGCAGAAAATTTACCAACATGCCAGAGTTAAGTAAGAAAAAAAAAGTTGCATGATACTTACTGGTAACAGCTAACCTTAATAAAATTGGACATAGCAGTTGAGATGCCTTGCCCATTGGGCCAGATGTTACCAGGGGACCTTGGGAAGTTCTTGCACATGTCTAGAGGGGGAAGAATGTGTGGGACCGGACCCCATACCCCTCTGGCTTTTTTTTTTTTTTGCCTTAACAGCATTACCCAGAAAGTAGAAAACTTGAGTTCAGTTCATTCAATCCAAGTCCAAGTTCTTGGATATTATTGATATACTGACTCTCTATTACTAATCTTCCTTCAATCTTTTGCCTCCATATTTCTCTGGGACATTCTCTTTTTTGATTCCTAGCTGCACTGCCGATCTTTCTCTCTATATTGTCCAGTGTGTCTCTGGTACTTCAGCCTCATTTTATAACACTTCTACCTTCTGGCCCTGACCATGCCTTGTTTCTCATCTGTAGACATCACTTGCTTGCATCCCTCTACATGAATCTGTGCTTCTCTTTGTTCATGGCATCTCACTCCCCATGACCATTTTGATACAATTTTTCTTGCTTTTCCAAACATTCTTCCTGTTTTAAAGCCCACATGGAACTTACTACGTTCTTCTCATTCTTCTCTATGACCTGTTGCTTGTGCTGTGCTTTCCTCCCTCTCTGATCACCCCGGTGACATGCAGACTTTTCTCCTCTTCAACTTTGACTAATATACGAGTGAATTTTTACATCATGTGGGCAATTGGCATCCTCTTTCCAGTTTCTTGAACTCCTCAATGTCAATGGCCTTTATCTCTACTCCACATCAACAATTCTTTCTACTGCAACAGCTTGCTATCTTGTAGACTCTTTGATACTTGAAATTTCAAGTTTGATGACTTTTCTTTATGATGGCAACTTCCCATCCTTCCTGCTTTCTCTTTCACTCCAACACTACCTATCACTACCTATTTGTCAAGCTTCTTAGTTTGTCAATTTTCTTTTGACTTCTTTTCTTTCTAAGCACCAGCCTTAAATTGCTGCTGTTCATCATAACTATTTTCTCACCAATATCTTTATATCTCTCTCCTGCTTATGTTTTTGACACATTTCCTGCACATATCTAACTGCACAGCCAATCTGTTGAATACTGTTGGGGAAAGTCACAAATGATGCATATTTGTATCAGTACAAATTCATGGCTTTTAGTACTCTTGGGATTCAAGATACCCTGCCACTTCTTCTCCTTTCAATTCTTGTCAGTGCTTCTCTTTCCCTCAACAGCTCTGTCCCAACTTCAATGCCTGTTTTAATACCTATCAGTAGATGGGTGACTCTTTTTAGCTACCTTAAATCATGTATGGAACATATTTGTGTTTAAATATAAATAAGTAGCCTTGGTTTCTACTTACAGGAAGTTTGAGATTAATCAGGAGCTCTTTAATTTCTTGTCTCCTCCTTGTCTGCAAACTTGTCATCTCTGTATCCATTCTCTAGACACAAAGGAGGCATTGTCCTCCCTGTTTTGTTTCTTCTGTCTCATTTGGAACCCTGCTCTATCAACAATCTCCCTTTTCTATTGTTTCTAGCTTCTTTCTTCTGCTCCTTCTCTTAGACTAACCTGTGATCAAGTTCTTCCATTCTAGATCAAAACCAGAACAAAACCTACCTTTTATTCTGTGATGCTTTTGAGTTTTTAGATAATCCCTTTTTTTCCTATGATAGCTCATTCTATTTATACCTCATAGTCCCATTCTACTAAACCTATCACAGCCTGGCCTGTTCAGGCCAAGGTCTCTGGTGACTTCCATATTACAGGCACTCTGGGGAATATTCTGTCCATGTGCTATGTCAGCTTCTCTGTAGCACTTGACATTTGGGGCCCACTCCTCTTTTCAAGGCTCACACATCCTTTTCTCTTTCATATCAGTGGCATGAAGTGGTGTGTTGACCTGAATATACCAAGTGATTGCACATATCTCTGCCTTGCCCTGCCTTTCCTCTTCTTGGGATGTTTTTTTCTCCATTCTCCTCTGCCTGGAAAAGTCTCGTTTATTGTTCAAATTCCAGCTTAGATATTACCTCCTCTGTGATACTGTGGCAGACTTAATTTCTGGGCATCGACCTCTTCTTATTACTAAGATTGACTTAGCTGAAGACTTTTTCTATAAGTTGAGCTTCCAAAGTAATCTTTCAGTCACAAAGTCTCCTATTTTAAATAAGAAATAAAAATATAAAAGAAAACTTAGATCTACTTCATTGCTGATAAAACCTTGTTATACATATCTTTCTATTTGCATATGGTGGTAGTATTAATGTAGTATTGGGTTGGCTAAAAAGTCTTCAGTTTTTTTCCTTAAAATAAAAGACACATTTTTCATTGTCACCAATAACTTCATTGATTTGGATATTTTGAGTATGTTGGCTATCTCCTGCATTGTATAACATTGATTATTCTCAATTAATGTCTCAATTTGATCTCTATCAATTAACTGGTCTACCCAACTGTGGTGCATCATCCAGGAGAAATCTCCAGCATGAAATTTCACAAACCACTTTTGACATGTTCAATCAGTCACAGTACCTTCTCAATACAGTGCACAAATCTTTTTGTTTTATGTTTCAGTTGTGTTTTTGCCTTTCTTAAAGTAATAAAATATAATGTGACAAAAATGTCATATATTTTCTTCTATTTTCAATATTAAAATGGCTACACAAAAATTTTAATGTTTTTTTTAAATGCACACTAATATATCAGCTGTTACAATGCAATCTGACAATTGGTTCAAATGAAGTTAAAGACTACTAAGTGCTACTAGAGCCATCTTATGGAAGAAAACCAGATGAACTTTTTTGCCAACCCAATATAATTAGTCATTTCTCTCTCTACCTTCTTTATCTTCTTTATCTTTTCCCTCCATTTTAATGCATTTTTAAAATTAGCATTGACTCTGGCTAATTGACATTGACTTCTAGCATTGAAAATGACCCAACAGAAGTATTTGTTTCAAGACACAAACTAAATTCTTTATTTTTAAAACCTGAGTTGTAAGAAAGCCTTTTGTCCTTACCTTACCAAATAGAATGATTTTAAAAGACATGGTGTTCCTTATAGCAAGGTACATGCCTGAGTTTTGTAGGGGAAGCATAGTATGTGGCTTTAGGTTCAAATATAAATGCAATTATTTTAGGCAAAAAAGATAACAATATTGTCATATTGTTATTTCAAAGGCCAACAATTAACTCCCCAAAATGAATTACTGAATGATATTTCATGAAGTACCTTATATTAGGTTTTAGTTCATAATTTTTCAGGGAAACGTATTAAGTTAGAAAATGGAGCACGATGACACTGAAGTCCTTTCTATAACTGGGCTAGAAAGATCTCTCCAGCTGTGCTCTGGGCTGGCTCCTGTCTCTTCTGTTGCTTATGTATTAATGGCACTGGTGTCACTGATACTTCTGGGCCCCATCGCCATGCAGATTGATGGCAAAAACAGTTCTGGCCAATATGGCTTTTAGATGTCGCCTGTCTAGACATAGTCAGGATTACTGGAAACCTGTCTCTTTTCTTTATTTCATGGATACTTTACCCTTTTGCACTTAAACCTCGGTCTCTAAGGGGACAGACATATCCTTTCAACTTTGATATTTCACAGGGATGATGGGTTTTGTTTTATATTATTATAGCTGGCTACATTTGGCTCTACTCTCTCCTCCCCAATTCCTTCTTAGTTAGTGGAATGGGTTTACCTGGGTGGCTTTGAAGGCCACCCTGAGTGTTTTGAGTATTATCATGCATAATGGGCATAATGCTTTCAAAATGACTCCTTTTTATGCTTTTTTGGGTCAGATTTCTTTCTCCCTATATTCCTTTACTATCATGGTTGGGCAGGGGTACATAGTTTAAATGCTACCTTTGAAGGAGGAGAGCAAGACATGGGGGAGTTCTGTGCTAACAGAAGGAGTGAGTAGAAAACCCCCTGCTTTTGGCTCCAGAGGGATGGTAGAGAATGGGTGAGTCAGAGGTAAAGTGGAGGAGTCAGAATGTCCTTGACGGGGTTTTGTAGTGAAGGACACCCACCACAGAGGGTGGTGGGAGGGTGCCATGTGGAACTAAAGCTGTCTCAACTGCAGTTAGGTTTTCCTATCTACCCAAGTGCCATTTTGAAGAAGAAAAGAAAGAAATCTGAATACTGAATCTTTAAACCAAATGAGATTACTGGTGTACTTCAAGTAACTGTTTAAACTATACTGGTCCTTCTGAGTTCACTAGACTGGACCAAATTTAACCACTATTAACTCTACTGCACTGGATGCTGTGGTCCTGTGAGAAAGGAAGCTTCAAATAGGAAAACAAATTACATTTTTGAACATATGAATACATTTTAAATCATTTGGGACTCTGTTGTATATAGATGAGAAAGCATGTCTTTCTTTTTCCAAAGCAATGAGTCAAATGTAATGAATGTAGGTTGGAAGTATGGGACAGGAAGGCCTTGTCACAAGATGAAATTGGTTAAAATACCCTGAAAATGGAAGATCTATGCACATTAGGACTGAAGAAAGTACTTGGTGGAGTCAAGGCCCCTGAGTGGGTTCTGTTTGGGGACTGACCCTTGCTAAGCAAATGTGTGAGGTCTTCTTTAGCCATTTTGCCCATCAGGTTACATGGACACTGTGGCTAACTCACCTACTTTCATTCCGTACCAACTGATTATTAGAGTCATTTACAGTATTTGTAGCTTCACTGCTAGTAATCAGTTGAGGAATGGATAAGTTTACACTTATTTGAGCTGATTAAAGGCAAGGAAAATCTTCCTTGGGCTTTCCCAAAAAGAAGTTCTTCCCTTAAGAGAGAGAAGTGATAGTTAGCCTAATAATCTGGATGGCAAAGTGGATAGATGATAAATCAGAATTTGGGGTGGCAGGGTTCAACCACTGGATCAATCAGCCCTGACGCCTGCCACGTCTCTGCACTGCTCTAGGATGAGCTAGTGTATTTCTTGGTAGTTTAAGTCACTTATAGATGAGAATCAGTTACTTGCAGTGCCCAGCACTTGACTGAGACATAGGCCATTGGTATTTTTCTCCATGGCAAAGAATGGAACTACCCAGAGAGACAAACCGGTTTTTATCACAGCTTTGGTACCCAGTATACATTCCACAAGACATTTTCCAAACATCTATTTATAATGCTTCCAAGTAGATGGGAAATTTATTAGCTTGGTAGCCTGGACATCTGATTTCATTCCTGATTCTTGAAGTAACTAGGTTGGCAAACATTAGTTTCTTTAGGTTTTTGTTTGCTCAACTGTAGGATGAAGGTGTTATACATGAATCTCAATGGGGGAAGAGTGCTTAAAAGGCAGATTCCTGGAGTCCCCTTTAAAGATTCTAATTAATTTTTAGCAAGTTTAGTATTAAAGGTAATTCTAATGCAAAGTGATTCAAGGACCATATTGAGGAAATCTGAAATGGAGACACTGTAAGATTCTTTCAAGTTAGCTCGGAGTTCCATTTGTCTTGCCCATCAACAATTTTTACCTGTACCATGTGCGTACTTTATTCTTTTCAGTTGTGAAGAGACCATGGGTTCTAATAATGACGCTTTATTGGGATGAATGACCAAAAGTAGGGGGTTATAGAATCACCATGCAGGAAGGAGCCACAAGAGGTCAATGCAGTTTATCTCACTGCTTCTGAGCTAGACTCCATCAAAAATGCCCAGATAAATGGTTATCTGCTTTTGTTCACAGGGATCTCAAGGAAGTGATGTCACAGCTATCCTGGGTGGTTGCTTTATGTAAACTCTTTCTAAACAGACAGGTCAGGGAGTCATGTAGTCTGACTAATCACATAGCCTCATTTGAGCATTTTCTGTTAGCCTGGTATGGCTGCCTGATTGTCAAAGCGTTGGGGAATAAAACAAAACATTTGAAACTAATATTACCTTGAGTGCCATTTAATCACTGGATATTCAAAAAGGAATTCTTTACCTCATTAGGAATAGTGCTTGAACTGGCAATATAAGGAATGCTGGTTAAGTTGAAGTTCACCGTAGAGAGAATTCTAACTAATGGAACTTCTTTATAGTCGGTTTAATTTCCTCCTGCTGTGATTTAAACTGGTTTTCTCTTACACTCCTCTCTGTGGAGTGGACATAAATTTTGATTACCATTCTCTTCATAATAATACTTCACTCTTTTGAAGCGTTATCAACTTTCCCTTCAGACTTCTCTTTGTAAAGCTAAAAAGTTCCACTTCTCCTAACCTTTCCTCATATGCTCTATTTTTTAAACATTCACAGTTTTTATTATGTGTCCCTGTATTGGGTACAAATTTTCCAGGCCATTAAGCAGTGGTGTTGTAAATAACACCAAAATAACAGCTCTGACCACTGAAGGGTGAAGTTTCCATGTATTTCTTTTGTATCAAGTGTGCAGAATAGTGGATGGAGCCTGGGTTCAAATTTCAGGTCTGATACTTTGGCAGGTTATTTAAGCCCTGGCCTCAGTTATCTTGTTGGTGAAATGGGTAAAATAGTGCCTATCTTGTGGGTTATTCAGAGCATTAAGTGAGTGTACGTACCTAAAGAACTCAAAATGACGCTTGGCATGTAGCTATTATTATCACAGAGGGGTAAGTCATGGAAAAAGAGAAAATGCAGAAAGTGTCAGCTTTCTATGATAAAATAAAGCTAGCTTTATTTATACAGAGGTCAAGTTATAAATGGTAAAGATAACCATCTATGGAACAAGAATGTTCACAGTTGGGAGTGAAAAACTTTAATGTTGCGTATGCTGCTGGCTCTCAGGAACATGTTGCAAGGTACTTGAGCTTAGGGCTCTTCTCTTTTACTTATTAGCGATGTGATTCCCTCAAATGTCTTAGGATACAGTGGATGTATCCATAAAATAGGAGTAACAACACATCTTCCTTTTAGTATGTGGGTTTCTAATACTAAAGTTGGGTTAACTGGTGGTTGGGAAAATAAAGCCACAAATAATGACAAGTAATACTCTACTGAAAAAGCAAGGGAGAAAAGATGGAAATATTAATAAATGAGCCTCTGGGCCTCCCCTCTAAATACCAAAATCCAGTATTAGAACCCGAATCCAGGTTGGTTTTATTTTATTTATTTTTCAGGTTGGTTTTAAAAGCATGTTTTTCTATCTTATTTGGAGAGAATGTGGCACAATGGTTCGTTGTGTGTGGGCACTGGCATTGACTTGAAGTTAGGTTCTGACTAGTTAGGTTACTGTTCCTCCAGGGCCTCAAATTGGGCCTCATCTGTAATATAGGAGCATTTATGCAGCTTACTTTACAGGGTTGCTTTAGGGATAAAATGAAAGTATATGTGTCAAACATTTAGCGGAGTGTTGGCACCTTGTAAGTGCTCAACAAACAGTATGACAGTTCTCTATTTTGGGGGTATTAAAAATAATGAACACTTCTTGGTTTTTCTGAACACATGTCATTCCGAATGTTATGCCTGGAGTTTATCTGTGAGACCCTCAGGTTTTGGGAAGTGAAGGTTCAAGTGATGACATAGGGCTAGGGAGTGGATGGCAGTGTCTCCTCTCCAAATCTGAACACATTTGCGCAAGTGCTGTCTTGGTGCGGGGTAGAGGGCAGGGCCAGAGGAGAGCTGAGGTGGGGGAGGCAGAATGGGAAGCCACATGTGATAATGCAAACCACATTTCCTGGCTCAGCCACTTAGTTCTTTCCCTTGGGAAATTTTTACTGGTATTTTGCCTTACTGTGAGTCTTTGCACTTCCTGTTATGAACTGGTTAAGAAGATAATTATAATATGGTTATGGGAAATGGTAATGAAATATACCTTCTATATAGCAAAGGAACAAGACTTCTGCCATTTGGGAGAAACAGGAAAAGCAAGCCCCCTTTCTTACAGTAACACTTATTATTTTTAAAATTATAAAGTAGTAGTATCTTATTTTATAAATTTTTGAAATACATAGATTATAAAGATTATTAAAAAGACAAATGTTCTCACCATTTAGTGATAATTACAGCTCATATTTTATCAAGATTTTGTTTTCCTTTTTCTCAGTCTTCATGATTATGTATGTATTTATGCATATATTTTAAGTATAGCATATGATATTTAAATGTTTTACATAATATTAAACATTTTATATAATATTTAAACAAAATCTGAATCAAATGCACATATATAAAAATATACTTATATACATATATACATATATTATTTTACATTCTACTTTTAGTAGAAATGTATGATAAACATTTCTTCATATAATTATGTTTTATATTTTTTGTGTTTGTAATATAATTTATGTAGTCAAGTTGACATTTATGTTATTTCCATTTTTTAAATGTTATAAATGAAGCTGCTATAATCATTCTTTCACAAAAATTTCTATGCACATCTGTGGTTATTTCTTTGGGATGAATTTCTCTCTAAATATGTTAAAATTCCCTACATGTTGCCAAGTCAACCTCTAGAAAGACGGTGGCATATTATAGTTTGCTAACAACATATGAAAGTTTTTATTTTACTTCTTCATCATAAATTAACATGATTATTTTTGATCTTTGTTAGTTTTATAGTTTCTCATTGTTTTCATAATGTGTGTATCTGTGTACATGTGTCAGGTTTTGAAAAATAGGTGGATTTGAAAGGATTGTTGCCTATCTGTATTTCTTTAATTTGTTAATTTCTATTAATATAATTTGACCATAAGTTGAATGTTTTTATTATTTTCTTGTGAGTCTCTCTTTCTATGTATATATATATACACTTGTATATGTACATTTACATGTCTATTGAGCTTATACTGCCTATCACAAATGTTACATTTTCCCTTAGTTTTTTCATTGCTTTTGTACTTTGTTTATGATATTATTTGATATGACTTTTTTCGATTTAGTATATTCAACTCTAGCTCTATCAATGCTTGGTGTTTTTAATGCTTAGAAATTCCTGAGCATTAATGTTCTATTTTTTTAAAAAAGCAAATTTTATGGTTTATTTTTATTTGTAAGATAAGACCATTTAATTTATCTTGAATTTATTTTGGTGTAGAGTATAAGATAGCATGCAAATTATCAATCTTTTTGTGCAAACCTAAAGGATTTTTTGTTTGTTTTCTTGTCTTTTTGGTAAGAAACAAAGGTTTCCCTAAGCCAAGCAAAGATTGTAGAAGCAAAGCAATCTGCCTCTGAGGCACTGTCAGCCATGTGAGGTGAGACAGAAGGGGTCAGTCACTGGCCTCTGACTCTAGGGGGTCTTCAGCTACCGGCCAATGTTGCTGTAGCAGAGCTGGCCTGTTTCCGTATTAAGAGAGAGGCATTTAGACACTTAGGCTCTCAAGGTTCCTAGTAAAGTCATAGAAGCAACAATCTTCTGTCGATTGAATTTTAACTTAATTTAATTTAATTTCCTTGGCAATCACAGATGGTGTCATCCCATAGCTAGAGGCTAAAAAGGGGCACTCTACAAAACGAACGAAAACATATTGAATTATAATCAGAAGCACAAGCAAATGGAAGCAAAAGTGTGACTAGCAACAATGAGTTGCAGTGTGAATTCTCAGTACAGCCAAGGGCGGAACTGGTCCCCATCAAGTGCTTTGTGTGAGTTTCAACAGCAGCAGTGATGTCACCTAGGAAGACTCTGCTCAGGGATAGAATCCACAAGGGAGGGTTCAAAAATGTTAAACAAAAATGATGAAGGAAAGCATTAAGGTGTACTTCAATGAGTAGAATCAATACAGTTAAAATTGCATTTGATTGGGAACAACAGAAAATGTTTTTTTAGCTGAGAGTAGAATTTTATCTCCGTCCAAAGCAGCCGGCACAAACACCTTGGCTTTGTTGATTGTGCTTTGGCTTTGCTATATTAACATATTTATTGCAGGAAAAATAACCATTTTTTGATGTTTGACATTTCATGTTGCCGGAAATTACAAGGCTCTCCATTTCTGATGAAAAGGTAGGGGTGGGCAATGGGTCTCATGTGGGCAGAAGGCATTCACTCCACTGAGTTATGCAGCAGAGTCAGACAGGAGGGGGTTCTGAATCATCTTAGGACCTCTGCCTCCAGATGTGTTATTTATTCACCCAGTTAACAGCCATTTCCTGTAATCAGTAAAAGCTGATCAATCGTCCCTGATGAAGATGGAGCCAAGAGGTTTCTGGCCAGGGAAATGTCTGTGTCGCTTCTGATCTACCCACATGATGGAGTGGAGGGGAAACAGTTACAATCTCCCTTGCTGGAAAACACACTGAGCTCTCACCCCATCTGCTGTGGTCCTCTTTGTTGCAGGGTGTTGGAGCTCAGGCCTGGGCTATTTTCTGATGCAACCCTGATACGATGATGCTCTCTTTCTGTCAGTCTTGGCTGTATTTTGGATGTTTCAAGCCATAATCACTGGGATATGAACTCACCATTGTTCATCCCCCCGCCCCAGTTTTGGTGAACAAATGGTATGTTTCCATAAAATTTTGTTAAAATGCAACCCAGATAAGGAAGTGTATCTAAAGGTGGCTGTCAAATATCTACCCCCCTTTTTAATAGAAAACCGGCACTTGGAAATTCTCAAATTGTACTATTTTCTATACCCTTGTAACAGGTCAGGTGCCAAAGCTTGATGAACGAGATAGACTTGCACAATGGGATCAAAGGGCCAGCCAGCCCAGTTCATTTCCAGAGGAAAAGCTTACTAGTACACAAAAGGACTCGGCTTGAAACCAATCCTTTCCTGAAGTACAAATACAAGAGAAAGGACATCACCAGGAACAGTTATCCCTATGGTTATAGTAGTTTTATAAGCCAGGCCTGCTCATGTAGGAGTAAATTATTTGATGAACCAGGCAAATACAAGCCGTTCATTTGGATGAAAAGGAAACTCTCATTCAAACTATATCTTGAAAATTATTATATAATTCAGGTGAAAGCAGCCTTTTCTCTCTTCTGAATTATTTAGGTAATTGATTATGTCCATCTGTTCCTCTTCAGAGAACTCAAGGACCAAATGCTTTTTTGGCTCTCCTTTTCTGTTCTTCTCTTTTATGTGGCCTACCCTTGTCTGAGTCAGGAGGTTCTGTGAATAATCACCCACCAGCTGTCACTGGTTCTATTTTCACCTGTTCTATTTGCAAATCTGAGCAAGCCTAACCTGCCAGGGTGGCATTCCCCAACTGGTGGAGACTACCTAAGTGGTTCTTCAGCTATGAGATTATTCTATCACTGGCCACTTTAAAGGGTGTGATTAGTCTGCCTTTTGGGTATGTGCAATCTAATTGGTGGTGCAGACAGAATTTTATTCACAGGACAGAGCTTATTACAGGGCTGCTTGTCTTGGCACATGGAAATTCAGAAACCTGATTGTGGTGATTCTGGCCAGAAGAGTTATTTATTTTTAAGTGGTAACTCCAATGTCACCATAGCTGTTTTTTGCCTGCTTGCTTTGGTACTATCCCACGTGATAATGGAGCACTTCAAACTGGAGAAAGTAAATGGAAAAGAATCAGGATCTGGCTCTGCTCATGGAAATAGCCTGTGTCTCAAAAGGGTCCCCTACCAGCTGAGTGCTAAGACCCCAGTGCAAATATGTGAGCCCGCTCATGGAGTAAATGATCCCCAGCTAAAATACCTAAGTGGATGCGGTGTTAAAATGAAAGTATTAATTTTTATATAATTTAATTTTGTAGCCAATACTCTAAGTAAGATGTGTGATTGATATGTATACAGAAGGTCTCTAAATTTGAAACCCAAACCCTTGGGTTCATGTGGCCCCTCTGATAATTATTAGATGCACAGCCTTTGATAAACCACGTTATTTCTCTGGGCCACGGGTTCTCCATTTGAATCTCTCTGGGTTGCCATAAGATTTGAATGGGAACCTGAAAACACTTAGTGACCTGTAAATAAGCTACATCACTGTATAACAAAGGAATGCTTGGTTTAGAATAATAACAATGAGCACTGAGCACCCACTATATGTCAGGCATTGTTCTAACTATTTCATATCTGGTCACTCAATTGTCATCACAACCCCTGTGAGATGGACACTGTCATTATTTGTTCCACTTTTCAGATGGAGACACTAAAGCACAGAGAGGTTAAATAGTTTGTCTTAGGTAACCCAGAGAAGACCCTGGCTCTGGAGCTGAGATCTTAACTCTTTTACCTATACTGCCTCTCTAGGATTAGTGGACTTTGGTAAGTGGGTATAGGCCTTTGAGAAGTACCAGCCTAATCCTTGTTTTGGCTAAATTGGCTGGCTGGCTGGTCTAACTAACAAATACCTACTAACTCAGGGATGCCTAAGGCCTCAATTATGTGGGACCATTGGTCATGGTAGCTGCTGCTATCAGTGTAGCCATCTGAGTCTCCCTCCACCTCTCTCCTAGCCTCTCACCCACTCTCCTGGCTCTCCCAGCTCTCCCAGGAAGTTATTGTGTAATAATGGCAGACTGTGTGAGAGATGGGGGAACAGCCGTGGAACCCTATGGGGCTGCTTTACAGATCTTCCTTGAATTTGTCCTTTTTTTCCTTATTTTCAGGATTCAGCCATGATTACTGCCCCCTAGGGGAGCAGGAATCTGCATGACATCCTGTACTTCCCTTGGGGTGCAGACCACCTTCCTCTTGTCTTCAGGAGTTCCCAGGTGATTCTTCCTGATCTAATCCAGGCCTTTCTATTAGGGGCTTATCAACTCAAGTCCAGGAAACCCAAGGATTGACTTTCCCTGGACCATCTTTCTTGAGGGAAAAGACAAATCATTAGGAATTTTGAACATGTGTCTCTTAAATCCATGCTACTTTGCTACTTGCTGTGCCTGAAATTTCACATGATAAATCATGAGATCTTGGCAAGATTCTGCTTGTTTGCCAATGAATTTTGATTTGGCTTTAGAACAGTGGGAAGTGCAAAAATACAATTAGGTTTGAAAATTATTCAAGAATCGTTTTAATGTAAGATTCACAGCCTGGAGAAGCAAGCCGAGAGATTGCTCTGCTAACCCATATAGATTTCTTCTCCCTATCAGAATTTAACTACTTCAGGGTGGCTTTTGATTACAAAAAAGATGTAAAATTTTTTTAGATTGAGATCATTTGTGAACTGACATAAATTATTGGACAATTAAGCTCGTATTTGCTTAATGGTTTAGAGAGATATAAAAGGGTAATTGAGATTTTAAATTTCATGTTATGTGACATCTGAAAACTTATCTTGGTTTACTTTATAAAATATTTTAACTTCATTATAAAAGTAATAATGAATAATAACAGCTACTATTTATGAGCCACTTTCCCTGTATTAGAAACTTTGTATATAATCTCTGCTATTCATCCCAGCCATTTTTGCAAGCTAGAGATTATAATTTTTTACTTTATTTATGATAAAATTTATTGTACCTTCAAAGAAGGTAAGTAACTTGCCCAGGGTCACAGACTTGGTTAGCAGAACTGGAATTCAAATTTTAGACATTATATCTCCCACCCCACAGTATCTCAGAGCTGCTGGTTCCTCAGAAGGAAGGAGGTATAGAACTGAAGATATAGAACTTCAGTCTCAGCCCTTCTCTGACATTATTAATTAGTGATTAGTTAGTGATATCAGAACCTCATCCTGTGTTTGGCCAAGGGCAGCTAGGATCAGCCAGAAATCTAAAAGGGCCTCAAGAGAGATTTCCAGAATAGGCCCTTTTCACTGGATTAGTGGAATAGCAGAGCATAATGGGTAAGAGTTAAAGTTTGGAATTACCCAGATTTGGTTAATCCTAGCTTTATCAATATGAGCATTTCTCACCCTCTCTGAATTTTAGTTCTTGAGTTGTAAGTAGTTGTAAGGAGCATAACAATTGTATATAGTTTATGTGTATTAAGTAAGAGATTATAGGTAAAGCATTTAACATGATGTCTGCCATGTGGAAGGCTCAATATTGTCATTCCTTATTTTTGTTGTGTGTTGCTTTGGAGAGAGAAAAGCTCACAGTTGGCAGATGTCATCTCCATTGCCCAGACTATAGCTTTATTCACATTTTCCCTTGTTCCTCCTATGTACAAAAACTCCTTAAATAGTTAACACTGTGTACCTTTGAAGAAGAGAAGGTGAATTTTAGCTGGTCTTGATGTATAATTTTATTGAATACTTTCAAATACACCATGCGTATATCATTTCATGTAATCCTCACAATGAGAATGGATGGTCTATAAGCAGGTGTCATGTTCCCATTTTCGTAGAGGAGGAAGTCTGGGTCCAGCTCAAATTATTCACTGAAGAACAAACACATTGCTAACTAATGGTAAAATCAAGACTTGACTCCAAGTCTTCAGACTTGACCTCTAACTTTTTCTTTAGCACACAAGGCAGGGTTTTGTAAAATCCTCCAGGTGATTGGTGATACCACCAGTATTAGGTTAATAAACATTCACACTGCAACTGTTGTGTGGAGCACTTTATACCTATGATCTGATTAAGTCCTCAGAACAGCCCAGGCCATGGATACTGCTATACAGGTGAGGAAACTGCAGCTCGGAGAGGTACAGTGGCCCCCGGTCACATGTTACATGAATGTGAAGCTGTTTGTCTTCAATACTGAGATCTCACCATACTATACTCTCTCTGGTGTAATTCCTTGTGGAATCAAGCCTATAGATCTGAGTAAGGAACTCAAATCTATGGCTATGAGACCTATGTGTTGGTCTTGCTCATGTTGCTGGGGGCATGGCCTCTTCCTTGGATTGGGTCCCTCTCTAAAAAGAAGAGGACATGGAACCCTGGGGGCATGGACTGTGGCTGGAAGCTCAGAATAACCTGAAGATGTGGGGAAACCTATTCTTTTTATATTCAGGTGAATGTGGAAATAGTATGGAATAAGGTACTAAATTTACATGATATTAAAGAATAAACAGGAGACTTTAATTACACTTTGGGCTTTTAGGTTCTGTTTATGAATCCCCTAGGGACAGGAGCTTATTGGCCAATGCTATGAAGGCTACTTTGGTGCAAAAGTTTTGGAAATCCTGACTCAGCCAGTGCACAGAGTCTATTCCCTGCTCTGGCAAATGATGAATGCAAAGATCACTGAGCTGCAATTGCTTTTTGCACCTCATTGCAGCAAGAAGCTGTTGGCCATTGATTAGCAATGGGCACATTTTTCACCAAAGGCTTTGCCCTCCCTTTGCTTTGCTAATCCTGTTTGCAAGCATTTCCCCATAGAGATCGCTACTTCCTAATAATGAATAAGCTTGCACTTGTGAGTTCAAACTGGCAAATTGCCACCAGACATTTATTAGCTCTGGATTAATGGATCAGGACTCAAACTTTCTAGTTAAAAGAACAAGACAAGCCCTCAGGATTCAAGACTCTTAAAAAAAGTCTCTATTCACTTGGCATTACCATTTTTTGCAGTCCTGGCAGTTAGTTTTTATTTTTTTCTTCCCCTCCCTTGTAGAGTTTCATTTGTAAATAAAGCTGTGAAAAAAAGCCTTATTTTTTCAATAATTTTTGGAGTGAGGAAAAGGGCCAGCCCTGGAAAATGTTCACACTGTGGTCTTGGGAATTCCTGAATGGGGCCGGGGTTCTGGCAGAAGTTACCATTTAATGTGTGAAGTACTGGAATGTATTAGAGGTGAACATGGCCACTACATGGGGGTTTGAAAAGGCAGGAGGAGTCAAGTGGTCAGCCTGGAGAAGAAGAGAGTCCAGTAGCTATGTGGATTGCCTGAGGACTGCAGGCAGCCTGACCTAGGGGAAGATAGTCACTCCTTAGTACACCAGACAGCTGAACAGGGTCCTCTGGGTGGGAGCCTTGGAAGACAGATTTTGAGTCAGAAAGAGGATAGAGTTTCTAGAATAGTCAAAGAAGCTCAAAGTCATAATAGCTGCTTCAGGAAGTTTTAGATCTTATTCTAAGAGGAAAAGGGGAGAAGAGGAGAAGTTTACTTCAAAGAACATGTATTGTGCACTGGGACTTTCTTTGATTAACTCTTTTAATCTCAACACCACTGCAAATGTCCTGCTGTCACTCTCATTGTACCCAAAGGGAAAGAGTTGAAGAGCTGTGTTAGGGATGACTGATGAGTGAGAGGAGCAGGTTCCCTGGGAGAGAGGAGGCTAGATGGTGGGGTGGGAAGGAGACCATGTGGCATTCAGGTTTTCAAAATGGGCAGGTTAGCTAAGGGCTAAGTGGTGATACTTAGACTTTCCCACTGGCAGCTTAAGTGACATAGAATTGAAGGTTGTTCAATTTGGAGTGATCAAATAGCTGTGAGCCAGGGTCATCTATGTGGATGCTGAAGCCATCAACAAAGATGCAGAGAATTATGAGAACACAACTGGAGTCATAAGGGAGAAGGTACAATCACCATCCTACAGCTTCCAGGATGGAGGTGAAAGAAGTACTGGCTTTAGAAGAAGAGAGATTATTGATATTTTGGTAGAGAAACAATGATCTAGAAACTGCCTCAGGAGTTCAATAACCTGTCTGCTTCCTACCAATATCCTAAACATTAATTGTTTCAATGTGCAGAATTATTATGCTTAAAGTCAGTGAGACCAAAATGGGGCAAAAAAATGAAATGTAACTTCTGTCCTCAAGGGTCTGCATTCTAATTATGTAGACATGTCATGTACTCACAAGCAAAGGATGTGGGTCTTTGGTTTAGACAGAGGAACCTTTTGTACTTTTGAGTTTGGGCCTTGAAGGAGTTAGCTAAGGATGAGGCAGATGGGCACTCAAGGATTTCATTGGAGGGAAGTGGCAATACCACTGAGGGGATGATCGGCAAGATGTGTTCAGAGGGTGGTCAGTGAATTTCCTGGAGCAGAGGGGACTTAGTAATTAGCATTATCTGAAGGAGGGCCTTGAACCTTACTCAAATGAAGCTGAGAAGCTTATATTTAACCCTGATTCTGTGGTAATGGTCCCCAGTGGAGGGGAAAAAGATGGAAAGATCTTAGTCAAAGGATAATTGCTCATTAGGGTGTAATTGAAAGGAAAATTCATCTTCTCTCAGTGCTTCAGCTACTACTTTTTGGTAGATGATTTTCAAATCTGTATTGTTAATGCCCACGTATCCCTCACAACCTTCACTACCTATTTCACTGATACCTATGTTGCCAAGTCAAATGCTAACATTATTCTTCTGCATAACCCCTTCTTCCACGGTCATGTTTTCCTCAGTGGCTCTGCTATGATCTGACACTCTTTAAGAATGATTCATCTGAGGTTATTTCCAAACTGCCTCTCTTCCTACTTTTGACATTTAATAGTTGATTATTGTGTGTCAAACACTGTGCTGGAAAAACTAAGATGAATAAGTCTTGATACCTGACCTAGAGGAGCTACCATGTTACCCGAAGGAAACTGTGGGAGGCACACTTGGTAATGGTGACAGAAGATGTCCGGGGGGTGGCATCTGGTAGCCTGGGGAAGGGAGGCAGGAAGAGTCACTTGAAGGCAATATCCAGAGCAACAGTGAGGGGAGAAGGGAAAGGTCATTTCAAAAAGAGGGAAATAAACACACAAACCGAAGAGATGAGAACAGTGACTATTTTTGGAGAATCAGGTGAGGCAGGGAGTGTTCAGAAATGAGGCTGCCTGGTTAGCCCTCACCCAGCGATTCCTACCCTGATAATTTCTATCCATTTTCCCAGATATTATCTTGACAGAGCTGGATTATCTTATCACTGAGGCCACCAAGAAACACATTTAACCAATTTCTGTGCCTATAGCTCATTCTAATCTTTAGTTCTTACAATTCCAAATAATGCCACTGAAAAGAGTCCCAAATCTCTTTTGAATTACGTATAACATCCCATTATTGTTTTAAGATCCTTTGCTGAATGCTTCCTTTCCCCACTCTGTGTGTTATCTAGCTGTTAGCATGATTCCAGTTTGTGTGGAGTGGGGGGGACCTTGATGAGGTCATCTTCTTTTTCTAAATATTTTATTTTTATTGATTATATATATATATATATATATATATATATAGAGAGAGAGAGAGAGAGAGAGAGAAAGAGACATCAATTAGTTATTCCATTTATTTATGCATTCATTGACTGATTCTTGTACGTGCCTGACTGAGGATTGAACCCATACCTTTGTCATATTGGGATGACGCTTTAACTAACTGAGCTACCTGGCCAAGGCAAGGCCACTTTCTTGTTCCTGATCCCACACCTGCAGCATCCACCACCCAGTTCTCAGCCAGAACACTGACTGTCTTTCCCACTGTCAAACCAAGGCCATACCTTCCTTCAAATCCCATGGAGACACCAACCTTTCACCAACTGCTTCTGCCTAGAGTTGGTCACTACTTTTGGATTTTACTTTTGAGTATTGATTTTTTTAAAGTCCATAAAAGGATCATTTTTATCCCATTTTTGAACTGCAGAAGAAATTATTCATATTATTTGATGCTGCTTATATGATATGTAAAAAACTCAGGAAAATGTTTGTTTCTCTTGATTAAGGATATACTTTCTTTTATCAGATAATAAGAACAATTTATTTTTTCCCTTTAGTTTCCTTCTGGAAGGACAGACCTAGCTTTAATGTTTAACTGTAGTAACTACATTAGGTAAATTTTTAGCTCAATATAGTGTTCTGACCTTTGTAACACATGGTGCTGTTCAGCAGATTACCTCAAGCATGAACTTCTTGTCATTAGAACTGTATAAACCAGATTGGAAGACCACTTTCCAGAAATTTTTTATACCATATTTTATACCTGAATGCCTTCAGTGGAAGGGACAGAGAGGTTTAGTAACAGCTAAAGTAGTAAGCAGTGGAGTAGAGGTTTAAACCCAGAAAATATGACTCTCTAGTTCTTTCTCTTAACATTTATGTCATTCTGCTTTCCCAGGTGATGAAAAAGAAGGATCTAAAATGGTTAATGACATGAAATAAAAACTACAGAAAGCAATTCTCTATCAGGGTATATATTTGAGGGTATATATTTAAAAATATACTGTAATTCCAACTCTTTATTCTGTATACTTGATGTTGTTAATCAATTACAATCTTATGTAATACTCCCCAGGGTCATATTTAGAATGTGTATATTCTAAGTGAAATGTTCTTCTTTTGCAGAAAAATGAGGAAATTAACTAGATACTTTCTAGCAGATGATGTTCAAACCTGTATTGTTAATGCCCCCATTTCCCTCTCAACCTTCACTAGCTGTTTCAGAGATACCTACATTGCCAGTGATACCTACCCCATGGGTCACATTCTAAAATCCTCTCATAAGTCAAGGCATTGAAAATGCATTTTATACATTAATTAATTCAATTAGCTCAGCAAATATTTATGGAGAATTTTTTACATGCCAGGCAATGTTAATGGCATTAGGGGTGCAGCAGTGAACAAAACTAACAAATATGTCTGCCTATATGGAGCTTGGACTATAGGAACACAGGCAATACATATTAAATATAACAAATGAAAATATAGTACATTAGAAGATGGTAGGTGATATGGATACTGAGGTGGTCACTGTAGACTTTATTGGGAAGGTGACAGTTGAGTAAAGACGTGAAGGAGGTATGGGAGTATGCTGGCTATGTGGGAGTAAAGAACATGTCAGGCAGAGGGGACAACCAGTGCAAAGGCCCTGAGGTAGAAGCATGCCTGATGTGTTTGAGAGATACCAAGGAGGCCAGTGTGGCTATAGCAGAGTAAATGAGGGGGCAGTGGTAGGAAATGAGATGAGAGAGATAACTGGGCCCAGGTCATTCAGGCTCTTGTAAGCCATTTCAAGGACAGTTTTAACTCTGAGTTAAATAGGGATCTATTTAGAGGGTTTGGAGTATCACATGACATGACCTCTTTCTGGCTGCTGTATTGAGAAGTGACTTTTTGGGACAAGAATAGATGCTGTTAGATGATTATGACAGCAATTCAGGAGAGATGATAGTGCCTCCCAAGGTGAGGTATTAGAAGTAGCCATATTCCGGATATACTGTGAAGCCAGCAGAGTTTCCTGACAAACTGGATGTGGGGTGTAAGGGAGAAAGAGGAGTCAGGAATGATGCCAAGGAGGGAATGCAGTTGGCATTGGCTAGGGTGAAGGAGGACTACCAGGAGTTTGTCTTTAGACATTTTGATTTTGAAATATCTATTAGATCAAGTAGGCAGTTGATCACTGAGTCTGGAATTCAGAAGATGTCTGGCAGTTGTTGACAATTAGTATGTGAAGAATAAGATTTGATGACACTAATAAGGAAGTAAAGGAGGATAAAGAATAGAAAAGAACCAGGTTACTTCAACAGTAAAAGTTTGGGGAGAACTGAGAAGGAGCCACCAGTTAATAGGAGAAAAACCAAGAATGTATTCTGGAAACCAGGTGAATACAGCATGTCAAGGAGAAGAGGGTAACCAACTATGTCAAAACCAGTGCTAGATCAGGATGACCACTGTATTTAGCAACATGGAAGTTATAATGACTTGACAGAATATAGGAAGGAAATATGCATAATGATAACAGGGTTGGGCAAGACTATTTTATTTAACCCTTAATGAATTTGCACCATAGCCATGCTAGGCTATTTATAGCCACATTTTTCATGGAAAATTTGCTTAGCAATGCAATGAACAGGTATTTATTGACTGTCTACTGTGTGTTCAACATTCTGTGCAGTATTTCTGAGCAGGTTCAGGAGTGTGTCTTATACTGCACCATACAATGGAGACTGGGGGAGAGGTATGACTTAGTTGAAAAGGAAAGAAACAAGAATGTGAACTCTTATCAGTGGAGCAGACAGGGTCTCAGCCTCAGCTCTTCCAGGTGTGAAGAGCAAGGCATCTGGGAAGATGAGCAATGCTACCCATGTATTTTCCCACATTCTTGTTGGGCACTTGTCCTTCCAGGGAAATATATTTGAGCAGTGAGTGAACAAGTTTAATACAACATTTGACCTTGTGGAGGTCTTTTTGTTTGGGTAAGTCACAGCTGGCCCTATTCTGTTTTCTTGGTGTGGTTAACACCATGGCTAGGGGAGGAGTAGTGGTGAGAAAACTCTAAGATAGACTAGGACAGGGAAGTAGGGCAGATTCTCAATGAAGGCAGATGCCCATGTAGCTTTTCAGCAGAAGAGATTCTAAGGGGAAGTACAAGGAGGCATTTTAGGCTGTGTCAGGAAGCTCTGATATAAAGCAAAAGCAAACATTTCTGAAACTTAAGTGATAACAGAGGCATATTGAACACTTATTAAGTAGCAGGCACTATACTAAGTGTTTTAATCTTTTAATGCATTTATACTGATGTCATTAATTTTTGAGGGAGATATTATTACTATCCCTATTTTTAGATGAGGAATCTAAGGAAACAAATGCCCAATGTCACAGGACTACTAAAGGCAGAGAAAAAAATTGAAACCCAGGTGATTTGATTCCAGGTGATTTGCAGCCTTACCACCATATGATACTGTCTCCCAAGAAGCTGTGTGTTTTGGCCAAAGTACCAAAAAAACACCCCAAAACCCCAAAAGCAAACCTCCCCTCATAACATTATTTGAGTATTCTAATATACTGCATCTCTTTTTTTTTTGTAAAATGGGAAACAGAAGTCAAATGCATCATCCCAGGTCACATGGTGGATAAGGGGGCAGAATGGTCATTTAAGTCAAATCAGTCTTGTTCCAAAACCTGTGAAGGGCTTCCTAAGACAGTGGGCTGCTTCTAGTGGGAGCAGAACTGATTTCAGAGTTTCAGGTAGGGACAGGTCTGCAGATGGCCCTGTCTACATAGATTAGTGGTCAAGTGTGAATGACAGAGCCTTTACAATCAGACTGAACTGGGCATGAGTCCCTAGCTGTCCCTTCATAAAGACTTGCCCTTGGGCACTTCAACTTCCTTGGAACTCCAGGATGTCCTCTTGAAAATAATAAAGTATCCACATCATAGAGTTTCTGTACCTAAATTTTAATCTTAAATGAACATAGTGAAAATGTGCACAATGAAAATTTCCTCAATTGTGGTGGATGTTCTTATTTTATATCCAGATTGACATCGCAGTGCTGTACAAGTGACTACATTGTCCAAGTTCCAGACAATACCAGGATTTCAGAATAAAACCCACAGAATTCTCTGGAATATCATTCTTTGTAACTGAACTTAATGTGGTAATTGCTGTACTTTCTGTGTCTTGTGTTCAGTAACTTCAAATTTCAAATGCTAAGAATGGAAACAATACCAAATTCTCTGATAAAGAAAGAGGAGGAAAAAGCCTATTAGTTGTTTTGTTTTTCTGAAGGTCTGTGTGAATTTCAAAATATAGCAAATCATTTGCCATGGGAAATTGCAAAGTAAAACTGAAATGATTACTGACTCTCTGAGTTAAATACCAATTGATTGTTTTTGTAACCAGCCTCTAACTCATCAAAAATTATGGGTTTCAATATCAGAAGGGAATACGATATCCCTATCACTAAGCGATGTTAATATGGCCCGTGTGGGAGACTGGGGAATTGATAATCCCATAGAGAAGGTCTGGTCTGGGAGCCATGGTGTTGTTGTACTGGAGTCTGTTTGGACAAACATGAGATTTATGAAAGGAGATACTTTTACCCTCTTTTAATGGGCAAAAAGGAAGACTGTTCTTCTTTTGTCACAATATTTACTGGGAGATTCTGTTGTGCCGTTCTCCATACATAATATGAACCAAAGCCATAGGATAAAGATTAGTGGTGTGGAAATTTGCATGCTATGATAGTTTCATGAACTGAGGAAAGTCACTTTACTGCTATGAACTTCAGTTTCCTGGTATGTAAAGGTGGTTTTATAGGTACTTGTTTAAGCCTTATAATAACCCCATGATATAGATACATTTTCACCTCTATTTTAGGTATTTCAGTCTCAAATTTGATGTCCTTCCCTACAGCATATTTAGCTTCATGGAGCTCTATGGGAAACAGAATTACTTAATCAGAAAGGATTCTAGGGAACCACATGTGACAGTGTTTCCCCATTTTAAATTCAGTGCTTTCATCTTCACTTTCGTGCTTGGAGTGGAAGGGCCTTGGCAAATTCCAGTCCTTTGCATTTTTGTTTTGCTATTTATGCTGAAACAGTTTATCTGTGATTCAATGTGCATTTGAATAATGACCATAGTGCCATTTCTTTTCAGTGTTTACCTTTTACATAATCAACAAAAAACTTAATTTTACAGGTTGTAGCTTGCATCTCAAATTCTGTTAGCTTCTCTCTGCAGTTAAAGTGCTTACATTTTAACTCTATTTCCGTTAATTAATACATAGATTTGGTGAAATGCATTCTGTTTTCTACATATAAATCTTTTAAACTAGAAACTGGGAGACCAAAAGGCCTTAATTGTTATCATTATTTCTATAACCGACACCTTAATTGTCATGAGTATATTTTGAGCATGATATTTAAAACTAGGAGTGTATTTTGAGCATTCAATCATTCGTCATATATGTATCAAGAATCTGGAACTTATAAGAATTAACAATAGTAATGGTAATATCAGTAAAGATAATGGTGACATTGGTTGAGTGAACAGCATTGTGCTAAGTATTCTACACAGTTTATCTAGTTTTATTTAATCCCCATAATGACCCTCTGAGATTCTGTTATTACCTCTATGTTGTCACACATCTATATCTTCCTGGGCCTGGCTTGAAATACAAGCTCTTGTTTCCTGCTCTTAGTGCCAACCCTCCAGAAGATTCCCAATACATTTTTAACCCCTCTAACTTGCCCTGCCTTTCTCCCCTGTGTCTCTGTTCCCTTCTTTGCACTTCTCTACAGTGTTTGTCTCTGCTCCTCCCCGTGTGTTATAAACACTCCTCCTTCCTCATTACTCTGTCCTAAGGTGGACTTTTGATTCCCAAATCTATTTTAGCCCTAGACTGATGGTTCTGAAAAAGAGTTTGAACAACACCTGGGACATCTTTGACCAGGGCAAGAGGGCATCCTTCACCCACCTGGTTAGTTGTTTAAATGTTTTGGCTGTTCTTTCTTCCCTGTCCAGTCCCTTATTCCCTCTCTCCTCCAGTCGTCATCTCCATCACCCCCCTGTGCTCAGGAAGAGCCTTGCCTTGTGTTTCTCAGATGTCCTTACTCCTGCTGACTTCTCTCCTGGAAAGCCCTTCCTCTCCCTTTCTAATTATTAAAGTTGTATCTGTTTTTCTGATCCTAGCTGAAATAGCAATATCTTCTACAGCTTTACCTGTTCTCCAATAGGGTGCAATTTCCTTTCCCTTTAAATCCTATGGTACTTTGCCTGCATCTTATATCTTATAATAATAGTAGTGGTGATGTTGGTGATAATGATGAGAAGGAGGAGGAGGACAATGAAGAGGAGGAGCAGAAGGAGAAGGAGAGGAGAGGGGGAGGAGGAGAAGGAGGAGGAGGAAAAGGAGATTAGGACAAAGGAGAAAGAAAAAGAGTAAGAGGAGGATGAAGAGACCTATGATATGTCATGTGCTCTATATGTAACATCTCAGTTAATCCTCACAGTGACCCCAGAGTTTACATATGTTATCACCTTTTACAAAAACTGAGGCTTAGAAAGGGCATGTGCATGTCCATATGCTACCCATTTAGGAGGTTGTCATCTCTGACTGCAGGGACTGGGTCATCTCAGGGTCCCTCAGTGCCTTTCACAGTGCCTTGCATCCAGAAGGTTCTCAGCGATTATTTTTTGATTGAGTAAAAGAGGTAATTAACTAATTAATTAACAAGTACTATACCTACAATACCTACATACAAGGGTTGCTTTTCCATGTTTTCTGCCCCTTCTCCTGATCTTTCTCTTCGGATTCTCATGTGTGGCAGAGGCAATCCCACATGTTCATACAGGAAAGCTACATGTTTTCTTGCTTTTTTGTGAGCTATGTAACTGTATTCTGCCTGATCTTATATGGGTGGATATGACATCTGCATTTCTAGTCGTAGCCTTTAAAACTCCACCAGATCATTCCTGTTCTCCCTCTTCTGAAATGTAGAACAACCAGCAGAGAATCCTGAGGTCCAGACTGAAGGAGAGCCTGCATCCCTAACTGAATGAAGCTCCCACATCCACCCAGCCAACCTGCACTGGACTATGCATGAAAAACACATGTTATTTTATTATGTTAGGTGGTTGAGATTTGGAGGTTATTATAGCAGCTATCATCACTTATTCAGATTAATACACATGATGTTGAACCCAGACATGTAGGAAGGCAGGTCTGTCCTATGGTTTTGAATGAAGACTCCTAGATCTCAACTGTAGCTAGGGTGGCTGGGTGTCAGTATTTTAGAGGCAGCAGTCAGCTTCACATGGCTCTACAAGGAATATCTGTCTTATTTCTCAGATTCCTGACTTCAGGAGGAGGTCCAACTGAGGATTTTCCAAATGTCCTATGTGGGTGGCTATAAAAATCTTCATATAAAACCACAGCAACAACAGCAACAAAACAACAATGGCCACAAACAACAACAAAAAAAGTTATCAAGAGATTTTTTCCCCCTTTTTCACCCTTGTGTCATGTCTTCCCAAATTAGATCTTTTCCTTTCCAAACTGTTTACGATGCTGGAAAATTCTCTATGGCTTTCCTGGATGGCTCCAATATCTAAAGATGTCCCTCACCTCTGGATTTATTACTGGGCTTCTCTGAGTGGGGTCAGAGGGCATCCCGAGCCCTATATTCTGATCCTCCTCCTTCTCTTATGTGCTCCATAACTCTCCTTTGCCATTTATTGACATTTGAGACACTTGATCTATGACTGCCTTACTCTCCCTCCCCCCTGTATCCATGCCTTGGTATCCAGGGACAGCAGGAATATATTATTTCAAGAGTGAGAACAGGGCCAACTTATCTAGGCTCTGTGAGCAAATTATGGGTAGAATTTTGCAAAGGTTGACATTACATTTAAGATTTAAGATTCAAGATAGTATTGAACACATTATTTAGATTCCAGATCCAGCAACCTAAGACTGGAATCAGAAATGAGTTGAAGATCCCCATGGTGCTGTCTTCCACCTCTTGGCTTGCTTGCTCCTTGTCTCACTTGTCCTGAGAGGTAGGTGTTATCTGCACATTAGGAGGGAGTAAGACTCAGACTGATCGCGATGATAGGGGTGGAATAGGAAATGTGGCCGAGTTTTCTGACTTTTTCCCCTGGACCACAGCAAGTTTCCCCTTTTACAATGGACTATTTCTTTTCCATTTTAAAAAGGAGTTTATTTATTTTTAAAGAGAAGGGGAAAGAGGGAGAAAGAGAAACATCAATGTATGATAATTCTCTTACATGCCCCCCAAGTGGGGACCTGTCCCACAACTCAGGCATGTGTCCTGAATGGGAATGAAACCAGCAACCTATTGGTTTGCAGGCTGGCACTCAGTCCACTGACCCTCATCAGCCAGGGCTATAATGGACTATTTCTAAAAAAGTTATCATTTATATAGAGCATAAATTAGGAAATGCTTTTAAAAAAATCTGGATCTGAAATTTTCCACTTTAGAAAATCAGCTTGGCTTTAACTGCCAGGAGGATGTGCAGTTCACACGTTATTCACAGTGGGGGTGGGAGGGGTTTCTGGCGGGCCGGGCCCTGCTCACTGAATGTCATAACCCTGGTCAGCTACGTGCTGGACCAGAAGGGGCTACTGTAACCTCATGAACTTGTATGGCTTTGGTTTCTTTATTCTTATTTAAAATCAACAGTTAATTCTACAAAGAGACTTGGAATATTGACTTTAAAAATCATCAGCTCCATCAAACTGAAAAGTTTTTGCACAGCAAAGAAAAACATCAACAAAATAATATGACAACCCACAGAATGGGAGAACATATTCACCGATACACCTGATAAGGGGTTAAGATCCTGATATTTGATATCTTTTTTTTTAACTTTTTTTTTAGTTGTTGTTCAAGTACAGTTGTCTCCGTTTTCCTCCCATCACTCCCCACCCCCACCCCAGCCATTCGTTTATTTTTTCTTTTCTTTCCCTTGTCAGGGGAGATATATCTGATAAAATATTCTGAGCAGTGTCTGAGATTTTGCTGCCTATGTTTTCTTCTACAATTTTTATGGTTTTGAGTCTAAGTCTTTAATCCATTCAGAATTTATTCTTGTGTATGGTGTAAGATGATGATCTATTTTCATTTTTTTGCATGTATCTGTCCAATTTTCCCAATACTATTTATTCAATAAACTATGGTTAGCACCGCCCAAAATCATCAGCTTCTAGGCTTTAAGGGATAATATTGGCAATAATATTGGGGACAGAATAACCTAGCTCTGTGGTTTCTAAGCTCTGATTTTCAGAAGGATGCTTGACAAAGGTGCATCTTCTATTAGTACAGGAAAATGAGAAAAATAGAGACAATAGTGCGTCTCAATAAAGTTATTTTCATTCAGTTTAACAGGCTGTCCTCTATTCCAAGACTATATATATGAGGTCTGTCCAGAAGATATTTAGACATGTAAGATGAAAAATAGAAGCATTTATTGAAGAAGATACAAGATACAAGAAACAGTGTACATAGGGCAATGATGCCTCAGTCCATTCAAAGTGGGCACCTTGGGACCTCACACAGTTTCTCCCAAACACCATCAGCTGCCCCATCATACTTTCCTGAATCTCGTTGACAGATTGAAATCTCTTCCCTTTCAAAGGTGATTTTAGCTTTGGGAAAAGCCACAAGTCTCAGAGTGCCAAATCTGGGCTGTAGGAAGGCTGGATATTTTGATGTTTCACCAAAAAACTCTGCACCAGATGTGATGCACAAGCAGGCGTGTTGTGAAAAAGCTTCCAATCACCAGTTGCCCATAGCTGTGGCCTTCTAAATCATCCAAATAGTTTCTGTGGAGGAATTTTCAAGCTTATTGCAAAATTTGATACAGATTCATTGCTCTACTCGCTCAGTCATTTTGAATGGGATGGACACACAGTACACATGCTCACTCAACAGTGTCAACTGCCCCCTCTGACCAGTACAGTGATGTTGTCACTGTTCACACATGAGCATTCCAGTCCACTCTCCTTGGCTGCCTGGTTACATCAATGTTGCACAGAACATTCTAGTTATATTAACAATGGTTGGACTTTTTCTGGGCAGACCTTGGTATATATTGAGAAAATAGATTTTTCTTTTAAAATTCTTGATTGGTAACATATAAAGTTAGCTTATATGCTTTCCTAAATTAAAGACATTTAAAAAATATATAAAATTCTAGTCCATCAATCAAAAGTTTGGAAACTACTTGTTTAGCAGATATGTTTTCAGACATAGTGATCACTGTCATTTGGGACAGGGGGTGTGATTTGAAATGTTATGTCTTGGGCAGTCAGTCTTTATTTTATCTAAGCAGAGTGAAAATTTTATCTTCATCTTTACATCAATCAATTTGTCTGTCAAACAGTTTTGATCTCCTTTGGCTATAGGGACTAAGATCTCTCTCTCTTTGTGTGTGTGTTTTAAGGGAACCAGAGTTGACCTTTCAGGGCTAGGCCATAGGAACTGACTTAGAGCAGTTCACGTTTATTTCTTAGAGCAGAAATAAATGAATTTACTTACGGTCAGCCACAGTGATATTGGATAAATTTTATGTTTTTCCTAATGTAATATTGTTAATAAAGTAATTGAATAAATTATTATGAGACAAGAAAGGAAGATTTAGAATCTCCATTTCATTTTATAAAGCACTGATAGTTAATGCTCCATTAATAAATAACCTCCTTTAAGAAATTAGATCAGATATATCAAGAGTTAAATTACATTTACTTTTATATTATATACTATCTATTTTTTTAAAAATTAAGACTTATGGTTAAGAATTGGTAGGGCCCAAGTGAGAAAATCACTGATATGTTCTCTATTGATTGCTGCAAATCTGAATATATCATAGAGTTGAGAAACTGGATTCCATAGTCACTCATTGCTGCTAAAGTAAAACATCACCACCATATACTTCTTTAAGGCTCACTGTGTTTTTTCTTTGTGATGTACAGGAACAACTGAGAGCATTTTGGTCTTTATTTATTGGGGCTGCATAATCTAATTATCTCTCATTAGTCCAGAGCTGATTATTTCATTTATCTTTGTAAATGTGACAACAAAAGGCTCACTTTAATTAAGCAGATCAGCAATTAGCTCTTGTTTTATAGGAGTTTTAAACATCCCTGTACTAATAGCAGGCAGCATGATTATAATCAGAAGCCCAGGGAAGAATGGTGGCAGAAGACAGTTTGATTTAGAGCCCTATTTAAGCAAAAGCTATGCAGGCAAAGTGGCTCTCCAACAACAAAGGTCCAGAAAGGGCTGGCCAGACCAGAGGACAGACTTGAGAGGCCCAGGGCAAGACCTTCTCACCTCCATACACCACTTATGTCATAAGCGGTGACTTCATTCTTTTTTGTGAAAAAAATTATTCACTTGCAATAGTAATTGTTATTATTTATCAATCACCTACTATGCCCCAGGCAAGGCATCTATCTATGACTTTAATTATACTTATCTTTTAAAACCTCACAATAGCCCTCAAAGTGGGTGCTATTAACTTATCCCCATTTTACAGATAAGCCAACTGAGGTTTAGAGAAGTTAAGTCACTTGTTCATGTTTATGCAGCTGAGAATTAGAATCCTGATTTGATTCTGCTACTCTAAAAATTGATTTCTTCTCTTCCATCTTCTACCTTGCTCCTTCCTTTCTCTTTCTTCTTCCTTCCTTTTTCCTCCCTTCTTTCAATCATTTCCTTGATATGCCAGGCACTGTGCATGGGGCTGGCGATATGGCGATGTAGGATAAGCAAGAATTGGCCAGGACCTTTGAGAAACTTAGTGTGATGGAGACAAAGACATAAACTAACCATTGCAATGCTGGGACAAAGCTGGATAGACCTATCCGGACAGGGACAATCTAGGGTGATTGGTACATCTGGGAGCTAAATCTACTTATCTCTATCTCTATATATCATCAATATCTATACCATCTATCTATATACATATATAATTTTTATTTTTATTTTCATTATTAATTTAAGTTGATATTCAATTATTTTTATATTAGTTTCAGATATATAGCATAGAGATTAGACATTTATATTATTTATAAAGTGTTGACTCTGATAATTCTAGTACCCAGCTGGCAGCATACACAGTTATTACAGTATTACTGACTATATTTCCTGTGCTGTACTTTACATCTCCATGATAATTTTGTAACTACCAGTTTGTACTTCTTAATCCCTTCACCTTTTTTACCCAGTTCCCCAACCCTCTTCCATCTGGCGACCATCAATCTGTTCTCTGTATCTATGAGTCCATTTCTGTTTTGTTTGTCTATTTTGCCCTTTAGATTCCATACATAAGTGAAATCATATGGTATTTATATTTCTCTGTCTGACTTATTTAGCATAATACCTTCTAGGTCTATCCATATTGTCGCAAATGATGGGACTGGGTGACTAGAGGATGGTCTCTTGTCTTCCTTCGGGATGAGCAGGTGACCAGCAGTGCAGAGGAACAAACCAGTTAGGGACAGGGCAGCTTCTTAGCTTGGCAGTGAGGCTGATGGGCTTTGGTCCTTTGCAAGACCTTCACTAGGTGTGATCACATCACGTTGGAGACCAGACAGTGTTGTTACCTCTACCCCATCTTGTCACCACTAAACATATAATCCTAAAATTATCAGAATGTCACAAAATATTTTAAATAAGTCAGTTTTTAAGGATCATTTTGTACCAGGCACTATACAAAAGTGCTTTATATAGATAACTTTATGTTTACAATTCTATTTTGAAGTAGGTATTATCTTCACTGTGCAGATGAGAAAACTGAGGCACATACAGGCAAATTAACTCACCTGGATTCACAGTGGTGGAGCTTAGATTTGAACCTATAATTGTAACCACTACTTAATAACTGTCACCCTTCTTTGGGCTTTCTGGTTCACCAAGGGAACCTGGCCTTAGAAAATATAAAATAAATTAATTTAGTTATTGTTTCAGAAAACCCTCCTTTATATGTTTCATGAGCCACAGACTGGGGACTATTACCATAGGCAGTCGTGAACCATTGAATGATCTAGACTGAGGTGTGATACAGTCAAAGCAGCATTTTAAGAATGTGGAGGATGATTTGGAAAGAAACAACCCTGGAGTTAGGGATGTTGACTAGAAGGGTATCCCACACATAAGGAGACACAAACCTGCTGGCAATTGAAATGGGGATAAAGGTACAGGTATCAGAAAAATTATAAAGAATGATTGATAGGCCTGTATTGTGAGGGAAAGATGGAAGACAATTAAAGGTTACTATGTTTTTGAGTCTGTATGACTGATAGAAATACAGAAGTCATGTGCAGTTGAGTAGGTGAACTATGAAAAAAAATGTTGAACATGGTGATGGGTCTTTGGTGACCTAAGAAATATAGATTCAATGAGGTTCGAGCCAATTTGGAGGGGATTAGGAGAGACTGGTTGATGAAGAAGGTGATAGAGAACATGTAGGATGGTTTTTAGGCCAGGGAGACACATGCTTACTTCAAGGTAGAAAGTGTCTGATTCCCCCTCCCCCACCTCAGTCCACCTCTGCTCAAGGAAGGACCTAAGAGATGGTGACCACTGCCTCTCCCATCCTGTTCATTAGACTGAGATGCAACGTAAGTGTAGGAACCTGATGTGTTTCATTCGTCTCTGCATTTCCAGCATCTACTACAGTGCCTGCTGCAGAGCAGGTACTCAATAAATAATCATGGACTGACTGAATAATAAATGAATGAGGAACTGATGTCAGAACTACTGCCTCCAGAATGGGAGGACCCAGAAGCAGGGAGGTCAACATGATCACAAAGGGAAAATGGGAATGGGAAACACCGGGAATCCAAACCCCCCAGAATGGTTGAATTTTATCACTTAGTCTGAGGGCTGAGTAGTGCAAAGGGAAAACAACAGAGACTCAAGTTCTGTGACAGCAGCCTTGTTAAGGTAAGGACTCCTGTACCTGAGGCCATATTTATTGGTACCAGGGGTTTGGCATGTGGATGGGTGAAGCTAGAAGCAATTCTTCTGTCTCTGACAGACCTTTACAGAGAGACAGACTTGAAAGGTATGAGTAAAAAATGAACCAAGTGTACTTGTTCCCCACTAAGAACCATGGAGAAAAGGTGGCAGCGGGGGTTGAGGGGTGTGGTGTTGGGGCCAAGGATCTTTGCGAGTCTCAAGGAGATTTAATGTATTTCTTACCACTCTAAGTGCACTTTCAAGTAGGGTGAAGTGGAACCATTCTGACCTGGGCCCTTATTTGTCTGCCTAAGGAAGTCAGATCCCCAAAGCAATAAAGTCTCATTCAAGGTAGCAGATTTTGCTGGGATGTCTCAAGCTCTTGGTGCCCCTTTCCAATACAGAAGTTTTATCAATTTAAAGGCACAGATTTGGGGACATCAGAGAGAAAGGAGTTAGCAAAGTAGAAGAAATTTAAGATACTGACTGGAGAGGGAATAATGGAAAGCCCAAGACCATGAAGTCACAGAATGTCACAGTTGAAAGGGATCTCCTATCTTGTACACATATATCTGTAAAAAATTGCAGAAAAATAGTCACATGGATGCTGGGAGCAAATGGAATCCCAAAACTGGGAGTAGCATTCATTCTGATGCTGCTGCTCTCAGAAAGAGGAACAGCTACTTCTCTCAGAAAGGGTGGTGGGTGAGAGGATAGGGATCTGGACAGAAGTTATTTTAAAGTAGAGAAGAGGAATACTAGGGCTTTTATATTAAGAAGTATAAGTTTTACCGCTTCTCCCTCAAATGTTGTTTCTCTCGCCTTTTCTGCACAAGGAGTTTGAATGGCATGAGGGGTGTACAGACTTTGACTTGCTCCGGTTCACCTCTGACACTACACAACATAAAAACAGACTTGCTGACAACAGCTAAACCAAAGATGCTTACATTCTGAAATGGAGACGTGAAAGGAACGGAGATACTAATTGCAAACACTTTTCAGTTTCTTGAACAACAGTTTTCTTACCCTGTCTTTCAAAAAAGAGAAAATTATTAGCTTTCCACAAAATAGTATTTCTTACTATTACTATTACTATTGTTAAGTGTAACAATTAACAAAGGTTAAATACACACATATATCTATGTTATACACATACTATGTATATACAGTCCAGGTGCTTTTGCCATAAAAAGTTAAACAATTAAACAAACATGTACAATAATCCTGAGGCTGATTCAAATTCTTTGTTATACCAAAGCATAAAGACATGTGGTATACGTCTACTTTCGAAGTGACATAAAATGGAAGTAGATATGTACACATTGAAGACAAGAGTCTTCCAGACCAAAAGACCAAGCTGGCAGTGTTTTTCTGGTGCCTAACTGAGGAGAGTAATGTGCATAATGTAATGAGAGTAATATTGTTGGGGTCGATCATCAGGCTGGCAGTGTGAATGCCTTCTCCATGCTAGCAGGTAGATGTTTTAGTTTAATCCACACAATGACTCTGCAAAGTCATTCAGAGACTTTAGAGGAGGTTCAAAGTGGCTAAGTAACTTGCATGAGGTCATCTGGCATCAGAATGGAGGAACGACAGTAGCACCTTGGGTTTCTGCTCTCAAGAGTTCCTGCCCTTTCCTCCTCACTGTGCTGCTCAGTGCCTCTGACCAAGCCTGTGGCCTAACCCCAGGGACTGGGAACTGGCACTTTAAAAATGCATACTAGTGTTTTCCACTTGCTTGTATTCATTTGGTTACATCTTGTTTCCAGATTAGTTTTTCAGCTTAATTCATTTTGGCTTTGAGGCTTTTTATACACTTACTCTCCCTACCTTGCTTAAGAAATTGTATTCCATTTGATATTTTCTGACACTTGGGAGGAGGAATAATAGAGTATTTTACACAGGAATGAATTGTGATGTCGTAGGTGAATGTGTGGGAGCTCATAAATCAGCAGTGATCCCTGGGGACCACGGAGGACCTCCTGGCCCTGGCCAGTGCTCTCTAGACCTCTTTATGCTAATAAAACAGAGATTTCTCTCGGAAGGGCTCCACCTTTGCAAATGACACTCATAATAAGCTTGGAACAGTACTGCAGTGATTGGCTGTTTACCTGCTGGTAACTGATAATTTAGCCAGTGTAAAAGGGCTAATGGTCTATCTCCATTTGGAGAATTAGGAGGTAGAATTTTGTCCAAGTAAACAGCATTTTTCTGTAGAAGGTCCTGGAGAGAGCATCAGACAAGGAATATGTTTTCTGAGAATATTATTGTTGAAACTACAGATGTGTGAAGACATGAAGGATTGCTCATTTCCCAATTTTAATATAAGTTACTGAGTTTCTGTGTAAAACTTATTTATTGATTTGATCATCTTGGTAAGTGGGAAATGGGGTAATCTCTCAAAATGGCAAAGAATAGATTATTCTAATTCCTTGCTCTAGTAATTATGACGTGGAACAATGAATACTAATGAAAGACTAGCATGATCATTTAAAACTTGTTTTTGTCTATATAAAGTAAAAAAAATTCCACTTTTCTAAACTAAATGATCACATACAAGGTTTTTAAAAAGATCGTATGTCAACACAATGAAGAATTTTGGAGTAATTAAAATGATAAGTTAAAAATACTTAGAAATAAAATTTTATGATATGCACATAGTGATAAAAAAGTAGAACACCAAACTTTGTTTTCTCTGATGAGATGTATGCAAAGTAAATGTGTATATGGACATATGCCGAGGAGAAATATGCAAATATGAGAATACTTGGAGAATGCGCATTTTCAAATGTAAGGCAAGCTACAAGGGATACAAGATTCATTTTGGCTGATGGGACTCAGTGTATGGGCTGATTTGTTTTACTACTAGAGAGAACAATCATATTTTTCTAGTGAGGCAATCTTGGTCTTAATTCATTCTAACAGTAGGCTTCCTATAAGCCAAATGTAATCACAGAATAGATTAGTTTGGTGTTTTGGGACCTCAGAGAAAGGAGCATTTCTTTCTGACTGGGCCTTAGAGAATATTTTTATGGAAAGAATTTATACATTGTCCTAATGTACACTGAATTTTGTCAGGTGAACATGGAGCTGAAGATATTTCAAATGTATGAAGAGTATGACTGAGGGCCTGGGATAGCAAAGTGCTGTAAAAGAAAATGCACAGAGATAATTAAGTGCTTGGTTTGGCAGAATCTCGACAAGAAAGGGAAGGGGAGAGAATCTTGAAGGGTAGATTCGAGGCAGATTGTGGGGGATGGAATGTCTAAGTACTATATAATCCCCCTTCTTTGCAGTTTCCCTCTTTAGTAAAGTTCTGTTCCGTACTTCAAAATGCAAATTACTGAATATTCTCATCACTTGGCAAGTCAGACTTTTAGTACATAAACTCTGCTTTGGCATTAAGCAAAGTACTCTTGGGAATTGCATTATCTCATTCTGTTCATTTTTTCAGCACATTTATAAACTGAAACAGTATATGCTATATGGATGATACATAGTCTGGTGGTTAGAAAAGGTATCAGAACATTCATATTTTTAGCTTGACTAACAGTAATATTTTGGTCAAGTCACTTACCCCGATGTTGCTTTTGCTTTCTCGAGTGGAAGACAGTACTATTCCATTGCACTGAGGTGCCCCTTCCCTCAGCTTTGCTGATAAACCATTGACTGAGAATGCCTTTTTCTTTCCATCAGTCCAAACACCTCTGTCTTTTGAGGTCAAGTTCAAATACCACCACCTTCCAAAATCCTTTTGTTCTGTCTTTTTGGTCTTCTTTGCACATTTGCACATTGCCTTTTTTTTTTTTTTTTATCTTTACCACATACTTGGTAACTAAATTCTGTTTCACATTACTCTCCATAGTTCACGAAGGTAGGCTTTTTTTTTTTAAATAGGTAGACTAGAAACATCTTGAGTTTCTATGTATTCGGAGTACATGACAGAGTATATAACTTGCACATATTAAATATTGATAAATTGAGTTGCTTTCAAACAGTCAATCTGTCTATAAAGGACTTTAACTGGCCTTTATAATTTTTAAATTTAATTTTGAAACTCAAGTGCCTGGAATAAAGTCAGTTCTATTACACAGAGTTTATGGTATGCTACCAACATTGGCCTAGGCAAGGCTTTGTTGTTTTTATGTTATGATGTATTTCTCCTGTATCAATTATCCCTAACATTAAACCCCACACTATTCCGCAGACAACTGGTCTCTGCTCTTCAGTTTCAACAGCTGCCGTTCTAACTCACCTTCCATCATTCATTTTCATACATTATATAGTAGTATAGTAGTTTCATGTGTGAATTTAAAAAATTCATGTGAGTATTGGGCTATATGTTTGTTCTATTTCTTGTTTGTTTTTAATTCATGTTTTTTGTAACTCCAGCTCCTTTCTTCTGCAGAGTATTCCACCCTGTATGTATTTACCCTCTTCTTCACTTTTGTAGTGATGGAAACTAGGGTGGCATAGGACTGAGATGAACATCTTCAAGAGCAGCACTATTTACGAGAAAGATAATTCAAGCCACAGGTATAATTTTAAGTTTTTTAGTAACCTCATTAGGAAAATAAAAGTAAACAGGTGAAGTTCACTTTAATAATATATTATATTTAACCCCAAATGCCTGGGATATTATTTCAAAAAGTAATTAATGTAAAACATTATTGACATATTTCACATTAATCTTTAAAGACATTTTAAAAGCTGTTTTAGGTTTACAACAAAATTGACATCCTCACCCATTTCACATCACATCCTCACCCATGCACGGCCTCTCCCATTATCAATAACCCTCACCAGGGTGGTACATTTTCTACCAAGGAGGAACCTACATTGACACATAATAATCATTCAAAGTTCATAGTTTACCATAGGGCTCACCCTTGGTGTTGCACATGAATTAGAGCAAATGGATTATGACAAATATTTATTATTGTAATAGCATACAGAGTATTTTCACCGCTCTAAAAAGCCTCTGTGCTCTGCCTACTCACGTCTCCCCTTCCTATTTCCCTATCCTAGCAACCACTGATATTTTCAGTCTCTATCATTTTGCCTTTCCCAGAATGTCATGTAGGTGGAATTATACAATATGTAGCATTTTCACTTTGGTAGACTGGTTCTTTTTTTTTTCAGTATGCATTTAATTTTCTTCCATGTCATTTCATGGCTTAATAGCTCATTTTTATTTTATGATTTATTTCTCCTGTATCAATCCCCCCTAATCCTGAGTAATATTCTATTCTCTGGATATGCAGAGTTTATATATCCATTCAGCTACTGAAGATCATCTTGGTTGCTTCCATTTTGACCACTATGAATGAAGCTCCTATAAACATCCATGTGCAGATATTTGTGTAGACATAAATTTATATCTCTTTGGGTAAATACTAAGGAGTGTGATTGCTGAATCCTAGGTTAAGAGTAAGTTTAGTTTTGCAAGAAACCACTAAATGGTATTTTAAAGTGGCTGTTCCATTTTTTCATTTCCCCCAGCAACATATGAGAGTTGCTGTTGCTCCACATCCTCAAGCATTAGGTGTTGTCAGTGTTCTAGATTTTGGCTGTTCTAATAGGTGTGTAGTGGCATCTCACTGTTTTAATTTGCATTTCCTGATGACTTAATGATGTGGAACACCTTCTTATATGCTTATTTGACATCTGTCTATTTTCTTTCCATGAGGTGTCTGTTAAGGTCTTCAGACTTTTTTTGAGTTGTTTTCTTATTCTTGGGATTTAAGAGTTCTTTATATTTTGGGTAATAGTCTTTTATTAGATGTATTTTTTGCAAATATTTTCACTCAATCTATAGTTTGTCTTCTAATTCTGCTGACATTGTCTTTCACAGAGCAGACATTTTAAATTTTACTTCTGTCTTCTTAATAAAGTCTAGCTTATCAATTATTTCTTTCATGGGTCATGCCTTTGGTGTGTCTAAAAAGGCAGAATCATACTCAAGGTCATCTAGATTTTCTCCTATGTTATCTTCTGGGAGTTTTATAGTTTTGTATTTTCCATTTAAGTCTATGGTCTGTTTCGAGTTAATTTGGGTGAAGGTTATAAGATCTGCATCTAGATTCATTTCGCTTATTGTAGGTGTCCAGTTTTTCTGGCACCATTTGTTGAAGTGACTATCTCTGCTCTATGTTATTGCCTTTGCTCCTTTGTCAAATATCAGTTGACTATATTTATGGAGGGTCTTTTCTAAGTTTGTCTATTCTGTTTCAGTGATCTATTGTCTATTTCTTTGCCAATATGTCACACAGTCTTGATTACAGCTTTACTGTAAATCTTTTTTTAATATATTTTATTGATTATGCTATTACAGTTGTTCTGTTATCCCCCTTTCATTCCCCTCCACCCTGAACACCCTCTCCCACCCACATTCCCCCCTTTAGTTCATGTCCATGTGTCCTAAGTTCTTTAGCTTCTACATTTCCCATACTATTCTTGCCCTCCCCCCTGTCTATTTTCTACCTACCATCCATGCTACTTATTCTTCGTACCTTTCCCCCTCTCTCCTCCTCCCACTCCTCTGTTGCTAACCCTCCATGTGATCTACATTTCTGTGGTTCTGTTCCTGTTCTAGTTGTTTGCTTAGTTTCATCTTGTTTTTGTTTCAGGTGTGGTTGTTCATAATTGTGAGTTTGCTATCATTTTACTACACATGTTTTTTATCTTCTTTTTCTTAGGTAAGTCCCTTTAACATTTCATACAATAAGGGCTTGGTGATGATGAACTCCTTGAACTTGACCTTATGTGAGAAGCACTTTATCTGAGCTTCCATTCTAAATGAAAGCTTTGCTGGATATAGCAATCTGGGATGTAGGTCCTTGTCTTTTATGACTTGGAATACTTCTTTACAGCCCCTTCTAGCCTGCAAGGTCTCTTTTGAGAAATCAGCTGACAGTCTTATGGGAACTCCTTTGTAGGTTACTGTCTCCTTATCTCTTGCTGCTTCTAGGATTCTCTCCTTCATTTTTACCTTGGCTAATGTAATTATGATGTGCCTTGGTGTGTTCCTCCTTGGGTCCAACTTCTTTGGGACTCTCTGAGCT
>CM052538.1:145489017-145534970 GCA_028533065.1 Trachops cirrhosus
TATCTCTTGGTCGCTTAAAAGGATGGGTTCTGGGGCTTTCAATTCTTCTTCTGTTTGAGCCATCTTTTTGCTGTTTTTTTTTTTTTTGCTTTTCATTTTTTGGGTTTTTTTTTTTGGTCTTGTCGAGCTCCTGTAGTGAAGGGTGGGGACTTACGAGTTCACCAGGGTGGGGCACCCCAGTCTCTGGGTTGTGAGGCTGTATGTGGGGGCAGGGTCCAAGAAGGAACAACGGAGCCTGCTCTGCTCTCTGCAGGACCCCAGACCCCTCCGCCATTCTCTGCAAGCTAACTGGGCCCTTCTGGCACCAATTCCAGTGTGGGTGGGCCTGTGCACCCAGTGGGACCTTCCTTTTCAGTCAGTGACCCAAAGCTCTATTCCCCGGTGCTGGAACCCTGAGTTGTGCACAGTGCCTTGCTTCACAATGGCCGCCTCGCTGGGTCTGCCGGTTGCCACTCCCTGGCTGGGGCCCACCAGCCCCCACCGCTTGTGTGCCCAGGGTCTGCCTGCTGTGTATTTGCGTGCCATCCTGGTTGCTTAGCTCTCTGATCTGCGTCCCTCACCTGGCCCGACTCCACCCCTCTTACCAGTCTGGATGAACGTGTCTGTTTTTAAATCCTTGGGTGTCCAACTTCCATACACTTCAATTTTCTGTCACTTCTGGTTGTTATTTTGTTTCTATGTTGTTGTTGTCCCTATCTTGGTTGTGCCAGGAGGCACAGTGCGTCTACCCATGCCTCCATCTTGGCTGGAAGTTCTCTTTACTGTAAATCTTAAAGTTGGATAATGTCAGTGGTCCAACTTTGTCATTCTCCTTCAATGTTGTGTTGGCTATCCTGGGTCTTTTGCTTCTTCTTATAATCTCTAGGATTAGTTTGTTAATATCCATAAAATAACTTCTGAACTTTGATTATGATTACATTGAATGTATAGCTTATATAGGGAAGAACTGACATCATGACAATATTGAGTCTTATTATCCATGAATATGAAATATATCTCCATTTATTTAGTTCGTCTTTGACATTGTTCATCAGAGTTTTGTAGTTTTTCCAAATATAGATCCTGTACATATATTGTTAGAATTATACATAAGTACCATATTTTGCTGTGTATAATGTATACCCACATTTATGTACATTGTACACAAGGTTATTATACCCATTATTATATCCATGGTATGTAATCATTATACCAATGTAGCTGGTAGAAGTTTTCCTTTAAAAAATTGTGTAAAAAGTGCCCATTATACATGGCAAAATATGGTATTTCATTTTGGGGGATGCTAATATAAATGATAATGTATATGTAATGCCAAATTCTACTTCCTTTTGATATGTTGGAAAGCAAACAAAATATGTATTTTAATCTTGTCTCCTGCAACCTTGCTATAATTGCTTATTAGTTCCAGGATTTTTTACAATAATTTCAGATTTTCCAGAGAGATAATCATGTCCTCAGTGAAAAAAGACTTTTATGTCTTCCTTCCCAGTCTGTATATCTTTTATTTACTTTTTTTTTTGTCTTATTGCATTAGCAAGAACTTCTAGTGTGGTGTTGAAAAGGAGTGGTGAGAAGGAACCTCCTTCCCTTGTAGTTGACCTTAGTGGGAAAGCTTCAAGCTCATTACCATTAAGTATATTATTAGCAGTAGGTGTTTTGTACATAATCTGTATCTATTTGGGAAAAGTTTCCTTCTATTCCTAGTTTACCTGACAGTTTTTTATCATATATAGGTGCTAGATATTGTCATATGACTTTTCCATGACGTTAAGTTTTGTACTAGGTCTCCATGTGTATTTTATACTGACAGAATGTCTCAGTTCAGACTGGTCACATTTTAAGTGCTCCACAGTCACATGTGGCTAGTGGCTACTGTATAGACCAGAACATAGGCTTCATGTTTGTCATGTTTAGTGCTACCTTCCTAATGGCAAGAATAATGCCATTCTCCTAATAGGCACTCAACCCAGACTTTTGCTGACTAAATGAGTCTCTTTCCCAATTGTGTCTATACCAGTTTATATTTCCAGCAGAAGTGTATGAGGCTTTCCATTTCCTATCTTCTAATTTTCATCAGTCTAATGGATATAAAATGGCATTTTGGTTTTAATTTGCATTTCTCTGATTATTAGAGCATTTTTCTATAGAGTTTTTTATTATTTTTTTGGTGGGGGGAGGGTCATATTTGTTCTTGTTTTTTTATCTATTCCAGATATTATTTCTGCTTTGGGGATAGACATTGTGAGATTTTGCTGTCAGTCATCTGTTGTACATATCAATAGTGTGAACAAAAATCTTCAGCAATAGTCAATCCAGCAAATCGTTCCTTCATGGCTGTGTACTTCTTCTTTTGATATTCTCCTATATTTTCTTCTACCAGCTCTGATATTTTACCTGTATCATTTAGGTCTTCAGTCTATATGGAGTTTATTTTTGTGTGTATTCTAAATAGTGAGTTAACATATTTTTCTATAAGGTGAGCCAAATATTCTATTTACTAAGTAGTCCATCTGTTCTCCATTAGTTTTTGATGCCCTTTCTAATATATAGCAACCTTCCATATAGAACATACAGATATGGCTATATTTCTGAGCTCTCCACTCTTTAAAGACAAATTTTTGTCTTCTTTTAACAATAGTATTATGATATAATATTAATATTGTACAGTTGTCTAATATCTGATAGTATGATACTCTTGCTCTTCTTTAAAAAAATTTTTTTTTAGTTATTTGTAGATCTTTATTTTTCTATCTAAATTTTAGATACTTAAAAGATACCTATACCTTCCTCCAATGTTCTTTTGGGATGTTAATTGGGATTATATTAAATTTGTAAATGAATCTAGGTACAATTGATACTTTTATAATGTGAAATTTTCTCATTCATTACTATGGTATAATTCTCCCTTTAATGAGATTTCTATTTATCATAAAGGTTTGTACATTCTTGGTTAGATTAATTCCTAGATTAATTATTGTAATAGTTACTTTATTAGTTTATTTTTATTTATATTTTCTAATTAGTTACTGCTGATATAGAGGGAAGTTTTTGATTTTTATATAATCATCTTATATCAGTGACCTTGACACATTTTCTGATTAGTTGTAGTAGTTTATCTTCTTCGGTTTTCTGTGTAAATAATTACATTATCTACAAATAAAAATTTTGTGTATTTCTCCCATCTTATATCATTTCTTTTTTTTTCCTATTATTGAATTAACCAGGAACCAGCAGTACTTTGCTGAACTGTAACTATAATAGCAAGCATCACTGTGATTTTTCCTTTTGGTTCATTAATGTAGTAAATCGATAGATACTTGATATTAAACTCAGAAGGAATGCTATATTTAATCTTGATGTGTTACAAACTATACACTATTGTTTTAAGCTAACTAATTTTATTTAGGAATTTGTATGAGTGAAATTGGTCTATAATTTTTCTTTTATTTATAGTTCTTTTTTGGTTATAGCATGAAGGTATTATTCATGAAATGAGTTAGATAACTTCCTTTTTCTATTCTCTGTATAAACTTTTGTAAGATGAAATTATTTGCTTTGCTACACCATACTTGTAAAATTCCCTCTCAGATCACTTTTATATGGGAGGGATGGAGATACAGGGAAGATTCTGATGGCTGATTTCTAGGTTCTCATTGGCAATTCCATGTGTTTTATGTCTTCCTGTATTAACATGGGTATTACATAATTTTATAGAAATCTATTCATTTCATCCAGGTTGTCAAATTTTCTAGCATGATTTTGCTAATAACATTCTTCTTTTCCTTTTTTTAATTTCTGAATTTTGTTTATTTGCTGTTTTCTCTCTCTCTTTTCTGGATAGTCTTGCCAGAATCTCATCCATTTTATTAGTCTTTTTAATAAACCATTTTGGGTATTTCCTAATGATCTTTCATGTTTTGTCATTTTTTGTGTTTTTCCCCTCACTGACTTTAGCTATTTTATTTTTATTATTTTTATTTTTCTTGTTTTTTCCTGAGATGATTCTGTTGCTGTTTTTCTTTATAAATTTTTAAGTTAAATAGTTCTTATTAATTTATACTCCTTCAACTTTCTATATAAGTACAATTGACTCTAAATTTCCCATATAGTATTGCTTTATCTGCAAGCAATATATTTTGGCACTTAATACTGTTATCTACTGCATTACTTCTCTGCTTATTTCCTTCTTATTCTGTGGATTGTTTAACCATATATATTTATATTTATAGACATAAAAAATTAAGTTATAATTTTGTTTAAAATGTTTAATTTTATTGCATTATAGAAAGAACACATTGCATATGATGCCCATTTTCACAATTCATTGATGTTTTCTTTGTGTAACTACTACATGATCAATCTTTGGAAATTTTTATATATGCTCTTAATGAAAGTTCACTCTATGACAACCAGCTACTGAGTTTATATATTTAGATCAAAACTTTTTATCATTTTATTTAGTCTTTGATCTATCAGTTCCTGAGAGGGACAATTTATCTATTTCTCCCTGTAACTCTATCAATTATTTTGTCTATTTTGAGGCTATATGATTAAGTATATATTTACATATTACTGTTAGATATTTTTGTTATTTTTATTTATTTACCACTATAAATTATAAAAATAATTTAGTAATAAATACTAAATACTATTTACAATTAATTTATAATGATCAATACTATAAATGATCATTTTTCTTCCTAATGATATTTTTTCATATTAACTCCATCTTTCCTGATGTCAAAAACAGTGATTTGACTTTCTTTTGGTTTATATTTGCTTAGTATATATTTATCACTTTATTTTCCATTTTTTGTCATGTATGTTTTAAAATTTCTTTTATAGACATATATTCTTAAAATGTTGACTTTGGTAACGAGTCTAGGTCATTGATAACCATTGTATTTTATTTTGGCCATGTGGTTTCATGTTTTCTGATTGTTATGTTTCTTTGTTTTACTTTTCAACTTCCCCTTGCATACTCATTTTCTATCAAGGGAATTAGTTAAATTTTATTTTGCTTTTTTCAGTTATGCTGCCTACCCATAGGTTGAGGTCTCTATTACAGAAAGTATGTTTATACCAAAAGTCAAATTGTGTCTCTCTTTATTTCTTGACTTATGTTTTTTATGGTCTTCCTAATCTCTCTGAAATTATTTATAATACATATTTTAAATTCTTATACTGTTTCAATGAGTTTTTATTCTTCTGACACAATTATATCCATCAGTTGCCTCTTTCGTATTTCTCGAGCTTCTCAGATTCTTGGAATGTTTTCATTTTGTCTTTAACTTGATTGATAATATTTCTGGAAGGTGCACAAATACCTAGGCCTTAGCTTGGGTTCCTTTAGGTGACGTTAGGGAGCCATAGGTGTGCTTTAGGGAGGAGAGCCTGAAATATTGCAATCCAGAGTCAGCTCCTCTCTATTTCTTCCCCCTAGGCATTGTCACTGTCATCTACAAGTAGACCCCTGTGAAGGAAGGAGATGGAAAAATGGAGAAGGAAGCTCCCCTGCTGCTCTGGCAGAGAACATCTACTTCACCATCAAAGCACTGAGAGAGTGAGCTGTGATCACTACAAACCAGTAAGTGTATCCATGCTTGTGCAGATGTGGTTTTTGTTGTTTTGTTTTAAATGCAGTGTCTTGCCAGTTTTTGAGCATTTCTTTTTATGCTGGACTTACCCAAAGCAAAATAATGGGATGGAAGCAGAGTATAGCAGAAAAATAAGACTAGGAGTCAGAAAAGCTGGGTTCTAGTTTTACAACTGCTGTGAGCAAACTACTTCACCTGTCTAGAGAAACATTTCTGTAATGATTAGTTTTGGAAGACACATAAGGATCTGTGGCCCTATATCTTCTTTCCTTCTCTCCACTCCAAGATTTGCAATGCACATCAGCACTAATGAGTCCTGCAGGATAGAAATACCTGTTTAACTTGTTTGATCTTAGGTTCCCTGAATTTATTTGATCTTGGAATCCTGCACCTGAAGACAGTATATTAGATCCCGGGCAACTATTTTCTGGGAACAAGTTTTAGGAAGTGTTACTTTATAGACTCAATTTTCTCATCAATGAAAGTTGTGTGAACTACCATATACAGGGTGGGTAAAAGTAGGTTTACAGTTTACATGGAAAATAATACAATAATTAATAAATAATGATACAACAATAAAGTGTGTTTCATGTACTCATAACTGTAAATCTACTTTTGCCCACCCCTGTATTGCTCCTGTTGGTTATTCTGTATTTATTTCCCCATGCCCATTTAATGTTTTTTTTTTTTTTTTTGTGCCATGTTGTTGCTTCTTTTAATATCCCAATTCTTTAGGTAGTAACTGCAGATGGCTTAGGGTCTCAGGCCCATCCCCTACCTTAATGACATATGAATTGGGTGGGGTTCTGACAATCAGAAAATTCTCAAGATCTTTCCCAAAGGATTGATTTGCTAATGGTGGAATTTCAGGCACTGAGACAAATGCTTGACAAATGTTTTCTGGATCCATGAGGCTTTCTCATTGCCCCTCTGATAATGCCATCTATTTAGCCACCTCCTCATAAGACTAGCACTATTTTGCTCTAAGTAAAGTGGCAGGGAGTTAGCAGCCTCTACTTAGTGATTTTTTTCTTTGAACCATTTAATGGATATAAACACTCAACTTTACAAGAGGAACAGTTGTTAACTCCCTCACCTAGATAATGATTTCTTTATCCAAAATGTTTCCTTTGTATCTTCATGACAATAAAATGGAGAAAATGGATTTTTAAAAAATAGGTAATTACACAATTGAACATGTGATAAATTCAATTAATAGGCAAGAATTATCTGTTTTGGCTGCCTTTACATCCCAAATTTACAAGGTAATTCACAACTCATTCACGGAATTCAGCTTTATCTCTTAACATGAAACTTGAAATGAGACAAATTATAAGAAGCTGCATGCATTTTCTATGAAAAATAGCCATGAGGGCTTATGAGAGATCAAGTGCTCTGATTACCTAACCTGGTACTACAACACAGGAATTAAGATCCACCCTTCACCCTCTCACCACTGGTATGACATCTGTAACCCTTGGCAAATGAGTGATGACCTTGGATCCATTGCTACTGAACCCTGTCATGCCAGGCAGGTGGAGAGGATCTTGACAGAAGGACCCCCTGAATCCCATACCTTCCTCACTGGTCAATCAAGCTTCCATCCAAACCACTGTTTTGAAATATTGACTCTTAGTGTCCACCTGTTATTTAGCAAAATTAAGTTACCATTGTTACCATTATTGTGATGGAGGAAAAATGTATTTCTCTTGAGAAATCATCAGCAAGCAGTATGGCACAGGGAAAGCACACAGATGTTGTAGTTGGAAGGAAATGTACTTCTGAGACAGAAATATAATTTCTAGACCAAAGTCTCTATTAGGATCATCAATTCACTGTTCTGTTAGTATAATTCAATTTTCATATATTAAATACATGTTTACTATAACATTCACAGTACGTAGCACAGTGGTTAAGAGGATGGGCTTTGAAGTAAAACAGATTTGAGGCTTAATCCTCATTCTGTGTGCTGCAGGTTGGGTTTCTTTGGAAACAGTTTGTGAAACAGTGTTTCACAAGCAGTATGTTTGTAGGGGAGTGACTTTGGGATCCACACCGTGGAAGGGAGTGTTGGGAAGCAGGAGTGGGCAAGGAAGGAAGCTGAGCTGCAGCCAGATGTGGCTACCCTATGAGGAATGCCGGAGCCAGTATGGCCTTTCAGAGTTGTGTGGAGTTGTCTGGATCAAGATAGCCAGACTTTTATCCCTCATTTATCAGTCATGGAAGGCACTTTCCTGGGAAGGTGTGTGACTCTGAGGCAGGCAGCTCTCTGCAGCTGAGGCTGTCTACCATCAGCAGAAGGGAGTCTGGATGGTAGGACAAAGTACTGATCACACCATTGTGTTTCTGTTGGGAGACTCTTCAAGTTACTAACCTCCTGGGAACATCAGTAAAATGAGGATAATGATATCTATTAGGGTTGTTGTAAGAAAGTAATTAATTCTTTTTCATTAATGAATTTAAATTACAAAGAACTTAGTACAGAGTGTTACATAGTAGGTACTCAAATGGCAATGATGATGATATTAAACTGTTATGCTTCTCAATATTAGATAACAGAACTTGTTCCTATTGGTTTCTCTTTAGCCTCAAATTAATTGTTCTTTTGTCATTGTATCTGTGTTTTATATTATCTTAAATCCTTGTTTTGAAAGCAGATAGAGTATAAATTAGACAGTTTAAAATATTCTTAATATCACAGGTACAGTAGAATAATACTTAATATACTATACTAAGCATATTTTTCATTCTCAATAATTCCTGTTATTGTTACCCTCCTCTTACCCAAGCTTTAGCTAGAACATTCCTGGGCTTAATGCTTTAGGGAAGAGATGATGCATTTGTGTAAAAGCCAAATTCCTATTTTTGCTTTTCAAGGGTTGAGGTCCTGGCATAAATAATAGATTTAGGACACTAAGCAACCTGTCAGTGTCCATTTGTCCCAGCCTAAAGAAAATGAAGGTTCTCTGGGAAGGAGAGAAAACAGAATGGCTTTCAGATGCTGGTGGACCCTTGAGAAGGGCTTGTACCTCCTTCCAGGACTTGGCTGGAGGAGGGACAGCTAAATAAGGAGATCCAAGAATAAGTTTGCCCAGTGCTTTCCTTCTTGGCCATATCTCAGGAGGCAGTACTATTTATAGACCTTCCTGTGTGGCCAGCATAGCATGCAATGGTAGAATAGAAATGGCCATGTGCAATGTCCAGGCAGATGGTCTCAGGACAACCTCAGGAAGCTCTGTGGTCTCCAGTTTGTATTGGGGAGCAGCAGACTGTTTTCCCTTATGGCACAGGTGTGACTTACAAAACTGATAGACCTGAACTGGTCTTGTAGCCAAGATTGAGGTGAACACAGAAGCATTTCTATGATCTCTGTATGGACACTGGACAGAACTGATGGTATCCCAGTGGATGCCACCAGGGGCAGATGATACTTGAGGGTCAGGCAAGTGATTGGTCCCTCCCACAGACCAGTGCTCAGATATATCAATGGGGAAAAAAAACCCTAGATGTCTCTTCATCTGACTAGATTACCCCAAATGGACTGATAATACATTCCACCATCAATAAAATGGGCTTCTGAAAGAAGTTAAGTTTACTTACAGAAAAATATAGAAAGTCATACTTCCTGCACACAAAAATTTATGGCTTAATATTCATACTTATGAAGTATATGACACCTGTGAAGCAATTTCCTGTTTTTAGTTCTTTTGCCTATGTTATTTCATTTTATCATCATAACAACTTTCTGGAGACCATGCATTATTAGCTTCATTTCAGAAATACTGAAATAGAGAGGTACAGGCATTAGGTAGTTTTCTTAGTCACAGAAATAGAAAAATATAAACCCTAATAAATGTAAGATTTGGGATTAAAATTATATTTCTGCTTAGGACACTGTATATATCTGTAAAAATAATACTTAACAACATTTACTAAACATCTGTGGTAATTAGATGCTGCTCTACATTCTTTGAATAGGATTAATTTATTTAATCCTCATAACAATGCTATAATACACATGAGAAGCTGAGGCATAGAGAAGTCAAGAAACTTATTTAACATTACAAAGACAGTAAGAGTAGAATCAGGCTTTGAAATAAAAAAAGGTCTCCTAACCACACTACAATAGTACACAGTAGACATGGTTTCCCATTTCTACTTTCTAACAGAACTTCAACTGTGTTCAGGTAACTACCCTACTGTAGCTCCACAAATGGATCCCAAGTATTCTAGGTCAGACACGATGCTCCATTCTCCTTCCTAGAGTGATTGGGTTAGAACCCAAGAGTAACTCAATTCATGCATAGCATTCCCATGATAACTCTTATTGGCCTGCAGGCAGTCACATGATTTAGGATAACCCAATGAAAGTAGTGGAAAACATTTATATTCTAGGAGTGGGAGTGAGGATTTTTTACCCCTTCCTTTGGAGGTACACCATAGAGCAGGCTCCTGCTGACAGCCATGTTGAGGCCATGAATGGACAAGCCTCCGCAGGGAAGAAGCCAGAGCCAATAGAATTGCTGAGAAACAGACCTGGAGCCCACTCTTCCCCTACTCTTCCTATTACATGGGATGAGACAGTTTCTTATTATTTCCACCAGTTTGAACAGGACTTTCTTCCACTTGTAGCTACAGTGCCTACATTACAACATCACTACTTTATCACATTATTAAAGGGGGTGGCTATCGCAGCAATGAGATTCAACTGCATCCTATATTGAGGGTAAGTTAACTGCTGTTACTGGTTCTGGGTGATAACATTATTCTCTTGTTAAAAGAATCCATGAGAAAGAAAACTCATGGCAAGGAATTATTCTTCCACCAAGACATAAGAAAACAAATGAAATATTTTAAGTTTTGAAGTCCAACTATATATATACTCACAGTTGCTATTGTCTCCAAGACTCATCACTGCAACAGTTTTAAATCTCCTGCTAGGTGGTTCTATAGGCTTTTCAGGAGCATGACCACTTCATAGAGTTAGAGGAATGTGAAGAAATGCTCCCTTTGCATGTGTCTCAGTTTGTACAGTGGGCACCTGTTGAATTGCCTGCTAGTACCCCCTTTTCTAGGAACTCTTCTTCCCACTTCATCCACGTATTTGCAGGAGGTGGTATCTTGCTCTTGCAGTGTGACTTCCATTTGGCCTCAGATGGTCAGTTCAGAGTCTTTAGGAATTTTGGAACTGAGAGAGAGAGAAAGAGAGGGAGGGATTGAGACAGGGATTGAGACAGGGAGAGAGAGCGAGCAAGGAGGGGGAGAGAGAGAAGAGAGAGAAGAAGAGAGAAAATGCCAGACTTTCAGGGATGAGAATAAGCAAGAAAATAATATCTTGAGGCTTCCTTTGATTTTTTTCACTTTTAAGTATTTTTAGATTTACACAAGAGTTGTGAAGACAGTGCAGAAAGTTCACATATACCTTTCATACAGCTTCCTCTAATATTGACATCTTAAGTAACCATGGAATATTTGTCCAAAACTAACAAATTAAGGTACTAACAAAAACAGACTTTATTCATCTTTTGCCAGCTTATCCAAAAATGTTCACTGCTGTTCCAGGATTCAGTCTAGGCCATCGCATTGCATTCTGTTATAATTCTTTTTATTCTCCTCCAGTCTGTGACAGTTTTGTGGTTTTACCATGTCTTTTATGACTTTGATATCTGAGTACTGGCCAGGCATTTTGGAGACTGCCTTGTAATTTGGATTTCTGATGCTTTTTCTCCTGATTTGACTGGAGTTATGGATTTTGGGGAAGTATTCCACAGAGGTGAAGTGCCCATCTCATTGCATCATGTCAGAGATACATACTATGAACAAGACTTTTCATGGGTAATGATGACCTTGATCATGCGGTTATGGTGGTGTCTGCCAGGTCTCTTCACTGCCAAGTTACTAATTTTTTCATTTCCATACTCTATTCATTAGAAACTAGTCACTAAGCCCAGCCTCATCTCAGTCAGAAGGGATTTAAGCTTTATCTCTAAAGCAAAGAATATAAAAAATGTTGCAGGTGTATGTTAAAGTCACCACAGTGATTAATAAACATATTAGGGAAGACACTCGAGGCTAGGCTCATATCCTCCCGATGGCTTGACTTTGCGTTCATTCCTCAAGGCAGACTGCGCTCTTTTCTGTGTTGGGCATCTCCTGTTTGCTCCTCCAGGTCCACTCCCCGCCCTTCTCCACTCTCCTCTCTGCCTCAGAAGATGTTCCTGTGTTACAGTCACGGGGCTGTGCCCTCTGACTTTTGAATGAGGAAACTCCAGCAGGAGAGTTGAGAGTAGAGGAGCAGGATTAGGATATTTTTCTTCTGTGTGCTCCCTCCATGAGTCTCTTTGTGTCCCTCAAAAGAAGACAACCAGATATGCATGACTTCCCTTCTTTAGAGTCTAATAACCTTCCCTCCTCTTGTCACTTCTGGTGACAGCTTTGCTGCTGCAAGGTCAGGGTCCTGCTCTTTGCCTTATAGCTCCCTGTATCCCACATACACTTAAAAAAAAGATTTTATTTATTTACTTCAGAGAGGGGAAGGGAGGGAGAAAGAGAGGGAGAGAAACATCAATGTGTGGTTGCCTCTCATGTGCCCTCTACTGGGACCTGGCCCACAACCCAGGCGTGTGCCCTCACTGGGAATCAAACCAGCAGCCCCTTGTATATCACAGGCCAGCACTCAATCCACTGAGCCACGCTCACCGGGCTGCACATACACTTTTGCTATTAGTCCTTGTAATAAGCTCTTCTTGGATTATCCTAAATTGAGTATGTTGTTTGTTTCCTGTTGGGATCCTGACTGGTACATTGACCGTGGCTTCTAAGAGACACACCATTAATCTTTTTAATCAATTCCTTAGAATTTTTTTTTGCTTAAGTTACTTTAAATTTGTTTTTCATTTCTTGTAACAAAAAGCATGTTGTCTTAAAGATTATAATGAAAACTTCTATGTAACTACAGTAATAATATAAGTTAATTAGTTTTCACAATAATGAATTTTATTAAGGTTTTTTTTTCTTACACGCATGCATCCATTTTTGTGCCTACTTTGCAAATGGGAGACTGAGGTGTGGAGTCAAATGACCTATTTAAATTCACACAATTATTATGTGTAGAGCAGAGACTGGAATCCAAGTCATCTGGTGATAATCCTGTGTTCTCAGAGCATCACTGTGCCTCCCGATCTTATGTACATATTCTCTATAGCTGTATTTGAGTCAATCACTGTCTGTTCGCCATACCCCTGCAGACCACATTCTCATAATTCCTAAAAGTGATGGGATCAAAGCCCAAGTCCTGAGGTGGTACAGAGACAAGGAGCTTTAGATTTTATCTTTATAAAATAATTTCAGACATCTGCACTAAAATGTACATATTATTTCCCAAGATGCATCATGAGGAAATCTAGCCCCTTAAAATATAGCACTAGCATGAAGTAACCCAGAAGATCACAAGGTACATTGGTATATTAAAGGCTCCAAGAAAATCTGCAACTTCTTAGTTTATTTCATTGTGGGTAACTCAGTTTCCCCAAACTTCTTTTCAATAAAACCATCTGGCTGTGTCCATACATTAGGAAGTGCTGGTATAGAACAGAAATAGAAATTGTGTATAAAACATCATCCAAATTGAATTTCCCTTTCAGGTAACAAAATATTGTCTAGTCTAGATTATTCAAACCATCCCCTGCCATTGGGAGTGGTGAATTATCTATTTAGCTAAATCTACAGCCCAAATTTACTGGATAGGGGCCAACTCTGGGCTTGACTTTGCTTCTATGTAGACCTGCCTCCAACATAATAACTTCTAAGTTGCAGAGCGATTTAGAGGTAGATTAGGTTTCTTCTCATCCCATGACTTGTTGTTTCAACCTTGACCCAGTAAAATTGCCCTTTTTCAGGAGGAATTGGTAATGAAATCAGTGCCATCACTCAACTGCATATCCTTCAAGAGGCCAAGGGGGAAAAAAAAATAAATAGGAGAGTTTCCATGAAAAAAAAATGCAGTATAATATTTTTAGCTATAGCAAAGCGAGAAATTCTAACATTTTGTCAAAGTCACTGTATAAAACACACACTCAAAAGAGCCTGTGTAACTTTTCTTACTTTAAATTTCAACAATCCTACAAATAGCTTAGGAAATTCCATTTTGAGATGATGTGAGCCTTTTATAAAATTATATCATGAAATTAGAGCATGATTACGTGGGGAAAGCCTAACAGCTCTTGGACCTTCTCTGAGCTGGTGTGCTTGCTCTGCACAATGTGCTGAGGGGTCAGCACGAATGAGCGTGGGGGTCTTCTGCTTCTGTAAATGTTTTTCAGACAACCACTCAAAACTTTTCCTTAAAAATTAAAAATATTTAAATCAGTCGTTTTCAACTGAAAATGATCTTGTTCCCTAGGGAACATTTCGTAATGTCTGGAGATGTTTTGGTTGTCACTACTTGATGGGAAGGGGGTGGCATCCAATGGATAAAGACCACTGAGGCTGCTAAACATCTTACAATGCACAAAATAATCCCCACAAGAAGGAATTATATGGGCTGAGGTTGAGAAGCTCTGCTCCAAATAGTGAATTGGTTAAGTAGGTATCTCTTAAAACATGCAGCCATGTATGAATGAGCATAAATATGTCAGCTATATCCTATAAGTTTTTAAGACAGGGAAAATATACTCTCTGAAGCACATAAAGGCCTAGTATTATCTGATTTAATTTGTGATGTACTCACTACAACTACAGACGAAATAAAACTAAGTGATTTTCTTGAAAATGAACAATTTTAGCCTTCACTTCCTTCATAAAATTAATACACCTAGACATAAAATTAGTGTATAGTTATAGGTCCAAGGGAACTGCACAAAACAGGTGAGCATGTGCCTGCCTTTGCGCACACAGAAGCACCCAGAACAGCGGTGCCTTTTATGTTGCCCCTGAACTGTTTGCAAAGCATAGAAGCAATTGCAGAACAAATTCCGGGGCTCAGTCTGCCTCTGTAAGAGAGGTCTGGCTCTGAGGTGTTCTGAGTTATTTACGGCTAGAGCAGAGCGCTTAACTATGCAGATAAACTCCTCATTCTTTTACGTGAGGCAGCAAAATAAACCCCTTAACAGTTTATGGTTCCCAGAGTGCATTAGTTAATCTGTCCAATATCATTCTAATTTTCCTCATAGCTCATTGAGTTGGAGCCTGTGAGCAGACAAAATGTGTCTTTAGCTACCATGTACTTATTCCAATGACTCCACGGTTGATGGATGACTTTCTGATTTTTTGAAACAATGCCAGCCCAGGGCCTCGTGGTGGCTGCACGGATCTGAGCTCTCTTGTTGTGCTTTGGGGCAGGAGGGGAGAGGGAGGGGTCTCTGCAGTATGAGGTCTGGCTCAGTCATTTTCAAAATCAATACTTGCTCTCCAAGCCTTGGATAATTTAGAGAACATAATTCAGAATTCTCCCTTTCAGCATGTATTCTCCATCAAAAGGGTGTTTTCATCCCGAGTCAGCAGTGCTCACGTGACCCAGGAACGCACAGATAAGGTTAAAAAGAAAGAAAAAGTGCATTTCTTTTTCCTCTTTCTGCAAACATCTTTTGGACCCAGTTTATGTGTGTGCGTTTACCTCATTGTAAAAATTTCTATTTAGAACAGAGAACCTAAATTATGGTGTCTCACAATATTGCTTCCTATTTAAGGCTTTTTGGGTGGCAGCGTTTCCTTGGCCTAAGGGAAGTTGGCCTCAGGTAATTTATTCCTAGCAGATCAGATTAGGGTATACAAACTTAAGTCCAAGGGCTGCTAAATCCTGATTTTCACTGTATTTCAGAAAGTGCCATCTGAGTAGAGTTTTGTTTTGGGGATAAAATTTTATGTTCCCATGCACAGAAACAACAAGGCTTCATTTGCTTAAAAAACAGCACGACACCAATTATTTAATCCTTCAGATTCTATTCACTCAGTGGCTCTAAAAAAGGAGCCCCAGTGGAAAACATCTTGGTCATTTAAGTACAAAGAGCTTGAGATTTTATAGCAATTTTCCAATACTAATTACGTTTCATACTATCTATCATAAGCATGGCTTACAAAACCCTATTGATTTTAATGGATACTAGTGCATTGGGAACAGGTTATTTTATGACATGTTATGTTATAGAGCTTGTATGAAATACCTAGATCTTAAAATGTGGGCACAGATACACTCTCAATTATCCACAAGTGGATTATCCACTTGGTCTATTACCCACAACATATTTTAAATTAAAGCTGCTGTCATTAGGTGACTCAGTAGCCTTAGGCCAATTTCTATTGTCAATTTTCTGTGCTGCTGGAATGGAAGTTCATTTTGATGGCCTTTGCTAACATGGTTAGTAAGTAATATACTATTGGAGTTGCTGCCAAAATGCAAAAATAAAATGTGGATTATGTCTTAGTCCAGATTATCCTTTTCACAAATGCTTTCCTGTAGCAAGAAAAATCAAGAGCCCAATTACAAACATAGGTTCCTTGACAAGTTGTAAATATAAAGTGTCCTGAGAAATAATCATAGGGTTTCACTATCTGTAAATGATTGGTAAAATAGTTCGGGTGGAAGTGGCATCTGCTCCCTGGAACCTTCCTGCATTGAGTCCTTTAGAACAGTTCACCTCCCCCTCTGGGGCAGCCTTGAGTAGAAAAACAAGAGCATAGGCTTTGGAATTAGAAAAAGCCTGAATTCTGATTCTACAACTTATTAGCTGTGTTATCTGAAGAGAGTACATAACCTTGCTGAACCTCACTTTCCTTATATTTAAAAATGGCCATCATAATGTCTGCCAAAATAATATAATATATGTAAAGTTTGTAGTTTGGTATTTGGCAAATAACCATGCACTCAATACATGCTTGTTTCTTTTCCTACCCGTATCTATTTTTCATTCTATTCTGAGTACTTTGGAAGTAATGGTCATATTTAATTCATGTTTGAACCCCACATGTTTAGTAAATTATCTTATAAGTAGGAATTAATAATATTTGCTCAATTAAAGTATAAAATTTTCTTTTAGTTTTTTAAACCTGAGACAAAAAAATAACACTTTTCAATGTCCACAAATCTGTTGAAATGATTTCACTATTTATTTCATAGAAAGAATAAAAACTAGGTCAGTATTTTTATATGAAAGCATCAGAAATCAGGCATAAGTTTTTTTGTAAGTAAAAAAGTTATCCTTGAGATTATTAACAACTGTATGTGGCTATATTTTATTTGTATCATATATGTATGAAGACCAAATACCAGCTAACATTAACAGCAGGAAAGACTCCTTAGCAATTCCATAAAATGTTTTATTGCCTTTGGAACTATTCTCAAGACTACATGTTGAATAAAGTGAGTTTTTGCCAGGATTAAAAGAGCATATTTTTAAAATTTACTATATGTTTTATTTTTCAGCTGGGGACATGATACAACAAAGCATCCATAGACATAATCTTAATGAAAGCAGATTTAGTGTAGTAAGCAGTTAATCCTAGGAAATCAGAGATTTTTAAAATTGACTTTCTTAGCTATGAACTTCATCGTTCTCTCTTCATATGTGTCCAGTTGAAGTAAGAGCCATGTTCCTTCCTCCAATATTTATTTTATGCCTTCTCTGTCCATGGTACTGAGTGGCTCTTGTGGCATTAATCAAATAAGGAAGAAGTCAAGCAGGGGTAATTATGCTTACATCCCTGAAAGCTGGGATGATGTAACAGCAACATCATACTTTTCAGTGTACTTATTTGTTTAATTTGTAGCCAACTACATACTCATTACATTTAAAAACTATAATTATAGAAGTAACATATGCTTATAAAATTTTATAGACGTGTGGAATCTGGAAAGTTTGTCATTTATTTAAACAACCATCTTTTATTTAGGGTTCATCAGTGCTAAAAGAAAAATGGACAAAAATGTGTCTTGGGCATAGGTTATGTTTCAGATCTGTACTTACATTGTGCAAACATTTGTAGGTGCATCTTTGGAAAGAAGCCCTGATGTTTGCATCAGTTTCCAATATATGTACTTTTAAACCAACAACAAAAACACTGGGGATTTTGGCTTTCCCTTCTAAAATGTTTCATATGTACTTTGACATTTTGGATGTTTGTTCCTTTTTATTTCAGTATCAAGAGACACTCTACCTTTCTGAAAACTGCTTTCATTCTCAACAACACAGTGCTAATGAAAAGGACAAATAACTGGGATTTTCTTAGTTGCCTTCACACAACAGCTTAAATATATAAGTGCATGGTAACAATATGTGAATAACATATCAAATAAATATGTTCAAATAGTTTGAGTGGGCTGTACGGGGTCAGCATTGTGAATGGGAGTGAATTTCTGTTCAGTCAGGTGAGGTACATATGCATCAACTTTGCTGGAAAATGGTTCCAATTGTGGCTGAATGGTCTAGTTTCCTGTGGGATACAAGCAGCCTATTATGTCATGTTTTAAAAAGCTTTCTCAGGTTTGACCATTTGGATCAAAATCAATACATCGGGGAATAGGGACACACAGCAGAGATCACACCAAGTACACCATTGAGGCCAAGTGCTCATGCCCATCATTTCTCTAGTAATCCAGGAGAAAAAACCCTTTTAGATCTGGCAACACCAGGAGCTACCTGGTCCAGTTCATTATTCCAAGCCTTATTTCCTCATTAATAAAATGAGTCTGGGTGGGAACCAGAGTCGGCAGTCCTCTGGTTACCTAACTCTTCTTAAGCCATGACTGAAGTGAATTGGTCTTAAGGAAACGAAATCATTCTTTAGTGCATTTTGGCTGACCACAATAGCTGGAAAATCTGAGTTGCTGCATATGTTTATGTAAGTGATCTAGACTTCTAAGATCTACTGAAATTAGTTAGAAATGTTTAGGGTTCTTTGACTGTGTGGTAGGTAAGTTGGGGCTATAAAGGAATGAGGCAGTTTTCTTAATATGGTTTGTGAGAATAACTTCTCTGCTCATCTATTTGTAAAATTACTTATAATGAATTTGTTTTAGGGGCTTTTACATAAAATTATGTTACATACAAAATAAGTAAAAATCCTTTTTCAGGCACCTAAGAAGGGGTCCCAAATCAAGGGCATTGAATTACTAGGATTTCACTTGGTAAGGTCTATGTCTAACTCATTTGAGTCCAAAGATAGGCTTACATTGATTGGTCAAGCCTTCTTTGAACAAAATGAGAGAGAGCCATGATAGTTTTGCTAATACATTTAGGTTTTGGAAAAATCCAAATATAATTTAATAACACCCTAAATGGTATGATTTTTCATACCTGATTTTGCCAGAAAATGAAAGGCCTCATTTTATGCATTATCTGGGTTGGGATTTCATGCACATTTTCAGGGCAGTAAAATCCTCCATATCTACCAGACTCCGATTTGAGTTGATTCTAAGTTTTAGGTCCCCTAGCTGCAATGGCCTTTTTGGTTCATGAAATTTTATGGGCTTGCACACCAAAGTAGCCTCTCACAAATTAGTTTTCCAGTTCTTCCTCAGGCATGCATTGGAATGAGTTTTGATGCAACTGGGCTCTTTGTCCAAATTCACTGAGTGCCATCTTTGAGTGGCAGGCCTATACAGAGATGAATAGGGAAAATGTCTTCATTCTCTATTACACATGCCTTATGGCTATCAGCAACTGCAAATGAGAAATCCTGGCCATTTGGCTAAAAATTTACCTGAACACAAACCCAGTGAAAGGACTGCATCTGAGGGCAATGATTGGAAGGGACCATCCATTCCCGACAATTCTGCTCTGCAGATTCCTAGAGGTACCTTCCTGGGGAAGTCAGTCACCACGGAAAATTTACTGTAAGAGAGTTTTAAAAGTAAATTAATAACAAAGCAACCTGTTAAATGTTGCTTGTGTTCTGAGATTCATGAGGTAGAGAGTCCAGACATGAAAAACCTGTTTTGTGCTTGTAAGAAGTAATCAGTTTTGTGAGAAACTCTGAGAAGTTGAGAAGTAAATAACTACTAAGTTAAAAGAATTAATTTATTAAATTCTGTTGAATTGTTTAAAACATCTTTTAAAAATAGGCACTATTTAGGGCAAAGAATTAAACTGGCTATACAAAATCTAGAGTATAATTTTTTCCTGTATGTTGTGATTTGGTAGCATTTAAATTTTTATTTTATCTAAATTTAAGTCAATGATTATATAAGATCATAACGAATTTATTCTAAGGAGCTGGACATTTTCATTTTCTTCTCTTGGAGCCTACTTTCTGTCTTAGACATCTCCCTCATTTTTCTTTAAAGGAATCTGTAATTCTTATATTCAGTAGGAAACTGCTTCTAAACCTTTCTATTTTGTGCTATAAGAATATGCACTAGAAATATGTGAAATGCATTCTGGTGTCCACACCACCCTCCCCCACAGCCCGAGTCACTCGTGGGCCTCATATCTCTTAAGCCACCTGCTAATCATAACAATTGCTAATTTGAACTCTTTTTAGTCACTTCTGGTGACACTGACAATGCCATCTAGTTTGCAATGGCCATGTGGTCAGTCCCCCACCCATCCTAGCAGGCTGCTGCTGCTGTGCCTTTAGCTGGGATCTCCATTGTTCTCCCTGCCTCTGCTGACCATAAGCAATTCCTTCTTCTCTAATCTCTGGGGATCTGCTTCTTTCACAATGGGGGCAGGGCCATTTGCTTTGTGTGCAAGATAATCTTCCCTAGAATTGTTCACATATGCAAACATACACGTAAAAAACCCCTGGCTCCCTGGATGTGGAAGGATATATGTATCTATATATGGGTACACACATGTACACACACATACATTTTAGTATTAGCAATTATAATCACTCATCAGTTCTGCCTAAATATTTGCAAATCACTCAATAATATACATTAATATCATTTATTTGGTATTCTTCTTGTCTTATGTTTAAGTCATGATTTTTTTCTTCTCAAACATGTCAATACTGTGTTTTTACACATCACTAAGTTCTCCTTTACTTTAAGCTCATAGATGCCCCTGCATACCCAGCCCACTCCTCAGGAGAGCATTTTGGGTGTGCCTGGTAAATGGAGGTAGATGCCCGTCCCTCGCCCAGATGAATGATTAGGAGTATGAAATTGATCATCTGTACAGGCAGGCCTGAACTCTACTTGAGAGCGTCCCTTGGCTGAATAGCAGATAAAATTTACTGGATTTCCATGTCTGAACCTTTGCAATAACACTCTGTACTCCACTTTGATGGATTTAAAGCTGGTCATTATGTTACAGGGCAAGTCGTAGCCGGAATAAAAGTAGGTCATTTCAACCAACCATTTTAATCTGGACACAACCTTACTCTGTTATCATTAAAGCTTTCCATATGCCATAGAAAGTGATAGAAACATACTCGACTTTTAAGGTAGACTAAAAAATGTGTGCTTTTGTATGGAGGCAGAAAGGAAGTAATCTATTTATATATATATTGAAAATATTTCTCTGCCTCAGTAAGCAAGGCAGTTTTTGTAAGCTCCCTTTGGGATTGTGTCTCTCCGTTCTCCTAAAACGTTGAAGTAAATTAAAAAGCAAAGCAAAGCAAAACAAAACAAAACAAAACAAAACAAAACAAAACCCACTCTGTCGTTTTTTAGATGTTCTGCTGGGAACAGTGATGTTCCCAGGCTCCCGAGCACGTCGAGTGCGCCCCCTAGGCGTTGGCGCATGACACGGCAGGAGAAAGCAGTGGCTGATCTATGATCAGCTGCACAGGGCTGTGTCCAAGTCCACGCACAAAGAGGGAAGCAGGGACAGAAGCCCGCAAAGTGACCGTTCTTTGTGTCCACTATCTGAAGGTGGGCTCGCAAGTGACTCCACTTGCTTCAGAAGTTTCAGATGACTTTCTAGTGTACTTATGACAAAAGTGCTGGAGAGAGTGATTTTGAAATGAAATGAAGTTCAGGTTGGTATCCCTGCTAAGGTTTGGGCACAGGTTCTATGGTTCATTCTGTACCTCCTGGTGCTCTGGGATTCCACAGGGCACCTTGTGTGGGGCAAGGTTGTGTGTCCAGCAAAAAGCATGCAAACCTCTTCAACTTGTGGTCAGAGATTCAAGGAAGCCTCCTCAGAGTGAGAAAAAGGGCATTGGACTTAGAGAGCAAAGGTTCTGGTATTAGTCTTGGCCGTATTGCTTATATAAACTATTATGTGACTTTGGGGAAATCATTCTACCTTTCTGCATTTATAAAAATGAAGAGATTGATCAGACACACTCCATGACTATGCCCAATTATAAAATCTGTCTTTGATCTCAGTATTTAAGATTTCTGTTTTAAAATTTGCCAGGCAAGTTGATATAACACTTTACTGAACTCTTGAAAGATCCAAATTGGTTAAAAGAACAGAGTATATATGTTTTGGGAGTCATGTCTATTGGTTGTGACCACCAAGAAGACAATTCAATTGACTCATGGCATCTTCATTACCAATACAAATTCCCACTTGATGTTATCATTCTTCAAAGGCAGGCCTGCTGTCCCAGTTGAGCAACTCACCCCTTCATTCTGGCTGGCACTTTCTGGCACATGGATCAGCGTCCACATGGATCCAAACGGTGCTGCTCTCAGCCCCTGTTCCCACCCTCCTGTTGGGGTGCCTGATTATTGATGGGCAATTGTTCCTCCATTCACAGGGCACTGGTGGGCAGCTTCTTCAGGGTGGCATCTCCTGGAGTCATTTTCCCTTGAGGACAGGTCATCTGCAGGTGTTTGTTTATAGGGCTGCCTGGGAAAAACCTACTTGTTTTGTTTGTGAAAGTTACTCTGATGCAAGCAATTGGAGGAGAGGGACATGTATTCCTGATGGGGTGGGGATGACAGGGAATTCACCCTGGAGTTGTTCGTTGGGTAGCTGAGGATGTAGGTCAAGGTAAGAGCAGAGATGAGGGATGCCCCATGCCAACAATGTAGCCATTTTGAACTTTTGGAAAATCCATACAACCTCTTATCGCTTACCTATGCAAGAGTGGTAATTTGTCTCTCTATCGATAATAATACTGGTCACTCTCCCTTTCTCAGTTAAAACTTTACACTGCTCTCTTAAACTTCTGTGGCTTTGCCAAGCTGTCTTCTTTCCCTGAAAACCCTTTCTGAACCTGTCTGGCTGGCTGGGTCTCTGATCAAAAGCTTCCATGTCAAACAAGTGTTCTGAACTGCTATTTCTTGGATATTTCTAGAGAGTCACATCCTTAGGGAAAATTTATTTAAACTCAGTATATCATAGAAGCAAAATAGTTCTTTTTAGGACCCTGTGCCACTCAAGTAAATGATCCTCTTGGTTACATGTGGTTTTTGCTTGGCTTAATTTGACTCAGAATATAAGCATGGGTATAATCACTTGGGAAATGTGGTGGCTGTATCATGTTGTTGGAAATATATATATAATTTAATATATAGAAACACATAATTTATATATATATTTGAAATGATCAGTATCTGGGAATTAAAGCAATTAGTTTGGGACAAGTTGTTGAAAGCTATCTTTCATCTTTCAAGTAATAATAATATATAAGAATTCTTTTAATGTTACTAAAATACTTCATAAATTACCCAGAGAAATAATCATAGCAGGTGATATTATACCCATTTCTTAGACAAAGGAACTCAGACTCAGGTGGGTTAAATGATTTTGGATAATGACACAGAGCTAAAGAGAGTAGTTAAGCTGGGGCTAAGGTTGGCCTCCATCTTTCTCTGTCACTGTCACTTTAATGACAAAGATATGGAATCTAGGGATTGTGTTACCTTGGCAGGAGGGAAGTGACAAACTGGGGCCAATCTAAGATCCATGAAAGCCATGAAGTGCCTGTCACAAGTACAGGTTTGGGGAGGAAGCAATGTAGGGGATGCAAGCCCTGGAACTCATTTGAAACCTGGGCTGAGCAGTGCCCAGAACATGGATTGGGCCAGCATGTGTGTGCTGAAGGGAGCCATACTCTTCCCCAGAAAGGCTCTGTTGCTTCCAGTGACTCTCTCTTCTCTGTTGCTCCAGTGTTTCTTCGTTTTCCCATGGGCTTGAACCATTTCTTCAGTCTCTTCACAAAAAGGATTTAGGGTCTGGGTTAGGGATAAGGAACAGCTCATGTGCAATCCCCGTGCTATGTAGAAGATACAAGGAAGAAACAGTGCAGTCACAGTGCAGAGTGAAGGCTGGGATCTGCTAGAAATGCACGTATTGGAGGCTACCTGCTCCTCCCCGGCACTCCCTCTGTATAGGCTCTTTGTCTCAAAGAGGACATAAAGTGTATCTTTAGGAGTCACTACCCAAGTATCATCTCTGGACACCTGGAAGGAAAACCTAAGACTCAGTGTGCAAAGTGAATGCAGTCAAATATGGCCACAGCTCTTCCTGATGGATTACCTGGAACTTGGGTTGCAGTTTTGTCAACAAAGAAATACAAGCTTAGCTATGTGATGGCAGAGCAAGAATCCTGGAGACAGTGTGACATGATGAAGAAGAGTACAGCTTTTTTAAGTCATACTGGACTGGATTTAAATTGCTGCTCTGACATATAGTAGCTCTGTGGTTTTAAGCAAGTTCCTTAATCTTTGTCTCATTTTCCTCATCTGTAAATTGGGGATAACAGTGCTTACCTGGCAGAGTTGCTGGGAGGGATAAATGAGAGAATATATACAATGTACTTGGCATTGTGCTGGACATCTAAGTGCTCATTAAAGGGAATCCACTATCATCACCACCATAAGAGTTTAGGTTTACTGTGGGATTGGGGTTAAGATTAGGAGAGTATGTTAGTATGCTAGGTTTAGGTACTCCAAGTTTTGGTGATGATGATTACTTGAACAAAGAAAGAAAGAAAGGACAAAAAGACAAAAGGAAAGGAGAAAAGAAGAAAGGAAGGAAGGAAGGAAGGAAGGAAGGAAGGAAGGAAGGAAGGAAAGAAATAGCCACAAGCTATTCTCCAATCCTGCATTCACCCTTTTCAATCTATATATGTGACTAAATGGTGAGTTGCGTCTGTTGACATTATACCAGAGGATGCTTTAACCAGGGATGTCCCACCTGTGTCCCATAGGCTAAACACAGCCCAGGATGACTGGGAGTGCATCCCAACACAAAATCATAAATTTAATTAAAGCATTATGAAATTTTTTTGTGATTATGTGTCACAATGTATTTAAGTGTGGCCCAAGACAACTCTTCTTCTAGTGTGTCACAGAGATGTCGGAAGGTTGGACCCCCCTGCAAGCCTTTACAATCCCTGTTAGGCAAGATGATGATGGCAATGATTCTGAGATTCCATATGACTTGGCATGAATTAGAATTTATTGGGAGGACACTCGTGCATTTATCACATCAGTCAAGCCATATACACAAATGCATCACCTGAAGTCCACATATATAATATTTTCAGATTTATATATCTCCTTTTTTTAAAAAAGATTTTACCTATTTATTTTTAGAGAGGGGGAAGGGAAGGAGAAAGAGAGGAAGAGAAATATCAATTGGTTGCTTCCCATACACCCCCAACTGGGTACCTCAGCTGCAACCCAGGCATGTGCTCTGACTGGGAATCGAACCTACAGACTTCCAGTTTGCAGGCTGGTGCTCAATCCACTGAGCCACATCAGTCAGGGCATACATATCTCCTTTAATATTTAAAATTTCCCTGAGAAACAAGCAGAGGAAGCATTGCCATCTCTGTTTTTGCATGTGAAAACTGATGCTTAGAGAAAATAAAGCATGGGAAATTCCCTAGCAATTTGCCTAGCACATAGTAGATGCTGATTGCTTCAGTTAGCATTCTACTGAGATAACTAAGCAGAGCCATTTACAAGGAGCTACGTAGCTCAATGGTGAACAGTTACTTGTCTCCTGATCCAGGCTCTGCTCACCCCACAGCTGCCTTTCCAGATATCTTAACTTTGGATTGGATAAACACTTTTTTGAATGGTAGATCATTGAGGTACAGGTCTCTTTTTGTGGTATGTCAGGGTTCAAACCCTCCTCACCTCCTCTTCTCACCCTGGCCAAAGATGCCTATAGAGTACAAGGTCCCCAGTCCCCACTAGAACACTGTTGTCTTTATTGCGACACAGTTTATTGCCTATATTTTTTCTGAGTTTGAAATGGCATCAGACTTACATGAACTTTGCCACCCCGTTGCTAGATGGTTCAAGAGCTTATAGCCCAGAATTCCCTGGAAATATCTTTAATATGAATGCTGCAATGTGGGCAGGCATATAGGTTGATATGAGCTGATCACTCTGACTTGGCTGTGTATAGGACATGATATTGAGGCTTCCCTCAGCAGAGAAGCCTCTTACTTCATTTCCTTCCCCTTCCCTTTCCTACCCTGTCCCCCTACCCTTCCCCCTCCCTCCTCTTCCTCCTTCATTGACAGTGGGAACATTAGTCCAGATTTCCTGGTCTGATATCAACAAAAGCAGCAGGCACTTTTTTATTTTCATTAATTATTCTCCTTCATATCCCATGAACACACTGGGTACAGGATTAAGGGTTGTTCTGCCCACATTGAGAGTTTCAGCAGCAAAAGAGAAAACATCGTGAAATCGTATAAACCTTAGAAACCTGAATTTATTTTGTTGTGAAGAATTCTAAGTAGTTCCCTGTACTTGGAGGTCTATTACTAAAAGAAAGGGTTACCTAAAAATAGACTTGTTCTTGGAAACGGACTTAAAAGTTCTGCTGTGCTTCCTTTTTGCACAGGTCAGATTTCCAGAGCCAGGCAATGTTCCAAACAAGGCTGACCTTGCCCTCCTCCTCACCCTGTGTTTTCTGTGGCCTTGTTATCCAGATAACTGCTCCCTTTCTCCACTTACCTCTGGCCTCTGGCCTCTGAATTATCTCAGGGAAAAGCTCTCATTTGGCTGGCAAATCTTTGAGAATGAATTGATGAAGAAGAGGGTATGGAGCTTCCACTGGTCCTTCATGGAATCTTAAACAGTGCTGGGGGCTGGTTCTACTTTGTTCAAAAACCATTGTTTCCTCCTTTGGCTTTTGAAAGAGTGGTGGAACTTGCATCTGTTTTTCTCTTTGTAACAAAATGGTCATTTATTTATTCATTAGTCTCTACATTGAACATTCATATATATATATATTTTTGGGTGGGGGTGGGTGGGGGTGGCTTTGTGCTAGGCTCTACTGACACAAAGTTTACTGAGGCTAAATTTCTGGGTTCAAGGACAACATTGTTCAGTGAGTTATGGCACTCACTGCTGCCTTAATTGTAGGGAGGGGCAGAATCATGAAACCTCTTTCCTTACTCTTCGGTCTTTATCTTCTCCCTTCCAACTCTCCCTATCTTACACGGCCAGGTAATGTACAGCCTCTTACCTGCCTTTCTTCCAGTAAGCTTCTCATGGTCACACCTACCCCCACACCCTTCTCTGAACACATGTAATGTTTTTCTTTGCATAGCCTTTATTTCTATATGTATCGTGTAGTTATTTATGTATATGTCAATAGTCCCAAACTATAATCAGGTTTCTATGTAATAGATGCTCAATAAATGTTGAATGTTGAACAAATGTTTCTACCATTTCTCTAAAAGCTGCTCAACTGAAGTAAGGTTGAATGGCTGCCAGAAAAAAGACACATTAGGTTATTCCAATGTTAGTAAAATAAAAACCTTGGAAATGACAGCATCATGCCCCCTTGGGGCTGTGCCGCCAATTCTATGCATAAAAATAACAGTGGTACATTGTATCATGGTGCCTGGGAAGGGGAGGGGTGGTGAGGGTACTTTTCTCCTTCAATATGTAAAATGGCTTTCCCATCTCCTCTGGAGAAAAGAACAGGGTTCATAAATGCAATAAAAATACAATTTACTAAGCAAAAGGATATAGTCTTCTGGTAAATAGTCAAGTTAAAAATTTCTTCTTATTTTATTTCCTATTGGAAAGTTTGCAAAATGTGCACTTTGGTGGCTCAGGAAATATGTTAGAGGGCCAATGGTGATACCTAAGGTCTTGTAGTACATTTGGCTCACCATTTAAAATGTTAGCTATGATTGTGTTATATCATGGACATGGCTATAAAAGGTAGGCCCATGATTAGGTTATATTTATATTGGCCCCAAGCTAACTCTTTTCAGATTTTTATATTATTTATTTATGTATTTATTTATTTAAATTATTTATTATTTTTCAATTACATTAGATATACAATATTGTATTAGTTTCAGGTATACACCCCAGTGATTAGACATCATATGTCTAACTTACTAAGTGATCATCCTGATAAATTTTGTGCCCATTTGACATCATACATAGTTATTATAATATTATTAACTATATTTCCTATGCTGTGCTTCACATTCCCATGACTATTCTGTGACTACCAATTTGTACTTCTTAATCCCTTCACCTTTTTTACCCATCTCTCCAACCCCTCTCCCATCTGTCAACTGACAATATGTTCTCTATATCTCTGAGTCTGTTTCTGTTCTGCTTGTTTATTTAGTTTGGATTTTAGATTCAATTATTGATAGATATGTATTTATTGCCATTTTATTGTTTAAATTTTTGATCTTTTTTTCTTTCTTCTTAAGGAAGACACTTTAACATTTCATGTAAAACTGGCTTGGTGGTGATGAACAACTTGAGCCTTTTCTTATCCGGGAAACTCTTCATTCATATGTCTTTCAATTCTGAATGATAGCTTTGCTGGGTAGAATAATCTTAGTTGTAGGTCCTTGCTTTCATCACTTTAAATATTTCTTGCCAAACCCTTCTGGCCTGCAAAGTTTTTGTTGAGAAATCAGCTGACAGTTTTTATGGGAGCTCCCTTATAGGTAACTTTCTTTCTCTTCCTGCTCTGAAGATTCCCTCTGTCTTTAACCATGGGCATTTTAATTATTGTGGGGGCCTCTTTGGGTTCATCTTGCTTGGGATTGTCTGTGCTTTCTGAACTTAATATATCTCTTTCCTTCACCAGGTTAGGAAAGTTTTCTGTCATTATTTTTTCCAAATAGGTTTACAAATTTTTGCTCTCTCTTCTCCTTCTGGTACCCCCATAATGCGAATGTTGGACCTCTTGAAGTTGTCCCATAGGCTCCTTATACCATCCTCATTATTTTAGATTCTTTTTACTTTTTGCTGTTTTCTGCTTCCTTATATTTTAAATCTCTGTTTTAATACTTGGTTTCATGTACTCTACTGTTGATTCCTTATAAATTATTCTTGATTTCTGTTAGTGTATCCTTCATTTCTGACTGGTTCTTTTTTTTATGATTTCCATGTCCTTTTTTATGCTCTTGAAGTTCCTCTAAGTCTATCTACTCTTCCCCTAAGTTCATTGAGCATTCTTATAACCAGTGTATTGAACTGTGCATCTAGTAGATTGCTTGCCTCCATTTTGTTTAGTTCTTTTTCTTGAATTTTGTTCTGTTCTTTCATTTGGGACACCTTTCTCTTTCTCCTCATTTTACAGCCTCCCTGTGTTTGTTTCTATGTATTAGGGAGAACTGCTGCATCTCTTGGGCTTGGTAGAGTGGCCTAGTATGGTAGGTGTCCTGTAGGGTCTAGTGGCACAACCTCCCCATTCACCTGAGCTGGGTACTCCAGGTGATGCGCCCCCCCACCCCCGGGCTTGTACACCCTCCTGTTGTAGTTTGGCCTTGATTGCTGTTGGCATATCAATAGGAGGGATCTATTCCTAGGCTGGTTGGCTACAAAGACTGGCTGCAGTGACCACTGTGGAGGATCAGCTCTGCAGAGGCCCACTCCTTAGAGCAGGACTTATTTCATTGAAGTTCTGGTGCCTGCTGAGCTTGCCCTTTGAGTGTGTTGCTTGTGGGGTGGTTGGGCGGTGCTTCAATGCGGCCTGAAGCCATTCACTGTGTGTTCTGATTCTGGGGCCTCCTAGAGGTACAGGGTAAGTTCAGCTGCCTCCCGTATTCTGCCCAGGGCTACCTGGCATGAGCTACTAAGCAATTTGCAGAAGGTGCCCAGGGCCACTTAGCTAGAGCTACAGGGCACACGGAAGACAGACGCTGCTGGTTTGAGAGATTTTAGGAAAGTGTGAAGCCTGAGCCAAATCAGGCCATTCATATAGAAAAGCCACTGGAAACAGCTTGGGTAAGACCACAAAGTGGGTGGGGCAGGATCTCAGGGAATTACCAGGGTAGGGCAAATAGTGTGCATAGTGTGAGCCAGGCTGATGGAGACTCAGATGTGGTGACTGCCTGCCAACTCTGTTAGTGAAGGCCTCAGAGAAGGAGCAATGGTCTCTGCCAGCACTTCTGTCTAAGAAGAAGCTGTCCGCCACCACCTCCAGCATTTGTCCTGATGCCAGACAGTTCAGTTCCTCCCATAAGTTCCTGGAACCTTTTGAGCTGCTGCCCCAGCACTGCAGCTCAGAGTGAGTATGTCCAAGGAAGTTCATGTGCAGACCCCTTTAAGAATTGGACTCCAGAAACACCCCCATATCATTCAACCCCAATCACTGATGGTTTTTATAGCCAGAAGTTATAGAGATTTCTCTTTCTGGCACTGGAACCCTGGGCTGGGGGCCTGGTATGAGGCTGGGACCCTTCATTCCTCAGAGGGTACTTCCACAGCTGAGATATCCCTTCCAATTTTTATCTATCACACATGGGTGGGGGCCAGCCTTTCTGCATCTTCACCCCTCTGTTCAGTCTTGATGTGGCTTATTCTTTATATCCTTAGTTGTAGGACTTCTACTTGTCTAGATTTCAAGTGGTTCTGAATGATGGTTGTTCTATAGTTTAGTTGTAATTTTGATGTGGTCTTCAGATTTTTTAAACATGGAAATTCCTAATATCATTTTGTGTGAGTGCGACTTGCTATAGGAGTACTTGGCATTAGAGAAAACTGGGTCTGAGTATGAGCTCTTCCCTTTCCATGGACCTTAGAAGTCTTTAAGAGTCAGTTTCCTTGTCTGTAAATGGAAACAATAATAACTGCACTTTCCTCCATAGGTTGTTATACAGATTAGATGAGATACTATACAAAAAGCACCTAGCACTGGCTGCTACAGAAGGCCCAATACATATTAGCTATAGTAAAGACAGTAATACTGAAAATATAGTCTGTATTAGTTTCCTAGGTGTACTGTAAAAAATTGCCATAGACTGCGTGGCTGAAAGAGGAGGCCAGCAGTCTGAAATCAATGTGTAGCAGGGTTGGTTCCTTTCAGGGGCTCTGAGAGAGAAAGCATCCATGCCTCTATCCTTGCTTCTGATGGTTGTCTGCAATCCTTGGCAGTCCTTGGCTTGTATGTGCATCCCTGCCTCATCTTCTCATGGCATTCTCCTCTCAATGTGTCTCTCTGTGCCCTCTCTCTTCTTTAAGATCACCACCAGTCATTGGATTTAGGACCCACCCTAGTCCAGTGTGACCTCATCTTAATTACATCTTAAAAGACTCTATTTCCTAATTAGGTTACATTCTGAGACCCCTGGTAAATAGGAATTTTGGGGGATACTATTCACCCCACTACATAATCATAAAAACAAAATGAGGACATTGTCATAAAAACAAAATGCTAAACATATCCAGCTAGTGAAAGGGTTCTAATTAGATGGGTCATGGCCAGTAAAGGGTAATTTGGAACAGCTATTTGGACTTTCCATGGACTATATTTTATTAACAAGGTCTTGTTCTCAAGTTTTCTTTCTTTAGGTAGGTCTACAGGGCCATAGAAAAAGAGATAGTTCCTGAGAAAAATGGTGTTTTTCTAATCCACTCAGGTTATAATTTGGTCTTCTCCTTATTTTTCTCAGTCGGTTTGTGCCATATCTTTATTCAGCCTCATCAGAGAAATGGAAGATTTTGGCTAATCAGAATCTGTTTAATGAGAAGTATCCATGTATCTCATTTCTGACCAATTCAGGAAGAATTTTAAGTACAGTGAAATTCATGATACGAGGACACACTGATGAAAGTAATATGGTTCTGCCTCAGTGGTTCAGAAAGGTGTCAGTGTTTTGCTTTAGGGTCAGATTTTAAACAACGGTCATAACTGCAGTAGAAATATATAGTTGATGGCTAATAGAAAATTCCAGTTAACCGAATGCTAGACTGGAAGGGAATAGCCGTTCTCTTCAATTACAAATTAATAAGTTAGTGAGTTGGGATGGTGACTTGGCTCACTGTTTTTGTTTTATACTTCTATATTTCTGTGCATGCCATGTTTCCCAGGCAAAGGTTTAGGCTGTTAACATCAGAGACCAGGGAAGATTCTCATAGGGACATGACTCCAGGGTCAACACTGCCCTGGGAATACTTCCTCTCCTCCCTGTGATCTCCAAAGGTGATTCACTCATTCCAGAGGAAATAACATTATCTTCTACAGCAGTGCAAGATTTAATGCTTTAATGCTTATGCAGTGGTAGAGATGCTTAAATGAAATGCAATATAGAAATACAAAATAATACTCATTGGAAATTCAAATTTTGATTTTTTTACTACTTTATAGTTATTGTACAAGTCCTTCTGGGACCATTAGAGTTAAGGTTATATCATGTTTTCATTTTAAATCTCTATTTTCAAGTGCTTTTGACATATGTTTTCAAGACAGAGGGGATTTTGTCTTAAACAAATTATGTGAGAAAAACAATCTGATTGCATACCTTTCACGTAAGGGAACCAAAATAAAGGAAGTTAGTGTTTTCAGATAGTATTTGGTACCTTTGTAACTTATGTAAATAAGATCTTTTTAAAGCAAAACTTTGTTGATTTTTTTACATTATCACACAATTGTATTATGCTTTGTGACATAAAAGCAAGAAAGGAATTAGTTAGTCAGGGGTAGGGGGTGGGAACAAAGTCAATAAAAAAGGACCAGCTTGGAATAATTAATGTCACAGAGAAATTACACTGCAAATATCTCCGTGCTGATTCCAAGTGTCAGCCTCATGCGGTTACATAGGTTTTAGTTCCATGGATTTTTTATGGCTTTTCGTGTCTCTTTATTTTAGCTTTTTATCATGGAGAATATTGGCCTAAGCTAAATAACCCTAGAAGAAACACGTGACCTGGGGAATTTTAGTTCAAATTTACCCTACTACAAAGGAAAGGTAGAATATTCCCTCAAGATATTCTTCATACATTTAGGTTCAAATTTTCCATCAGTGCTGCACAGAGAATAGAAAATCGGTCCATTAGAATCTAAAGAAAGGATCTTATCTAACAATGTCTGAATACTCCTTACTTTGAGGGCGCTTGATTTTAGATACAAGGCTTGTGAGAGAAGGAGGGTTGCAAACCCAGACTCGGTATCAATTTGCCTGTTTCTAAAACCCTTGCTCTAAATAATCCCACAGAGCCAAACTTACACACCCTTCAAATACAGGAGAAATAAGCTCATTAAATTTTAATCATCAACATGCTCCATCTAATTATGTTGTGTCTTGTCTTAACTCATGATTACTGGAATAAATTTAATTACTTTGATTTTCCTTTCTATTTATATATATAAACTGGTTTCCAGTGAGTGCAGAGTTGCAGACTCCTGTGAGCAAGGCAAATGAATAACCTTTAATTTTCAAATCATGACCTCAATAGAGCAAGAGAGAGCATGTGCGTGTGTGTGTCCATGTATGTGTAAAAATTGTTATTCTAAGGAGAAAGGCAACACCTTTATAATTAGATGCCCCCCTTGGGCCTCAAGGGTGTCCTAATAAAGAAAATTTCATACATTGATGTGCTCCCATCTCTTCATTTCTTTGTTCTATCATTGTGTTGTTAATAACACCCTGCAGCAAAAAAATGTTTGTGAAGCTAAGAGCTGTCCAGATAAGAGAAAAGGTCATGATCCCCCTCCTGTGTGTTCATCAGCCAGCGAACAGCAATCTGAAAGTAAGAGGATGCCTGTCAATATGGAGTGGGCAGGCGGCAGCACACCATCAAATTGGAGGCAGTGAATGTTCATACAGCTGTACTGAGCCCCAACCTTAACCCAAAACCAATGATTGCCAAAGTATTACAATATAAAGTGACTGAATCATAGGGGCAGGGGTGGAGGGAGAGGACATCTGGGTGAAGCTTTATAAATGCTAAACATAAGGAATGTGGGCTATCACCACCTTTGGATTTCTATGATGAGCGTGTTATAGACAATTAAGTGAATAAACTGGAGCCGAAGGCATGCATGCCCCATTTACCAATGTGCAGTGTGGAAGGTTTCTTAAACTTCTGACTCAACAAAACAGAAAAGGTAAAGCTGCTTGCTTGATTTCTGGTCCCAACTTTGCCATGAGTAGTATTAATTTATATATGTCATTTTTCTGCCTTTGATAACCGCACAAACAGCAGGTATCATAAGACAAATGTCATTCTTATGATGGAGAGGGAAAAATATCTTTACAGACTAAATTTTTTAAAGAAATAAGTGAAGAGTCATATAACTTTTTTCCCCCCAGATTAGTTTAAATAAAACCCCCTTTATTTTATCCCTGGAGCTCTTTGCTTTCAGGCATTTTGTTAGAAAACCCTCCTCTTCCAGGAGTGGAGATAAGAGAAGAATTCCCCCATCTACTGGCTTAAATACTAACTTCCCTCAGGCAACTGGGTTTAATTTAAATAGGAAAATTGAATACTACACAATAAAAATGTGAGATTTCAATGAAAATTATACTTATATAATTTGTACAAAAAACTTGTATTTTTATAGGCTGCTTTCTGTAGGTATAATTGTCCTTTCCCTGTTTATTATAAACTCCTGAATAATATTTCTTCTGAAGATGAAGGAAACCACAGACAAACTATAAAACATATTGGTAGAATAAATATATTTGGTAATAATGAGAGTTTTATCTTGCATTTTCTTCTTAAAAATGTAAATGTTTTACTCTTTCTAGTAATTCACTTGATTTCATTATTTTGTTTGTCTGTCTCTGTATACATGTGTATAAATGTATGTATCTCTTTATACATGTATGGATATATGTGTCCATATGCATGTGTGTATGTATCTGTTTATCTATCTATCTATCTATCTATCTGTCTACCTGTCCTCTATCTCTGACTCTCTAATTCCATTTACTTGTGCTGCTTGGTGGCCTGACAAAACAGTCCAGTATTGGCAACTTCCCTACCTACTATCTTATAAGCAAAATCTTAAGATCTTGTTCCTTCTGACATTCAGCCTTAGATAAAAATCTAGGAACATTGGATGAAATGAAACATTCAATTTCTATAAGTTTCTGTAAGATAATTTACTAAGCCTGAAAAATAGAACTGAGAAGAAGCTCTTTGCTTGTCTTGACGTCTTAATGTGCCTGACCATCCCTGAAACTTAGTTTATAGAAAATCCCACCTTGAAATTCCCTTATAATTATTACTTTTCTTACAACTCAAAGAGATCTTGTATTTCCTTTGGTGACTCCCTCTCCCCACACAGGCACACACAAGCACATATGCATGGACAACAAAACTACTTTCAAAACACCTTTACCAAAAGCATACTTATGGTGTGAATAAGAAAAATCAAGAATAACAAATCTACCTGCTGGAAATCAGACTATTCTGATTTCTGAAGAACTGATGATTAATTGTAAAAAATATGTGATATACAATAAAAATGAATGTTTAGGAGAGGAAAGATGGGTGGAGGGAGTGAAGACAAAGCAAACTATAAACCCCTGGCAGAGAAGCTGGCCAGGGAATGCTCCAGGACATTTCTCAGTTGCTGGCTAGTATTCTTTGAAGTGTATGTGCTGCATTGACTCGTGGGCGCCTGGAGCTCAGCTAGAATGCCAAATCCATTTTTTTTTCTCTCTGATAACACAGGAGACCTATTGCAGAGACAGAGGCACAGACAAAAATCATTGCAGCTCTCATATTGTGGACCAGGATGTTTATTAGAGACTTTTCTGCCATTTCCAGGGAGAAATAAAAATACAATCTGAAAACAATGGAAGCAATTAAAATTCAAGTTTTAGGGTTAATAAATGATAACTTTATTTTTCTTGTACTGTAAACAGATTTTCTTTGTAGTGTAGAGCAGAGTTTCTTAGCCTATACTTCAGGATCAAGGGTCTTTCTCTAGCCTGGGAGCAGACTACCTGGTGAGCCCAGTGAAAGGAGGCTGCAGCATCCTGGGGCCCACTTGTGAGTACCAGTTAAGTTGCAGGAGTGAAGGGTGGTGGGGATGGAGTTCTGTCTTTTGATTAACAACTGCTTAAGCAACCATTTGGAGAAAGCATTTACAGAAAAATTCAGGTCAACCTATACCAGGTCAACTTCTATGCCTTGAAGAATAAGAATACAGCATTCTCATTCAGTACATAATACAATGCTCTTCACACAGGAATAAATCAATAAATGCTGTTGACTGGTGACTGACTTTACTTAATGTCTACCCTTTATGTGCCTCAAACCACTCTGATGGTATTCATTCACTGATACTTTTTTAGTAACTCATGGTAAAATGTAAAATTTCTCCCCCTCCATAATTAAGCACATGAGGCAGTCAGCAGACTAGGTTATTTCTAGGCTTCGCTTCATCACTGACATTGGCCAAATTGTATCACTGTTATGGACCAGTTTATTGTCCTGGGAAACAATGTTTTTGAACCAAGGAACTTTGAAAGTCAAGTTTTTTCCCAGTTCCAAAATAAAACTTGGGAGCTAAAACTTAGCTCCCAATAAAACTTAATGGCAGTGCTGTTGTTGCAAAAAAGCAACAACATCCCATAGCAACATTATTGTGGTAGCATCATTGTCAAGTTTAACATTGACTGTGCTTAGTACCTTATGTACATGGTCTCACTTAATCGTCACACTAAACATATGCGTTAGGTGCTATTATTATCCCCATTTTATAAATGAGGAGACAGGCAGAGGGAAGCTTAGAAATTTGCCCACGCTCATAGTCTTGAGTGGTGGAGCCATTAGTTGTTGCATGTTTAATTAGATGGTAAACTCTTTTAAGACTTTTCTCTTTTTTCATCTCTTCTGGCAGCCCCATCTCCTCACACCAGCACATGTACATGCACCACACTGCCTTGCCCCTGGAGATTCTTGATACATTTCAAGCACTTGAACCCATAAAGCTCTAAAACTACAATAAAACCCAATCTACTAATTTAAAGGAATGACAAGTTCAATCAGCCTCAATATTATCTTGAGATATAACCTATAACAACAATTTTTTTCTTCCCTCCAAAGTGTCCCAGTTTATATAAGTGACAACGTCTCAAATTACATAAGTAACTAGACTTACATAAATGACAAGGTTGATTTTCATGTGTGACAAGTGGAATCAGTATCATTACTTTATAGTCACAACTCATGTTTTCTTAAATTAGTGAACTAGGGGAAAATGAGAACATCAAATTATTTTCTGAAGGGAATCTCATCTGAGTCGATATTTTATTTTGTTGGAGTCTCTGATAAGTATTGATTCATGGATTGATGGACTGATTTGAATTTGAGCCTATACCAGACTTGTTAGAACACACTTCTTAATTAAACTTTTTGGGGAGCAGAGGGGATTCTTTCTGATTTAATAATTGGTTGTCGGCAAAGAAGACTCTCAGAAGTAGGGCTTTTTGGTGAGGATTCAGGTGTGAATTTATATCACTTTTCCCACAGCACTGCTCTATTAAAAATATAAGTAAAAGGGTCCCAGTGTATATGCTTTGTATTGCTAAACCCAAACAACAATCAGTTGCCTTTTTATTCAGGTTTATATCAGGGCTAAGTCCTCTGGCCTCACCTGTTCAGATCAGTGGTCAGTGTGGGATCAGGGATGTGGATAGACTTGACCTTCCCTTACCTCTTTTTCCTAATATAAACCTTGGCAAATGATAATCAGAAAAATGCTGGGCAGGCCATTCAGACTTTTCAGTAACCGTACAAAGCTAAAGCCTCCAGCTTGCTAGCTGCTTGAGGAAATTAGACTCCAACCTGCTGCTGGCCACATTGTCATGAACACTGATTTCTTAGGGAACAAACAAGGACATTTGGATAATCGGCAAACTCCTGGGTGCCTGAGAGCTGCAGCCTAAAGCAAAGAAGAGGTTGAAGAGAATAAGTAGCCGAGGATCCCAAGACTAATTCTCCCTCAGAGTTAGAACACATGTCCTCATGGCCAACTAGGGCAGGTCTCCTTCTACTATCTTCTCAAATGAGATGGGAGGTGGCAGGACTCCAACGCAGCCTTGGGAATAAAGCCCACACCTTTCTGAGCCCCAATCAATTGTCAGAGCCCTATTTTTACCTATCCTTCTAAGTATAATACATTTTCTTATCCTGCTGGGGAGGCTCACCTGACACAGATGGCTTCTAAAAAAATGCCCCATCAGCAAGTCGACAAGCTTATTACATTGTTAATTTGGGTCACTGCTCACTAATAATTTAGCCAATAACATGGTATTTTTTTAACAAGGCATTTACTGCATTTATTATTTCTTTTGGCTAGAGCTATAATAAACACAGTGAAATTTATTAATTGATGAAGCTTTTATCTAATACAAATGCATTTGCCATGGTCTTAAATTTTTAAGTCTTCACATTCATATTCTATTGCTGTCATGTTTTCCTGATGCTGAGATACAAGGTTTCCCTGTTTCATCTGTAACAATACCGATTTTGCAGGACCATTTTAAGGATTAAAGGAGATAACATAGGAAATTGATACAAATATTTATATGAATTTAGCAATGGGGAAAAATGAAATATTTAACACATGAAACAATTTTATAGTCATCTGGAAAAAATTAAATTTTATTCCTGCTTTATTTAAACATATATGAATTTCAGATGGCTTAAATATTTCATTATGTATATAAAATAAAACCATAAAATACTAGAAGAAAATCTGGGTGCCAACATGAATGAGGATATCCTTTGTGAGCATAGTCCAAGCACCTTAACAAAAAGAAAAGATTGGTATTTATTGACTATAGTAAATTAAAAAGAAAAATCTACATGGGAAACAAAACACCATAAAAAAGCTAAAAGGAAAACAGGAAAATATCAACAATTTACATCACCAAGGGCTTATTTTCTTATTATTTAAATGTCTCCTATGAATCAGTAACATAAAAATAGTCAACTAAGGTGAACAGATAATTCACAGTAAAGGAAATAAGATGGCTCATAACAGGGCCAACCTTGCTTTAAAGAGAAAATTGCAAATTAAAACAATGATGTGTTAGTGGTTTTTAAAATGTTACAATTGTGTGTTAGCAATTGTTCAAATTGTACCATATATGTTTGATAGGTTAGTTTTGTAGATATATAAATATGATCTGTATAGGTACATAGAGATACATTCAGTATAGGAGCCTATGAAAGATCATACATTGCATTTAGTTGTTATGTCTCTTTATTCTTATTTAGTCTAGGAAATTCACATTTTCTTTTTTTGTATTGGCATTTTTGAAGATTCAAGATTAATTTTCTTTTTGACCATTCCACAAAAAATCAAACCTGTATGAGAAAGTCACTCAGAAAGCTCTCCTTCCCATCTAGGAAAGGAGATTATATTCCTACTCATCCCTGAAGGGACTATTTTTTATTATTTTCTGGTATATTATTTTTGTGGGTTTTTTTGCAAAAATAAGAATAGATAGATATAGATATGTTTGCTGTTTTTCCATATGCAGAGGTAGGCTACTATACATACAATATTTTGCGCTTTGCTTTTTAATATATAATATATCCATATCAGTTCATTGAGATCTTCCTCATCCTTTTGGATGGCTGTGTAGAAGCAACATAGTTTATTCAACCAGAATCTAATGATAGGCAAATAGGTTATTTCCAATATTTTACTTTTATAATAATGTAATGAGTAATTTATGCTTACGTTGTTATAAAAGGAAAACTATCACTTTTTAAAAGTTTTTATTTATTTATTTTTAAAGAGAGAAGGGGGAGAGAGAGAGGGAGAGAAAGATCCATATGCATGAGAAACATTGATCGTTGCCCCTTGCACACCCCAAGTGGGGGACCTGGCCAGCAACCTAGCCATGTGCCCTTTCCCAGAATCGACCAGTAGCCCTTTGCTCTGCAGGACTATGGCCAACCAATCGAGCCACACCAGCTGGGGCAGTAAATTATCAGTTTTTGAGTCCTGTTAATAGTATATTGTAGTCAAAATAACACTTGTGCATATCATGATGTATTTTACAAACTTCATATACTGTTGGCAACCAGTATACCTAAATGGCAGAAGTAATGATCCATCACTATGTGTCAGACCATATCTTAAGAATGTTACATGATCTCTTGAAGTATTATGCATATTCTATTTTGTTAGACCACACAAGAAGTAGGGTATACATTGCTCTTTTCTTTTTTCAACTTTTCTGTTAGTTTGACGCTTGTCAAAAAATGAGGGGATATATTAATGCTCTTAATATGCTTAAAAACAAGTGATGGCCACTAATTAGAAATAATATACAACCCAGGAAAACTCAAACATTAGAATTTTATCAAAGAGAAATCCAAAGGCTTTGACTAAGTGTAGAAATTTAATAGCAAAGCTTCCACTGAAAATTTTCCTAAAAACCTAAATAGCTGCTTTATATTTTCTGCGGTTTTATGGGAATGCAGGAAGCCAGCAACATTTTAAAGCCACTTTGCTCTATTTATAAAGGGATCCTACTTTGTTTATAGTAGTTGGAATTCCATTTATTTCTGAAGAATTGTGTTTGCATCAAGGGCTTAGATTGGGGCATGTTGCCGGTGCTCGACGTCTATGTGTTTTAGGACCCTGAGGGGACCAGATGAGTGATGGCAAGAAGCAGTGCAGGCCTTTGGCTTGCCCCGCCTCCAGCCCCATTTCCTGTTTTGTCCTTCTCAGACTCCAAGCCTTCTGCCTTGTTCACTCTCAAGGATCGTGTCCTCTGTGGAGCAGGGGGCTGCAGTTGTCAGTGAAGCACCTGGGAGTAGTGATGTTGGAGACTCTGGTGGCACATTGGATGCCAGTGCTGCCATCTACATGGCCCTACTGACACTGACCCTACTCCTGTCTACAAGGTCACAAAATCTTTTCTAACTCCTCCTGTCCTTTATCCCCTCCCCTCCTGCCAGCCCATGGGATTCTGGTTGGGAGCAAAAGCTTTGCTTTTATCTCATACTATCCTAAATTTTTTTATCTAAGAATCTAAATTCTTATTGTTTTCTAAGACCTGGGCTTTTGAATCTCAAATACCAAAAATCTGCCTTGCCTGGTCATTCGTCCTTTGAGGCAAAGCATGCAAAAGGTTAAAGGAGAGTCATTTCTATTAATATTAGGTATTTTTTCGTGCGCCGATGCCCAACTCTGACTCTGTTGTCCCATTCTCCTCACTTGCTTTCTCTTAAGGTTGCATGAGAAAAACATCATCTGCCAAAAGAGATTCAGAAATAATGTTACTTTCAACATCATTATTTATTAGAGGGCTGTGGAACCTCAGGAGCTTTATTTAAGTGTTTTTAAAGCCTTTTGTGTCCATCATCCATCTCTTTTCCTTGGTCATTCCTCATCTCAAAGCCCAAATCTTGATATTTGGAGAGATGAATAGAGTCAGCACGAAATCCTGGTTTTGTGAGAGAGTAAGACCTTACCTTTACTTTTAATGTCTGTAAAATAGGAATAACAATACTTATTTGACACATTTGTAATTAGGATTCAATAGCATATTTGCAGCGCCTAGCATAGATCGATTCTTCTCACTTCTGCTCTCTTGACCCCTTTTCTCTCTTCCCAAATATGTATCCACTGCTCAAATATCATAAACAATAATAAAGGAAGTAAAAACGGGATCAAAGATAATACCCCACAATCTCATAACCATTTTATTATTTAAATTTTCCGAGTTTTATTTGTGTCTGTCCCTGAAGGATCTTTGTAGTGTTTAGTGAAAAAGACACACTCTTTAAATGAATTTTCATATTAATACAATTCAATATTTTTTTAGAGTAGCTTCATCAATTCTGTTTCGTGAAACATTTTTAAGTCTTGAGATCTGAGGTTTGGGGTGGGGCTAAGTCAAAGGTGAACAGACAAAGAAGAGGAGAAAAAAACATGAGATGGAGTGGTGGGGATAGAAGAAAGACAGTTGTAAGGATAAAGGCATGAGGGATGCAGGTTTTTTTGCAAAACGGAACTGGTGAAGCATCCTCTCCAAGATAACTTTCTCCTTTTCTTACCCTCTGTGCCAAGATAAATTTTCTTTTCAGATTGTGATTATGGATTAATTTATGACTTTCCTTAATTGTCTGAGCAATCCAGGGTTAATGTCCTGGTAAGGACAAGTTCTTTTTTACTTTATGAGAGCAATCACTTAACGAAAATTAGGCTATTACTTTTTATCTCCCTCTCCTTGGCAATGCCTGATACCATGGAACATTTCTGCAAATTTTCTTCCCCTCATGCTGTTTTAGAGAATAGATCTCTATTTGACTTTGACACTTTGAATATTTCCTGATAGTTGATAACAAGACTGAACTCCAGAAATGTCATCTGATAAATCAGGTTGGAGCAGTATATCTTCCCAGGGCTGTGAAGGTTCTTTGTTGAGTGAATATTGATTCGAGAGGAAGCTACCACCAAGAAAAAAGTAGGTACCGGAAGAAATCCTTGAGGTAGGACATCTTTTTCTGTTTCCCAAACTAGTGAAACATATTGCCAGAAAGTACTGTTTGAGGGCCACAGGTGGGCCCCAGGGTTGAGTCTTCCAAGTAGTAGAAGTGTGAGTTAGAGCAAATATTTAATTATTCTTAACTTCAGTTTCCTTATCAGTAGACTGGAGAGAAATATATCTACCTTGTTGGATTCTGTCACTAGTGATGGATTAATTTTACAAACACTCATTGGGTTGTACTCCTTATCACTTTACTACATATAACTTCACTAGTTTTTCATGAAATGTCTTAGTTGGGCTTAGACAAGGATTTGGCAAGGATTTTCATGGAAATGATTTATGAAGGAATGCTCCCAGGAGAAATCTATAACCAGGGGTGGAAACACCAAAAGGGAAGGAGCCAAGCAGGGTGTGATTTCCAATTAATTCTCACAGAAGATAACTTCAGCCTGACACCACAGGAGGACCCAGAGTGTAAGTTATACCCCAGTATTTGTTCCAACTTACAGCAAAGGGAGCTGGGCTTCTATACTCTAGTACCCTCAATCAGTGGGTAAGGTCTGTCCTGTGGATGAAGGATGAATATAAACTTCAGACCCTTCAGACCAGCTCTTGATCTGTGCAGGCAAAATGGCACCATTGACTTCAAGTTAGTCCTCAAAGAAAGTTGCAGACACAGGGTTTTAGAAACAGAAACATACAGAAGGCAGAGGAGGGAAACCTGGAGGCTGAAAGGGGATTCCTGTGTTCCTACAAGAGGACACAGAAGTGAACAAAAGAAACATGGTCTCTGATGTCATAGGTCTTAGACTCTTAGGAAGAGATACAGATAAGTGAACCGGCCATGCAGTGCTATGAGTGCTCTTATGGAGGAAGGTCAAAGTACTGTGTGAGCACAAAGGCGGGTCCAGGGAAAGAATCTCACTGAAGGAGATTCTCACTGAAGGAAGTGATGTGTACTTGATGGAACAGGACCTAGCCGGGCAGGGTGGGGCTTAGGGGTCTTCCAGAATGTGGAATTGCATATGTGTAGTTCAGAAACAAAGACTATGGCATGTTTGAGGGGTTGAAAGAAATTCAATCTGGTTGGGAAGTACAGTGGATGGTGGGAAAGTGGAAGTATGGAGAAATGCTGTGGCAGCAAGCAGGTCTCCAATAGTACAGAACTTACAGGGGATGGGTCAGAATTAGAAGAGTTATTGCAAGCTATATGATTGGTCTCTGGTAGATACTCAAAAAAAAGCTACTAATGTTAGGAGTAATAATTCATGGTAGCAGTAGTAATTTTCAGTAGTATTACTACTATTTCTATCTCTACTATTATTCCCTTATCACTATTACTATTAACTTGACCAAAATAAAAGCCTGGCTATGTTAGATTTTTTATTTGTTTGTTATCTGTCTCTCCAATCAGTCTGTAAGTTCCACAAGGGTAGGACTGTTTTATCTAACAATTCAGCACTGCATATTTGTTAAGCAAATAAATGTTTTTGAGCATCTACTACATGCCAGTAGGTCCAAGGATAAAAAAATATAGTCTTCATTTTCAGGGGTGCCTTCATTTATTTACTCAGTGGTTATTCCCTGAACACATTTAATAACCTGTACTAAATCTTTCCTTGTGGCTGGTGATGCTTCTATGGGAAAGACATAGGGACACAAGATCCCTGCCCTCATGGAGCTTATCATCGTTCTCAACTCTGGGCACAGTTCTGTCCTCTAGGCAGCTGTGGAAACTTTGGGGAGGTGTTTGTGATGTCAAATGTTGGTGGATGCTGTAGGCACTGGGTTGGGAGGGGTGAGATGGATGAGGTGTCCTACAGTGCACAGGAGAGGTACACACAATGACGAGCTTGTCTTTGTCTCACATGACTTTTAAGCATCTTGAAGGACATACAAGTAGGTGAAAAGAGCTATTTTCAATGAGTCTAGAAACCAATGCTTTTATGTATTTGTTTTTGTAAGATTTTTTTATACATTTTTAAGATAATTATAGCAAAATGCATTAAAAAATTCACCATTTTTATAATTTCTAAGTGTAAAGTTCAGGTGTGTTAAATATATTCACATTGTTGTGCAACAGATCTCAGAACTTTTTTACCTTACAAAGTTGAAACTGTACCCATTAAACAACTGCTCCCCTTTCCCCTCTCTCAGCACTTGGAAACTACAACTGTATTTTCTGTTTCTACATAGTGAGGCAAAGTAGGTTTATAGTTGTGAGTACATGAAACACAGAGTTTATTCTTGTATTATTATTTATTAATTATTGTATTATTTTTCATATAAACAACTATAAACCTACTTTTGCTGCACTGTATAAATTTGACTACTGTAGATAATTTATATCAATGGACTCATATAGTATCTATGTTTTTGTGATAACCTTATTTCACTCAGCATAATATCCTCAAGATTCTTCCTTGTCATAATTTTTTTCTTCTTTAAGGGTGGATACTATTCCATTGTATGTATACACCATATTTTACGTAGCCATTCATTTGTTGATGAACACTTGGATTGCTCCTACCCCTTGGCTATTGTGAATAGTGCTTCTATAAACATGGGTGTGCAAACATCTTTTTGAGATTCTGCTTTCAATTATTTTGGATATATGTGTAGAAGTGGGATTGCTAGATCATATAGTAATTCTATTTTTAATTTTATGCTGTTTTTTTCTTCTAAAAATACAACTGTAAATCTAGGAAAGATTGCATTTCATTTTGTTTGCAATTTTATCAAGAGTTGTTCACCATTTAGGAAAAATCATGTTACCAGTTGAAACGTTACTCATGGTATCTGAGTCACTGCTTTAACACACCTGGAATAAATTGCATTTTTAACTATTCATATCCACTATGTATAATGCAAACTTCAGACTCTTTGGTTGTGTCTTCTCATACAAGTCTTGTTCAGGCATTTACATAATAAAACATGTACTCATTATTTACTTACAAATTATGTTCCTTTTATTTCTTCTTTATATGATACTATGTTTGCAACATTATATTAATTTTTAGAAATATATATGATGTAGGTCATCTATAAATTTTGTTTTCAGGGTTGTGAAGTGAAGCTATAAAATATTGTTTTAAAAAGTAATTGTTTTTGATTGTCCTAAATGTTCTAAACTTTTAAAATGGACTACATTCTAGTGAAAATAATTTTAAGATATGCTTTTTTCTTTTTTAATGTATTTTATTGATTATGCTATTACAGTTGTCCCCTTTTCCCTTTTGACTCCCCTCCACCCTGCACAACCCCTCCCACCCATATGTTCATGTCCATGGGTCATGCTTATAAGTTCTTTAGCTTCTACATTTCCCATACTATTCTTGCCCTCCCCCTGTCTATTTTCTACCTACCATCGATGCTACTTATTCTCTGTACCTTTCCTCCTCTCTCCTCCTCCCACTGCCTTGTTGCTAACCCATCATGTATTGTCCATTTCTGTGGTTCTGTTCCTGTTCTAGTTATTTGCTTAGTTTGCTTTTCTTTTTGTTTTAGGTGTGATTGTTCATAATTGTGAGTTTGCTGTCATTTTACTGTACATGTTTTTTATCTTCTTTTTCTTAGATAAGTCCCTTTAACATTTCATGAAATAAGGGCTTGGTGATGATGAACTCCTTGAACTTGACCTTATCTGAGAAGCACTTGATCTGCCCTTCCATTCTAAATGAAAGCTTTGCTGGATAGAGCAATCTGGGATGTAGGTCCTTGTCTTTCATGACTTGGAATACTTCTTTCCAGCCCCTTCTTGCCTGTAAGGTCTCTTTTGAGAAATCAGCTGACAGTCTGATGGGAACTCCTTTG
>CM052538.1:145535470-145592034 GCA_028533065.1 Trachops cirrhosus
CTCCTTTGTAGGTTACTCTCCCCTTATCTCTTGCTGCTTCTAGGATTCTCTCCTTCATTTTTACCTTAATGTAAGGTTAATGTAATTATGATGTGCCTTGGTGTGTTCCTCCTTGGGTCCAACTTCTTTGGGACTCTCTGAGCTTCCTGGAAGTCTGTTTCCTTTGCCAGATTGGGGAAGTTCTCCTTTATTATTTGTTCAAATAAGTTTTCCACTTGTTGCTCTTCCTCTTCTCCTTCTGGTACCCCTATAATTCAGATGTTGGGATGTTTAAAGATGTCCTGGAGGTTCCTAAGCCTCTCCTCATTTTTTTTGAATTTTTGTTTCTCCATTCTTTTCTGATTGGATGTTTCTTTCTTCCTTCTCATCCACTCCATTGATTTAGGTCCCAGTTTCCTTCCCATCACTATTGGTTCCCTGTACATTTTCCTTTATTTCACTTAGTATAGCCTTCATCTTTTCATCTAATTTGCAACCAAATTCAACCAATTCTGTGAGCATCCTGATCACCAGTGTTTTGAACTGTGCATTTGATAGGTTGGCTATGTCTTTGTTGCTTAGTGGTATTTTTTTCTGGAGCTTTGATCTGTTCTTTCATTTGGGTCATTTTATTTTGTCTTGATGCACCTGTTAGGTAGTGAGGGGTGCAGCCTTAGGTGTTCACCAGGGCGGGGCAACCCAGTTGCTGGGTTGTGATGCTGTACATAGGGGAAGGGTCCAAGAGGGAACAATGGCGCTTGCTCTGCTCTCTGCTGGATTTCAGTCCCTTCCCCTGCTTCCCCCAAGCAATTGGGGCCCTTCTGGTGCTGATTCCCCTGTGTTTGTTCTAGGACCCTGTGGGTCTCTCCAACAAACTCTCCTGTGGGGCTTGGGGATTCCCCCAAGCACCTCAACCCCCACCATGTCTTCAATTGGTGTTTTGAGGCTTTATTTTCTGGTGCTGGGACCCTGGGTTGCGTGGTCTGTCTCGCTCCCCAGTTTTGCCAGGTTTATCTGCGTGTAAATGTGGGACCACCCGTCCTCCAGCCACCTTGTAGGTCGTGCCCCTCCACAATCTGTGGCCTTGCTGGGTCCGCTGGCTGCCACCTTGTGTGCCTGGGGTCCACCAGCCACTGCTTTGCCGTGACCCCTCTCTGCTTGGCCACCCGACTCTACTCCTCCTACTGGTCTGGATGAATGTGTCTACTTTAACTCCTTCATTGTCGAACTTGCATACAGTTCAGTTTTCTGTTGGTACTGGGTGTTTTTTGTTTCTAAATTGTTGCCCTTATTTTGGTTGTGTGAGGAGGCACAGTGTAAGATATGCTTAATACACAAGTCAACAAGCTCTTTATTTTTTATTGATTTTATAGAGCGAGGAAGGGAAAGAGCAGGAGAGAGTAAAAGAGAGGGAGAAAGAGAGAGAAACATCAGTTTGTTGTTCTACTTATTTATGCATTCATCAGTCGATTCTTGTATGTGCTCTGACTGGGGATTGAACCAGCAACCTTGGTGCACTAGAATGATGCTCCAACCAACTGAGCTACTTGGCTAGGGACAACAAAAACCTTGTAAAAACTTTCAAGGTTTGTAGGTAAGGCTAGCTAGAGGCTGACTGACACTTCTATATACAGTTAAAACACTGGGCACAGTGGGAATAATTATGGTCTCTTCTCAGCTAGTTGGATGTTTATTATACAGTACTGTTGTCTATAACCAGTGTATCCACTGTGTTGTGGGTTAGTCCTCCAGGACTTATTTACCTAGTAGTGGCAAGTGTATACCCTTAAACAACATTTCTCCTATTCCCTCACCCCCTCAGCCCTTGGCAACTACCATTTTATTCTTAGTTTTTACAAGTTGGGCAATAGAGGTTCTAGCTAAGGCTACAATAGCAACCATAGTACAACATATAACTATATCAAATCAACATGCTGTACACCTTAAACTTGCACAATTGTATGTCAAATTTACTTTAATTAAAGATAATTACTATTTAAAATGGGGCTCAGATATGCCTGCATCAAGTAAACTATTTATCCAACTTTCTTCAGTTTGTGTAGCTCATCCAAGTGGCTGAAAATGATGCCTGGTTTTATGCTTTCAAAAATCTGTCAGCATTAATTTTTCTCTCTGGATGTGTAGACCACCACTGAAGTATTTAACAAGAAGTAGTCTCCCTTTTGGAAAAGCACATTATGATGGCTGCTTGCAGTATCTGGAGCTTCACTGCCTCATGCCTGTACTGGCCTGCAGTGGCCCCGTCACACCCATGGCGAGCCACCTGCAGGCAGGAGTACCTGCCGGCTTCCTTAGCTGTCCTAGTGCAGCCATCCCAGAGCATTCACCTGTTGAAATATGTACTATTATAAATTATTATAAATTACTTTCCTTTTATTCCTTTTTATATTAACATTAGAGCATTTTATTGATTTTTTAAAAATGTGTGTGTAGGCATGTGATATTATCCATTAATTTCATTTCAGGTTAGTAAAAGATGATACTAGAAAATATTTGTCATAAAACAGAGGTTTGGACCTGGTAAGTTGGAGAACCACAGGTCTCATAAACAAATAATAATATCAATAACTAATTGATTACATTGTGATAAATATTACACAGAAAAGCACAGAGTGACCTGAGTTTACAGTCCAATTTGGGATTCATGACATGCACCCTAAAGTAGCAATTTTGGTAAGTACTTTGGTTGGTTGCTGTGCCACGTGACTAGCACTGTATAAAAAGGAGCTTTTACCCTTGTAAAGAGTCCAGGTTAGGAGGGAGTGACATCTCCTGGGTGGGTTAGGTCGGGGTCTGGTTGTAGCATTTGAGGTGACAGGGCCTAGGTAAGTGTGGCTCTGTGGTGTATGCAGGACTGTGAAACATGACTCAAGCTTGTGATACACATGGAGAAATGAGATACCATGTCCCCAGAAAGACCTCATTTATTTATTCATTTAACAAATATTTATTAAGTACCTTCTATGTGCCAAGCACTTTTGGAGATACTGCAGGAAATAAAACAGACAAGAATCCCTGTCTGTCTGAAGCTTAACTTGTCAGGGGTGCCAGATAGTAAACAAATAAGTATTTAGTATGTCAAATGGTGATAAAGGCTAGGGAGAAAGATAAGGCAACCTCAGGGCGATAGGGAGGCTGAGGATAGGATGGGAGGGCTAATTTATATCAGGGGATCAGGGAAGGCATCTTAGGTAAGACAGCATTTTAGAAGACGTGGAGTGCTCTGTGTACAAAGCTGGAACAAGCCAGGCCATGGACCTCTCACATGTTTCCTCTCAGCACCCACCTCCCCCTGCATCAGTCTCCCTGCTCTCTGGTTCTGGCTCTTGTGTCTGAATCCCCAGCAAACAAGTACAGCTGGCCCCATCCTTTCTTTCCCATTTTTCTCCACCTCTCACCCCAATTCTCCTTACACCCAATTGTCACTCATTCCTGCCAGACTGTTCTTTCTGAAATCTGGATCCAAATACATGCTTCCTCACAAACCTTTAAGACAACTTAATTTTCACAGAATCAAGTTCAGACTGCTGAGTGTGGCACTCAGAGTGCCAGGATCAAGTCCCCACCAAGCTTTTTGGCTTTCTGTCTTGCTGTTGCCTTTATCAGACCTCACTCTTGAGTGAAAGTGAACTCCTGCTTACCAAGTTCACCCGTGCTTTCCCATCTCACCTAGTGGATCTTGTTGTTCCCATTCCTTCCCCTTGGAACATTCTTCCCTAAGCTCTTCCTTCCAACATCCTAGTCTCCCAGACTCATGCCATTCTGTATCCAGGAAGACTTCCTTGTCCCCTTGAGAATATCATCTATTTTCCATTTTTTATTATGGTTTCTTCACTACTAGATAGTAAACATGACTCAAAACAGACTGTTGGAGGGAGTAGCAGGGGACCAAGCTCAACTGAATTGGGACCCCTGCAGGTAGCATAAAGGAGTGTCCTCCTGTGGGAAGACAGGATAACAGGGTGGGGTGGGGCCTCTGGAAAACTGGAAAATACATGACCTATACAAAGCCACTCACATCCTTTAATTTTATTTTACTAAAAAAATCATGCCAGCTAAACAAAACATGTTTACTTAGTCTTTGGACCATGTATCTGTAGCTTCTGGAATAAGGGATGCTGAGTCAGATTTATATGGACTTAAGTTCTGGTTGTTTTTCATATTAAATATGCAAATTTTAGCAGGTTATTTAACTCCTTTTATTCTCTGTTTCTTCATGGGTGTCCTGTGGATATTAGTTACCTTTTCAAAGCATTCATGAGAGCTATATATAGTACTTGACATATTGCAGGCATTTACATACTATCTGTTATTTTTGATTTCCATGATGTCAAGCATAGTGCTAGTCATGCAGGAATTCTCCACAAGTATTTGCTGAATTAGACTATTCTATACAAGAGCATAAAGGGTCAAGACATCCACTGAACGATGTCACAGTCATAACTGGTAAGAGTATTGAGAAGAAAAAACTAAATATGGGACAGAAGTGCCAGGGGAAGCCTCATGGAAGAGGTCAGCCTTGTGCTGGCTGTAAGGCAGCAACTGAGGGCAGTGGCAGAACAGCATTACTGAAGGCTGAGATAAAAGTGACTGAGGAAAAGACCATCCTGGTCCCTTTTGTGTGCAATATTTTAGAAACATCACCACTGCTGGTGTGTAGGGTTGGACTAAACCATTTAACAGAATCCCATTGTCTTTAGCCAGAGAGTCAGGTACTCTGCCTCAGGCATTCAATCATCAAATCTTTGTGTGTACCCAAGTGCTCTCTCTCTCTCTCATATTTATCTATCGGCATGTAACCTGTGTCCTTAAGTAGTATTTGATGAAGCCAGTATGTTCCTGGCTTGCTGGTATAGGATGTAGTTGGTAGAATAATGAGTCATTATTATTGAATACCTACTTAATTAATCTAGGAAAATCATGTACTGATGTACTGCATTACTGAGCAGAGTCAGTAGTGAGTCTCATGTCCTAGGGGAGCACAGACTTCTTTCAAAGCATTTTTAAAATGCAGATTTCCTCTGCTCAGGTTGGGATTGTTCATTTCTCATATGTTTGCTTCTCCACTTCAGTTGAGAACAATGTTCTTTTGAGTCCAAGAAAAAAATAGGTATTTAATTTAATAATGGTAGACAACAAGGTTCATTGCAAATACAAGTGCATAAATGTGTGTGCATGTATGTATGTATATATGTTTATATATTAGTATAGTGTAGATATATATGTATATATGTATATATGTACACATATGTTGTGTGAGTGTGTGTGTACAAAGCTTGGAACATCTATGGTCCAATTTTTTGAAAGACACTTGGCTGGATGAAAACTGAATTTGATTTACTCCCAATGAGAGGTATGAACTGTGTTTCCCATGAAAAGTGAAGTGGAAAACAAACAGAATTTTTCAGAGAATTTCAAGAAATTTAATGTATTCATCATATGTGTATATATATATACACATGCATATATCTATGTGCATTTATATGCATTTATACATATATGTAAATGTATACATATATCAAATGAATAAAAGGACCAGAATGATTTTCCTAATCAATAAGAATATTGAAGAATGTGCCAGGCAGCGCTGTGAACTTTTTAACATATATTATCTCATTTAATTCTCAAAACAGTGCTATGAAGTTGGTTCTACTAATTTTATAGGAGACGCAACTTAAACACAGAAAAATTAGCAAAATTAACAATGTTAGTAAGTGATTGCAGTTCAGCTCCAGAGCATATACTTTTAATTTAATCTTCCAGTTTAAGTCAAAGATACTTGCCTAAATGAGACTAGCATTATACTGATTCTCAATGAGGGTGTGTATTGTATTTGCCTACAAAAAGCGAATCCGAGAGTTAAGGTAACTTTGGTAGATAATTCAAGTACTTGAATATATTTCATCTTAAATGATTGGAACATGGATAGCTTTCGGATTCTTAAAAAAAAACCTCCTTAATCTGCTTTGCTAATGTCATTAAATTTTTTTTCTAAATTTTAAAAGAGAACAATAATCTGAGCAAGAAAAGAAATCTGTGAATTATTACCTGAAAGCTGAAAAATATTATAAAGGAAAAACCAAAAGAGCACATAAAAGCTTTAAAAATGTGTAGCACTTGGCTATTGTAGGAATGTTTTGCATAAAATGAAATAAGAAGAGTTAAGGATGACTCACATTTACAGTAATATTTCTAAAAAATGTGGTTAGCCTGTCTTTAAAAAGATTCAAATGAATCTTGAAATATTTAGTTAAATAAATTGGATATTTTTGGTACCTGACAGAACTGAGTCAGAACCAGTTAGTTATTATTAGCTTGCCATTTGAAATCTTTCCAATACATATACCTTTATACCTTTGTGCTCCAAATGACAGACTAGTTTCCATATTTTGATATTTCCATTTATATTGAAACTTCTTTGAAAATAGTTTATGTGAAATAATATTAAGGCAAATATTGTTTTGACTGAATTTTCAAGAAGGCTCTCTTAAAAGTCCCCATTGTTTCTGTGAAACAAAAGCTCCATCATAATGAGTCAAATTGCAATTAGAAATAGTTCCCCCTCCTCAGTGGATGATTTTAATAGACATAATGTATCTTATTGTAAATATTTAATTAAAAAAGACCTTTCAGAATTAGCGTAAGAACTTGACAGTTGATATATGGTCCAATCATTCAGCACACATGTCGGATCTGTGATACCAGTCACAGAGTATATCATTCACAGGCATCAGTGATTACTCTCAGAAGGCTTTCATTGTAGAAAGTCATATTAAAAACAACTCTTTAATATAATATTATTTGGTGGTAAGTTGTATAATAGTACAACTTAATATAGGTCATGAAAAACATGAAATATGAACCAAGGAAATGTACACACAAATTTTTGGGTCTTTTTCTTTGGCAGTTGGAAGTTCATTTTGCCTATTCCTAGAAAATATTTTCTCATCTCATTGATATGTGTTTATGTCCCTAATCTCATGTAAATTCTGTCGACATGGAAGAGGTCTTAGAGTTCTGGTTCTGTTTCTTATTTGGGTTCCAGAGAGGCCTGTCTTCCCTTGCACTGATAGCTTTGAGCCAGGATTGTCTTAGGGCTTCTCTTCTGAAGTCATGAAAAGCATTGTTTGAGCCTTGAAATTTCTACACCATACTTCTAAAGACCAGATAAATATGAACAATGAAAATGTTTACTACCCCTAAAGAGAACATAAGCTGTAATTGCCAGAAAGTGGATTTCTCCCATCATGCCTTGTGGTCCATTGAGTTCATTCAGGATGTAATTGGAAAACAAATAGAGCAACACCATCACCAGGACAGACACGAGTGCTTGTCTTGGGAATGGGGTGCTGTGTAATGTTACAGACTTTATTTCCACTGACACTCCTCATTCCTAACTAATAAAGTACAATGCCACACTATCACAATAATTAAAGGGCATACACTGCCTTCCTATAAGATTCTAAGTAACATTTTAATAGCAATTAAGTGCAAAAATGATACCAGGTCTGGGAAGCAGGTCCTGTTCATTACTATAATTGTAGGCTAATCTGTTTCACTCATGAACTAGCCAGAGGCAACAATGAAAGCAGAGCACTTGTGCTTCTGATGCTGAGTTTTCCCCTTCTATAGTAGAACCGACATTTAGCAGGAGATTCTTCTCACCCTGTTCTTCTTAGTGTTCATTAAACAAAAACAAAGACCCTCAATCTGCAGTGAGAAATTGCTAAGTGGAGAAAATCCTTTTGGAGTTAGAAAAGCCAAGCTGCATTAGAGGATTTTAGGATGAGCCAGGCTTTTGTGTAAGCAAGAGGGTGAAATTGTTGGGCTTTGATATTGGAAAGTACTCAGCCCTCCTACCCGCTCTGTTACCAGATTGGGGGTGGAGCTAGGGGAAGAAAGGCACATGTGCAAGAGAACTTAAAATGACAGCAGGGTGAGGTGCTGGAACAAAAAGGCCTGTCAGTCCAGCCAGGGAAAAGAAGGGATTGGTTGGGAGGTCCCAAAGTGCACAAAAGTTTAGGAAGTTAATTGGTCATTCTGAGAAATCACCTGCTCCGTACCACACCCAAAACTAACATGAACCCAGGGAAACAGAGAAATGACTCTCTTGCTCATTACTAACTGCTTGGGACCTGTATTTGGAGTGCACTGGCCTGTCCTTTTTATGGGCCATGTGACCTTGGCAGTCATGTGGCCCATGGCCTCCAGGAGGGAGTTTCTCTCTTTCTTGCTGACCTGGTGAAGCATTTGCTGTGCCTTTGCTTGCTCCCAGGCCCAGGAGCACAAGACCTTGCAGCCCTAAAAGCCACATACCCAATGGTGGTGCCAGTTCCACATACAGCTTCCAGGATGGAGCCTGAAGCAGGACAGCCACTGGAAACATACTAAGCTGCCTCAATGACTGCTTAGCAATATAGTCGGATTCCAAAGGATGGTACTTTAAACTGGAGTTGGAATTCTGGGCACTGCCTTTGGTTTTGGTTTTGCCGAAGACAGCTGGGTTTTGAGGAGGAGATGAGCTTTGAGACAGGGAGTGCCCCATTCTCCCAGATTGTTCAGTACCTGAATAAAAACATTTTTCTCACCAGCTTCTGCCTTTAGAGTTTGCTCTTTGGTGGTGGCAGGCAGCCAAAACCCTCTTTTGTTCAGTAACACTTTTTCATCGAATTCCTTCAACAAATGTGGATTACATGCCTACTATGTACTAGTGCACCGAACAGGAGCTCAGTAAGAGTGAAGGCTTTAGATGTGGATAAGAAATGTTCTGTTCTTTCCCCAGGAATGGGAAGGCAGCTATGTGAAAAGTAAAGATAATCTGGTGTGATGAAATAGTCATTAAGTTGCTTGTTGCATCTTGGGAGCACAGGCTCTGTTTGGGCAATGGGGAAGACTTTATGAAGGAGCTGACATGTGAATTGGGCTGAAGAATGAGTGGAATTCAAGGCAAAGGGCATGTACAGAAGCTTGAAGGTGCAAAACAGCATTATCGGGGAACTTCTTCAGAGTGGTTGAAACAGATAATGTGGTGGGAAGTCTCTAGGGTCTGTTTTCAAAGGCTCTTTTTGTTCTTCATGTAGCAGACAGTGTGTGGGAAGGCTCTGTGGCAGTGATGGTGGTGGTGGAGGAGGTGGGGCACTTTCTCATGAGGCTTTTAGGCCAGGTTGAGACCAGGACAGAGGCCAATAGTATTTGCTGTAGGGGTAAGGAGAGAAAGGATGCAAGAAGAAACCTGAGATTTCTAGCTTGAGCTATGGGATGGCAATGTTGTCATTACTAACCTTGGCCAACTCGCTGCCTATACCCTCAGGTTTTTGAGGTTTTGCTACCTGCTCCAGTATCTCTTCTGTTTCTTAAATATTTCCAGCAGGCCAAGGTCTACCAGCAGCCTAGTCTCCTTCAGTGTCATCAGAGGGAAAGAATTACAGTAGAATGATGCTGATCATTCTCCAGGAGAGCTCCATAATTACCTAGGCTAGCAATTCTCACTTAAAAGTAATCTGTGGACCTCTGAGTGTTCTAAGACCCCTTTCAGGGATTTGCCAGCTGAGAACTATTTTCATAATAGGGCTAAGATATTATTTGCTGTTTTTACTCTTATTCTCTGACAGGTATTCAGACATGTGCTAACATCATTGCTTTGATGGAATATGTACTTGGATACTTTTGTGTTTTCTAGAATTTTCTAAGGTAGTAGGTTTAGGGTAAAAATATGAGCATATTTACATATGTCAGGATATTTTCAATACTTCTGCTGTATCCTTAATAGCAGATCACACTTGCTATATATCTGTAACTTCATTAACATCCATTATTTGAAGCCATTATTTTAAAGTTTTTCTTCTGCCTGTGTGGAAACACAAGAAGGATACTTTATTGTTTTGTTTTGCAATATTTTTATCTCAAACTTTTCTTAGAATGTAATATTTAATTTTAAAATTAATAATTATAATAAATGGTATTTATATTTAAGGGTGCATTATCAGTCTAAATATGGGAAATTAAAAGGATAGCTTTCTCAATCCCTAGCTAAATGATCTCTATCTAAAGATAATGAAAAAGATGAAGCTGACTACAGAGAGTTCCCTGATTCATGGAAGGAAGGACTCTGGGCACAGCTATAAATAAGAAACCATTCTTATTATAAATAAGAATGAAAGTTACCTCTCTTTTGTCTCTGGTGATATTCATAATTTTATTATATCATGTGCAATGGAACATTTTTGAATAGTATGGTGTCAGTGTGGTGATATTTGGGGAACAATCTTTCAGAATTTAAAAAAAGTAATTGAGTATCTTACTATAGATATGATAAGATCCTTAAAATCTAAACCTTTTTAGTTACAGCTTTTCAATCTAGGAATAAAATAGAGACAGATGCATCTTATAGGTAAATTATTTTATTGCATTGGTTAGAGAAGCACACATAATAACTGAGAGACTTGTCAAGCTATGTGTATTTAAAAATTGAATGAATATCTCATCTGAAGATTTGTACTTTTGCCTTACAAATGGGTGACTCTATGTATTCTTGTATTCCTCTGGCATCTGTAACAAGGAATCATCAAAGAAGATCTTTTATGTGAAACCTTGGCAACAAACACAAGTGGTACTGAAATATTCAGAAGTATTGAGTAACTTTTTTTGAATCTCATGGTTTGTCTTGAAACCACTGTGTTGACATTTACACTAATGGTGCAGAGCAATGGTGGGTAAAACTACAGGTGTCTTAGCACACATGAAAGCAGAACCAGCAAAGTATCCTGCTAGTCATTGTAATCCCTACCATGCACTGACAATTTTTAAAAAGTCAGAATCACTTAAAAATGACCTGGACAAAGCTTTAAGTTTATTAATTTTATTGTCTTAATTCATGAGTACATATCTTTATAATATTCTCTATTATAAGAATTATGCATAAAGCCCATCTGCTTCATTCTGAAGGACTGTAGTTGTCTCAAGGAAAGCACTTGTATGATTATTTGTGTTGGTAGCTTATCTAGGCACCTTTTTATGAAACATCATTTTTACTTGAAAGAATGACTGGGCAGACAAACTACAGGTGTTCAGGCTCTGGTCTTTGGCAGACATTATCTCCAAAACAAATGGCATTAGTCTGCCACATTCAGGAAAAGTATGACAAAAGCTATTCTTCTGTTGGCTTTAGCAATGTAATAAGCCAATTGTGTCACATGCAACAGGACATTTTAGATAGCACTATGGTGCCAGATGTGGCATCATTTTGAGACCAATCTTTCAGAGTTTAAAGAATTATAACTGAATATTTCAAATGTAAATGTGATAAGCTGACAGTATGTGTTACCAGTGAGAAAAAAAAATTTTAAAGCAATGATTAGAATTTTAGAAAGTTTGGCTCCAGGACCATGAGCTTGAGAGCCTCCCAGTATTCACAGACTTTTCTGAGAAGATAGATGGTGGATAGTAAAGAATGCGATGTACTTAAAAGTCTAGTTTAATGAGGCATATTTTACATATTGCGAAATTTAAACTTTCAGATATGTAGTTCTATTAGTTTTGACATATATATACAGTCATATATGCTCTCACTACCACAAATAGGACATATTGATAGAATATTTATATCAAAAAGTCTTTGAGTGTTTCATTAATAGTCAATCCTCTCCTCTCACCCACAGGACTTAAATACTATTCAAATATTTCTCCTTTCAACTACATAGATATCTTTGTGAGGTCAGGTAGTCTTCATATATTAATACTTCAACAGAATGACATAGTAGACCAGATTGGATGTAGAAGGAGATACGAGAATACAACTGTCTTCTATTAAGCCAGACATTAAGGAGGTTTGTAAAATTGCAATACAAGGGTATCTACCTTGATAATATTTTTTTGTCGTGGAAAAGATATACATATATATATTTACAGACATATCATTTATGTTAATATGTAATGGGTTCATTACTGTTTCAAATAAATTAATAACTGTTTTTATATTTTATTTTTTAATACAGTAAATATCCAAAGGTACAGTGCCTATAAACAAATGGTCTTTGGGTCCTTGATAATTTTTAAGAGAGTAACAGGTCCAGAGACCAAAATGTTTGAGAGCCACTGACCTAGGTGGATTGGCATGTGCCATTGGAGAATGAGAACAGCTGGAGAGGGAGAGGGAAGAAGTGTGGGAGCAAATTGCCTCTCTGATTCCTTGGCTTGTAGTACGATTTCAATTTATGGTTGTGGAATAGATGAAAGTCAGGTCATAAGCCAATGTAGTCAGGCTAATCAATTCAAGAGAATGAAGTCTCCCAAATGAATAGATTTTTGTATCAAGGGCCCATTATCCTGGCTCAGTGGGACATCCAGGTTGTTCCATCTGCTAACATAGCTGATCTGGAAGAGACTGGGCTGAGCTGGGTTGTTGCTAATGGTTGGGTGGAAAGTCTAAGCAAACCCTTCAGATGCAACAAAATGTCAATTGTTAGTGGAGAAGCATAGCACAGGGTCTCACTGTACCTTTGACCTGATTCTAGAGATTGAGTTTTATTTAGTTCTGACCTTTACTAGAAGCTATAAGCTAGGTTTGGTTGGGGCAGGAGGTGGGAAGGGATGGGACTGGATAGAGTGTCTCCATACACATGAGTTCTGTGTCCCAGCCTGCTGACCTGTTCTTACATATACACTTATTGTTCAGTTATTATCCTAGGAGACACCTGATTATTTTGAAGCAGAGAATTTAAAAATGTATGCCCAGTGCTACTGTCAAAATCACATTGACATCTCTTTGTCCAAAAAATGCAATAGGCTTTCTAAAAAATTTAGCAGAGTCAGAGATTTTAAATGTGCTTTGTTAAAATGAAAGGTTAGATTTAAAAAGATTAAGCATGAGTTAACCTAAATTCTTTATTAATATTGTATTTGTGATGACAGTGTATTACACGTAATTCTATAGGAATTCTATTCTAATTTGGTCATAATTCATGTCCATGTATTCACTATGACAGCATCATTAATTATGTCGCAATGAGTATGGAAAACATATAAGCTGTTAATGCTAAGTATTATTAGAAGTTATATCAAATTGTACACATTACTGATAAATACAACATATTTAATGAACCCAGGAACTACCCCAACCCGATGATTCTTTTTCTTACAATGTGTGTTGATAAATATAAGACAATATTTACTATAGGAAATGCAAAGTATATAATTTGTCTGGAAGAATTTAGCCTTCTTTGCGGGAGTGTGATTATTTGGTTACCTTCTGCTCTCTGCTTCCTGTCTGCAAAGTATGATCTTTCCCCCACTTCCTTCTTCCTAATATCCTGTGAAGGTGCCAGTTACCCTGCTGATTATCAGTTGAAAACTATGCCTGGTGCAAAGGGAGCATCAATTATTTGTGAGCAGAGAGCTAAGGCTGCTGGAATCATAATAAAGGATGCTGGAGCTTCCAGCTAATAGAATATATCAAAAGGCAATGTATGGACCAAAGAGAGCATATTTAAGTCTACCTCAGCGATAAAATTAGGCCTGATTTGCAGACTTCAATGCTATGTAACTTACATAAGAATTCGCTCATGTTAATGAAGAGAACAGGCAGGGCATTTTCCTTTAATCCACATTGCTTTTAACACACATGGTGGATTTATTAACACTATTGACTTTTCCTTCCTGAGTCTGGAGTGTGTGTGTTTGCTTTGCTTCCAAATGGTAGCCAAATCCAGGGAAGTTAGAGCCCAGCTTCCTCAGGCCCTTTGTCCTCCACAGTGAGCCTTTAATGATGAGTTTGTATACTTGCTGTGATTGTTATGGCCTTGGAGTTGGACTTAGCTTTCAATTTTAAAGAGGCGATTAAAGAGGTTGGTGGATGTGGAAATGTCTCCATTAGTTAACTTGGTGTGGGAAGTTTATTTCCAATTCTATGAATAGGGTTTCCAACTGCTGGGAAGAGCTTACACTTCTCTCTCTCCTGATATTCATATAAAATAATTCAAGCAGCCCGCTTAAACTTTCTGATTAATTTTATAAACATGCCCACACAAAATGAGAAGGACTTGAATATGACTTTTAGAAATGAAGATGCCTTTACAGGCAGAATGCTAGTCTCAAATTGGCCACTTACCCTTTTTATACTGGTGAGGAGAGACAATTCTCAACTTGGTAGATGGTTCTCACTTGGTACATGGGGATTCCTATTGCTTTGATTAGTTTTCAACCTACAGGAAGGTTGGAAAGATAGTACACAGAGTCCCAGATAGCCCTGTACCCTGCTCCCCTATTGTTTACATCTTACGTTACCATGGGACATTTGTCACAACTAAGAAACCAAAATGGATACATTATTACCTATTGACTTTCAATTTCCCCTGAGTATTTCTTATTTGTAGGAGACTGTTCCAATGTTAGGAATTTCTCCAATGTTCACTTATTCTATTATTTTATCAAATCAATTATATATTAGAAACCAGCTTATGACCTTTCAAGTGGATTGCCTGCTTGCTCTTGATGACACTTTACCTTTAAGGATCCCAAGTGTAGCCAAGTCCTTGTATTTCTCTCAGCCCCTGAGATCCTCAAAGATCAAGGTCAGATGTACTGAGTGATATTTCAGCTTCAGGACCAGGAGATTGCTAATGAGAAAAGGCACTTTAAAAATCACCCCACTCAGTCCATGTATTGTACAGAAGGGGAAAAGGAGGTCCTGAGAGGTGAGGTGACTCACCCAAGGTCACACACGGCTGGCGGCAGGGTCTGGACTGAAGCCCAGCCTCTTAACTCTTCCACACTTCCAGCCTCTGATAAAATTTTCACAGTGACGCTTTTATTCTATTTATTATTTATACCCTGCCTACTTTAAAAAAGAATTGGAGCCAGCAGTCCTGTGATTTACTTTTCTTCGAACACAATATAGATTACTGGATCCTGCACGGTTTAAGTGGATTTAAAAAAAATGAATAATTCTCTCATCTGTAATTGTTTAATAAATAGTTCCTCTCACTGGATTGCCACCCTGTTCATGCCTTGCACATAGTAGGCGCTCAATAAATATAGGTAAAATGAACAAATGCACAATGCTTACTTGGAATTTATAAACGAAATAGTTCACTGCACAAGCATGGCTGAGTGAACAGGAAGAAATACGATCTTCTACCCTTGTCTGGAAAAGACAGGGTTGGATGAGACACTGTGGAATGAATGACAATTTCAGCTTGTGATTCCCTGTATATAGTTTAATGAGCTGTAAAGGTGGAACACACATCACTAGGGGTCTGATCTGGCAGAAAGTGTTCCAGGTCCCAGGTGTGACTCTAGGCAAGTTGCTGGGCTTCTCTGAGCCTTAGGTTTCTCACCTGTGAGGGTGTGAATACCCCTCTTTTGGGGCTGTTGCCACTGTTAAATGAGATAGTCATGAACCAGTGCTTTGCAAACACTAAAACCTGTCACAGGTATTACTTATTAATCTCAAGGATTATTTAGAAGGAGCTCTCAGCATTTAAGGGCAAGTTTTTTATGAAGTACATTGAACCTCTGTTCCTGTTTTTCAAGTTACCTGAGCTTAGTGAAAATGTTGAGAAGAAATACAGTATTGGCAGTTGAAAAAGAAATACTATATATAGATATAAGGACAAAATTTTTTTAACTCCACCTTATGACAGAGAAAACTGAGTCAAAAATGCCAGATATGGGGACTAAACACTTGCTTGATGGGGAGAAGAGAACAAGCGAGGCCAGAGGACCCTGCGAGCAGTTTGCCCTGCCATGGCTTAGGTTTTACCAGCCTGTTCCTAGACAGGGGGTGGAGAAACCTCGGCGAGCATGGCTGCGCTGTTTAGGTGAGCTTAGGAGTATATTAATAGAAACCTTTTCCAATCAAAATAGTCAAAGTGACTCTGCACTTCTGAGCTACAACTTCCGGAGGTCAGACAAAGCTAGGGCCAGATGAGACCCAATAGCAATTGCACAAAATGGTTGCTAACATATAATATCCCTGTCTTCATTAAGATATCTGTGTTTTTGCTAGCTGGGACTTGGTTCATTTAATGCTGCACTGCTACAGGAAAGACCAAGAACTGGGTGACCTTGGTTTTGCCTTCTTGCCTGTAATTTCCCTCAATGTATCCATTCCTTATACATCCGGTGCCTCTGCTGCACTGTCTGGGCTAGCTCAGCCTGCCCCACAAAGGATGCTCTGACATCCATCTCTTCTCTATTCTTTCATGTGTCACTCCCATCCTAGTTAATGTGGCTTGGCTGATATCTCATTTCCCTAGGGCCTGCTCCATGGGTTGAGTTAAAAACTCAACCCATGTCCATGTAGAAAAGAGTTAATGAGCCTCCATCCTGGGTAATAACATGTTCAGAGAATTGATCTGAAAAAAAAATCAGAGTTTGGTTTTAGAAAAGTTGGTATATGTAGGATATCCATACAGATCTATCCCACAGTCCGACAGACTGACAATCAGAAAAGAGGCCAGGACAGGGGATGTAAATTTTGGAATGATTTGGTAGAATAGAGCTTAGACTGGCTGTTTGGTCTCAGAGGGTGGAGGAGAGTAATGGTCAGCAAGCTGTGAGATCTTTGTCAAGACAGGTAATGCTCCTGCTTCTCTGTTTGGTCCCACAATTTAATTTATAAAAGGCACTTAGTTTTTTAAACTTTGTTTTTATTTAAAGACCTAAAAGAACTTAAAGTTATGAGTTGAAAATATCTCACCATTTCCTTCTAAAGTAGCAGAAAGGAAAAATTCTTCATGGTTAATCCATTTTGCATATTAGCTCACTCATCCATTCAACCAACAAGTAGTTACTATGTTCACTATTTGCTATACACTATTTTAGGAACTGGAGGTAAAACAACAAACAAAACAGATAGAGTCACTGACTTCATGGAACTTACCTAACAGAAGGAGACAGGTAATTAACAGAAAGTAGAATAAAGGAGTAAATGTATGTCAAAAGGTGGTAAGTTCCCAGGAGAACAGTAAAGTGGTATAAGAGGAATAGGGGGGCTGGGAGTGGAGATACTAGTTCACATAGGTGGTAAGGAACGGACTCTCCTCAGGGGACATTTATCAGAGATCTGAATGAAATTAGAGTTGGGACTCCATACAGTCTCCTGTCTTCACTATTAGCCAGCCAGCTGAGGGCATCCTTACCAGAGATATGTCACTGGGAACTAAGACACAGGTCTAAGGACTGGGCTTTCCATCTCCCATTGGTTCCTAAATTATCCTACTGCTCAGCGCTGCTCATTTTCTCCCCATTGGAGAAAGGTGGAGGCTCCATGACTTTGGAGGCTGTGGGAGTTGGGGTGAATCTGCTCCTTCATTTAGGAAGAGAATAGCATTTAGTAGTACTTTCTTGTTCTAGGACAGTTATGGAATAAGCTGTTCCATGGAAGGAATATTTTTCACTGCAAAATAGTTTTTCAAATAGCATATCCTTTTAGTTTTTGAATTTAATGTGATAAAACATTTGGAGTGAAATCTTCCAAAACCATGTCACACATCTATCAAAAACAGTTCATTAGGCCAGAAAGGAAAAATATATACCACATCTTTAAAGAAGTAAAACATCGAAACATCTCCTGGTGCTTATCCCACAAGAAATTTCTCATGGGAATATGTTGGACATGACCTAAGTCCTGTGCATGTTCGTTTCAAATGGCAACTGTTTATTAATAGAATATTTTGAGAAACTATTGAAATGTTTTGTATTGTTTTCCCCAAAATGAAGAGGATTCAGGATGACGTATTTTTGAATTCTTGTATATTATTCTTATTGTCTTTTGCTTCTTTCTCTCACTTCAACCTGGTGGCCATAACTTTGTCCTGCTGTCAATACCTAGGCTTTTAGTAGAACATTCTCCTCCTTGAATAATTTTTGGTTTCTGATGTACCATCCATGGATGGCCTAATAATCATGCTTGCAGAATTATACTTAGAGTTATAAATTATGACAACAATAAAAACAATAACATCACTTTTGAGGACTTGCTATACAGTAGGCAGTGTTGTAAATACTTTGCGTATATGATCTCATTTAATACTGTTTATAATCTGGTGAGAGACAAAGACTGCTATCTCCATTTTACAAATAAGAACATTAAGGCTGAGAAGGGTTACTCCACTTGCCGATGTCTCACTGTCTCACTGTGCAGGTGGCTAAGAACCCAGGCAGCCTGACTGCCTGGCTAGGATGTCAGAAATTCTCCCTGTGGGATGGCTTGATACCACCTGTGTTTGTTTATCAAAGCTTCTCTGCCACCCTTACAGCCCCACTTGCTTCTTGTGTTCTGGATGCTTGCAGTTCCCAGTAAGCAGACTCTTGATAAGTGAGGTGTGTGGATAAAGGATTTTCTTTGACAAGAGAAGATACTGTCTGAGAGGCACTGGACTTCTAGGGCCTGGCCCTATTCCTTTGCATTACAATGTCTGAATTCTTATCTCCAATCTTCTTTTTATTCACTTCTTCAAAGTAAGTACAAGTATCTCTAGATCGTGATTTTTCCAGCTATAAAATTTAATATTGTACAGTTTTGTGCAAAGTTGAAATGAGAAAGAAATAAAAATATATTTAAAGCATCTCAGGTATCCTTTTTTCCCCACTCTGAATAAGGAATTACCATATGCTCTTTGTAGAGGATCCTATAAATGGAACCTTATACAGTTTTAATTTGCTAAATGAAGCCACTTATTTTTTAGATGTTATTCTTATCATTTCATATATTTTCCATCATATAAAACATATTTTGTTTGTCAGTATTTGTCAACCATAATTCTAGTGTCTTTTCTATGTTGCACTGTCTGTCCATGCAGAATTGACCAGCAGTTCAAGTGCATAACAGAATTTAAATTCCATTTAAATTTAGAAATCAGTAAACAAAACAAAGATAGGAGCCTCAAAGTCTGCGGTAGCATAGCTGATAATCTTTCTGGCTTTTAAACAAACATAAATACTCTAAACTTGCTCTTAGTAAGTAACTTCATAATTAGGTTAATATAATAGTATTTTGTCCTTTTATATCACATTTCAGTTGAAGACCTAGAAAGGGATTTTAATAAATGCAAAATGCAAGGTAAAAAAAATGTGCCTTTTTACCTTGGTTCCTGTGAAAAAGGAGATGAAAAAGGACTCATTATGCTCATGTGATGACAGTCCCATCAGGGCCAGTAGGGCTGGTCCCAGGGCTGGGCATGGGTTACCATCATAGGCCAAACTCACTTGTTCTCAGCACAATGAGTCATTTTGTACTTTCTGGGTACAACATGACTGGAGAGAAGATGACTGAGTCAGTCCCAGTATTAGGTAGTTAAAAATAACCCATGGAATGTACCAGTGACTGGAGGTTAATTTCCATACCTCTGCAAGGCTTCTCATCAATATGGTGTGGGTTTTGTCTTGACTTCAAAAGGTGCCTGCTTTGAGGATGTGCGCATGTCCATGAAAGAGGATGAACTAGTGCAAGAAGGCATTCAGGTATTCAATCAGAGTGAAATGATAATGCCAGGGAGGAATGGAGCTGTATGGTGAAGAAGGAAGAAGAAAATGAAGAGGGGCAGGACTGCATGGAGTCCACATTTAATATTGATTTGCTGTCTGGTCTTAGTTCTCTCAGCCTTGTGATGAACGAAACTACATGCAGAGATTGAGAAGTTATTTTCACAGGGGATGTGGTCAGGTGCAGGGGCATCAGGAATGTTGCTTTGGTACCAGATGGTAATGTGGGACTCGGTGGAAAGAGGGTCACCCTCTCTACTGCTGCATGAGATACACATCTGTTGTTGCCTCTGCAAGCACAGGAGATGTCATCCTTAACATGGAGCACCTTGGCACTGGTGGGAGTGACAGCAATAAGACCCACTCAAGGGACTTCTAACCATGGACACTGTTGGTGGATCAGAACAAAAAGAGGTTCTGATAGATATTCTGATTAATTCTTGAACATCATGAGGAACCTCTGGGGACTTTCAGATATCTAGGGTGAGACTTTATAGATGGCTAAAGTCTCACATAGCATGGTCTAAAAGCAAGAACTTAGAGAAACTTGGGTTCCTACTCTTATCCTAATTCTATTATCTCAGTTCAGGGACTGGTGAGGTCTAGAGAAACTCAGGCCTTACATACTGAAATTACAAAATCAGAAAAACTACCTGGTTAGGCTTGACTTGGACTTTTGTTTTACAAACATAAGAAAGCAAGGCTGCTGTTAAGAAAGAAGGGACTGAATGTGTCAGATTTACCAGAACAGAGCAGGACCAGGTTTCTCTTTGTGTCCTGGTGGCAGTCTGCCCAGTTCCTTGTAGGAACAGCTCAGCAGAGTGGCAAATCCCACTCTGGCTTGCTCTACACGCAATTACTAAATGAAAGCCAGTTCTCAAGGTTTTGCAATGGTGTTAGTGAGTTGGGACATTTACTCTAGGAAATAATTTATAACACACCAGAGGGTTTTGTAAAAGCCAGGCCAAGTGTGATATAGCTCCCTGGGCCTCTAGGTTCCCCACTGGTAAGATCTCCCACTGACACCCAGGCAAAGGAGAGTGAATTTGAAGCCCAGGCATCTGACCAAAGCTTCCCAGGAAATGTCTTTCAAGTTTCTACTTCTATGTTAGAAATGCTTGTAAAATATTTACTCCATGATGTGTTTGTTTTATTTGTGAGTAAAACTGATGAATCCCCCATCCCCAAATTATTTATTTAGTGCCTTAGCAAAGCCCTCAGCATATCCCTCCCATGTACCTGTGGTGATACACACACACACACACACACACGTAATTTATCTTTACATATATTTTACATCCCCATATAAAATGTATATTCATACATGTTTAAAAATATATGTATCTATTTTTAGTGCAAACATTTCAGCAGGAGCACATGGTGGGGCCATTCTTGAGAGCATAGGCTCTTCATTGGTGGGGAGGGGAAGATGCTCTGGGATTCCAGAGCAAACTCCTGGGGGTGGGAAAGTTGATGGGAACAGTCCTGGCTGCCCCTGGCACACTGCACTCCTGGAGTCTGGCCTGGCCATGGTCTATGTGGGAAGAGACAGTTAGCCACAATATTCTGAAAGTCCAGCTAATTGCTCAATAGCTCTTCCTATGATTAGCTTTACAGTGTGATAGGAAATGCGCACCCAGGGAGCAGGAACAAACAAAAGAAAACAAGCAAGGTAGAAAACAATCAAACTCACTTGACTAAAAAGGGTCTTTCAGGTACTGACTGATTTGCCTGACAAAAGGGCTAAACTCTCTGACCACCTGCACTTGATATGAAAGTGTTTTTGATGATGGAGGGGATGCTATAGGAAGGTTGTGAGGTACTTGGTGAGATAGTATATCAAAAATTAGGTTTTAATTTACAGTATTTTATTTATTGCTCCAAGGAACATTAAAATAGAAATAACAGAAGAAGAATCTATACCCATGTGATGCCAAAGTATTACTGTGTTCTTTTTTCTGTTTCCTTTTCATTTGTATCTGATATTCACGCTTTTTACTAGGAGTATAGTAACCATTTGGAATTCAGCTTTCTTGCCTAGCTGTACACATCACTGTGCATGTCTTTGTTGCTAATCCAGAGATTTTAAATGTCAGAGATGGGACCACATCTCCTGAGGAGGAAGGACAAGTGAGACAAGCCGAGAAAGAGACAAGAGACAGGGCAGAGTGGGGATACGGGGAAAGACTGGGCTGCAGGTTGTCTTTAGAAGCTCCCCACACTTCATATTTTATTGTATTATTTTTTATTATTTATTCTATTACAGTTGTCCCATTTTCCCCTTTTGTCCCCCTCCATCCAGTCCTCCCCTCTCTGCCACAGTCAATCCCCTCTCCATTGTCCATGTCCATGACTCATTCATACATTTTCTTTAACTAGTCCCTTCCCCGTCTTTCCACCATTCCCTTTTTCTCCCCAACCCACCTACAGCTATCAGTCTGCCCATGTCTCCATGTCTCTGATTCTATTTGTCTCATTAGTTTATTTTAAAGTTAATATGATAATAGTGGTGCACTTCACCTGGCAGCTCATAGTTTTCCAGGTGCTTGCATGTCCGTTTGAGCCTCATGGGCCCTTGAGGACCTGAAGGCAGCCTTTGTTTGTTTGCTGATAAATTAAAGGAGGCTTGTACTGTCCAATATAAATTAATGATGTCAGCCCTTTATGCGATTACAAAATATTTTTAATCTATGTAAAAGATTTATCTGCTTTAGTGACTAAATTGGCTAGGACTAATATAGTCAAGAATGATAATAAGGCTGGATTTAGGAGATCTGGATAACAACATGCAAAAAAATGAAACTCGACTACCAACTTACACCATACAGAAAAATAAACTGAAGATGGATAAAAGAGTTAAATATAAATTACGACACAATAACAGTCCTAGAGGAGAACAGAGGCAGGAAGATTTCAAATATTCCACACAGCAATATTTTCACTGATATGTCCCCTAGAGCAACGGACATAAAGGAAAGAATAAACAAATGGAACTTCATCAAATTAAAGAACTTCTGCATGACTAAAGAAAACATCAGCAAAATGAGAGCAGAACCAACTGTATGGGAAAATATATTTGCCAATGATACCTCAGACAAGGGTTGGATCTCCAAAATATATAAAGAACTCACACAACTCCACAACAGGAAGACAAACAATCCAATTAAAAAATGAGCAGAGGACCTGAACAGACACTTCTCCAAGGAGGATATACAGAGGGCCTAGAGACATGTGAAAAGATGCTCAGTATCACTAGTCATCAGAGAGATGCAACTTAAAACCACAATGAGATATCACTTCATACCAGTCAGGATGGCCATCATAAACAAATCAACAAACAGCAAGTGCTGGTGAGGATGTGGAGAAAAAGGAACCCTAGTACACTGTTGGTGGGAATGCAGACTGATGCAGCCACTGTGGAAAACAGGATGGGGGTTCCTCAAAAAGCTAAAAATGGAACTGCTTTTTGACCAGGCAATTCTACTGCTGGGATTATATCCTAAGAATTCTGAAACTCCAATTCAAAAGAACCTATGTACCCCAATGTTCATAGCAGCACAATTTATAATAGCCAAGTGCTGGAAACAACCTAGATGCCCATCAGTAAATGAGTGGATCAAAAAACTATGGTACATTTACACAATGGAATACTATGCAGCATAAAGAAAGAAGGAACTCCTACCCTTTGCGACAGCATGGTTGGACCTGGAGAGCATTGTGCTAAATGAAATAAGCTAGTTGGTGAAAGACAAATACCATATGATCTCACCTATAAGTGGAACCTAATCAACAAAACAAACAAGTGAGCAAAATAGAACCAGAGACGTGGAAATAAAGAACAAACTGACAGTGACCAGAGGCAGGAAGAGGATAATGGAAGAAAGAAAGGGAAGGGTCTTCCTCCTGGAAGGAGGAAGGACCCTTGGACAAAGACAATGGGTGGGGGATGATTGAATGTGGGAGGTGGGGGTGGGTAGGGCTGGGGAGAATAATAGGGGGAAATGGGAACAATCATAATTGAACAATAATAAAAAAAGACTGAATTTATTGATTTTTATATATGTGAATTGACTTCAGAAATAATCTGATGGTGAACTTGTATTGTCAGTTTCTACTTTACCTTTTTTTAATTTCCTTCCAATGGATTTCTATCTAAATGTCAACAGAAAAGAGGAAAGAATGCTATTTCTAAATATTTAAAAGCACAACCATATGCTGGGCCTATTATTCACAAAATCAGTCCTGTCCCATTCTTTTTCAACCTGGATTAGCTTGAAAGGGAGAAATTTACCTTGTTTTTCTCTTTGCAATTTAGTTTAGAAAGGGAGAAAAAATATCCTCGTAGTTGGATCCAAAGACAGGAAAAATAAAGGAGACTAATCTTTAGTGTCACCTCCCTGAAACACTAACACACACCCAGCACAGACCACACACACACACCCTGCCCATAACATTGTTAGGCACAGATGGACCATCCAGACGTGGGTTCTACAATCTCAGTTCTACCACTCACTTTCTATTAACACTTAGTGATAGACTGGAGGCCTCTGGGCCTGTTTTCTCATTGAGACAACTGGGAATAAATCACCAGGCCATTGTGCGAATTATGTAAAATGATGTGCTAGAAGTGTCTACAGTGTTCTCATCCCTGGCTCTGCAAACCCACACTTTTGAGAACTTTAAAATAGCAACAGCAAGAACAGCTGTCTGGCCCTTCGCAGACTGAGTCACATGTAGCAGATGTGCTGCAGTGTCAGTATTTTGACAAAGCTCTCCAGGTGGTTCTGATGCTTGGCCCGGGTTGAGAGTCCCCCGCTGTAGGACAGTGCTTCAGTATCCAATTTTATCCTTTCCCCACCCTCCCTGTAGGGTTCCTCTGACAAGTTTAAAACAAACTCATTCATGTAAAAACATTAGGTACCTTAATGTGTAATTTTTTCCAGGAAGGAAAGGAAGCAGCTCAATTTTGTTTCTGAACTTGCAGTGAGTAGGTAGCTTAGACAAGGGTCCCAAACAGCAGACTCAGGCTGATGTTGGCAGAGCTCTCTCAAGAACAGCCTGCTTTTCTCCCAGACACTAAGCAGAGTGCACCTGCCCATGAAACCAAATGAGTCTTATTCTCTTCTTTATTTTCAGAGAAAGAGGTTCCAAAGTTTCCCATAGTAACCTGCTGCAGAGTTTAAGACTTCTTATTGCCCCAAATGCCTCTTTTATAACAATCTTTAACCCTCCTGGAGTATTTTTCCTAAGGACAGCTCTTAGGTAAAAACTTGAGAAGTTGATCCATATCAGCCCTCTTTTTTCTAGCCTAGTGGTTCACAAAGTGATGTCCCTGGATCATCATCATCATCATCATCATCATCATTATCATCATCACTGGGGAATTTGTTAGAAATGAAAGTCTTGGGCACCACCCCCAAATCTCTGGAGTTGGTGCCAACAATCTATCTAATGCAAGCTCTAATGTTTGGGAATCACTATTGTAATCTGGACAAATATGACAGGAGTAAAAATGGTAGCATTTCCATGGTACTCTCAGGCTTCTCTGATGTTCAGGCAGATCTAGGCCTGGAATGCATTGTGCTCACTAAGATAATGAGTACAGTTATGGAAGCAGAACATTCAAAGAAATAAGTAGAATGAGGTTTATTAATTGCAGGAATATTAACATTTTAGACTAGATGTTTCTTTGTTTCAGGGAGGCTCTCCTGGGCATTGTAAGATGTTTATCAGTACTTCTGGCCTCTCTAGTGACTAGATGCCAGTAGCATCTCCCCCAAGTTGTGACAACCAAAAATATCTCCAGATATTGGTAAATCTTCTCTGTGAAACAAAACTGACCTTAGTAGGGGAGAAATTGTCACCAAAAAAAGACCAGGACAAAGGCAGTTCTGCTCTGGCATGGTCTGGAATGTATGGGTTCTTGACTTCCAGTGTGAAAGATTTCATAGCACAAGTCCAGTTGATTTTGAGAATATGTTTATTAAAGCTGTGGACAGTGAAACAAAGGAAGGGCTTAAGATAGAAAAGACAAGATCACAGCAACAAGAGTGAGCCTAGGCGGAGCTGCCTTGGCCCTTTGGAATCATAAAGAAAAGAGTCAGACCTAGGTGAGGCTGCCTTGCCCTCTAGAAAGAAAGTCACAGAGGCAGAAGAAATGAACCAGCTGGATTCAGGAAATAAGTTACAGAGGCACAAGGAGGGCACTTGGAGACTGGTTCAGGGGGTTAGCTTGGGATGAGCTGCCACTGCCCACTGCTTCACTGGTTGCAAATCTCATGGGGACTTTTAGAGCTTAGGAGAAAGAAAACAAAGACACATGCCTGAGGACAGAAGGGTGGGAGAATGTGTGGGCATGCCCAAGGGAGAGCACACACTGGGTTGTTTGTCTTGAGGGTTTTTATCTGTTTTCTAAAGGCAGAAATTTTAGGGAACTTCTCAGGGGAGGATCTCAATGGAATATTCATTAGCTTTCCAAGTTGGTCCTTTAATACGCTGATTCATCAAAATGAGTGCATAGGGTCAGGGTCATTATCTGGTAAGTTTCACCTTCAAAGAATGTCACTGAAGAGGGACCACGACTGAGGTGGGTCTGCTCCAGCACAGTCTGTAATGTGTAAAGCATTTGCTCCTAAGTATCCTTAGTTAGGGAAGATAATACCTTTCAATTTATTATTTGGCTATAAATTGCTCAGTCATTTAACTATCTGTCTCATTTTTCCTTATTCCACCTGTCAAGAAGTTTTCCTAGCTTCTTACTATCCTGCCTCACAATGGCCTATTAGTTCTCAAACTCAAGTGCTATGGACTGAATTTTGTCCCATCAGAACTTGTATGTTGAAGCTCTAATCTCCAAGGCAACCATATTTGAAGTTGTTCTTTTAGGAGGTAATTAAGATTAAATGAAGTCATAAGGGAGGAGCCAAATCCATCAGGATTGGTGGCCTTATAAGTGGAGGGAGAGAGAGATGCTCTCTGTTTCTTCTTACACAGGCACCAAGGCAAGGCCATGTGAGGATACATTGAGAAGGTGGCCCTCTGCACCAGAAACTACACCTTGATGCGCTTTGATCTTAGACTTCCTAGTCTCCAAACTGAGAAACTTTCTGTTGTCAAAATACCCAGCCTGTGGTATTTTGTATGGTAGCGAAGCAGATTAAGACACTGGGTGAGTATCAGAATCACCTGAGGGGCTAATAAGACCACAGAGTTCCAGATGTGCTGAAATAGAATAGGGCCCAGGCTTTTGCATTTTCATCTAGTTCCCTGGGTGATTCTGATACCAACCAATTCTTGAGAACCATTGGCCTAGAACAAGCCATGGAAGAATGGGATCAATCCAAAAGTGAGAGTCAGGGGGGTGGGTGAGGAAAGGTCCTGGAGGGCCAAGCACAGTCAGGAGAATTAAAGGAGGATAGTGGTAAAGTGTCTGAAAATTTTGCTTTGTTTGCTACAAGCATGTATTCTTCTTTGAAAGAATTTACTAAAGGTTTAAATTCCATTTTGCTGTTTTGTGTCGGTGTTGGATTTGTGTGCCTTTTTAATAGGACAACACACAGGAGATGAGGTGTGTTATGAACTGAATGTTTGTGTCCTCCACTTCCCCATCCCCCCAATTCATATGTTGAAGCCCTAACCATCAAAGTGGCTGTATTTGGAGATGGGACCTTTAAGGAAGCAATTAAAGCTAAATGAGTTCATTAGGGTGGGGCCCTGATCCAACAAATTCATTGTTCTTATCAGAAGAAACATCTTTCTGTTTCTCAGAAGAGAATTTATTTTCCTTCTCCTCTCCTATGCATTTACACCAAGGAAAGGGCATATAGAAAGGCAGCCAACTTCAAACCAGGGAGAGTTCTTACCCAAAACCAAATTTGCTGGCACTTTGACCTAGCCTCCAGAACTTTGAGAAGATAAATGTTTGTTATTTAAGCCACCTAGCCTGTGGTATTTTGTTATGGGGGCTTCATTAGACTAATACAAGATACGTCAGTTATTTTTGGGTTCTGCTAAGTTATTTCAATTTGGTCTCTTTAACCTCTTTTGTTTAGGCTTTTATCTGGCTCTCCAATATCAGTGTATATTACTCACTGATTTTTATCTCTCAGTGCACAAAGTCTGGAAGATCATTTTAGATCCCTTTATTTCATCCACATTACATGCTGCTTCCTCCCTCTACCTGCTCTCCCCACCCCATACTTGTAGAGAGCCTAGTCAAAGGTAGAGGTAAATTTATGTTTCATTTGTCTAATTACAAATTCTTGGTCCTCCAACGTTTTCTGTTGGGTTAGGCTGAGTAACACTTGCATAATTTCCTGTGACTCTTCAGACAGGATACTCTTCCAATGCCCAGTGACTGATACACGTAAGGACTTTTCTGTTGTCCTAAATTCTTTTTGCTCTCTCGCCCTCTGTCCTTTATTGTCAGTTATCTCACATGCAGCCTTCATCAATGAGCTTGTAGGGTCAGCTCCGGGGCCTTTACGGGCACTTACCAGAGATAGCATAGAAAGAAACATCGTGACCACGGGGAGAGATATCATGTATAGGAACACTTACTTTCTCTTTTTTCTGTACTTATAGGGAATGAAGTTTTATTTCAGAATTTCAGCGGAAGCAATATTTTTGTGATTCTTGGCCTCAGTGCTATAAATGGGTAAAGACTGACTTTTCCAGCAGAGAACTATCTTATCATGAAGGTGAGAGAAGATTAAAAGAAAAATCAACTCTACAGTCCTGCCACTCAAGTGTTTGTTGCTAGGACCATCAAAGATTCCTGCTGCCAATTCTACTTAAGCATTCTCCACAGCTTGGCTCCCTTCCCTCCCTGAAGCAGGCCTTCTCTTCTGCCACAGCTGCCTTTGATATGGGCTTGATTCCGGCCATTTGATGGCAAAGGAGGGGAAGCACCTGTAGCTCCCCAGAGGTGCTGAGAGTGCTTCCTTTTGGACTCCCAGCTTTTCTCTCATGGAAGTCAGGAGAAACACATCTCAGATATGGCACACACAGGCTTTAGGGCACCAAGCCAGTTTGGAGGCGAGGGGTGTGTGACTTGAACTGTCATCATGGCCTGGACAATAGCACCCACTGAAGAAAATTGGCCCCAGGTACAGTGAGGTGAGTGACAATGCCAAGGAGCACAGGATGGATAACTAGTTTGTCCCTAGAGGCTGTACTAACTCCTGATAAAGCCTGGGGTTTTCAGGACTGTAAAACACTTTTGTCTTCTCAGATGAAAGTTAACTCTTTTGTAAACAGTCACTTTTATTTTAGTATCATCAAGATCCCAGCAACCCCATATGGTAAACATCATCCCAAGTCTACTAACAAAACAGATGAAAGCAGGTTTTATTACTTGCTCAAGTATCCAGAACTCGTAAATGGGCCTAGCACTGAAAGCCAATTCTGTCAGACCCTAAAATCCCTATGTAGGGGAAGTGGAGTCAGTCAGGCTCCCTCACCAGGCCTGATAAGCAATATTCCCATAGCCTTGAGAATGGGCCCGCACACTTAGAATCATGCTTTGTTATATAATATCTTGGCACCCTGCTGGCTTTGTGTGCATTTAGTATATAAGGGAGTTGGGACTTCCCACGGTGCCACACACAGCTTTTGGTGTGTGTAGATTACCCACCCATGAATAAAGGCATGTCAGGCGTTCCCACGACTATACACATTTTCTTCTGTCTGCCCAAATCCCATGTGAATCTGTCTGGCCTTGAACGGTCACAACATACCGTATATATTTCCTAAAATAAAAATAGAACATGTATTTTTGATACAAATCTAAAATATTAATGTGACTGCCCCCTGCTACCTTTTGTCTAGACCACATTGGCCTTGGAATGGATACTATAGTTAAAACACTACTATACAAACACTACTATTCTAAACCTTCAATAAGGCTCTGTTCAGAGTCCCCCTTCCCCTCATTCCTCCCTAAGTATTTGCAGGCATCCTTAGAAAGGATTGCAAACACAATGTTCTTAATTCCCATTAGGAGCCACCATTTTTCATTCTCATGCTTGAGTAGTAATGTCGTCTTTCCAGGTCTTTGACTAAAATGTGGCCATTGTGAGGGTGCTGCCAATCCATCAGTGTCCACTAATACCTAGCTAACATGACATCTTCTTCTTCAGCTCAAACAGGGCTAATTCCCCTGATTTTCAGGCTCTTGGGTTTTCTCAGGACTCCAGAGAGCTCAAAGAGATGATCCAGTGAAAGGTGACTGTACCCCCCTACATGCTGCAGGAAAAACTAGGGAGTGGGCCATGCTTCTAATATTTGAGGTTTAAGCAAATACCTCTTAGATTTTTTTGTTCCCTTCCTCATTTTCCTAGCTATCTCTCCCTTTGACTCAGACATGAGACCATGGATTCAGGGACATAGGTCGAGTATATGGTGCCTTTGAGCATTATTAAAAGATAACCTGTTGGTTATCATATTATCCTAATAAACTGACTTTGGAGGAATGAGACATTTTGCTAATATATCCCAGTAGATTGCTGTAATACTTACATAAATTTGTAGTTTCTATACTGTTATGAGCATCCTATGTTTAGCTTACATGAATGCAAAATAGATCTTGTACATTAAAATCAAAACACAACCACAGGATCTGAAACAGAGTGAAACAGCCTCAAACCTGTGTTCAAAGCCTAGCTTTGTTACTCACAAGCTGAGCAGCACTGGGTAAGTCATTTAATGCGTTGGATCCTCAATTTGCTCATCTGCAAAATAGTAGTAGTAGTATCTGACATGACTTTGGGAATTTTATGTGGATCAAATGAGATAGAAGTTGGTTAAGAATGTTGGATACATGTAAGGAGCATCAAATGACAGTTACAGCAACCATGGATGTTGGGCACAGTGTGTAATAATGGATAAAAATTATCCTTACCATGGGAAGCTTCTGATCTAGTCAGCCTTTGCAATATGCTGGAGGAGCTCTTTGTATCCTCCATCCCACATTTTCACTTCAAAGTGTCAGAGTTTGAATATGTGAATACTGGGGATGACCAGACTTCTAAAACATAAGAGGTTAAACTGCAGTTTGCTTTCATCTTGGCCAAAACTTAGGGTATTCAAGTCAAACTTCTCAGAATATGGATTAACATCAAGCTCTCCCTTTTCAAATAATGAATGACGTGTTCACCAATAGTTTTCTAACTCTGTGTGTCTTTGTTTTTTAGATTCACTTTCCCCCTTTTAAAATGCTCCTTGGAATACATATGTATTTTGAATGAAAATGAAGTACAATTCTTTGTTTTAAAAAAGCATTTTGAAACGATTCCTTGAGATAATTGAAGGTGCCCCAGGTGACACAACTCCAGGCCTGGAAATGACTGTAGTAAAGCAATGTCACCGACAATCAGCCAAGGCCAGGTCATGCTTCAAATGAAGAGAGACAAAGAGAGAATCGTGAGGAACAGAGCCTCAAAGGCTGGTTTTCAATTGGTCCAGATCAGCTGGACTGCTAGCTTCCACAGGCTGGGGCTGCCGACACAGCAGGCATCTAGAGAAACAAACAAAAGGGTCCAATACCACACAACCAGGACACTGCCTTTTAGGGAGAGATTTTCATTGGTGTGAGTCTTGGGTGTTGGAGCAGGATGTCACCGAAGCCTCTGGCAGGAAAGGCACTCTGTATGTAGGACTGCAGCTTAATGTGTTATTGTTCAAATCTTGTGTTTTGTTTGTTTGTTTGTTCAGTAGCTGCTAGAAGTAGTTCTAATACTCCAACACATTGCTTCTACTTTCAGCACCCACACCAGTCTGGGACTCAAATCCTGCCTGAGACTCCTGAGTGATTTTACACAAGTCCTGAAATCGCTATGAATTACATTTCCTTATACATACAAAAGGGTTCATACAAACCACCTTGCTGTTGTGAATTTTAAATGAGATAAGCTATGCAAAATGTCTTGTATAATGCTTAGCAAAGAATATCGCTTTGAAGACTAGGAACAAATATTAGGAGAAGAATAAGAATCTAAGAGACTAAATGTGTGAGATCTATGTCTATTTCAGCCTCTAATTAGTTTTGTGAGTTTAAGCAAGTCATTTAGCTGCTCTATCCTTCAATTTACCCATCTATCAAATTGTCAACTGGTATTTGATAGTTTACCTATAGTGGTTGAGGGTGAAATTGCTTTGCAAATATTATGAGCTTAACATATATTTGTCAAAGGGTCAAATAGGGACAGAGAATACTTTGAAGAATTAAAATACTTTGAAGACTATAGAAATACATACTTAAGCACATTTAGAAAAATAATTAATGTGACTGCATTCTCAAAAAATTCCGAATTCTGAGGTAGTCAAGAAAACACCTATTTTTTTTCTTTGTTTGGAAAATGGTAAGTTTGTTTTAATTATGGTAGCATATTAAAAATGATAGATTTCTTGGGCAAAACCACACAAAAACTTTACACTTTCTGGACATTCCCTAGTGCATTCCACTAAGGACACTAAGATGAATGCTAGGGAGAATTTTTTAAAAAATCTTTCCTTCTTCCCCTTCCTCCGCTCTGAAACAATCATCAATTACCCTTATCCACTGGCATCATCTCATCTAAGTTCATTTTCAAGATGAAGTTTCCTCGTTGGATGGTAGCTGTCCAATCCTCCTTCTGTCCATCACTGACTGCCTCCGAGCTGTCCCTGGATTGACAGTTTGAGAGCGAATCAATAATAATTATCTAGCTGCAGCCATGGCAAGCTGTGTAATTCTGCCATGGGATAGCATTGTGCAAACAGAGCTGCATGTCCAGCTGCAGGTTTAAATATGCAGACTGGGGCTGTCCATTTAGGTGTGCTGATCATGTGATTACCGGGAGGTAGTGCTTCTTCCTGCTGCATTAAAACCCTTTCAAATGATACACTCACCTTCTGGGACTCTGCTGCTGGCCAGCATTGCACTATGTAAAACACTGCCTTCAGGGCCTAGAACATAAATCAGTGATTTAAAGGCACAGCCCTAGGAGAGAAGACACAGTTTGCTTCCCTTGCTTATGTAGACTTTGGAAATAACCACTAATGGTGAATATAAGAATGGGACCTCAGCTATGTTTGAGTCCATATTTATTTTCTCCTCATCCTAGCCAAAGAAGATAATTGCTTTCTGAAATTATTTGTATCTTATTTTAAAGATCAGAATTAATTCAGTATTAAAGTTTCATTGATTTGAGAGGTATAAGTTTGTCATTTTTCATTTGAACAAGCAAATGTGGCTCTATTGAGTTGAATATAACTTTTTTTAAAGCAACTTTATCATACATAGGTAGAAGATGGTCCTGGTTGCTGGTGTGGTTACTGTTATCAATAAACAACAACATTTCACTGGTCATAATCAGGGCATTGAAATACTGAAGGTGGTGAGATTTCACTGGTGTTATTTTCTGGGATTCTCTTTCTGTCAAGAAATTAGAAGGGGAGAAGTTCTGGAGGGTTATAATCAATTTTCTAACAGAATTCAATGAAAGCTAGGCATGCATCCAAAATGGGGCAATCATAAAATCCAAATCAAAAATGGGATTTTACACTTGGAATACATAGGTTCAGAAAACAATCCATATGTAATTAGCAAATGATGGGAAACAAATAAAAATGGTGTATCCCATAGTTATATGCTCTATGCTGTTTTAATTCTTTTTAAAATATATTCCTATGCATACAAATACATGTTTATAATTTTTGAAGTAAAACAAAATCTTAGCATTTGTTTTATAGACTTCTGTGTAATGGAATCCTTTCATTTTTCTGTATTTTTTTCAAATTTAAAAACCTTAAAAATAAATACATGTAAAAAATGTAATGAGGTTCATTTAGTAAGTAGTAAGTTTCTCATCATTGGATGTAATGAAACTGAAGTAGAGTTACTATTCAGCAAAGATTTTATGTAGATTATTTGAAAAGTGACTGTGAAATTACTAGGAAATGTAAAATTTCTTCTGATTCCAAGATTGTAGGATTATTCTCCAGGTACATGGGTAGAAGAGAAATAGCGGGAAGCATGCATTATTAAAGGGAAAATTACAGCAAAGTCTTAGTTGTGATGAGCTTTGCCTACAATTACTGAGTTAGGCAGCATTAACAATTCTTTACCTCATTATTGTTTTATTTCTTCCAATTATTTTGCTGGCTTCCTAGTTTTTTAGTAGTAAAAGAGTTTCTTGAAAAAGAGAAGATATAAAGTTGATCACAGGCATATAAAGTTGATCATAGGCAGCTTAGCATGACTTAAAATTGATAACAGGATCAAAGATGAGTAGGGAAGGGAGACTCAGATAAAGGAGGAAAATTTCCCTCCCTCCCTCCCTTCCTTCCTACCATTTAATCAGCTAACCAGTCAAACAGATAGTTAACTAAACCATCTACCTTATTAATTATTCTTTACTTATAGGGCACATATATGAACCAGATCAGAATCTTGTCCTCTGAGAAATGCAGACTAATAAGGGAGGTAAGACATGGGATTACTAATTATAGCCCTATAACACAGAGGGAAAGTATTAATTACTAAACAAAGATGCAGAGAAAGTGGCAAAGTATTTCAGATCCTGGACAGATTTCTAGCTAGGAGGTTATATTTGTAGTTAAATCATCCTGTGATCAAAGCATATACCTGCTATTTTGCAATAAATTAATTGTTGAGAAGCCAGGGAGCCAATTAAAAGATCTAGGCAAAATAAACAGTGATAAGTTAAATAAAATTCAAAGAAGCGTAAGTATTGGGCATAGTGGGAACAATTTTAAATGATATAATAAAAGTCTGTAGAAATAGAAATCACATGATAAAATCTAGGTTTTAGAGGTCAGTAAAGAAAATTATTTCTTTATAGAAAAATATTCTTTGAGATTTGTAAACTCTCTGCTTTTGAGTTGAGTGACAGAGTTATTGTTCTATTTTAACTTGTAAACTAAGACTTTTAATCCTTATCTCCTCCATGAAGACTTCCATATTTCTTATCCTTACAGTTCAGGCTTCCTCTGAATTCTTGTAGTCTCTATCATTTACATCATTTGCTTGATCATTAGCACTTTCTACCTTCTATGGCACAGGGGTCCTTTCAGGAAAGCAAGATATACTACTTTACATCTTCTGGAGAAGCAAGAAAACAGACATGCCCACCAGAACCATACTCATTGAGAAGATTAACATATTCCCTGAATTCAACTGGTAATAAAATTTCAAAGAAAATTGAGAAAGGATTTAACCAAGGTGGGCTGCTTTGTGGGATCCATAGTGTTTTGGCCAATTATCAGAAAATTTCAAGCAAAATAATTGCACTGTTGTGAGAAAGTACCAAAGTCTGCTGTCGCTACAAGAGTAATAATAGTCAGATTTAATTTGTCTGTGGTTCTTTCTGCTGGCTTCCCCTCACCCCACCCTCACTTCTCCTAGGTGAGGGGAGGAGAGGGGCAAGGGGCCTGCAGGTGGGAGTCGGGGGCAGTGGTGGGGGAGCACGGCTGGAGTTGGATTGCACTGAATGCTATGCAACAGCCAGTTGGGGAGCCTATTCAATTCATTGTGAAGAGAAGAAAGGAAAACAGAAAATAGTTAATTGGAAAAGTTGGAACAGGGACTCCCTAGGAAGAAGGAGGAGCAGGTGTAGCCTGTAGAAACTGTTGGGGTAGGCAGCTGGCCCAGGAAATGGAGTTAGCCTGGGGGTGGTCAAAGTACTTGACATAAAAGCAGAACCCACAGTGGTACCAAACACAAAAAGTGACCTGATACCAAGGCTGGCCTCATGTGCATGTGACCCATGCAATCACATGAGGTCCTGCACTTAGAAGGACCCCTTGCTTGGTTTGATGAGCTGCCATCTTAAAATTCTTAGTAATTTCTGAACAAGAGACCCCACAGTTTTATTTTGCACTAGACCCTGATAATTAGGTTGCCAGTCTTTCCTGATATGGTCTGCATTTGGAGTGCACAAAAATGCCTCAGGTGGGCAATGACAGGGTGTTCATGAAGTTTGGGAGGGAAAACTGGCTATCTAAACCAGCAATATTTAAAACCCATGTCCTCTGGGTTTGACCTCCCCCACAGAAGTGAATCCTTTTAAGAGTACAGCCCTCTTTTTCACAGCACCTCGGAGGCAGTCAGCTAATTAAGGGTGAAGCTGAACATTTTTTTCCCAGTCATTGGCTACCAGAAAATTATTGAAGTGGATGATAAACACAAACTTCATACCTTTTATGAGAAACATGTGGCCACAGAAGTTGCTGCTGACAGTCTGGGCGAAGAATAGATGAGTTATTCGGTTCCACTCAGCAGTGGGAAAGACAAACAAAGTTTCCTCATGAAGTAGGGTATCTTGACCCATGGCCATATCTGCCTGCTGCTGAGTGAGGGTGTTCCTGTTATAGACCAAGGAAGACTGGAGAGAGAAAGTGCAAATCTGTTTGGGGTTGCATTGTGGATGCCAATCTTAGTGTTCTCAACTTGGTCATTATGAAAAAAGGAGTGGGGAGAAAGATATTCCTGGTCTCACTGATACTACTGTGCCTCGTCACCTGGGGCCCAAAAGAGCTAGCCAACTCAGTCACTTCAATCTCTGTAAAGATGACATCCACCAATATGTTGCGAGAAAGCCCCTAAACAAAGAAGGCAAGAAGCCTAGGACCAAAGTACCCAAGATTCAGTGTCTTGTTACTCCATGTGTCCTACAACACAAAGGCGGCATATTGCTCTGAAGAAACAACGTAGTAAGAAAAACTAAGGAAAAGGCTTCAGAATATGCTGAACTTTTGGCTAAGAGAAGGAAAGAGGCCAAAGAAAAACTCCAGGAACAGATTGCCAAGTGACATGGGCTGTCTGTCCTCTGTTACAGCTTCTACGTCTAAGTGTGAGACCAGTCAAAAATGAGATTTTCTAAGAGTAACAATTGAGAATAATCAAAAAAATAAAAAAAGAGTACAGCCTGCTCCTAAATTATCTTTATAATTTCCAATTATACATCTTGATCCTGATGTATGATACAATGAATATATCAATTAATTGATCAAAGAACCAATGGAAATTAGTTTATTAATATTATTATTCCAATCAGAATTATAAAGGATTCCTTATGTGACTTTGTGACTATATAGTAAACTCAAAGAGAATGTACATGCTTTAACTATATTGCATGGAAGAAAGAAATAAGTGCAAAAAAAAAGGAAAAAAGCACATTGAAAAGTGGCACTGTGCTAAAATTATTTTTTCCTATTTATTTTCAAGTTTACACAATATGCTTCATATCCTCTTACCATCTCTAGATGACAAAAATCTCTATATATACACATGAAGTTAGTTAACCTTCACATCTTGATGTTTATATCGTGAGGAACACTTTGAGCTTTCAGGGCAGGACTTTGCTCTGAACACTGTGTTAGTAACACAGTGTTCCTAACAGGAGCCGGGAATCGACTCTTGGGGCCAAAGACAGGCCTCTGTGGCATATTCAATGTCTGGTAAGTGTTCACCTTGGTGTCTGATAGCCAATCGTGGAAGCCTGGCTTTCCTACTAACTTACTGTATACACTTGAGTGTGCTATTAACCTCTCCATGTCTTAGTGTTCACATATATAGACTGGGAATTGTAACCATCTTACAGAGTTGTAAAGTTTTAATAAGATGATGCATTTTTTACATACAGTAGAGTGCCTAAGACATTAAAAGTACTTGATAAACATTCATAATGATGATAATTCTCAGAAAGAATTAGGACAACATACTAATTTTAGCTACTAAAGCATTCCTCAGATGGGTAGGCAATTCACGTAAGGAGTGGAAATGCTTGGATTTAATTTCGAGGCACTGCCCAGAGTTAGGGGGATTCTTCCTTAGATGTCCTCTAGGGCTGATCCATTGTTCCTTGAAGGTTATGCCATAAAACCAAGATGACCAAGTTTGTCTTTTGGAGGTCAGAAGATGAACTGGGGCTTTGACAACCCTGTATCAACAGAGATGGCAGCATCACCAGGAGCTATGGTGACAGTGGCAGCAGGGAGATGGTGGTGGCTAGCTGTGGCAGCAATGGAATGTACAATGGGATTAGCACCCATAGAATAAAAATAGTAGAAGTGACTACCTATTAGAAGTGTTGGTAGTATTGAGTGAGTTGGGATGATTAAATGAGATATTTGTCAAGCAGTGAGCACAGTGCCTTGAGCTCAGTGAACAATAGCTATTATTGTCCTTAGTATTTCTATGGCCAGTTGCAGGACCAGCAGTGTTGAGGATAGGGGACAAAAACAATGGCAGCATTAACCTCAAAACATTGACCATCTGTTGGTCTCTGCTAGGACTCTTAAAACCTAAGACCAAGGTCTAGTTCAGAGCTCTTTCTATACCCTTAGGCTGTCTCTGGTTCAGTAATACCCTCTACAGTCTGCATGATCATTTTATCATGAGATTTAAAAAAAATTGAATTATAGCTAAGTCCTTTGTTCCTAGGAGAAACAAGTCAGAATTGAGAGCAAACTGCTGTAAGTTTAAGCAACTTACTTAAATTTTTTGAACTCAGTTTTTTTCAATATGTAAAGGGAAGGTCAATGGCACCTACATTACAGGGTTGTCATGAAGATTTAAGGAGAAAATGTAAAGCAAAGGCCCTCTTGGGGTTCCAAGTAATATAAACATTTTCCTATATTTCAGGCTAATTAGCATTTTGGAGACAATTTGACAGGTATTGTTTCCCTCATTTTATAAATGATGAACTGAGTCTGGAGGCATTAAATAATTTGCTCAGAATTAATGACTAGTGAAGGACATAGGAAGGACTTGGTACCCCCCCATGACCCCTACTTTTGAAAAAAAAACCCTCTATCCTCCTTTCATTTTTAAAGCCTTGGACTCCATTCTCTATATTGAATTGTCCCCACATCCAATATATAAAACGTAAGAAGGAGATATTTAACTGCTTCCTCAGGGCTCTGAGGAGAAAAGTTAGCAAAACTTTTCTTTCTTCAGGGAAGCTGAGTTCTTCACTTTGCCACCTTCACTCATCCCAGCCTTTAGATAGCATATCTGTCAGCAGGTTGAACCGGGAGACCCTGGTGGCCTCTGATCCTGGTCCCCATCATTTCAGAGCTCAAGACAACACACACAGGTTACTTTGGGGGGGTTGGGAAATGCTGAGAGCTGAGATCTCAGCCAATGTGGGTAATGCTCTCTATGGCTCTGTTAAACCTCTGATGCTACTTTGCATTGGTACCACTTGTGCCTCTTGACTTTCTGGTGAGCCGTAATTCTGTTTCTAGGGCAAGTGGAGAATCTGGAGAATTATTGCTGGGTAAGCAATCAGAAAAGAAACCAATGTTCAGAAATAGCTTAGTGCTTCCAAGGATGGTGGAAAAAAATATCCCAGCCAGCCAAATAGCTCAAGGTCAGGATGTGGGCATCTAGCATTTCTCACTGCAAAGTTGGAGGCTGGTAGACTTAGGAAGGTTTTGCATGCTCTGTGGTGACTTTAGTGATGGCAATGCTCTGAGAGCTCAGACCTTAACTGTAGGTTTATAAAAAGCATACTTGGCTTCTGAAACTAGTTGTGAAACCTAATTAGCATAAGGAATGCAAAAGCATTCCCTGAGCTAGCAACCTTCTGCCAGAACACAATGGGGGAGAGTTTTGGTGGCAGCTTGATACAAGTTCCCTGAAGTTTGCTAGTTTTCTCTTAGAGCCCAGTGTAGAACATTGGGAAGGTGTGAGCCCCACTTAAGGGTTCCACACCAGCAGGTCATAAAAGGGACTATATTTTAAGAGCTTATTAAGAAGAGGGGCCAATCCATACCTCATCTTAGTTCTCTGTTGCCCTTGGTGGGGATATAGGAGAACCCAGTTATTCCTGAGACTCCACACGCAGGAAGATGAAGTGAGAGGCAGGGGTCATGGGGTTGCCCAAGTGGGTTCCAGGCCAAGGGAGGGGAAATCCAACCAGAGGGTGTAACTGAAATATGGGGACCATGGGGAAGTGCTGCTCCTCAGTAAAGATAGTGCCCAGAGAAAGCCAGCCCTTGCCTGTAGACAATCATGAGCACTCCCAAAATGGAGACCAGCAAAGAACAGAGGTCCTCAGCCTCAGGTGGAAACAGTCTTAGCAGGGTTGGGACTAGGGTGAGACAAGGGAGGGGCCTAGAGTACAAATTTAAGGAGGTCTTCCCTCCCAGCATTGGGCAAGTGCAGGATTGGTGCCACCTTTGCCTCAGCCTAGTCCCTAACCTGTGAACCAGAGTGGATCAGAGATATCTGTCTCTCCTATCTACCTTCCTACTCCAACACAGAGACAGAGCCTCAGGGAGGGAGAATGGGCCCTGAAAACAACCGAGTTTCCCTCCTCCATTCTTCATCCTCCCTCCTCCTGGGGTCACAGTTCTGGTCTCTACAGACTTGAGCTTTAAGCTGCATGTGAGGGTGGAGATCCTTCGGCTGTATTTAAATAACTGAAAAGATCTGAGTAATTGTGAATTGGGCTAAGATGTCATCAAAGGAAACCCGAGCAAATAAAGAATTGGGGCATTGGTATCATACAATTGAAATGTTGATATTTAAAATAAGTAAGTTTATATAACATGTTATTGGAATTCTTCAAGAAAATGGTTGCGTAAGTCACTTTGAAGAGGGAGGAAAGGGAAGGCTAATGGAAAAGTGGGGTGGGAAGCTCAGAATTATCTGCTCTCTAAATTTAGTGGTTCTGTGGAGGAATTGGATGTCTGACCAGCCGAGGTTAGAGTCCTGGCTCTATCACCTACAGCTGTGAGATTTGCGCAAAGTATTCAAATCTTCATTTCACGACTTGTGAACAGGAATAAGAAAATAGACTCTTACACCACAGTATATGGTCATGAGGATAAAATGACAGAATGAATAAAGCACTTGGAATTATTAACACCTAGAAGAGCAAATGTTGGCTGTTCCCAGTGGTCTTCCCTCTGAAGGGTCTTACCACTGAAGGGAAGGCACTTCCACATTGTACCGGTGTGAGTGTGACTTTGGAAATACAGAACTGGGTGAAGAGGAACTCTACAGACAGAAACACTGACATGCTGTCTGCTTGTATAGGAATATCATCTAAGTTTGTGAAGTCAAGAAGCATTTGAACTGAGTGCTTAAGTGAAAGTGTCACTGAAACTGTGGCAGCCCCGTGAAACCTGATGGAGGTTATATTGGTCACATAAGGATGTTATTCTCTTCAATGGTAGTAAATTTGTGCACCTCAAGATGGTGTATACATAAAACAAATTTGTAGTTTTTAAGATGATTGGATGTACCTCTGGAGGTTAGAAATGGAACTCGTTCTTATAGACATTTCTGATGCATAGATTAGGAATCATGTTTTTAGAAGTTGATATTATCAAAATTAACCTTATTCTCCTACCAGGTGGCTGTCAGGGACAAATTCCTGGGCCTAGTGCCCTAAGAGAAAGCCCCCTTACAGTAGTTTTGAAAATGTTCATGTGTCTAACAAAATTCTAGGTTTTCTTTGTGCTTTTCCAGATTTCTGGGGGAAAATATCTGCTGCATTTAACAATTGTGTTTGTTCTTTATAAGTAAAAGAAAAAAATTAAAAGAAACTAGCCAGAGGCATTGTAATAATACTGAGAACACTAATAGGAGGAATGACCATTTATACAGGGTGAATGACAGGCAAATGTATAAAATGCATCACGTTTTGACTTGATATATTATGAAAAGATAAATCATTTTGTCTGTATTAATAGAGAAATTAATTTCTTTGTCTTGAAGTTTAAATTTGGAAGTATCCCATCTTTTCCTCTCCCAACATTACTTTTCAGGAGATGGTAATTACTATATTGGTCTTTTGGAAATCTAATACCTTTCTCATTATCTTAGTAATGGTATTTTTGTTGTGGTATCAGTAGATGTTTTTTTTCCAGTGGACATTTCATTTTAAAGCTCTTTGTTCAGAGATTTTAAATCCATTCATAAATATTTATTTGAAACTGGGCATGGAAGCTTTGAAATTCTCTATAGTCACATTGAAACACTGAAAGGAGAATTCATTAATATATTTAAGATTTTAAAAAATATTTTTATCAAATAAAGTTTGTTGGGTATGTTTTAAGGTAAGGAAATATGTTAGATATATTGCTTCAGATTTTGTTGGAAAATGGGCCATACCCATTTTATACAATGTATGATCTGTATTTCATTGATATTAATACATTTATGGCTTATTTATCCTGTACGTCCTAAATTATATTACTATAAATTACTATAACTTACTAAAGTACTATATTATAATGAGAAAACTGTGTGTGTTTCATGTAGATACATGTCGAATGAATTAATACCAAACTCAAAATCAAATGGGAGAAACAGGATCTAATGAATGCATGGGTGATATCAAGAGCAGTCTCTACACTATTTCTTTCCAAGAATATGATTGTCAGTGGGACCTCTTGGCTTAGTACACAAACAGAGGAGACAGGGAAGAGAAGCGCTGGCATTTTACACAGTTTATTTTCAATTACTGTATTTCATTTTTAAAAGAACATCAGAATCTTTTGGGAATTCTATCACTGCCTAAAATTCTGATGCCAATTCCACATTTTATTTTAAGTTGATATAGTGATAAAATTTAATATGTCTTAAAGTGAAATAATATTAAAAACTTACAAGAACAAATATCCATCAGTGAATGGAACAGATACATTTCTGAAAGAGAATATCTATATATTTAACTCTTTAAAAACACCTTTATTATAGAGTAGCTATATAAATGCCAACATAGATGTCCATATCGATGATCACACAGATTTGTATTTTGAAACCTCTACCAGAATCAGGGCCCGCAGGAATGACCTTTTGAAAGGCTATTAATAATCTAGAGTATTATAAACCACAGTTGTATTTTAGCTGCTATCCTTTTAATTTATATTTAATATGATTTACTTCTCACCTTGATAAATAGAATTTACAATTCACTTCAGCATAGTATAGGCTCTTAGAAGTCCTGCAGCAAAGAAAAAATAAATTGTTTATCCCAGTGTTTCCCAATATTATTGACTGTTGAAGATTTTCAATTCATTTAACTCATCTTTATATTTCTAGGAGATGAATGTTCTACAAAACATAATGTGAGGAATACCAATCTAAAGTGATTATTCGTTTTTTACAAAATGTATGCATCTGATGCCTTTCTTTTGAATGACATGGTACCACTTTTAGCTGAAGTTGACGTCTTAATGAGCAGTACAGAAGAACCACTACAGGTCCTCGACAGAATCTTTTGACTTTCTGAAATTAGGCTTCTATAAATAACACAAAAGATATGTTTTTAGGCAAGACATATCTTTAATTATTCTGACTTATATTAGACTGGGCATTGACATCATTGCTCTGTATTTTAAAAATGCATAGAAAGTTATTTGCTAGGCAACCTAGTCACTATAGAGAGATATGTGCTGGCAAATCTAATCACTATATAAATACCAATTACTTAATCCTCATAATGACATAGATGTTATCCCATTTTAGAAATGAGGAATTAAAACACAGAAAGGTTAAGTCCCAAGTAAACACAGTAGGTGAAGAAGCTGGGTTTTGTCTCCAGGTAGCCGAAGTGTTCCTACTATGTTGGCCTTGTCCCCAGATTATGAAGGTTCCACACAGCTTTCTCTCTCCCATGCACGTTGATTAGGGACTCTGAGACTGGGAGGAGCACGTCAGCAGCCTTTCAGCATAAGAAAAAGGAAGTCTTCACATCTCTCACTTTGATGAAGCTGAATTCTAATATTATGATGGTAACTATTACCAGTGTTTCCTTTCTTATTTCACTTTTTTCCTGGAACTTAAATATGGATCATATTCAGCTTCTTTATATCCATTAGCCAGCAAATCAGGGAGGCCAAGTGTTTGGATGTAAGATTCATTGAGCCACATTCTAATCCTTGATCTGCCACTAAGGAGACAAGCCACTCTTCCTCTATGGGCTTTGGGTCCTTCATTTGTAGAAGAGAATTAAACTATGGGAATTTCAGCACCCTGTCCAACTCTGTAACTGTATACATGATGTTTATTTTTAAATCGCTTTTTTCATTAAAGAGATTGAAAACTAGAATATTGGAGTCACTGAGCAATGTGTTTTTTCCTCTATGTTTATGCTTGTATTCCTTAGAGTGGATTGAAGGATTTCATGGTTGAGGAAATGCCCTGAATGGGGAGACTGTGATGGAATGTTTCAAAAGGTCCTTCTTCCCTGATTTCTTACAAATAAGCTTCTTCACCACTTTGTATCCATTCAAGATAAATACCAATCTAGGAACATTCAAGATAAATACTAGTCTAGGATCCCCCCCATCCTGCCAGTTGTGAACCTATGAACAAAGAACTATTGTATTAATCAATATATTGCCAATAGTATTTATCACAGTGTGTTACATATAGTTGGGACATAAACATAATGGTCAAATTAAATTAAACTTGGGAGATTTGGTTGATTAAGCATTTAGTCAGTTGGTAATATTTATTGAAAATCCAACAGCATGGGCAACAATATGTATACGGAGAGGTGATATAAAACAGAGGGTGCTGGCTGTTGATGCCTTTAGAGTTTGGTGGTCAGTTTAATAAAGAGAATATTTACATCTGGCTCAATATTTCCTGAATGTATTGTTTGTTCTCACCTCATAAAAAGTGCACCAAAACAGAAATAAAAATCTTAGTAAGATTATCAAAGGCTAAAGGGAAGACTATAACCCTGGCTGGGTGGCTTAGTTGTTTGGAGCATCAACCCCTGCACCAAAAGATGGTGAATTTGATCCCAGCCCAGAGCACATACCTAGGTTGTGGGTTTGATCCCCAGTAAGGGCATGTAAGGGAGTTAACTGATTGATGTTTTCCTTCTCACGTCAATATTTGTTTCTCTCTCCTTTCCTCTCTCTCCCAGATCAAAACATGTCCTTGGGTAAAGACTTTTTTAAAAGATAAAGGAAAGACTATATATTTAAGGATGAGATTAGAATGTCAGGGTGGTATGTCTAAATGTACCCATGTACTCAAGGCTTATGCTTTAGTGGATGACAAGAGTGACAGGATCAAGTCTGAGAATGTTCCTTTTCTTCAAGACAAACAACCCAAATGATACTTCTTCACCATCAGACATTAATGAGATTGAGGGGGATGTGACCTATTAGTAGGCTGTCATGGTAACTGATGAAAAAATTCTGACACCATCAACAGAGGCATAAAACCCTAGCATCTTGGGCACATCCCAATGGAAAATTTAGCTTAGTCAAAGCTCTGAAAATAAAAAAATGAGATTAGATAATTTTGAAAATGGTGGAAGTATCTCATTCAAATGAAAAGAAATCAACCATAAATCTACATTTTCTTGGTGAAAATTGGAGTTTATTAGTATAATTCATCAAATTAGGAAGCAAAGTTGATTAGAGTTATTTGATTGAGACTGCATTGATTAAGGCCTTTACAAAAAGCTATAAACCTAATCAAGAAAAACATCCCTCCACATGGGAAAAGTACTGGGTTGACATTTAGTAGACAGTTGCTTTTTATAGCAACTATTATTTAATATTCACAATGATGAAGATTTACCAATTTTTGACTTAGCATGACTCTTGGGAAATCTCTTATAATGGAGTCTGAAGAAAAGGGCTTGTCATTTCCTAGGAAAATAAAAATAGCAAGATCTTCCTTTTAGGAGAAATAAAAGTAGAACAATAATCTTGGGCACTTGCCCCAGCTACATATTTAACCTGAATAATGTAGGCAAGAATCATCCCACTGTGATCTCAGTAATGCTATCTCTCCCTACTTCCGGCACCTCCCTGTGTGCACATGACTTGGGTAAGTATTTAAACTTGTTTCTTCATTTCTCGGTGTGCAGAGATAGCCTTTATAGATGAAGGATGAGGGAGCATTTGTTTTTAGAAAATAAAATGCTGCCCTTTCACTCAAAACATTTTTCCCCCTGGAGAGCCTCTACAGATCAAACATATTCTTTTTCACAAGTGAACCAATCCTTGCAAAAGCTGTGACTGCAGTTTTTGATTTATTTTGGCCTGTGATGAAAGGCCAGCACTTTGAAAACGATTCCACCAATGGCTCTTACTAGGGAGAGCGGCCCGGGTGGGAATGCAGAAAATGTTTTGAAAGATGGAAAGGTGAAAATATGTTTTTGTCAAAATGCACTTTCTGTTGGGATTCTACCGTTTGAAAATATTTGCCAGTATCTTGAAGGATTTAAAAATATTTACAACCATTATATGCCAGCCATGCTATATAGTTTATTTTTCCAGAATTGTGAAATCGAGTTAAACTCTATATTCTAATTCTGATTGGAAATTGTTCTCATCAAGGCAGAGACTTTACCCTAACCAACACCTGTATAGCTACCATGTGCTGCCAGCAATTCTGAGCAATTCTGTCCAAAAACATCCTGTCTGTGACCACTGTTGCTCCCACATAGCCCAAGATAGTAACATTTCAGCATGAACTACTGTAAAGTCTCCAAAGGGATCTTTCTACTTTCATACTGACACTCCTTCCCATGGAAGTTTAACTTTCTCAATGTAGCCAGCTTTTGAAACTTAAAATAACTTCTCATTATACTCCAAAGGATTTCCATCATGCTTAGAATCAACAGTGTGGTGATTGCTGAGGGTGGGGTGGGGCATGGCATGGCAGTATATGGAGACTAAATGGTAATGGAAAAAATAAAGATTAAATAAAAATATTTTATTTAAAAATACATATTTAAAAAATATTTAAAAAATTAATAAGATGTATTTTTATTTTTTTATCTACTTCTAAAAATCTTTATTGTATTTTTTCCATTACCATTTAGTCCCCTAATACCCCACTCACAACAGCAATCACCACACCATTGTCCATGTCCATGAGTCCTTTTTCCTCAATCCCTCCCATCCCCTATTCTCTCCCCCACAATCTTCCTCCTGACTAGGTGTCATCCTGCTATCCATCTATGAGTCTGTCCCCATTTTCTTTCTTATTGCAGTTTGTTCATTAGATTCCATACATGAGTAAAATCATTTGGTATTTGTCTTTCTCTGACTGGCTTATTTCACTTAGCATAATGTTCTCCAGATCGATCCATACTGTTCCAAAGGGTAAAGAAGAACAAAGCTGGAGGAATCATGCTACCTAATTTCAAACTATACTATAAGGCCATAGTAATCAAAACAGAATGGAACTGGCATAAAAACAGACATAGATCAATGGAATAGAATAGAGAGCCCAGAAATAAATCTACACCTTTATAGTTAGTTAATATTTGACAGAGGAAGCAAGCACATAGAAGTAACTAAAGATAGTTTATTCAATAAAAGGCATTGGGAAAATTGGACAGATACATAAAGAAAAATGAAACTAGACCACTTTCTTAAATCACACACAAAAACAAATTCAACATGGATCAAAGACTTAAATGTTAGACCCAAGACCATAAAAATCCCAGAAGAAAACATAGGCAGCAAAATCTTGGACATTGCTCATAGCCATATTTTATCAGATGTACCTCCCAGGCAAGGGAAACAGAAGAAAAAAATAAACAAATGAGACTACATCAAACTAAAAATCTTTTGCACAGCAAAGGAAATCATCGACAAAATAAAAAGACAACCCACAGAATAGGAGAACATATTTGCTGATACATCTGATAAGGGTTTACTATCCAAAATGTATAAAGTACTTACAAAACTCAACACCAAAAAAACAAACTACCCAATTAAAAAATGGGCAAAGGAACTGAATAGACACTTCTCCAAGGGGGACATACAGATGGGCAATGGACATATGAAAAGATGCTCAATGTCACTAATCATCAGAGAAATGCAAATTAAAACTACAATGAGATACCATCTCACACCTCTCAGAATGGCTATCATCAATAAATCAACAAATAACAAGTGCTGGTGAGGATGTGGAGAAAGGGGAACCCTTTTGCACCATTGGTGGACGTGCAGATTGGTGCAGCCACTGTGGAAAGCAGTATGGAGATGCCTCAAAAGATTACAAATGGATCTACCTTTTGACCCAGTGATCCTATTTCTGGGACTATATCTGAAGGAACCCAAAGCACTAATTAGAAAAAACATAAGCATCCTTATATTCATTGCAGTGTTATTTACAATTGCCAAGATATGGAAGCAGCCCAAGGGTCCATCAGGAGACGAGTGGAAAAAACCACTATGGGACATTTACACAATGGAATACTGCTCAGTTGTAAAGAAGAAGAAAATTATACCCTTTGCAACAGTAAAATAATTTCTTAAAAAAATTCAAAGTCCTTATGAATCCAGTATGACCTTACACCTGCCTCTCAGCACTTGTTTCTACTGTCTTGGCTCACTCTACTCTAGACATTCTGTTCTTTCTGTTGGTCACAACACGCCGAGCAAGTCTCTGTCTCAAGACGTTTGCTGTTCCCTCAGCCTGGAGCCCAAATCCGATTCACCTGGCTCTCCCTCACCTCATTAGGTCTCTACTCAATGACATCTCCTCAGAGAAGCATTTTTCTGTCCCCCTGACATTTTCTAGTTCTTTTTTTCCATTTTATTTTTCTTCAAATCACATATAACTACTTGATATGTAAGTTATTCATTTATTTCATTGTCTGTTTCCTAAACTAGGATAATAGCCTTTTGAAGGCAGAGACTTTGCTTTGTTCATTACTATGTTCACTTTACATCATCTGAGATAATGTTTTCAATAAATGAATTAATGAATCAACCTCTAAAACTTCCTCAATGCCTATATTAGTTTGCTAGGGATAATGTAGCAGAAGTATCACAAACTTGGTGGCTTCAACAAGAGAAATGTACTTTCTTACAGTTGTGAAGGCAGGGTAAACGTTGGTTCCTTCTGTGGGCTATAAGGAAAACCTGTTCAATGCCTACCCCTGAGCTTCCGGTAGTCTATTAGCAATCTTTGACATTTCTTGACTTGTGAAAGCATAGACCTGACCTCCCCATCTTTACATTGTGTTCTCCCTATGCGTATGTTTCTGTGTCCAAATTTCTCCTTTTTATAAGGACACTAGTCATACTAGGTTAGGGCCCACCTACTCATATTAACTAATTATATCTACAATGATCCTATTTTCAGATAAAGTTTACCTTCCAAGGTACTAGGGCTTAGGACTTCAGTATGTGAATTTGGGGAGGCTGCAAGTCAACCCCTAATAATGGCCTTCCCTAGGACTGTGGTCTGGCTTGGGAACTAATTATCTGATAATTAACTCTTGCTTTGCAAATGAACACTGAAGACAAAACTTGTGGGTAAGTTAGGGACTGTGTTTAGTTCCTTTAGTAACTCATTGTTGGAGAAGAGGATTGGCTTCTCTTCTGACAACAGTGGCTTGCTATCCATGAAGTTTGTGCCTCACTCCCAGTGGATCACAACTATGCTTCATGTGAGAAGAGATTCTGGGTAGGATGACAGAACTTGTGCGTTCTTGCAGTGTCAGCTTCTCCCTTCCTGTGTACCTGCACCACCAAGGGTGCTCTCTTTGGTTTCTCATACTGTCCCCAATCTCACGAGCACCCAGCAGAGACCTATGGAAAAGAGCCTGTAAGTAAGTATAGGTTTCCTCATGTTCTAGGGCTCACAAGAGTTCTCTATTGTCACATGAACCCCCACTTGGCCCTTAGTATTTACTAAAACTTTCTTATTTCATCTCACTTGCTCATATGGTCACCAGCACATCTTCCTCCCATGATGAGTCAGTCTGCAAGGCCCGTTCCTTCACAGAGGTATCTGCCTCTTGGCAATTCAGGCTTTTTGGTTGTGCTGTGACATCAGGTCACCAAGAACTTCAAAAAAGTTATAATTTTATAATCTATTGGCATCTCTTTTTTGTTAAAGTTGTTAGCGAATTCTTTGTAGCTTTCCATATCCTAAGCAGAAATAGAACTCGTAGGAGTTCTACATCTTTTGTTTTACTGAAGTGCAATGCAAAAACAGAATTCCATTAACGTGACCATTGCTAAGTGATGAAACAAAAACTAGAACCCATGTCTTCTGTTTTCTAATAAAGTTTCCTGCAATTTTTTCAACATGCCCAGGGCCTTTTCATTCCTCTCCTCTGAGTTTTCTTTTCTTTTTTTTAATTCACATCTCATCTTTCAAAGTCAAATTTCCTCCAAGGTCAAGCCCTTGACCTTCTGTTTGTCTGCCTTTCCTCCTTGGGTCAGTTTAGTCATTCTCAAACCTCACATATCATCTTCCTGCTGATTGCTTAAAACATCTATTTCAATTTTATTTCTAATTGAGATACCATCTTTTTATCTGCTAATTAAATTGCTCTATGTGGATGTAACTTCATCCTCTCAAATTTAACAAGTGCTGAACCACACAGCTAACCTCTGTATTCCCTGCCCTCTCCCCCACATCCCCCCATTTTTATATCAGTGCTGGTTGTTGACCCCTTTTCCTGTTGGTGGTAAACTCCTTCTGGTTCTCTGCTATCACAATTTAGGATTCATACTTTATAATTGTCTGTTTATCCCTGCCAATCTTCATAATAAAATAATTGCATTGTCCCTCTGATTAGCCTTTCTGATGCTTTGTCTCCACTTTGTGATTTAGGTCACATTTTAGTCCATTTGGGGCACTACAACTTACTATGATAGACAGGCTCACTTATAAACTACCGAAATTTATTTCTCACAGTTCCCGAAGCTGGGAAGTCCGAGATCAAGGTGCCAACAGAGTTGGTGTCTGGTGAGAGTCCACTTCCTGGTTCACAGATGGCGATCTTCTTGTTGTGCCCTCAGTTGGTGGAAAGGGTAAAGACACTCTCTAAGGTCTATTTTGTAGGCACTAATCCCATTCACAAGGCCTCTACTTTCTTCACCTAATCACCTCTCAAAGGCACCGCCTCCTAATACCATAACACTGGAGATTAGGTTTCAATGTATGAATTTTGGCGGGTAGGACACAAAAATTTAGTCCATAGTTGGCCCTTTTGGTCTTATTATGAATTATTGCCATAATAATCATTTTAACATGTCCTTGGCCTTCCTTTTCTTTTCCGTCTAATTCCTATTCCCTTATCATTTCCTTCCTCCCCCCAGTTGCCAAGCATCCACAATAAAAACAATTTCTTGAAACATAGCTTTTACTTCATCAACTCTTAGCTTAAGAATCTACAATAACTCTATATCATTTTGTGAATAAGATCCAAGTACCTCTTATTCTAGAATTCAAGGCCCTCTGTCAATTCAGTTTCACTTCTGTTGACTCAGTGTTGCTTTTTACTATGCTAATTAGAGTTACTTTAAAGTCCACTTTTATGAACTCTCCCGCACTCCCAATGCCCCATCTCACACACACACATTATATGTGGACATGTAGATGCTTAAGGAATCATTGCCTATTCACTCAATTACTGAAAACAGACAGCTTCACTTACCCAATTTCCTATGTGTACAACATAGGAGTAATGAAGTTTTCTTTCATTAGATTGGTACAGTGATGACAATATGACTCTTTATTATAGAGCTACTCTACAAGAGAGTAGTTAGAATTGAAAACATAGATGCCATAAAGAAGAACTTCTTGCTTTTAAGTAAGGAATAATAAGGTTGGTGATTATATTCAGATTTCTACATGTATTTGATGGCAGACTTAGGAAGTCTTCTCTTAACCACAGCAATGTGCTATTTAAATGAAAAATAGATGAAGAAAATTATTCCCCCATGGAAGAGTCTCTCTAAATTTTAATTTTGGTCATTTGAATGAAGATCATGCACCAAGAAGCAGAATGTCAAAGATTATTTGAAATCTGCCAAAAAAAAATTACTAGCTATTTGAGACTTGCATTTCCTGGATGACTTAAAGAGAGGGCATAAGGTCTGGTGGTAAATCTTGGCTTGTTTGATAACTTGATTCTGTATATATTATTCCAGATGTCTACTTGTCTGAACTATTTTATATAGGGAAGGATGGAGAGAAAAAGCGGTGATGAAACTAGATAGAATTGTTTAAATAGAAAGAATTCCCTTCAAGTGCAATTCCCATGAGAGCATTAAAATTTGGTAAAAATAAATCCTGGTATATGACCTACTTCTAACCTTATATTGAGCAATCAAAGATATCTTTTTAAAAAAAGCATTGTCAATTCTAAGCTGTAGTAGTTCTTGTTTACCACCAACAATGGTGCCTCGTATTTTGTGTGCAAAGTAACTAATAAGACCCTGATTAAACTTTTGATTTCTATTACTTCAGTCATGGTGGAGTCCCTTGAGGATAAGTAGGAAATGCCACCAGACCCTACATGGTCTATCTCAATTTCTGAATTCTGAGCCATTCCACCCTTACAGCTGCTGTTGCTTCTCAGACTCTAATAATGTTTGTGTTTGTCAGCTTTTGCCTCCAATAATGCTCAGGCACTACACGGAAATGGCACAAGGAAGTTCACATTAATCATCGTAGGACTGTACTAGCAGATAGTGGTAATTCACTTATTTCCTTCTCCCCCTTCAATTTCTTTCCTCTTCTTTTTCTTCCTCCTTCTGATCCTCTCATCCATTTTAAGAGGAGGTATTCAAAGATGGTACCTCTTGCCTTAAGTCAGCTATTCCATCCATGATTAAAAGTAGGTGATTTTCCCTCTTTGTTTCCTTTATTTTTTCCTCTTTTAAGTCTTCTGTAGATAAGGATAGTCAGATGAGGCAGAAATGGGAAAACAGTTAGAGTCGGAAGGAAATGAGGAAATGCAGATGGTAACACAGAGGTTAATTGAGAGGAGTAACAGCCAAATATGAGAAGGGGAAAATAAATTGAAGTTGTAAAGAAAGAAATAGAAATGATAAATGAGTGAAAGAGTTCGTCAGTGATTTATGGTAAGACCTCTTAATATTCTTAGACTTCAGTTTGGTTTTCAATAAAATGGGAATCCTATTTCTTCTTGGTAAAATGCTCTTTGAAATCTTTGTATTATAGACAATCTTTCCCAGTGAATTATTAAGCTTCTTTAAAAAAGAAAACAGATTTCTAGTGAATGCCAGGGTCAGTTATTTTTCTCTGTTTTAAAGCTGTAGCATATATTGGAAAATATTGATTATTCAAAAATCTCCTTGGGCCTTTCTGGCCAATTGTAGATAATGCATTTCCCTCTTTTACCTCTTAGGATATAAATTTAATAAGTAGACAATTCTTAACAATTGTGCCCTTTGCCATTTAACTTTAGGATGCATGTGTATGCTCCAAAGGTATATATAAAGTATTTTAGAATCACTTAACTTTTAGAAAATCATTATGATATTATTTAAAACCAGTCATTTTATTTCCCTGTATAAGTCAGCCTAAAAGGACAATGTTTGGACCATGCACCCATAGGTCAGCCTTCTGATCTTGTAAATGGATTTCTTTTGTCTTTCCAGCTGTAGCCCAATCCTGTCAAACTAAATTTGATGAGAAGATAAGTTCTGTAAAGAACCCATGTGGTCTGCTTCTAGAGCTTTGACTCTCCTGCTTGTTGTCTTATATTAGGTGAAGAAAGCTTCTAAAAGAGGCATGAATTATTCTTGTAAAGCTGCTTTTCTGTTAATATATCCCACATTCAACCTCTTAAACATTATTGCATTTTATATTACTTCATCACTGTGCATTTTGTTATTGATTTTGATTAAATTCATTTGGAAGTCAATATTCACAACAGTAAAAACAGAGGGTATGTCTGACTATCACATACAGTACATTTATCCTCCTCCACCCTACCCCTGAACGTGTGTTACAGATCTGAAAGTCTCTTCTCCCTCTTTGATAAATCTCGTTGTGGGGTGTTCCAAAGCAAGAAATGACATCCAGCTTATGACTTACTGGGGCCTCCCATGTATGAAGAGCTGGAAGATGTTCGGTGTTTATAAGGCTTTTAAAATACTCTCCAGATTCTGAACTGTCCCTGTCACCAATCCTGTCACCAGCTGATTATGTCACCAGCTTGCTGAGTTTCAGTTTATTATGTACCATGTGCTGGGAGCACACTGCGTTTATGAGAAAGCCCCTTTACTGTCTTTGCTACTCCTTGGGCAGAGGGAGGCTTCAGTAGTCACAGGGAAAGTGACACCTTTGCTATTAGCATCAGCTTCTAAGGGAAGAGATACAGGGCCAAAGAATGCGGCCAGCTGAGATCAGTCAGCTGTGATACAGAGAGAGTAACTCACCAATAGTGAAAAGAGCCAATCAGCCGGAAACAGGCTTCCAACGCTTCCAAACACCGTCACCTGCCAGCTGAACAGCAACCACTCACCATCCATTGTTACAGAAGAGAACAAAGATGAGTGCTGGCAAGAGCTCTTAAAAAGCTGCAAGTGATTATCTCCCCCACCCCACTCCCACATTTCTGCTTCTGCCTCAGGACATTCTGTAATAGATGACTGTGTGAGTAACTGTTTCTCAAATGTAAAAAACAGAATTTCTCAAACATGGAAAACAAACACCCCCCTAAAGTGAAATTATATCTTTATTTAAAATTTGATGTCTGATAAAGAATTTGATATCTGGTTCACCATAGAATTTTGTATTAATTTTGATTTTTAAAAATAGTAAATAAAATATTTATCTTGATGATAATATTTGGGGGGTCTCTAAGTTTTGCACCTGAGGTGAGTGCCTCACCTCACCCTACCCTAGTCCTGGCCTGCTAATTAAACATCACCACGTGCTCACAGCATCACAGTGAGACAGATGCTGTAACCATTTTCACACAATAATCTAAGGCTAATGAAGGTTAAAAGTCAGGTCTATGAGAGGTTATGGCTAAAATGGGTCTAGAACCCTGGTTTTCTGAATTCTGTTCTAGTATTCTTTTCATTTTGGAAATTCCAGGCCATCCTTTTTGCACAAAAATGAGTGCTAACCATTGTTACAATTAACATACATGCAGTATAACACTTTATATAGAAAGCACATGTTCGCACTTAATCCTCATGACAAGTCTATATATAGGTATCATAATGTTCCCAGTTAATGTAAAGAATTAACTGGGGCACAGAAATTACATAACTTAACCAGGATCCCACAGAAAATAAATGGTAGAATACGGACACAAACTCAGGATTTTCAAGTCTGAATCTTATGCTCTTTTAAAATGGGTAGAAAAAGTTTGTTTTAAACAAAACACAAAAGGTATTGAATAATACATAAAATATTTATTAAAACGACCATATTAAAATTAACATCTTAGTAAGTGAATCATAAACAAAGCAAAATGATAGTTACAAATGGGAAGAGGTGCAATTGGGGAAAACACTTCCAATGTAGATAACTGACAAGACACCGGTATAAAGAATATTTAAAGAAACAAATGAATAAGCAAAATGAATAGTAGATAAATGGACAAAGTTATAAATAAACGCATGAAGAGAAGTTCAGCATCATATATTATCAGGAAAATGAAAATTAAATTCATAATGAGATACAATTTTATATTTATTTAGTGTGCAAATTATTAACATGCCAAAGTGCCAGGTGACGGGGTGATGGGCCCGAACGCTCCTACAGCACTGCTGGGGTAAAGCACGGTGCAGTCGTTCTGGAAGGCTGTTTGGCGTTACCTCCTAAAGCCGGTCAGTATATACCATATGACCCAGAAATCCCACTTTTATGTATATTCTCAAAGTAAACCCTTGTATAATAAGATTCATGTACACAAATTATACATATATACACACAGAGAGAGAACTTTGGGGAATCATTTATTTTATTTAAGAATTGTTTGATGGCCATCTAATACTATAGATCAGGTTTTTTGATAAGGATTTTATTGATTTATTTTTAGAGAGGGAAAGGGAGGGAGAAAGAGGAGAGAAACATTGATCAGTTGTCTCTTGCACATGCCCTGACTGGGCACTGAACCTGCAACCTTGCTATGCCCTGACTGGGAATCGAACCAGTGACATTTTGCTTTGCAGAAAGAACAATGCCCAACTAATTAAGCCATACTGGGCAGAGCTAATTCAAGTTTTGTTAAGTCTTTTTAAGTTATAAAAAGTGAACAAAATACAGATTCTGCTATTATGAATCTACTGTACACTCAGAAACATATAAACAATACTTGCAGTACAATGCTGTGTTACAGAATTATACACGAAGTGCTTTAAAAGCCCATAAGAGGGAATAACTAATTCTGGAAGAGATAACTTTTGACCAGGGATTTGAAACAAGAAGAGATGAATTATATGAGACCAATGAAGTGGCCCACAGCTCCATTGCAAAGGAAGAATCTGAACTTGCCCTGGAAAGCTAGCTAGGACTGGATGACAAGCAAGATAGGTAGTCCACATTTGGGAGAGCAGGAAGAGGCACAGAGAAGGGTGAGATCACACACTTGAATGGAGGAAAAAGCCCAGAAATGAGTGAGTAGTAATTGGATGGGTCTTATTCAACAAGACCACAGGCCTTGAATGAGGACTCATGATATGATGTGATAAAGAGAAGACAGCATTTTAGGTTTCTGAGCAAAGGGCATGACATAAAGGGGGCTTGTTTTCAAGTCTTCACTGGTGAGTGTCTTCCTTCAGGGAGGTCTTCCTGCTCTGGGAGTTGGCTAAGCTAAATGGGAGTCAGTCAACATGGGTTTTGCTTAGCTACATGTGGGAGGAGGAATGGTGATCATCTCCAGTCAGAGCCAAGGCTGGCTACTTTCTCCAGTGTGTGCTGAGCTTGGAGAGAGGTTGGCCCAGTTTACAGAGGGCAGAATTGGGTGGATGAAAAGAACCACAGAGTTTTAGGTTTCAGAAAAGAAGAGAGGCTTTAAATCCTTAAATATGGGACTATAAAGTAGAAGGAGAGGGAGAGGAGAACAAAGGTCATAGCTATGGGAAGTGGCTGCATAATAATAATTACAGCACTCAGTATCTTCTACTTGCAGAACACTTTCTGCACTTTATAATTAAAAACTGATTTCACACTTGAGGGTCAATTTCACAGATGCTGAACCTGATTTTTTTTTAATTTTTATTTTAGTTTATTCAGTACAGTTTCTATCCTTTATTCCCATTCCAGCCCACCCACCCATCACTCTCCTCCTCCCTCCCATTTCCAACCCCCCTCGTTTTGTCCATGTGTCCTCTATATTTGTTCCTGT
>CM052538.1:145592534-145629162 GCA_028533065.1 Trachops cirrhosus
GTATCTCATTGTGGTTTTAATTTGCATCTCTGTGATAGCTAGTGATATTGAGCATCTTTTCATGTGTTTCTGGATCCTCTGTGTGTCCTCCTTGAAGAAAGCCTATTCAAGTCCTTTGCCCATTTTTTAATTGGGTTTCTTGTCTTCTTCGAGTGGAGTTGTGTAAGTTCTTTATATATTTTGGAGATTAAACCCTTGTCTGAGGTATCATTGGCAAATATGTTTTCCCATACAGTTGGTTCTCTTTTGATTTTAATACTGTTTTCTTTAGCCATGCAGAAGCTTTTTATTTTGATGAGATCCCATTTGTTTATTCTTTCCTTTATGTCCCTTGCTCTAGGGGACGTGTCAGTAAAAATGTTTCTGCGTGCTGAACCTGATTTTGATCTGATAGCTGAACTGAAAAGAGAAGATTGGGCAAGCAATTGGTGGAGGGCTTTCTTTGAGAAGAAAAATGAGTCTTGATGATTAATTATGAAAGCATGCAGTTGAGGAGGCATCTCAGATTATGAAGAACTAAGCTGGGCCAAGTAATTTAATGAGATGTTTTTGTTTTGTCTTATTAAGGAAATACCTGGGTAGGTCAGGGAACACTGATGGTAGAACTAAGAAATTTTAGAGTCAGCAAACATCTTTGGTGATCCCTTCCAAACCTCTCTTCTAATCTTATAGCACACTATGTCATGTTCTATAGTTATGTTTATATGCCTGTTCATAGAAAATATAAGCATTGCATTTGCCTTTTAATTCCTTAGAGTATTTTATAAACCTGGGTAATGCAATCCTGCTTAAAATCAACAGTTATAGATGGTTTCATCTTTAGCCCACATCTTCCATGACCTCAATTACCACATTAAAATATTGTTAGCAAATTAAGATTCAAATAGAATTTATTATACAAGATCAAGTTCACTTTACAAGTAATTTACATATTGTCACAATGACTCTGTGCCAATTTCTTATGATTTTGACATTGTTTGTGGGAGAGTGGCCAGCAGTAATGCACAGGATCAAGACATAATTTATTATGAGACACTCTCTCTATGCCAAGGGATACTGAGGGAAACAAGTGCAAAGAGCAGAAGTCAGTGTGCAAAATGGGTGGCTCTTTGGATTATCCTAATTTGGGGTGTGACAATGTAGAACAGTTCTGCCTGTTCGACTTCTGAAGCAGAAAGAGTCTAGTACCAAGGTAAGCTCAGGCAGGCATATCAGAAGAAATAAAGGTGGATTTCTAGTCAATAATTTGAACCATTCTCATAAATCAACTTTTACCTCCATACATCTTTCTTAATATTGTCTTGCTGTGCAATACTCCACATAATGTAATGGTTAAGAGAAAATCTGTTGAGCAAAGTCGCCTGGGTTCAAATCATGGCTCTGCTGTACTTTATTTGTGTGACCTTGAGCAACTCATCTAACTATTCTGTGCCTAAGTTTCCTCACTTATAAAATAGCATCAGTCATACTGCTTACCTGCTAGATTGTTGTGAGGATTAAATGAGTTAATAGAATAATGCCTCACTTACAGTAAGCACTGCACACGCATTAGTTATTTTGTTATGCATTTTTGCACCTCCGTTTACATTTTTCTTTCTATTGTAGGACTAATGTTAGAGCACTTTTGTTTTCTTGACATGCTCCCTAATTCTATGTTTCTCTAGAGCAGAAATTGTTCTTGCTTCTTTTTGACTTAGCCCCAGTATGTATGTTGGTTATATAGTTGCACAATATTGGGGATGAGTGCACACTCTATACATGTAATTTCCAAAATAGTCCATTCTTTTTTTAATGGAGTTAGCAAAAGAGAGCTTTTGAAGACAGTAGAACTCAGGTGGTTGGGTGCCTTGAGAAGTCCTGTCTTTTGCCCTCCACCTTGTCATTGCCTCTCAGTCTATCTGGTAGTAGTGCAGGGCTTCTCCACTGAAAATCACTGGCAAACCTCAACTGCTTTTAGTCTTTCCATTTGTTGGCAAGTGAGAGTATTCTGTTTCTGTATATCCAATCTTCAGGAGGCTCCCAGAGATACCCACATTCAACAACCTGTGTCTTTTTTTTAATGCATAATTCTCATTATAGCAGAAGCAAAAAGTACTTGTTCTCAGTAGCAGCAGTTCTCAAAGTGTGGGCTGGGGATCAGCAGCAGCATCTGGGAACTTGTCAGAAATGTACATTCTATATTCCATATCTCAATAATGTAGGTCAGCTACTTCATTTCAGCTAACATTTGTTGAGGACCTACTGTGTGTCAGGTACTATAAAGGCATATGCAGAGGTGCTCCTGCTGGCATCCTTGACCTCATCATGATCAGACAACCAACTGGATGTGATGCAAAATTATATGGAGAAAAATAAGTTTAAAATATCCCAGAAACGTAATACAGATAGATCTTAAATACATAAGATTTATGATACTAAAATAAAGAGAAACTTTTTAAAGGGTAATCATAGTTAATATTGGGATTAACTAACATTGCTGACTAATTTTTATATTAGCTAGCAAGGGACAATGAATAGCAAGTTTAGAATATAGAGTTGCATCCACATGTTGATAACTACTCATTTTTTCCACAGCATTTATTGAGGGTTTACTCCATGCCTCACACTTTACCACGTGCTGCATGTGATAAGAAAGAACCAGAACATAGTCCCTGCTCTCAGGGAACTAGCAAGGGACTTTGTCCTTTGACTTGTCCAGCTGTTATCAAGATCAGTCACTTGTTTTAAAATAGAATGGTTTATTCTGCTTAAGGCTATTAGTGCTCATCCTCATTTAAAAATGATTTGATTTCTCACCAGCATTTTGAATTTCATTTAATATCCAGGGATTCCAGCTCAGACAAACTTTTTTTTAAACAAATAAATAAATAAAATCTATAGTCAAAGACTAAGGACTTAACTAATGTAGCAAATACTTGACTTTTATTCATCTGCAAATTGAAGAATGCTATGGGATGCAAAGATGAAAAGAGAGTTCCCTGCACTCCATGAACTCACAGTCAGGCATGGAAGCATGTTATTATAATGAAAAGAAAGGCATACTCCCCCATGTATGTGTAAAAAATTAATGGTCATAAGAATAGAGCAATAGATCTATGTGGTGAATTGCTTCATAGAGGCAGTGATAATTGACAAGAGTCTTGAAGATTGATTAGATATTCCCTAAGTTGGTATGAGGGAAGGAAATTCTAAGCATAGGGAACAACATTTATTGTACAAAGGAATGGGTACACGAATTAGCTTGTCATACTTAGAAAAACCACGGTTCAAGTTTGAGTGTATTTTAGGGGAAGGGAAAGGAATTTAGGGGAAAAGTTTTGAATACCATGTTCAGGAACTTGGAGTTCACTTGATGGGCAATGAGACCCACAGCAGGATGTTAAGCAAAGCCAGATGATCCTTAAGTGAGGGAATTGGAAATTCTGTGTGGCTGCAACATGAAGAATGACTAGAATTATTATGGAGTTAGAGTGGATATTAGACAAAGAAAGGCTTGGGAATACACTTGATAGGACTTAGTAATTGCATGTGTAAGGTAAAGAGTATTCAGTCCTGAATGTACAAATGTGCTTTACCTTTTTCATATTTGTTAGTCTGTGTTTGACTTTTATCTGCTAGAAATAGATACTATTTGCACTAATTGTGAGTGTGACAGCAAAGACCAAGTGGCCTGTTGCCCCTTTCAAAGCAAGAACTTTACAAAGTGGAGGCCCACTTCTGCAAGAGTTTTGAAGAGCCTGTTTACAAGTTGGACTTTGAGGCTGAGTCTATAATATTGCCCGGAGCCACCATTTCCACATTGATCGTGAAGCAAGCAATCAAACACCAAATGATTAATCTAATTTTGCAGGCTTCCTGCTTCCTAGTTGCTGAGCTGCTGCTAGAGTGGAGGCAGAAACAACACCCAAATCAACTCAGTTCTTGATGCTTCTACATGTAGCCTTAGTCTCCAAATCATCCCTAAATCCCACCCCATCCCTATTATATGTCTTCTTCTCTAATGTCTTGAAATTCTTTGCTGCTAACTCTCTTGTCATTTCTAACACAATTTCTATGTGTGCCTAGACTGTAAACTCTAAGAAGGCATGATCTTTATCAGTCATTTTTCTGTTAACCCCATTACTTTAAATAGACACATACTTACAAAGACTCAAATTTCCATTGCCACACTTTGTAGTCTTTTTTCTTTTTTAATCATTAATAAGATACTTGCTGCTTTTCTTGCTACCTCATCTCCACCATAATGACCAGAATTTGTAACCTGAGAACTGTGGCTACACCAACAAACTGACTGAGTCAGTGATGAGTCAGCTGAATCCAGGCCAATGCCATCAGAGGAGATAAGAAAACATAGCTGGCTTATTGCTGAGAAGGAAAATCTACCTGAGGTAGTGAAATTCTGTGCTTCTAAAACATGTGTTTGGTAAATGCATCATCTTTTTTTAAATATAATAATGGCCTAGTGAAATATAAATAAGATATTTTCAGTACAATAGAGGATAGATGGTTTAAGAGGCAGAACTGATTGGCATGTATCATCAGAGAAAGCTGGGGGCAAAGCTATACATGCTCTACAGGGGATCTCTGACCTAACATGGCTGGATTTTCAACTCCTCCTGAAACATCTGCAGATCTATAGTAGGATTTTCCATAAGCACTACAGAGATATTTGTTGAATATAAATGACTTGTGTGTTATCGGAGCAAGAGAAATATTGAACTAGGAGTTTAGAAGCCTTTGTCAGATCCCAGTCCCACAATGACTAGCTGGGTTGGCCCAGATGATCCTAATGTTTTTCAGCTCTAACTCAGTGAGTCTGTGTTGCTGTGGAAAACAGTCAACATGTCCTCCAATGGAGCACTGCCCCTGGCTGTATAATTTACAAAATCTAGAAAAAAATTATGCCAATGATTTCCTTAAATCACATTTTATAATTTTAAATGATAAGTCTATAAATAGTATTAATTGACACAAGTAAGTAGAAAAAAGGTAACTGAAGAAGATATCTAATAATATTTTGAGATAATGTTTTTGTTCAACCCCGATGTACCAAACTGGGTTATGTTTCTCTATAGGAAAGTGGTAAGATATATATCCCTGGACTGATCTTGCTTGTGGAAAAGAGGCAGTTTTCTGAGTCAAGTGACGGTGTGAAAGAAAAGCAGAAAAATCACTTCCATACAGAGGGATGTAATTGCAACAGGTAATCCTCAGCTTCTGAGGGTTTTCTCATTTTGTGGGGAAGACATAAGTTCAGGCTGGTGTGATGTTCTTGATATCAAGAATGTATTTCTTGTACATTTTCATTCTAAATGAAAAACCCTTTGAAAGTTGGATTTGGTAAATAACATGGTAAAAACATGGTTCAGGTACTCAGGTCATTCATAATTTAGACAAGATAAAATAGACTAAGAAGTAACCAAGATAGCAAACATGAACAAATTATGAAACTTAAAGGTTTCAATATATTTAATATCAATGTCATCAAATAATGACGTAAGCAAGAAAAAGAACAGCCACTGACAATGACTTGGTTTCTTTTTCTTACTCAAATGACTGGTTATGTTTTGGATTTTTAGTTAGAACTTTCAGAACAGAAGATCATGAAGTATAAAAAAGATAATTAGTGCAATAGAATGAGAAAAGCCCATGGCCAAAAAATAAGAAACTCAGAAATATAGAAATAGAAATAGAAATAGAAATAGAAATAGAAATAGAAATAGAAATAGAAATAAAGCCAGATGCTAATTCTGACTCTATTACTAACTGATTGGCCTTGAAAAGCTATATCCCTTCTTTGGGCCTCAGTTTCCTTATATCTGACCATTGTTTCTCCTCCTTAAAAATTTATATACATCTTTGAACATTTTATAGACCCCAGGAACCCATGGACCCTATTTGGAGAGATACTGCCATAAAGTTAAATTTGATTTCCTGACCCAGTATGATTATAAATACAAGCCCAAATGCTTGTGCTAAAATTCTGGGACCACTCTCCATTATACTGTGGTCATCCAAATTGACTTACTATTTGCTTATCTGAACAACTCCACTAAGCAAATAAGTATTACTTTGTGCTGGAATAGACAAAATCACTGGTGCTTATATTCTAGGAGAGAAACAGATTATAAATAATAATAAATAAGGAAATTAATTTGAAAGAAAAATTTCAACATTTTTTCCCATGGGAATTCAAGGATCCCTGCAATATATCCACAGATCACAGTTTGAGAAGCATCTGACTAGAGGGAGCCCTTGAGGTTCATGGTTCAGTGATTCTTAGTCACTCCAGACTGAGCAGCAAACAGAGAGCTTCCCCACCAATCAGGCTAACTGAACAGAAATGGTTTTAATAGCAGTCTCACCAGATCCTAGAAGAAGCAAGGGATTTTTCTTGCTATTGCTTTGGTTTGTACCTCACCCAGCTCTGAGGAACATGGAGGCGTTTCTAGGCACAGGGCCAAAACTTCATTGCAGGGCTCAGAGAGAGCACAACTCTGGGAAAAAAAATCATTAAAATAGGCAAAGATCCAATAAACTTAAATTTTCTGTTTTTGATTGCTTGCTGTGAGGAACACTATGACATGATTTAAAACGATGATTTAATGTAGCAGGAGGAGAGGGACTCTAAAAACCAAATAGTGCAGCCATACAGTTCTAATAAAATTAGTCTATTATGTGCAAATTGATTGCTAGTGCTTAGATTTACATGATGTTTATGATATCAGAATATCTGACAAAAATTGATGTCAATATTTATGCCTCTATAAATTACTCACACAGCACTATTATGATGGCTTCTAATTAAAGTGGAACCAGACTAATTGACCTTTAAATCCAAAGGACTTTTTCACCCCAAATGCATCCACACTGGGATGGCAGGCTGCACTAGCTTGGGAAGAAAGAGGGCTTTGTGGATGATGCAAGGTCTAACTATGGAAAAAATAATTATGCACCTGCAAGAGCTGGTTCCACTAAAAGATTTTGGATTTAATTCAACCTGCATTAAACTGCTGCGAGGTAGATTCATGACCAACCACGTTAGTGGCTGTATACCAGGGGTGTTTGAAAGATTTCTTTTCTTTCTTTCAGCCAAGAAATACCTTCTATCTGCTTTTGAGGAGGTCAAATGAGACAAGAGATCAAATCAAAGACCCTCCTTTTGGTTTATTTTATTTTAAATTTTTATTTTGAACTAATTTTATATTTACAGAAAAGCTATGGACTAGATTTTGTGCTCCTTGAGGTCAGAGATTGTATTTTAATCATTTTTTAAAAAAATAATTCTTCTTTACCCTGGCTGGTATAGCTCAGTGGATTGAGCACGGGCTGTGAACCAAAGCATTGCAGGTTCGATTCCCAGTCAGGGCACATGCCTGGGTTTCAGGTCAGGTCCCCAGTGGGGACCACATGAGAGGCAACCACACATTGATGTTTCTCTCTCTCCTTCTCCTTCCCTTCCCCTCTCTAAAAATAAATAAATAAAATCTTTAAAAAATAATCTTTAACGCCTGACACAGGGCCTGACATAAAGTAGGAGTAAAATAGAATTTGATTTGTTTTTAAGAAGAAGGCTAAAAGAATGACAACAAACAAAACTCCTGGTATTTTAGGGCATAAACTGTTCCATTGTTTTTTCCGACAAAGCTGGGTCTTGGCCTTCCTTCTGTTAATAGGTAGTCGATTAGGTTTGACTAGTTAATTTACTTAAAATAGATCCAAAAATTATCTTTCAATGCACATCACTAGAAACACAAATAAAAATAACAATAAAAATAATTTGGGGAATTCAAGTAAGCATAGGGGAAGAAACTTAGTTGCTTGTCTGGAGTCAGAATATGGATTCTTAGTTTAGTTCTGGTCCAAACTTTCTCTGTGTCCTTGAACAAGTAACTCTTGTTGTGCAACAGTTAGGTGAATAAGGAAGGTGAATTCTGTTTTCTTTTCAGGTTCTTTACAGCTTGAAAATGCTATTGCTTCTGAAAGAAGTCTGGGAGTGTGTGTGTTTCTGACGACCTGTACTTTTTTTCTCTCTCTCTGCTTTCATTTCATGCAGCAAGTACAAAGAAGCAAAATGATGAGATGTAGTTATAACACCGCTGTGCATTTTCATTAATGTATTTAACTAAAGACTGTTGCATATTTGAAGTTCATCAGTTCTGGTTTTCACACTGTGCGCACCGTCAGTGCTCAATTGCAAATCTTTCTTGTCTTTGTACTGAGAAGATTTCTATCTGCATTTCAGAGAGGGCTTTTCAGTTTTGTTATAAAACCTCATTACTTTTTTATTACAGACTTAGTGGAGCCTTCTCTGTTGAATTGAATCATATGATTCACTATTAGCTGGACATTTAATACTATATCGTCTTTATATTGTTCAGTATTCTTGGTTCTTTTATTTGCACTTTGGAAATGTCTCAGGAGAAGAAATTGAAAGATAATATTTCTTTGAAATAATTCACCCTGTCCCAGGAAGGCAGTGCTTTAAAGATAATTATTTAAACAAAATATACTTAAGCTCCTTGCAATAGTGAATAGGAAGAATAAACAAATGGCCCAGAAAATAATGTATTTTTTACAAAATAGAGGTATTTTCTTAAAAAAATGTCCTTTAGGATCATCATCACATGTCACATATACTGTGCAATTTTCCTAAATTCCCCAAGGTGTTCACCTTAGGTATTGCACTTATTAAGGTTTCTCCAACTGCTCCTTAAAAAAAGGAGTGCTCTCAGCCAATTATTAGGCACCATACTTATTGACTGAAATAAACCTCCCATAATAAATGTATGCAATTATCTAACAAAACTGCCTTAGATGTGGATGTGACATGGCTACTCAGTGGTAAGTTAAACTTGCTTTTGTGCCTTACCTTCTCCAAAGTTTCTGTGGTCTTGGTAGCTACTTCACAATTTAGATGGTCTGGTTTTCTATTGCTGGGTAACAAACTACTCCCAAAGATGGTAGCTGAAAATAATTATCATTTTCTGGGCAAGGAATTTGTGAAGGGCTCAACTCAATGGTTCATTTCTGATCAGAGGCAACAGCTGGGATAACAGCTGAAGGACCCACTTTCAAAGTGGCTTTATCGCTTAACCGCATCTGGTGCCTCAGTACTCCTTGGACTCCCTCTTTTCTCTTTCTCCATGTGGCGTCTCTTCTTTCAGGGCCTTTCCATGTGACTTGGGCTTTTTACACTGTGGCAGTTTCAGGGTAACGAGACTTCTTCCGTGGTAGCTCCAGAGGGATCATTCCAGGAGGTTCAGGGAGAAACTGCAAAGTTCTTATGACCTAGCCTCAGTAGTTCCAGAATGTTACTTCCATCCTACTCTATTGGCCAAACAAATAATTCAGTCTGGCCCAGGTTTGAGGGGAGGGGAAAATAGATTCTACCTCTCAATGGGGGGATGACATGGATAGACAGGAGGAGAAGAAATTAACGGTGGTCATTTTAAAGACAAGCTGTCACAGCAGGCGGAAAAATATACTTTTAGTTGAAAAGCTGTAGAGATAATGTAATTCAGCTCCCTTTTTTATGGTCAGACAATAATTATCATATATTTAATGTTCATTTTAACTCCTCCATCTGTCTATTGAAAACCTTTGGCTGGGTTTGAATGTCCTTAGTGGCAATAATAAATAGGTCCATCATTTATGATAACATGTTGCCATCTTTGCTATAAACCTACAGACATTCACAAAACTACCCAAAAGATGAGCTTGAAGATCTCTTAATTTTAAATTTTTTCCCCTTGCAGCATAATCTACTAGGCCAAAAATGTGAGCTAATGTGGGTTCTAGAAAACATCCAGTTCCTTTACACTAACCTTAAGCATGTTAGCAAAACAATCAAATTTTCTATTTCCAAGTTTCAGAAGACTTCATTCATTTACAACCTAAGACCATCTTGTTGAGCTCTCATCCTTTGTATACTGCACAAACATTTCTCAGTCTTCTCCCCATACTGTAGCTACTTAGGCCAATTGTAGTTTACTTCATCTGCATGTGGCTTTTTTCATTAGAATGTAATTATAATATGAAAAACATCACATACCCAAAGAAACTAGGAATGTGTTCTTTGCAATTCAGTCTTGGCTCAAACTTCTGCTCCATTGAACTTCCAATCTGTCATCTTGGTTCTCACATTCCAGGAATTTAAGCAATCTAAAATTTTCCTCTTCGTTTTGCCCATTTCTTCCAATCTCAAGGATTTGGTTCTTACTGAACTTCATAAGGTAGAGACTTCTTGTTTGTATGTCCCTGCTCAAATGTGAGTGCGTCAGAGAAACCATCCCTGACTATCCCATCTAATGTAGTACCACTGCCAGTACTCTGTATAATACACTTATTTTTTTCTTAGCAATCTCTATCTGAAATTACTTTTTGTATTTGTTTAGTTGTTTATTATCTCTAATTTCCACTATTGTATGTACGGGTTCAAGTACCTAATTCCACGTGTCTGGGTAGTTGCCTAGTAATGATTCATTGAGTAAATTAAATAACCATATAAATAATTAAAAACATATTTGCCATGCTTGGTCCTGTAGTGACAAAGTATATTTTATGCATCAAAATAACATATATAACAATGTAAAACCAATTTCTTCTGTGGGGAAAAAAACTTTCTGTTGAGGAACTAAAACAATCAAGCTGCATATTTATAATCTATATAGTACAGGATACAGTTGCAGGGGGAGACTCTCAGCAAGAACTGAGACATTAATAGCAGCACCCTGAGATGATAGTATTTCATTCATGTTCAAAAGGTATTCTCAAACAGTATTGGTGAGAGTATAAATTAGGGAAAGTACTAATATATATCAAGAACATTGAAAAGAGTCCTTTCTTTTACTCAAAATTCTATTTCTAAAAGACTTCATCATAAGGAAAAAATGAAACAGAAATGTAGTATGTAGGTATACATGGAATAGATATTATTATAGTATTATACATACTTTACACAGTATATATATTATTATAGTATATATAATAATGTTCATTGGAATATTAGATAGGCAGCTCTGTGTCCAACAACTGCAGAATGATCCAGTAAGATATGAAACATCTACACAAAGAGAAATGATCTTCTCTACAAAAATCACATTTACCAAAAGTGAATTAACATCATAAACTACTTATGATACAACTTCCAAGTGTCAAAAGGCAGAGTACAAAATTGTATGCACAATTTCTTTTCAGTTATGCCCAAATATAAGTGTAGAGAAAAAATCTGAAGTGAAGTATGCTAGGAAGTTTGCATTATTTATTGCTGGATGGTTAAACAGAGGTTAAATTCTTTCTCCTTCTTTATAGCTTTATATATTTTTCAAATCTCTTACAATGAGCATTTTTTAGTTCCTAAGCAGAAAAATACACTATTTAAAATTTAAAGGTTTGTAATAGATGAGTGCAATATTGTTAAGCAGGCCTCTTTTAGTAATTGTATACCTTGTTAGGTAACTGCGTTGTTGGAAGGACCCAAATTCTAGATCAGATTATAGGACATAGCAACTGAATGACGGGAAACAGCAAATTGTCACTAGTGGCTGATGTTTCAGTTCATAAAGATCGTTTGTCTTTTGTCTCCAGTTTTGCATGTGTGTGTTCAAAATAATTAATAATTCTTTATTTCTTTTAAATGTGTCCTGTAGAGTTGAAGTCTCTTCATTCTTATCTCAATGAAATTACCAATATTTTGCCTTTTCTGTTCTACAAAAAAGACATTTTCATACATTTAACTTAATGCTTTCTGTATTAAATACTGAGGTACTAACAGTGCCTAGTGATTTTGTAATGCCACGTACTGGCACCTTTTTTTGGCAAGTAATGCTGACACACGTCTTCAAATAAATGGTTGTTCACATCCAGACTCATTTGGCAGAAACAATAAGTTTTCAAGCCAATTCAGAGAGGGGAGAGGTTCAGGAAGGCAAAAGGGTTGAAAGACATTTTACAATAATATATCAAATATGAGTAATGATATCTCAGTTTGTACTTTAAAAAGCACTGGTGATACTTAATCTTTCAATAACACTTTATAGCTTACAAAGCATGTTCTCGTTCATTATCTGATTTAATCCTCAAAACCTTGGAGGAAGCTAATTTTATCCTCATTTTACTGTTTCTGAGTGATTTTGATTTACAAGGTCAGGCAGTTACAAAGTGGAAGAGCTAAGATTTGAACCCAAATTAGCAATGTATGTGACATGTAAAACTTGTTAGTTAATTTGTGCATGAAAAAAATTTTAATTTTGTAGAAATGAATTATAGCCAATAATTAAAATTTAGAAATGTAGTCCTTTCTGGAGATAATTGTTGTCAAAAGGTTGCCCTGCATTTCTCTTAAATTATGTTCATATTCTTCACAATTATTTAATTTGTTTCAATTTTTAAAATTAACATTTTAAATAGTTTGTGATTATCACTTTCACAAATATATACATATACCTTTGAATTAACAAGAGCAACAATAAAGACTCAATTTTTAGGACCAGTGTTTCTGACAAATGCAGGAATTGACTTGAAATTGAAATGCAATTGAAAATCCATATAGCAGTCTGTGAAGTATGGATTTTCAAAGTCATTATTTTCCAAAATGCATATTAATATTTGAAGGAAGTGGTAGAGAATCTTTTATTCTTAAAAGTCCAAAGATCCACTTTGAGAATTAATTCCTCTTTTGACTCTAGCAATTAACATCATTTTAAATAAGACAATTTAGGGTAAGAGAGAAGGTGTTTAGTAGCTTTTGCAGGAAGAGCAACCCTGGGAGTCACATGAAACAATTTGTTTCTTGTGTAGAGAAAAAGGCATTTGTAAGCAGAGTGTGAAGAACAGAGCCTAGTTCCAATGAGGCTTTTCTGTTGGCCCTGTCTGCGGCTCCTTTCACCTGATAGATAAAGCACAGCATTCCTCCTGGTTAGGGATTTAGGAAAAATCCCACTAGTCTGGCCCACTCACGTGTATGGAATGACTGTTTGCCAGTTTCCTTTTTGTACGGGGGCCATGTAAATCACAAAATAAATGCCAGCAAACCTCTTTCATAATTCAGTGAACTGCACCACAGATAAAGAGAATTAAAATTAGCCTTACATTGGATTTTTCTGTGTAGAATTTCATTAAGGATCACATACCCTTAAGGAAATTAAAAAAATAATCTTTCACCCTCATCTCTTGGTCTCATAAATGTGTTTACTAAAGGAAAATTTTATATTGGGAAATAATTTGCTTCTTTCTCCCCAAAGCACCCTGTTTTTTTTCTAGGTAGTAAACAGATATTCTGTTTCTTAGTGATCTACCCATGTTCCTCAGTGCTTCTCCTAAAAATATTGGGAAAATGCCCTTTGTAAATCAGCATTTAAAGGAAACAAATGAGATTGTTCCTGGGTCAACAGTAAATGCATACCTCATCCAATTATGATTGTAATTTTGAGTGATTTACTTAACCTTTGAAATTTTGGGAGCTCCTATTTGTTGTTCCGTATGCTTGTTTTCACGATGTGTGTTCATTCTTATGTGGAAAATCTCTGTTATTGTGAATGTTCTTTTTTTTAAAACAGACACTTAACAGTGTCCTGGTGTCATGTGTGGCTAAAGCAAACTCAATCTGCAATCTGGAATGCATTGGACATTGTTTCCAGTAGGTCAATAAAATGACGGATGGATTTGAGCCAAGTTGTAGCAGAGGACACACATCCTCTGTTGAAATAGCTGAAAAGACAAATTAATACTGAAGTGTGGAATACTGAATTGGGTTGTCTTTCAGTGCACAGAAATAGACTAAAGTAGATTACTAAAATGAGGCAGGCACACGTCAGGCAACTAAAACAGACGTGCTATGCAAACAAGAGGTGGTAGATGAAGACTTGAATGTGACATCCTGAAGGCAGTAACAGTTTAGCTACTATAACATGCAATAGGGGAATCACAGAAGCACCTTGAATTTTAGGACCTTTTCAACACCTTGAAATTTAGGAATTTCCATATTTGCGACTCCACGCTATAATCATCTTCATCATTTTTATTGCACTCTAAGAGTATGTATTTTTAAAGAATATTTCTCAAAATATTTAGAATTGGGGAGACAGTATTGGTCTTGCTTAAGAGTTTATTAACAAAGGAGAAGAAAAACATGACAAAATGACACAAAACTTTAAATATTTAGTCAAAACCTGCATGACACCCTTTGCCCACACACAAAAAAGTTCAAATGTCTCTTATAATCTAATGCCTAACGTACATCATGATCAGGCTTATATGTCATTTCCTATTACATTTTTTATAGATCAAATTCCGAGAGAAAAGGGGGTATTTATTTTTACTAATTTTTAAATGAAGTTTAGCATTTCCTTTGATAATGAAGGCAGGAAACCAATCACAGTAGTATTAGTATCTGTGATTTTATTAGTAGCAGGTATTTTTATATCACATTATAGTTGCAGGTCTCTTGAAATGTATTGTTTATAGCTCATCATAAGTTTGAAATTATGATAGTTATTAGACCCATACATATATATTATACTTTCACACAAATCATATTTCTTAATATTTTTAGAATTGTATTTCACTAGATTTAGTTTTCTTCATAATTATATTTTATTGTATGCATTAAAATAAATTTGGAGAGGTGGCCCGTGGGTATCACTGGACTGCCAAAGAGGCCTATGCCAAAAGAAGGGTTGATAAATCTTTAGGAAAACTGACCTTAACGATCATTTCCAAATTGCTAGGCATTCAATTTTAGTTTTATGCCTTTGCCTGGAAGGTTCCTACCCCCATGCTCTACCTCATTCTTCAAGGTACAGTCCAAATGTTACCGCATCCCCTAGATTGCTCTTGATCCCACTATCGAGCATCAGTTGATCTTCTCTTATATCCCCTCAAAATCGCTCTTTTCATTTATATTAGAACTTAACCCACCTTTTATTCTAAGTAGTTGCTTTCTTCAATGTCTCTGCTTCTAAAGTATAAACTTCTTGGGGGGCAGGAATATTGCATTATTTAATTACTGTTTAATTATTGAATATAACCTTATTGTGATTGTAAAATGTGGTCTCTACATTGATACTTTGGAATTTACTGAGACTTTATGGCTTGGAACATAACCAATTTTTGTCAATGTTCCATTTACGCTTGGCAATATGATATAATCTGAAGCAGTTGGGTGCAAATTTGTTAAATGTATGATTCAAATCTATATTCCTCTGGGTTTATTTTTTTCTGCTTGAGCTACTAATAAGCTACAGAGGTGTGTTGAAATATTCTGCTATGATGGTAGATGTGTTAATTTCTTTAGTTCTGTAATTTAATTTTATGTATTTTTGAATCAATATTATTAGGTACATAAGAATTCAGAACTGTTATATCTTTCTGGTAAAGTAGACTTTTAATTAATATGCTTCCTTTTGCATTACAATGGTTTTCTCTAATATTGATATAACAGATATCTGTTGGGTTAGAATTTTACAGCTATCTTTTTTAATTTCTTTATTTTCAACCTTTCTGTGCCATAATGCTTTAGATAGATCTTTTGAAAATAATATAATGTAGAATTTTGTATATTTAAAATAATTTGTTCTGAAAATCCTTGTATTTTACCTTATGTGTTTAGTCAGTTTACAATATTTGTATGCTGATATATTTTTATTCATTTCTAACATTTTTTACAATTTACCTTGCCCCAGCCTTTTCTAGATTTTTATTCCTCTCTTTAAAAAAAAAAAAGGTTTCAGATTGAATTATCTCTTTCTCCTGTTGGGAACCGCCCTGCCTGGTTTTAGCAGCTGTAACCCCACCTTGGCTAAGGCTATGAGAGACCTTTGGACCATAAGCCTCTAAGGAGACAAAGCTTATCTCCCTGGCAGGAGCACCACTTCTGCTCCTTTTCCTTCATCCATAACTGGCCCCCAATGCTTGGTCAGTTAACCAATGATGGGTAAGATTTCCCAAGGGGGGAATGACCTAAGACAGGCATGATCACATAGGAGGCCCCCAAGGAAGGATTAAGAGGGCTATAGCAAAAGGGGGTGATGGACCCTCGCCCCTCGGTTTTGACAAAGCCTGAGTTCTCATTCTGTCTGTGAGAAGTCTCTTAATCTCTTGGCTGCCTCACTTCCCCTGCCTGACTTAAGCCTGAAACAATGACCGAGGGCGGTGCAGCCCTGTGTTGGAAAGGGCGGGCTCCCCAGGTGATCAGGCCTAAGAAAGAATACATAAACTCCTGTGAAACCTGCTTTGCTAAGAATGTTCTTAATTAAATGATAAGGGTTTGAGCAGGAAATGAGTTTGTTTCCCAAAGTTTTATAGCCCTTTAGCTAATAGACCCTGACTCAGAATAGGCCCTCAGAGTTCTTTGTATGTTATCTATTGTTTGATCCTTACTGCCTGACAATGACTGATGAGCTTTACCTGTATTCCTGTGCAAACTGAACCCAATAAAAGCCCATTGAGGAAAAGGCTCTTGGCCCTTCTTCTTTGAGAGATCGGCCCCCTTTCCTCCCCAAGTAGATCATGTCTTGGTAGACTTATTCTCATCCATGGCAGCCGGAGGGGCCCTGCAGGCAGAGCCCCCCTACATTCTCCCACTTCATTTTTTTCCTATTAATTAGAAACTTTTAATTCTATTTGTATTGTTTTAATCATTCCCTAAGACCTTTAATATTCACATTTAAAAGTCTAATATTTATCAATATCTTTATTTTCCTCCAAAATAACATATGGAATGTGAACAAGTTTAGCCCATTCCTTTCTTGCTTATTCATTTGTTATTGTTTTCCTTTTAGCCCCACAAAATTTCTACATATTTAGCAATTTATTTACTTACCACTCTTTTTTCTCAGATTTTTGAGTCATCTTACTTTTGGTTTTAGAATTTCCTTTACTCATGTTTTGGAAGGTAAAAATTCTGTTTTTATTTATCTAAAAATGTATTTTTAATGTTATTTAAATAATTTAAATTAACCCCCTTTATTTAAATAATTTTTCTGCATGTAGAATTATATAGGTAAGCATTTTTTTCTAAGTTCTTTGAAAATATGATACAATTGGATTGGGACTTCTATTTCACTAAGTCAACTGTTAATCTGTTTTTCCTGTGTAGATAATCTGCCCCTCTCCCTTTTGCCCTGAGCTAATTCTTATCTTTGATATCCTGTAGTTTCACCTTGGTGTGTCTAGGTATGGATCTTTTTTTATTTATCCTGCTTTAGATATAATTAACCTTCTAAATTTGAGGATTTTATATAATCTTTTATTATATCTGGAGAAGGTTCAGTATTATCTCATTGAATATTCTATTGCCCCTCTCTCATTCTCTCTACTGTCTTATTCTAGGTGTCCAGTTAGACATACATTGGACCATCTCATGCTGTCCTCCATGTCTCAACTTCTCTCTCATATTTTTCATCTCTTTGTACACTGTGCTATATTCTGTCTAGGTAATTTCTTATGTCTATCTTCCTGTTTACTCATTTTTCTTTAGCAATGTCTAATCTGTACAGCACATATATTAAGTTTTTAATGTCAGTTACTATAATTTTCATACTAGAAATTCCATTTGTTTGCTTTTCTTTTTTTCAAATCTGCCTGACATATTTTATGGTCTCTTTCCCTTGTAGTAATTTTAATTCTCTTTTTATATCTTTAAACATATTAACCAGTCTTATTTAATATTCTACATCTGTCAAGTTCAACATTTGCTGTATTTGCTGCTATGATTCTACAGTATGTTGCTTCTGCAGATTTTTGTGATAGTTTATTGCCTTGTATGGTTAGTGATTTTTTAATATTGTGAGTTCACATTCCTTGGACTTTCTATTGTTGCTGTAATGAGTTACTATAAACTTGATGGCTGAACACAGCACAAATTTATTCTCTTTCAGTTTTGGAGGTCAGAAGTCCAAAAAGGGTTTAATTGGGCCAAAGCCAAGATATTAGCAAGACTGTCCTTCCTCCAGAGGCTCTGAAAGATAGTCTGTTTCTGTGCCTATTTTAGGTTCTAGAACTGCATTGCTTGAATTTCTTGATTCACAGCATCTTTCTCTATCTCCAAGGCCAGCAGTGTGGCATTCAGATCTCTCTCTGCAATGTCTTTACATCACATTCTCCTGTGTCCAGTCCCTCTCTTATAAAAACACTGCCATTACACTTAGGGCTCACTTAGATAACTTTGGATAATTTCCCCATATCAAAACACTTAATCACATCTGCAAAGTCTCTTTTGCTATATGAGATAAGCTTCACACATTCTGGGGATTAGAATATGAATGTTTTGAGGGTCCATTTTTTAGCCTTCCACAGTCTTAACTGTGAAAATTATTTGACACCTGGTTTTAAAGTATGTTCCTCTATAAAAACTTGTACTTCTCCCAGGTTTTGGTGGTACTATCAACCTAGAAATAATTTAAACTAAAATTTTATATTTGGGGGACCAGATAGGTAGTATACCTCTCAGCCTAGGCTTGTATATGTGCAGTTTACAAGGAAATTTTCTTTTTTTTCCTTCGTAAATCACGTGGAGCCAAACAGCCATGTATCCCAATTACCTTCTTTTGTAGGATGATTATTTTTCTATTTTTCCCACTGAAGTTATTATCTCTTGAAGATCCTGGCTTTAGGTGAGGCTTCTAATTTCTTACTTTACTCAAGCCCTAAACTTTCTCTCCCAATTCTTTGAGAGTTTTGTTAAAACTCAAGATTATAGACCACCAGAATGGCCTAGGAAAATTCTGGTTCTAACAATCACTGTTGTGAATTAGCATTTTCTGTATTTTCCTTTCTAAGCTCCAGGGAATTTTCTTAGTTTTCCCTCACCATAGACATGATTTACTTTTTAAAAATATTATTTTTAATTCAGCATTTTTAAGTGTACTGCATTAACAGGGAATTCTCTGAATTTAGGCTGCAGTATCACCAAACAGATGTCAGATATTGAAAATGCTTCTAATTTATCCCACTCCCCAATATCTAAAACAATGACATTTAAACAGTGACTAATGACTAATGATTGTTAAATTAAATAAAAATAACGCAAACTGGAGCTTGGAGGGATATTAGAATTGGGTAGTACCAGAGACCATACGGCTGAGGGAGCCTAATGTATTCACTACCCGGCCCTTACCAGCTTGGCTCAGTCGGTTGGGCGTTGTTCTGCAGAGGAAAAGTCGCCTGATCAGGGCACATGCCTGGGATGCGGGTTTGATATCTGTTAGGGTACATACAAGAGGCAACTGATCCATGTTTCTCTCTCACATCAATGTTTCTTTCCCTCTCTTTCTCCTTCTTTTGCTCTCTCTCTAAAAATTAATAAATAAAATCTTTAAAAAATATATTTACTAACTGGCCTGCTATTGAAGAAGTTGGCCTTTTCTAGAGTTTATTTTGACCCCTCCACAAGGTCAGAATAGTGATGGTGATAAGTTTATCCTTAGAATTCTCTGTCCTGGGGAGGGTGTCCTGCATCTTGGTGATAGAGAACCACCTGGCCTCAGAAGTGCCTCTGAACTTCATGAACCCAAGGCTTACCTATCATGTCTATTTTCTCTGAAACTACAGATATAGCTAATATGCAAAGAGCTAGCACATGGATTATCTTCTACTGAGACTCCTCTCCCTTACTGTGTATCAACCTGACTCATTAATTGCTGAGGTGATAACTTACGGCTTCACAATGGCTTACAAATATGTTGAAGGAGAAAAAACTGGAGTCTTGTGTGGTATCCTGACTCTGTTACCATTTAGCAAAATAGATGGGGAGAAGCCATGTCGTATCTCTGGACCTCACTCTCATTATCTGAAGAAAGAAAGGTAAATGCAGTGACCTGTAAACTCCCTTCTACTGCAGTGTTCTCTCATTTTGAAGTCGGAATAAAAGGTTTTATCTCTTTTTTCTCAAGGTATAGTTTCTTCCTTCCTTAGGAAGATTAGATGAGTAAATACATGTGAAGTTCTGATAACAGGGTTGGCACAAAGTACATCCTCAATGAATGTTAGCTATTATATCATTGTCATTGATATTACAAAAGCCTCTTAGACATGGTGAAAGCTGCAAGTATTCATCCTTTTTTTTACAGATAGCATCCCTCATGTTTTCTGCTGAGAATTTGGACATCTGTAGCACTGGAAAGGAATTCTGAGCAGCATGAAACAGCATCCCAACATTCTCTGAGCTTTCAGAGGGATTGATTACCTCCCTGCCCTCACCCCACTGCTGTGGTGTGCATTGCCAGCAGGTGAACCACAAGCCACAAAGCATTGACCAAAATGTGCCTCTGCAAAAGAAAGAGGGAGAATTACAAAAACCCCAACAACTCAGCTTTGCAACCTCTGGCTGGGACAAGTTTCCCTGGTGATGTCTACACAATAAACTGGGGAAGGTAAAGGTCATTGCGGTGGATGTGTTAGAACAGAACCATGCTCATTTAGAGGGGCGGGGGAGGTCTCAGGCACACTTGCTCTAACTAGAAATGTGATGTCCCACATGTTTTCTGTATCATTCAGGGTCCTAGAAGGAAATAATTTACCACAGATAGTTCAAATGAAGAAGTATTAATATACAAAGGGGACAAGGTTAAAAGAACAATCAAGGATGCTGAGGCAAGGAGAGAATAGAAATGGTGCAAACAGCACCATCAGGACTAAAGGGGCAAGGGGAGTAAATTGTGTGACTGCTTCCTAGAGAGAGATGGGGCCAAGGAGGCTGACCTGGTAAAGGGCAGTTACTGAAGGGAGTAGCTACTTCCAGAGAAGCAGGACAGGAACAGGGAAGAGATACTTCATCTGAGCTTCCTGGCCTCGGATAACTTGTGGTACCTCCCATTGATTGAATCCAGTTAGAAACCAACCAACAACAGAGCCCAGGAAATGCCTCTATAGCACTAGCACAGGACAAAGCAGAGAGAGGGCAGAGAGAATGGATGAGAGGTTGCAGGGAGAACAGAGTAACTATCCTTTTCCTCCAGAGCTTTCACTGGGATGCTTCACTGGCTGGATATTTTTGTCCTGCCTTTGACATGTGGTCTGCTACTGGTAGGTGAGAATATGTAAGTCAGGGCTGCTGTGTTGCTTTTGCCTAGTCTGTGTGTTGTAATAAAAAAAGTACCCAGTTTGAAGTAGGATGACTGCATTCTAGACTGTTAAATTAAAAAAAATTATTCATGGCACTTGTAAAAACAGTAAGGCAGACTTTATTCAGGATTAGTGCAATAGGATTTTGCAGTAAGGGAGAGGGAATAAGCTCAATTATGAATACAACAACAAAAGAGGGCATTTACAGTCCAGGAGCAGGGTGAGGGGTCAATGGGTGGAAAGTTACTAAGAGGAAACATCAGGAATATTGGGGGATTCTAGATCTAACAGGATTCTGCCAGGAAGTCAGGCCTGGGGGATTGTAGGGGAAGAGGAATTGGTTGCATATCCAGGATAGGGGACCCTAACTACCCTGACTGAGCAGCATTCTTTCTAAACTGAACTCTTGAGGACCTAGCAAAGAACAGGGTCTGGGCAGGCTCAGAGGAGCCTTTCTAGAATTTAGTCAAGAAGACAGTTCTTGTCACATCTCAGTTCTGCCAAAAACCCGAGTACTTTATGCAAGTTACTTAGCCTCTCAAAGACTTTCTTTTTTAATCTGTAAAACTGAGTTAATAACATTTGTCCAATCTTTCTCATCGGGGTTCAAGTACCAAATGGAATAACAATTAAACAGCAAGCTTCAAAATCCATGAGAGGAGATAAGCCCTGAGACTAGAGTGGGAGCTGAAGGGACTGTTTTTTACTAATGACCTTGTGATTCTTGGTGTACAAGTGGTGTGGCTTGGGATCTGGGTAGCAACACAGAGAAAAATGTGGCAGAGGTTGATGGTTATCCACTAACTCCATTCTTCCCTATTTCCAAACCATTTGAATTCTATTTTGGCACATGGCTGCCCAGAGACACTCCATTTCCCAGCCTCCCTTGCTGGGTGTGTACATATGAGTTGAGTACAATTTCTCCAGTTAGATTTGAACAGAAGTTATGTGTGCCACCCTCAGGCTTGTCCCGTGAATCCTCTCATATTCATTTCTTTTAATTATGGCCTAAGAGGTAAGGATGGTTTTCACCTTTTAAGTGGTTATAGAAGAATTTAAATAGAACCTTCAGTTTTGCCTCTTGGTCTACATAATCTGAAATGTTTACTCTTTGGCCCTTTAAGAAAAAGTTTGCTAATGCGTAGACTCACAGTCTGTCTCTAGAGGTGGGGATGGCGGGCCATCTTTCCTTAAGACACATGATGGTATTGGGGGAATTCTTAAAATGCTAGGGAAACTCCTTGAAAACATGAAATGTGGCAATGTCAGATACTCATAAACTTTGATTAACTATGTCTTAATTCCATGCACTAGTACATAATAATAATATTATTAATCAATATTTATTGTGTCTATTTTTTGCTGAACACACTCTTCTAGGTACCAAGATAATAAACAGAACTTGCCTATGAACAATTTCTCTTCCTTAGTCTTGGCCAAACACAGAAGATTCCCCTTGATCTTCTGTTTTGGTGTGAGAGATGAAGGAAGGCAAGTAATTCCTATGGAAAGTGGACCACCTAGTTCCTAGGGCATCACATCAAATGATATAGAGCAATAAAAGTAATAAGATCTTTGTGCAGACTAGAGTCACCCATAAATGGTGTTCATTTAAGCTCTCCAAAAGGCTTCAACAATAATATAAAACTTGATCCTGTGTTTTGAATGTAGAAGAATGTGCAATTTAGATTTTAAAAAATCAATGTAAATTAGTCTTAATCTGAATTCACTTCAAGGCAAAGCAATAGTCCAGGAGATAGTATAATGATTAGGAATCGATTTTTACTGGTTTTATTTTTTAATGTCTCATATATTCAGTATATGAAATCATCTCTATAACAAGCTTTTAAAAAAGGTAAAACACAGTAGAACATAGCATAGCAGGTGACTGGCTGTTATTATTTCCTTAAGAGGCTTTGAGGCTGGTTTAACTTAGGATTTACTGGATAAGGCAGATGCTTGGAATGGAAGTCCAGTGATGCAAACAATAATGCTTGCCCAACTATTTAAGAACACAAAGAAATTAACCAAAGGGCAAGGAGAGAACATTCATAAAACTGCTTATGGTCTGCATTGAGAGCTATTAGCCTATAACATAGTCTTTTATTTGACATCATCTGATGGATGGTTGGGGACGAGGAATTTGGTTGCATATTGAGGGTGGAGGATTCTAGCTACACTGATTGAGCAGGATACTTTCTAAAGCTGAGCTCCTAAGGACATGCCAAAGAATAGGGCCTGGTTAGGCTCAGAGGAGCTTATCTGCAGTTTGGTCAAGGAGAGAGTCCTTGTCAGGTCTCAGGGCTGCTAAAAACTTGGGTAACCTTAGGCAAGTCACTTAACCTCTCCAAGACTTGTTTTATGAGCTGTTGATTTAAATTACTGCTTATAATGTGACCTGAGACAATTTTGGTGAAATGTATGGTTTGTAAACTATAAAGTACAATGAAATCATTAGGTATATGGTTGTTCTTTATTTACTCTCTCATGTCAGTTCCCCCATCTACCTCTCATTGCTCTTCAAATCAGTATCTGGACCAATTCCTGTCACGAGAAGGCCACACCTAAAAGCATGGCAGTTCTAGGCCTGAAAGGAAAGTGTGTGTATTATGTATGTATGCCTCTATGTCATGAATCACAGAATTAGCCATTGATCATGTAGAATAACAATAATCAAAATACTAGCCACAGTTTATTGAGTACCTACTGCTAGCCATGTGCCATGCATGTCTCTTTGCATATATAATTTCTTATCCACACAAATGTCCATGGTCCGTAGATGAGGAAACAAGGCTTGGAGACATTTGGTAGCCTGCCAAGCTCACACAGGTAGTGAGCCATAGAGCCTGGATTCTTCACCTCGGCCACCGAGGCTGCGGGACAGCTGGTGTGTCCTGAAATGATTGGTCTTCTGCCAGGCAGGGAGAATAGCTGAAAGTAAGCTTCTAGTGGTTCTGTAGGCTTTTTCAGGTGGTGGAAGACCTTTCAGAAATTAGAATAATTTTATTTTGAAAAACTGGGGTTTGGCTGGAATACTCTGTGCAACAAAATAACAACAGCATCAACAAAAATCATAGGAATAGGTAAGCCTTACTGAGAGATTACTGTGTGTTCCCTGGGATATAAGTTCCATTATTATTATCCCTATTTTGTGTCCCACTCTGAATTGAACCAGAGAAGAGATGAGAAACTTGCTAAGGGACACATGGATACTAGAGGCAGATCCAGGAGACACAGCCATACCATTTGATGAGCACATGTGCTGAGCGGATTTTCTAGGCAAAGCAGTCAGGGTGGAGGCCCAGCTCTGCAGATAACCGGCCAGTCAGCATGGCCTCTTGAGGCCCCTGAGCCTCGCTTGGAATCCCATCTATAAAACGGGGGTGACCCTTGTGGTCTTCCCCTCTGACTCTCCCTGGAGATGGGAGGTCTTGAGAGACTAATAAAAGCAAGAAGAGAGAATCTTCTGCTCATGCAGTCTTTCTTTTGGGGCTGCTTTTTGTTTTTTTTTGGTACTGTTTGGCTTGTGAATACTTCTAGGCAAAGCCCAGAAGAGATGAAACCAGGAGTTTTCTGTTTAGGGTCCATCCAAAATTTGAAGAAAAAAAAAAGAGAAGAGACAAAAATATTCTATGTTTGCTTCTAGATCTTGATGAGCCACACGTGACTTGCTGAACATTGCAGTCACACTGCCGATGTACTTTTTTCCAATCAGAGGTTTGGTTCAGGAATCCAAGAGGGACATTTTCCCAGAGCAAGCACCATGCTTGTATTTTGGAATTAGTTGCCCCCAGGGGCTCTCCTACCGGGAGGGCCTAATCAAAACAAGCTAGTACCAGACATACAGAGGATTCAGACTTTCAGACACCAAGACACTCCTGAGTAGACTCCAGCATGGAGTATTCAAAAGCATTCAGGTGGCAGCTGCTACAGAAACCCACAGGCTATGCAGCTTGTGCCAATTTTTCTATCCCTAAAGGAAAGCAGCTCCTATGACCACAAGGCAGGAAGGCTTACGTGGCAAGGGATCTGATGTTCTTCATAGCTGCATCACTGGGGCATAGTATGGGGTCTAGCTCACAGTAAAATCTCATGAAAGTTGCTAACTCACTCTGTCTCTATGGATATTTCATCTCTCTCAGAGATATTTTCCTATGCAAAAATTAAGTAACAACACTCACCTGGTGGGATCATTTTAAGAGACAATGCTTATAAACAAACTTCAAAGCATTCTATAAATGTGAAAGACACGAAAGCTCCTTCTTTATATCCATTTTTCAAATACACCCAAATACACTAACTTGTCCCACCTCCGTGGCAATCAGGGTATAGGGCCACAAGGGGCTGGGGACCTTGCCTCACAGGACATTTTGGAGGAGTGAATAATGCACAGAAAAATGTAGATGTTTGGTTAAGGAGGATTTTGTGATAAAGCCCCCAACTCACATATAAGCCCCATTGTTTCTGCACGTTTCTAAACAGAGAAATTTCCTCAGTCAGTGAGCCTTTTCTGGTTGTCACTTTGGCTATTCAATGAATGTTTAGTTTCTCCCCTTCAGGGCACGTGAGAGAATTGCATTTGTCTGTCCCTCCTTGAAGGTGGGGTGCCCATGGGTGCTGGGAATTTGGTTTGCAGATTAGATACATCCCCTCCCTTTTCTGCTCTGCTCCATTCTCCAGAGGGCTGATCCCTAGGAACTGCATGTTACAGGTGCCTTAATGATTTTGTCACCATTTAATGTAAATGTTAGAATGAGCTGTCCCCTCTTTCAAACTTCAGGTAAAATTAACCTACCCCTAGCTTTATGGATTGCCTTGTTATCCCAAATGGGCTGTCATTATTTCATATTTTTTTCTACAAGATATATTCTATTTACCAACACCCAATCCCCAGACCCACGATCACAAGGCTTTTGTGTGGGTAATAGACTATTTGGAGGAGAAAGATGTAGTTTATATGACAGGTAGGCAAAAAGAATTTAAGAGCAGATATTCTTATTCAGGTTATTGTCCCTTTGTTCTTGTCACCAATTCAGGCTTTAGTCCTTCATAAATTTGCTCATCCTTTTCTTTCCTTTGCTCCTTCTTCCAAACCCAGCTCTGGGTCTCTCTGTGTAACTGGGTGACATAGTCTCTGGGTCTTCCTTCCTTCTCCTCCACCTGTCTCTGCAGTGGGAAGGGAGCTGAACAAACACACATTTCACATTGACCTGGAGTTTGTCAGCTCACCCCACACCCTAATTTACAGCCCTATCCATCCCCAGGCACCTTCAGGATACAGAAGCATGTATGACCAGTTTAAATTTTAAATGCCTACCCCTCTATACCCACCCCCATTCCAGGTTCTGTTGCCTTTTATACCTCTTTTCATCATGGGTATGGAAAGTCTTAAAGGTGCTGATCAAGAAAAAAGGGGCCAAGGAGGCCTAGCTCTAGAAACGCCCATGGACAACCAGAGCTGCTGTGTGGTTGCTGACCACAAAGGTTTCCTCTTGGGGTGTGGGACTCAGAGCCAGCTTGGTAGCAAACTTGAGTCAGCTGCTAAACTTACTCTCCTTAGTCTCTGGGTAGAGATTCCCTAAGGATGTAAACAAAGGTATTCACAGCTTGGGAAATTCTGGATCCTGGCCATCTCTCCATGTCTTTCTACCACACAATACACTATCAAATCAAATCCCTCATTATTACTGAGCAATCAGTGCAAAGCCTGTGACACAGCTTTTCTAACTCAGAATTGCTCCTCTTCTTCATCCTCCCTCCTGGTGTCCTGTTTCTGGTCCTCATAGCCCTTACCAGGACCAGCTCTGTCTCCTAGTGGTGCACATGCCTTGTGCTCCTCTGCTTCCTGGCCTGTCCTCACTGCCGCCAGGGAGCTTCCTAAAATCAGATGCAACAGGGTCAACCCCTCCTGTGTTTGCATTTTAGTTAAAAGATATTTTCTTTCTGGATTTTATCTTTAACAGTAGAAGTAGTACCTACATATTATAAAAATACAGGCAAAAAATATTTAGAGAGAAAAAGTGAAAGTACTTCTGACCTTACTCTAAACATTCCCTAGAGGTAGCCACAGTTAATAGTTTATGGTGTGTCCTTCTGCATATGTTTCTATGTGTGTACAAACACGTGCACATAGACACACACATATATGTATACACTTTGGCACATACTTCTCTGCAACTTGATCTTTTTTTCCCCTTAAAAATATATGGAGAGGTCTTTGCATGTCAATACACTTCAACCTACCCTTTATTTTCAAAGGCTGTGAAAAAGTTCATTTATTTAATGGATTTACTGATATTTAGTTAACCAGTCTCTATTGATGAACATTTAAGTTGTTAACAGTCTTCACTGTTACAGGTTATGTTTCACTTGACTATATGATCAATTGAAGTCTTATATTTATCAACCTATGTTTTGGATTTTTAAAATGCCTGCTGACTTTTGCTTTCAGACATGTAGCATTTTAAAAATTAAAATAATTTCTGAGTAATAAATTCATAGTTTAAGCAATCGGATAGCACTACTAGAACTATAATAAAAAAAGAGGAGTCTCTGACCCCTCTCCACTCTACGTTCCCAGTTTCTGCTCTCCAAATGCAACTTCTTTCAACTCCTTTTCCTATACTATAATCTCCTTTCTTGTTCCATTCAATTTGTTATTTTCTCTCAAATTATTATTTTTCTGTTTTCTTAATTTTCCATATATGTATTATTAATTCACCTCGAATTTATCAATAGAAGATAAAATCTTCTTTGTATAGTATCAAACTCTTTGGTCATCCCAACAGTTTACTTTTTTCTTGAAGGTATCTTTTGCTACAGATTTCTGTTCTTTTTTTTTTTTTCCTAAGCAGAGATAATATTTTCTAGGATTGCTATACAACTGTCAGTTGTCATCTTGGGACTTGCATCTTGTCAACCTGGGTATTCTCTGTGTCTCTCTCTTCTGTTGAATTTCCTGTTTCTCCAGGGATGGTCTTCCTTTTTTCCTGTTTATTGCCGTATTTATAGCACCTAGCACACCACCTCCCAAGAGGAAGTATTCATATATTCATTGACTAATAGAATGAATACAGGTGTGATAAAATTAATGTCTTACTGCTAGGCTAGACCATTAGTTGAGATTCAAAAAAAAGTATATTTCCATGTCAACTAAGAATTCAGTGAAACCCCAGACAGCAAACTTGGAAGATGCCAGTAATATGTAAACACACATGTGTGAAGTTCATGGTCTATCTTTGTGGTGGAATCCATAGCAGTGGACAAATATAAATCTAGCTGGTCTTTGTAGGAATTCAGCCTCCTGCCCTTGACCTCATTAACTCCCTACTCTGTTCTACTGAGCCAACCAGACATAGGCAAGCAGCTCATGAAATAGGCTGGTAAGCTGGCCCCTGTAACATAGTTCCTGGCTTTCTGGTTCTAATGAGGATGGCTATTGTCCTTGAATTTAGCCCAATTCCTCCCAGCAGGCTGCCCTTTAGGGATGTGTCTTATCAGCAGTCATTGCCCCAACAAGGTAAGGTGGGTTTCCTCCTCTCATAATGACTGCCTATGTATTTTGTCCAGACCAATTTACTACTGCAACCTACCTTCACATAGTAGAGCTTTGCTCTAAGCTCCAGAGGTTAAGGTCAAGCTTTCTTCAAAAGCCTTTCTTCCAAAACCTTAAATCATTTATTTGTTTGCCTTCCACTGTACTTTTCCAAGCTCAGTTAGCATTACCCTTTTCTTGCCCACAGTTCAGAATTGCAGGGACTTCACGAAACACAGGCTGTTGATGCCTCCCAGGCGCTCTTTGACTCTTAGATTTTCATGAGAACAGACAGCCTGCAAGTAAAGTCATTCTCTTTTGGCTGCCACTGTGAATTTTAGAATTCTTGGTTGTCAGGCACTCTTGCTTTCATCTGATTGCACAGACATGGAAACTATCCAGTGAGCAGGTAAAGGTGAGCCGGCACCTTTAGAAAGGGTATTAAAGGGCAGATATGACAAGGCTGAAGGCTAACTGGAGTGGGAGTTGCTTGAGGCAGTTTTCTCTTTGATTTTCCAAGGTGGAAGACTTTCTCTCAAAATAATGTTGACTCATCCTTACCAAGGACCTGTGCTGTGCTGATAGTACATTTATATTATCTTATTGGATCTTTACAATTACCCCACTAGATTAAAAAGTGCTGATGCCTCAGAGGTTGAATTTCCCAATGAGAAGCTCAGCTGGAATTTACATCCAGGTCTGAATATCTCCAAAGGCCATGTTTATTCTCAAACACAGCAGGTGGAGCAGAGACAAGAGCTAGGCCCTCCAGCGAGAACCAGAGATGCACCACTCACACCTCCCTGTACTATAGTAAGAACTTGCTACCCAACTGTCACCATGGGCTCAGTGGGCATCCTCCACCTGAAGCCCCTTCAAGGTCTGCCTTGACTTTGGAGCCTGAGACTCAGTGAGACATTATGCCCAAAATAGAGCAAGCACTAGGGTGATCAACTGTCCCAATTTGCTGAAGACTATGATGCTCCCATAATGTGCCACTTTCAGTGCCAGTGCCAAAGGAAGGAAAGTCTTGGGTGAGCCAGGACAAATAGGTGACTCTATGATATCAGTGATGGGCCATAGCTACTCAATAGTTCCTCACTGGGTTGACTGAGGCTTTGTCTGATCTCTGGTGTGTATCACAGTCCCATTTTCCCACTGATAAGCATCTCCCATATCATTTTCTATCTTACTCTGTTTCTGGAGACCTCCTTGTAAACTCTCACTGCTATAGAGCAGTAATGCCCTGGAGGAATGCAGAACCCCAACCAATTAAAGCCCAGGGCAGAAAGGGTTGTAGTGAGGGATTTGGGTCAGGGCATCTTATATTTCCACTCTCACACACAGAGACTAAATGACTGCAGAAGTCATGGACATAGGACCAGGCTGATGAAACTCTGACTTGCTAACCTCTCACTGATTAGCAGAGAGGAGGAAGCTGGCTGCAGGTAGCCAGAGTCATATGGAAGAGTGCAAGGAGAGATGGGCAACACCAGCTTGCTCAGAGATTTACACAACCATTCCTCCTTCCCATAGCAGACATGTTCTTTTCACCCTCTGGCCTCAGCTCCTTGGCTGTGGTCTTCCTTTCCAATACTACCCAGCCTTTCTTTTTGTGATTGCATTTGGTGAGGATATTTTATAATGGGCTAAATGACTCTCCAGATGCAGTTTCCTTAATTAAAAAATGGATTTTGGTGAGGGTATACTTTTTCAATTAGAAAAATCCTAGTCCTAGAAATGATCTTCACCCTAAACTACAGGTCAGAGATGATCTTTCCTCTCTAGGAAAATTCACCTCCAAGTCCCAGCGTGGTCATGGGTCTGTCCTCAGATGTGCATGAAGATGGCATGTGCCTCTTTGCTACCTCTCTGAAGGCCTCTGAAGTTGCCAAGGCAGGGTGGTTTGGGACAGGTATTTGGACAGGAAGATGGACAGTAGCTGAGGAAGTGTATCTTCGGACAGTCAAAGTCCTCTCTGTGTGACAGCTCTGCCACATCCACATCGCATACTTCTTTACACTTCATCACACCTGGTCACACTTAGGAGCATTGATGAATCAATTAACAGCATCCTTTAGGTGCTCACACATCACTTTGCATCAAACCAACCATTCTTTTGACAGGGACTGACATTTACCATCGTTGCTGGGAACTTGCCAAGGAATGAATCCAACTACACCAAACTTGGCTGCAAAATTATTGAGAGGATTAGTAAGGTCCGCAAGCAATTCAAGTTGTAAGTGGGAGTGAAATCTCTGTTATTTTTATGTGACAACCATTGTAATGTGTGGTGTGCCAACTGCTACTTGCTTTGCATTTGATCTTGGGATAACAGGATTCCCTCTGAACTGAGTTTAATCATTGGGAAAATGCAGATAACATCTATCATAATTTTATAACAGAATTGTTGAGGATCTAGTGAAATACTGTATATAAAAGCACTTTTGCCAAACAACAAAGAACTATGCCATTGTAGCTATTTTTGTATACTGCAAAAATATGAACTATAAAACAATAAAATAAACAACTAATCCAACACCAATAGATTGATGAAGAAACTCATCAGAAAAACTGGTAAATTAAAGGAAAAAAAACAAAATTGTGGTGTTGGTCATTATGAGTAGGTGGCACAGTCAAATAGAATTAAGTATTATAAAGAGATTGCTCTGTGGAGATTTCTTAATGTTTTCCTATAATTAGACAACAAGAGTTTGATTAATATAATTATGCAGAATGTTTTTCTTAAAGAGTGGTCTGAGAAAAGCACAGAGAGGTTAAGTAACTTGTTTGAGCTCACACAGCTGTTAAGTATTGGAGCTGGGATTCAGTGCAGGCAGTCTGTCCCCAAATTCATGCCTGTAACATTCACTATATTGCATCTCTAAAAAGGGGGAAAGGGAAAATAAGGTGCATGACTGACAGGCTCTGAGTGGGTCAAGAAGAAAGAAGTTATTTTGTGAAGAATATACTGTGATATATTCTGAACACCATCAGGAAGCCTGGGGGAAGGGGAGACGGTGGGGCTGCAAGCTGACTTTGGCAGGCAGCAGAGAGGAGAGGTGAGGCTTCTTTTTAGCGGAGCAACTCAGCAGCAGCTTGGATAGCCTGAGAAATGTGAAAGTGGTTCCTTAGACATGAAATCTACATGGGGTTGTTGAGTGACAGACTGAAATCATGGCTGTCTGGAAACGAAAGAGCTAGGAGGTATGCTTCACATTTTCAAGACACAGCTTCACATACATGTCAAAACAGCAATGACCACAGTAACACTGGCAAAGAAGAGACACCAGCAAACTTGTTCTGGCATTCCTGTGTGAAATCTTAGGACTTTCTAGAGAGCTCTGAACCAGGCCCTTAATTAATACCAAGGCAAATGTGTGCCACAAAGACCAGAGGAAAAAAAGCCACTAGTGTGCAAAATCTAAGTCACCCCTTGTCAGTAAAATGCCTCCCCTGGGTACCCACACAGTGGGAGAAGCCTTCTCCTATAATCAATGTGCATGCTTTAAGTAAATCTAATCTTTTGCCTGAATATGAGGGAAACATGCAAATGAATCCTTCATTCTGTTGCCTGCTCTTTCTGGGTTTCTGTCTGCCCCCCTTTTTTTCCCTAGGGAATTGGCATGGGAGTTGGGTTGTAGGCTGACTATCATTGTATCCCCAAAATGAATTTCTATAGTAGGGAGGATTTCCCATCCATCAATTTAAGGACATACACTTCTCTTGAATTAGGGGTCCTGCTAGGCCATGGGACAGGCATCTGGTCAGCTTCCCAACACCCTACAATCACACCCCAGAGGAGTCCCTACTCTGTCTGGTAGGTGGAGTTTTGAATACTTGGATGAGATACCCTGGTTCTTTTCCTTTCTTTTGCCACTAACCTGCTTATTCCTTAATCCCTGTACTATGTCTTTATCCAGCCACAGAAAGAGATCTCCTCAAGAACCTTTGATTCCCCTTGGCCCAGGTTCTTCTCTTCCCTCCCTGGACATGGCTGCTCTACCTACTGTTTCCCCTTCTTCCCATCACTGGGTCCCAGGTACATGGCTTAGCTCTCAGGTGTTTGCCAGACCCTGTGATGAGGGACTGAGCAAAAAGGACTGCTTCAGGGATGGTTTCTCTCCATATGGGGCAGCTTAGAGAACTTGGATAGAGGCCTCCTATCTAGAAATATAAGGATATGCAGAATAATTTTGACATTGGAGAATTAGGCTTATTGAAGAGCGACATTATTTTTGCTTATTTTTCAAAAGAGACACTGCATATTCTGACAGTCTGATATGGTGTATGAAATTGCTGATTTATCTTGCCTTAAAAACAGATCTGGCAGCTGAAAGTCTATAACGCTTACTTTTATAAATAGAAATATACCATAGCCAGGCCTTTTTAAAGCACTTGTGTGAAGGGCCAGAAAAGCCTCCACCATAACTGGGTGGCCACTTTATGTGATGTTATCTTTTAAGAGGTGGCAATGCCTTTTGGTAAACCTGAATCAACATAATAACCGGGAATGCTATAACACTGTTTAGCTAGATACTAGAATATGGTATGTTTGGTTTAAGATACACCAGGGTGATCTGAAGTGTCATTTTCTCCATGCACATGAACTGTTATGATCCCTCCCCATCTCTCCAGTGAGGTTTCCCACACTCACATCAGGAATGAAAGCAAATGAAATTTGTGTTAAGACTCAGTAACCTTTTAATTCACTGAATTAAGGATTTCCCAATTAGAGGCAAAAGGCAGATATAGGAAAAGAAATGTGGGAGTATTTACTTTCTGTTTAAAGACTTTTTGGATTAAAAGATATTGGAACAGATAACACCACAAAATTAGTTTTTGCTGTGACGGCAAGGTTAAGACTTCTGCTGTTGCTAGGATATACCACCCTATCACAGCTGATCTTGACGGTGAAAATTGGTGCCTTAATTTCCCAGTGGTCCGTGCTACTTCTGACTTAGGCCTCATTCTGGTTAATCACACTGTCATTCTCACTGCAGATTGCCTTTTGACATCTTCATCTGCACAAGGGTCCTGCAGCCAAGACTCAGTGTGTGGAGCCAATCCAACAGTCCTCAGTGGTCGAGGCCTGGTCTCTGGGACCTGGTACTGATGGGGGAGGAAAGGAGCTTAGGAAGGACAGCTGGAAGCAAAGAGAAATGACATTTCTCTTTGTGTACATGGGGCTATGATTGGGAGCCATATGCAAATGAAATTTTGGAGAGATTTAATGCATGTGAAATTTTGGAGAGAGATTTAATTTATTGTGCAAAGTTCAAGTCTGCAATAATTAGAGCCAGTGACTTCTAGTAAAGTGATGCTAATGAAAAAAATCTATCATTTACATTTTTGAATTCTGGGAAGATGGAAAAATCTGGTATATTGTATTAGAAATCTAGCTTTTATCAATCCCTACTTTATATCTTTAACTAGTCAGTATGTAAATAAAGACTTTGAGCCAGTACCTCATTTTTTAAGTCTATGATGGCTTGTCTAAAGTATTTCTATGTTGCCAGGTATTTGCTCTATATTTTTTAATGTTAAGAACAGATATTTTTCATTAGAGTGTTATTTTAGTGAAAGCTCTGACTTGAATTATTACTTGCATTTTTCAACATTCAATATTAGATCTTGTGTGTAATAGACATATCTCTAAAACTTACACAACTCTATACAGTAGATGGGAAGGAACTAAGGTTTGGAGATGTTAGGTCTTCTGCCCAGAGACACAGAACTAGCAAGTGGCAGAACCAATTGGTGTATTTGTTTCTCTGGCCCTAAAGCTCATATAACCTTTTCATTACAGTATTTTAAACAGCCTCTTTACCACATTAGAAGCATGTAAGTTGTAAGTTATAAATATTAATTATGGTAAAAATAGACTCAGAGTATGTTTGTGCCTGCTTTTCCATTGCAATTTTTTTTCCTTGTGATTATGTATACTGTATTTTTTGGACCATAACACACACCTAGGTTTTACAGGAGGGAAATAGGGAAAAAAATTGAAGCAAAAAATGTGGTAACATATTTAATAACATAAATAACATAATATTTCACCAATGTAAATGTAAACATAACAGCAGCATTAATGGCCATTATTCCTCCCAAATTTGGTGGGGCAGGTAGGGGGAGAAAAAAATGCATCTTATAGTCCAAAAAATACAGTAGATGGAATTCTGGGCTAGGTCACCAAAAGAACCCATAACCTGTCAGCAAGAGGCAGCAAGTAGGGAGGAGGAATAGGAAGCCATTTGCCACCACTGAGAGTAAGGTGTTAAATGACATCCCTCCCCTCGATGCACAGCTTCCAACTGGGTATCGCTTACTAACGAATTTTCTTCTTTATCGGTACACGGACATTCTGTTGTACCAGGAAAGGGAAATCCGACGCTTAGAGTCTAGCTGTGTTTCAATGGGTAACTCATAGGGTTATGCACAGGCAATCTTAGGTGTGTGCTGTCAGCCCTCTGATTTGAACCCCACAGCCAGGTGTAAGGAGGATCACTGTGGGAAAACCCAGGAAACCTAGGCTGTACCTGGCCAGAGGGTAAGGCCTGAGTACAGAGCTCAAGTTTGAGGGTTGGAGGAGGGTTCTGATTGTTTCTGGGCTGTATCTGTCAAACAAGGAACCATAAACTTTATATACTTTTTCTCTAAGATATTTGAGTATTCCTATAGTTGCTTGAAAGACCACTTAATTCCTCTTAATATTTTTATACATATTTTTATAAAGAGTTTTGGGAAATTACCTAGATGGAATGAAAGAGAAATCTGACTTAATCCACTAACTTAACATGTGACCTTGGGCAAGTCACTTAATTGCTCTCAGGGTTTTCACAAAACAAGTAGATGAAGCTGTGTATGCTCTAGAGTTCTGTTCCAGTCAAAAGTTATGGGATCAAAACACTGGGGATTAACAGTAGTGATATTTAGTATGTTCATATATTGGCAGGTTCTGTTCCTGCAACTCATAATTATACTTCATCTATTCATGCTGAGGGAAGCCCCACAGGTCAGGAAATGGTTCTTCCTCAGAGAAATTGCACATATGCTTCTATGACAGGGCAGCCTCAAGGCGGGCAGTGGGTTCTCCTACAGTGATCCATTTTTTCTCCCCAAACTTCTAGCATCTCAGTTTCCATACAATAAAACTAACATGAACACATATTTTTGAGTACTTGCTAAATGCATCTGTCAAATACTTTACCATACTTACCTTGTCATCCTTCCGATATACTCTATGAGGCAAGCGCAGTTCTTTTTTTATATTTAATTATATTTCATTGTTTATACTATTATAGTTGTCTCAGTTTTTCTGCATTTGCCCCATCTACCCAGACTCTCCCATTCCCTCAGTCAATCCCTACACCATTGTCATATATATGAGTTCTTTGGCTACTCTATTTCTCTCTTCTTTTTTTTTTTTGAATGACAAAGTGATTTTAATCCCAGGAAAAAACCCCAGAAAGGTATATAAGGAAGTGTTTATCGCAATACACTAGAGCTCAACTTTGAACCATGAATAATATTTACATGTCATAATGATCTGCTATATGTTGAGCTGTGATTTTATCTGCTTTTTTCCCTATCAATCTGATCCCACCTGTTTTCTTTTTTTAATTAATATATTTTATTGATTATGCTATTACAGTTGTCCCATTACCCCCCTCACTCCCTTCTACCCTGCTCAGCCTCTCCCACCCACATTCTCCCCCTTTAGTTTATGTCCATGTGTCATAAGTTCTTTAGCTTCTACATTTCCCATACTATTCTTGCCCTCCCCCTGTCTATTTTCTACCTACCATCTATGCTACTAATTCTCTGTACTTTTTCCCCCTCTCTCCTCCTCCCACTCCCCTGTTGCTAACCCTCCATGTGATCTCCATTTCTGTGGTTCTGTTCCTGTTGTAGTTGTTTGCTTAGCTTGTTTTTGTTTTTGTTTTAGGTGTGGTTGTTAATAATTGTTAGTTTGCTGTCATTTTACTATACATGTTTTTTATCTTCTTTTTCTTAGATAAGTCTCTTTAA
>CM052538.1:145629662-145968441 GCA_028533065.1 Trachops cirrhosus
ACTCCTTTGTAGGTTACTATCCCCTTCTCTCTTGCTGCTTCTAGGATTCTCTCCTTCATTTTTACCTTGGCTAATGTAATTATGATGTGTCTTGGTGTGTTCCTCCTTGGGTCCAACTTCTTTGGAACTCTCTGAGCTTCCTGGACTTGCTGGAAGTCTATTTCCTTTGCCAGATTGGGGAAGTTCTCCTTTATTATTTGTTCAAATAAGTTTTCCACTTGTTGCTCTTCCTCTTCCCCTTCTGGTATCCCTATAATTCGGATGTTGGAATGTTTAAAGATGTCCTGGAGGTTCCTAAGCCTCTCCTCATTTTTTTGAATTCTTATTTCTTCATTCTTTTCTGGTTGTATATTTTTTTCTTCCTTCTGGTCCAGTCCAATGATGTGAGACCCATCTTTCATTCCATCACTATTGGTTCCCTGTGCATTTGTCTTCATTTCACTTATTGTAGCCTTCCAGTTTTCCATCTAGTTTGTGACCAAAATCAACCAATTCTGAGTATCCTGATCACCACTGTTTTGAACTATGCATCTGATAGGTTGGCTATCTCTTGGTTGCTTAAAAGGATGGGTTCTGGGGCTTTCAATTGACCTTCTGTTTGAGCCATCTCTCTCTCTTTTTTTTTTTTTTTTTGGTCTTGTGGCGCCTGTTATGTATGAGGGGCGGAGCCTTAGGTATTCACCAGGGTGGGGCACCCCAGTTGCTGGGTTGTGATGCTGTATGTGAGGCGGGGTCCCAGAAGGAGCAATGGCACTTGCTCCACTCTCCATAGGACCCCAGTCCTTTTTGCCATCACACCCAAGCAAACTGGGCCTCTCTGGTGCCAATTCCCATGTGGGTGGGCCTGTGTACCCTTGGGACCTTCCTTTTCAATCAGTGCCCCAAGGCTCTATTTCCCAGCACTGGGACCCTGAGTTGCATGCAGTGCCTTGCCTCACAATCGTCGCCTTGCTGGGTCTGCCGGTCGCCACCCCTCAGCTGGGGCCTGCCAGCTGCCACTTGTGTGCCCAGGGTCTGCCTGCTGTGGTCTTGCACACCGCCCTGGTTTCCTTGTGTGTCCCAGTTGCCTTACGCATCCGGTCCCAACACTCTCTGCTCTCTGCTCCACAACTGGCACCCGGCTGCCCAACTCCACCCCTCCTACCGGTCTGGATGAACATGTCTAATTTAACTCCTTGGGTGTCCAACTTCCATACAGTTCAATTTTCTGTCATTTTTGCTTGTTATTCTGTTTCTAAATTGTTGTTGTCCCTATCTTGGTTGTGCGAGGAGGCACAGCATGTCTACCTATGCCTCCATCTTGGCCGGCAGTCTCAGCTACTCTATTTCTTATGCTGTACTTTACATCCCCAATGCTATTCTGTATCTACCAATTTGTACTTCTTATCCCTTCACCTGTTTCTCCCATGCTCCTGAGCTCCCTTCCATCTGGCAATCATCGAAGTGTTCTCTCTATCCATGATTCTGTTCCTGTTCTGCTTGTTCATTTATTTTGTGTTTTAGAGTCAATTGTTGATAAATTATTGCCATTTTATTGTTCATTTTTTTTCTTCTTCTTAAAGAAGATGCTTTAACATTTCATATAATACTGGTTTGGTGATGATGAATCCTTTAGCTTTTTCTTGTCTGGGAAGCTCTTTATCTGTCCTTTGATTCTAAGTGATAGCTTTGCTGGATAGAGTATGCTTGTTTGTAGGTCCTTGCTTTTCATCACTTTGAATATTTCTTGCCAATCCCTTTTAGCCTGCAGTTCCTTTTGAGAAATCAGCTGACAGTGTTAGGGAGTTCCATTTTAAGTATCTAACTGCTTTTCTCTTGCTGGATTCTCTTTTCATTTTTAAACTTTGGGATTTTAATTATGATGTGTTTTGGTGTGGGCTTATTTGCATTCATCTTGTTTGGGACTCTCTGTGCTTCCTGGACTTGCATATCTGTATCCTTCCCCAAATTAAGGAAGTTTTCTTTAATTATTTTTTTCAAGTAAGTTTTCAATTTCTTGCTCTCTCTCTTCTCCTTCTAGCATCCCCATGATGTAAATGTTGGTACACTTTTGAAATTGTCCCAGAGGTTCCTTATTGCTATCCTCTTTGCTATTTTGATTTTTGACTTCATCCATTCTACTGTTGATTCTCTGTAAATTGTCCTTCATGTTAGTTAGTGTAGTATGGTTTCCAGGCCCCCTTTTCATGCTGTTGAAAGTTCTCACTAAGTTCACTGAGCATCCTTATAACCAGTGTTTTGAATTCTCCATGTAGTGGATGGCTTATCTCCATGTCATTCCATTCTTTTTTTGGATTTCTGTTCTGTTCTTTCATTTGGGCCATGTTTCTTTGTCTTCTTATTTTGGCAGCCTCCCTGTGTTTGTTTCTGTACATTAGGTACAGTTGCTTTGACTCTGTGTCTTGTAATATGGCCTAATGTAGTAAGTGGCCTGTAGTGTCCAGTGGTGCAGCCTCCCTTATTACCCAGCTGGGTACTCAAGGTACACCCATTGTGTAGGCTGTGTATATCCTCCTCTTGTAGTTGAGCCTTGATTTCTGTTGGCAGGTCAATGGGAGGGATTTACCTAGTGCTATAAACTGCAAGGATTGGCTGTGACCACTGATTACCAACCTCTGACCACAGTGGAGGATCAGCCATGCAGGGACCCACTCGACAGAGCAGGATTTACTTCAGTAGCATTCTGGTACCCCCTTAGTCCACCCCTTGAGTATGTCACTTATGGAGGTGGTTTGGTGGTGGTGCTCCAACATGGTTTGTAGCTGTCCACTGGATACACAGGCTCTGAGACCTCCTGGAAGGTGCCAGCCAATGTCAGCCACTGCCTGTGTTCTGTCCAGGGCTATCCAGCATATGCTACAAAGCAATCTGCAGTTGGCTGCTACTTTTTCTGGGCTTGGATGTGCCCAAGCAAGTCCAGGCTGTAAATCAAGGCCAGCTGCTGCTAGTTCTAGGCCTGGGGCCACTTAGCAATAGGCATAAGGCATAAAGAGGCCAGATGCTACTTGTCTGAGAGAATTTAGAAAAATCTGAAATATGAACCAAAACAAACCATTTATAAGGAAAAGCCACTGGCAACAGCTTGGGTGGACCTGAAAGTCGTGTGGGGCAGAGCCTCAGGGAATCACCAGGGTGGGGTAAACAGTGTGATCCAGGTTGGTGGAATATCAGAAAGGAACAAAGGCCTCTATCAGCACGTCTCTCTGGGAGAAAGCTGCCACCCAGTTCTCATCCTGATGCCTTCAGTGCCTCCATATGCCTTTGGTGTGTTTCAAATTGCTGCTCCCATGCTGGAGCTCAAAGGGACTGAGTTTGGTTCAGTATGTGTATAGGCCCTTTAAGAAGAACTGCCAGGGAGTCCAGCCATTTTTATTCCACTGCCTCAATCCCTGCTGGTTTTTACAGTGAGAAGTTGTGGGGACTTATCTTTATGGCACTGAAACCCTGGGCAAGTAGGGTGCCTGGTGTGGGGCTGGGACCCATCACTCCCAAGATATCCCTCCTGACTTTTATCCACCACACATGGGTGTGGGTCCAGCCTATTCCACATCTCCACCCCTCCTACCTATTTTGATGTAGTTTCTTTTTTAATTATGTAGTTGTAGGACTGCCATTCAGCTCTTTTTCTGGTGGTTCTGAATAATGGTTATTCTATAGTTTAGTTGTGATTTTGATGTGGTTGCTCAATGAGGCAAGCCATGTTTACCTTTGCTGTGATCTTGAACTGAAATCTGCAAGTGCGGTTCTCATCCCAATGTACAGATGAGGAAACTGAGGCCAGGGAAGCAAAATAACATACAATTTGATAGAGCTGATCAGTGGGGAAGGCTGGACTGGAACTCTGTCTGATCCCCAGTCTGTGGCTTTCCCCTTCATAGCACTGCCTCCTACTTGGTGGCTAATATACACCTGGTCTGATTTCAATAACTCCAGATGTTAAACTGATGTGCATTTACTCTATAGACGCCAGCATGAAAATAGTCACTGTTCTGTTTAATAGAGAGCTAATTTAAAAAACCAAACCTCTGGTTTTCTTGTCTGGAGTGCTAATAAGTCACTTCTCTGGGATGGAGTGTGCACAGGGTCCTGGCTGTGACTAGACCTCACCAAGCAATGGGGCCCTCCCAGCTACTTGTCCTCCGTCTTTATTGCCCTATTGATTGGCCTCTTTCATTTACAAAGCATGCCGCATTCAAAGAAGATAAATGGCTGTGACTGTCTGCTCTGATCCCCTTCCTTCCTGCTGATGATTGAAGAAACCTGAAATACTGGGTTTGGGGACCAGTGTGAGACACACCTTCCCAAACAAAAACACTAGGAGTCAAAATCAGAAAAGAAGAGGCAGAAGCAAATCTGCAGCAGCCACTGCCTCTTCTTTTGTCTGCATTTGGGGAAACATCTCCTTATGGTCTTATCATTTTTATAGGTCAAACTTCTCAGTTATAAAGAAAGGTAGACAGGTAAGGTGCTTGCTTGTTCAACTTTGCTTTTTTTTTTTTTTTACAGATTGACAAGTTAAAAAAGTACTATATGGCATATTCTTGTTGAATGAAAGAAAATATTCCACTAGAACAGACCATCTCTATCTTCTTTATTAACTGCCTGTTTTTGAAAATGTCAGTTAGAGCCTCAGAACATATAAGGGAAATTGACCTCTTTCCTCTGTAGGGCCCAGTGTAGCATTTAGCATGTGCTGCTCAGAGATGGAGGTTAACTCATCTGTAATAACCCCAAATTGCATGTATAGTGTGCTGATGAGGGTTTGCTTATGGAGAAGAAGAGATCGTTTTAAAAGGTGATGGGAAATGGTGCCTTCACAAATGGCATGTGGGACGGAAACAGCTGCGATTATTACAAAAATTTCAGGAGAGGATGCAAGCTGGCCCTCATCCCAGGTGGTCAGTCCACTCTCCTTTGTGTTGAGTTTGTCTTCACTTTGCCACCACAACTAAATACCCCACCCAAAATGAATATTTTTCAGCAATTGTGCATTTTGTATACTAGATTCAGTCTGTTTTGGCTGTGGCACGTTCAAGGGCTGCTTCCAGCCGGTCATGTGTTTCCAAGGTCAGTGCCAATCGTTTTTCCAGTATATCCCACCCATGTGCTCTTCAGTTTTTAAACCGTGCATCCCCATTGAACAAACCCTTTTAACTGTTTATGAGCCACATGCTCTGAATAGATGTAAAATGCAACATTGGTTTTTATTGTAAGCTTAGAGAGGGTTCACTCACTCCTTCTGTAGTGGATGCTGCCAATAGCTACAATGGGGCATGTGTTCCAGACCAGACAAAGCATCTGAATTAGTGGAGATAATCTAGAATGGAAATGAGCAGTTTCTTTTTCCATCACTCTACTACAGTTTTCAATATATATCACCACCTTGCTATACCTTTATAGCAACATATGTAGTATAGATGTTTCCTCCTGTCTTTTTCTTTCCTTTATAAAATAATTGACTATAGAATCAATAATCATGACCTCTTCTATAGCACTTTTAGCGAGTACAGATATTTTTTAATATACAAAGAGACTATATGGGATTTTTAGACAATCTTTTGAAGTAGAGTTCTCTTCTCCTCCTTACTTGCAGAAGGGAAAACTGAAGCTCAGAGAGGTTGAGTGATTTACCCAAGGCCACAGAGATAACAAAGGGCAGACCTGAAACATGAAATCAGGCCATATAGTTTCAGAGTCAAGGCTGTTTCCATGATTCGATGCTACCTCTTGAGAAAGCCTTCTTGGGAGGAATTTTTGCCTCTGGAACCCTGTAATGGCCTTTTTAACATGCTGAAGTGCAGGTCAGAGGATCCAGGGGCATATACCACCCAGGCCACGTGCACAAAGAGCAGACAGTCACAGGACGACCGGGAGCATACAAACAGCTCGAAAGCCCAGCCATCAATACGGATTACTGCACAACTGATGGCGTCCAAGGAGAGCCGCATCAATTTAGGAACAGGCAGTGATGAACAGTGGGAGCTCTGCCATCGTCCATTTTGCACGCACCTGGAGATGGGCAAACCTGCCACTTGAAAAATAGTGGGGTACACAACCCAGGCAGCTCCCCTACCGCACATAAATTCCTCCATTCTGGCCTGCTGTCCTGTGGCTCTGGGAGGGGGTCTGGACAAGGCTCACAGCAGCAGCACTGCAGCCCTTGGAAGGGTATGTGGCAAGGGTCAGCCTCTATTGGCAAGTCCTGGATCTTCCTGCATGCTCTGTCCTTTGCCTTCCCATCCCCCAGCAGCTGCCATGGAGCTGACAATAAAAAAACCAATGCCCTAGGCGGTCCTGTTTTTATTATTAGTTATATGGCATCATAAATGTACATAGAGATGTTCAGTAAATGAAATTGTGCCACACACCAAACAGGGCCACTGCCCCAAAGATCTTTTGGCCTTAGGGCAATGACAGAACAATATAAGAGGAATAAAGGGAGCTGAGAGACAGATGAGGTGAGGTTTTAGTAATGTTTGGCTTTTCAGAGGGGGTGGGATGGCTGTCCTGGAGGCTGATGGAAAGGTACAGCATGCAAAAAGCAATCACTACCACAAAGGGACTTTGAGGCATGCAGCAGACAGCCTCCCAGGAATGGGCTGGGGGAGGTTTTGGGAAGTCAGGAGGATCAGGTCCTTTTGTTATCTAATAAGATAAATACAAGGGTAGGGAAAAGGGGCAGTTATTGGCTTTTGATCAGGAGCAATCTGACTTTGTTAGGAGAGGCATAAGCTGCAGGCTCACCCTCTTTGTAAGTGTCACTTCGGATTCCATGCAGTATTAAATTGCACAGACTTCTCCGGCAGATGCAATGTGTAAATATAGGACAATAACTGGAAATTTATGAGGTTAAATACCGAGGAATTGCTGAGTAGTAAAATGAAGAGACATAAATTACAGGAAATGCTGCCCTTCAATGAATACATTATGCATAATAATGAAACTTTTAAAAGGCAACAGAAATCAAATATCAGAAGAGGGTCTGAAAGGAGAAAAGCCAAGTGAAGAACTGGGACTAGGACAGTCCAAAGTCAGAGCTGTTTTGTCACTGCTAAACGGTCATCTCAGTTCCCTTAGATTTCTGTGGCTCTTTGTCCTCAGGGAGGACAAAGGAGTATCATTCTTTAAAGATGAACTGGCATACTGAAGAAAGAATGGAGAGTGCAGTCTGAAGGAAAGTGCCTCAATACCTGTATAACCTTGGCCGAGTTACTTAATCTCTCCCATTCTCAGTTTTCCCATCTGTAAAATGGTTTTAATACAACCCATTTTGTAGAAGTACTATGAAAATTAAAAAGGACAGACAGGTAAAACATTTAGCCCAGCATACGGGAATGTTTAAAAAGTAAGTTCCTTCTAATATCCATTTCAAATAATAGCTGCGTGTCAGCAAAATTCAGAGGAGGAAGATGGATTCTGGCCAGAGAGATTGGAAAGCCTTCTGAGGTGGGGAGGCATTTGAAAACTTGGTTAGATTTTGATGCAGAGATGGGAAGAACATGAATCAAGGCAAAGGAGAGAGAAAGAACACATTGTGTTCTGGAACTGGGAGGCAGGGGAAGCGAAGGGGAGTGAGCAAAATGGGCATTGGGTTGAAATCCAGAGGTTCTTGCCTGGTGTGCTAGGTCATCTATTAGTTCATTGTTCTGTAGGTGCTGGGAGACATCAGAACAGAGGTATCAGAACAGGTAGTGATATGATCAGAGAGATGTTTCAGGGAGACAATGCTAGCACAGTGTGAAAAATATTGGAGCCAGGAAAGACTAGACGTGGGGAGACCAACTGGGAGATGGTGGCAGTTGTTCAGGTAAGAACTAAGGAAGGCCCAAGTTAGGACAGAGGCAGTGAGAAGAGAAATGAGGGGACAAATGAGGAGGGTGTTGTGCCAGGATCTGGCTATTGATCGATTGTAGGCTGAGGGACAGGAAGGAGTATAAGAAGACCCTGAGGTTCTAAGTCTAGGAGGCTAAAGATCTGATGATGTCATTATCAAAGATGAAGATGGGGACATGGGTAAAAGTGAATTAGTGTTAGATTTATTGAGTCTGGGGTACCCATAGCATTTCCAAGAACTGTTGAAGAGGTTACTGGCAATGAATACCTATAGCTTGAGTCTTGACTAACACCCATATTTTGGAGTCATTGATATTGTAGTCCAAGTTGACACCATAGTGATTGGTCCACCAAGAGAGAGAGAATGAGGTGGATGGTAGAAGAAAGTGGGAAAGATGGCAGGAAAGGAGAAAGGCAAATGCCAGAAAGTGCATCTGTTTGGGGGCAGGAGAAGGAGGCTGCAGAGGAGGTGGGGATGGCATGAGAGAGACAGAGCCAAGGAGGGCATTTCTAGATGATAGAACCATCAGCAGTGTCAAAATCAGAAAAGAGCTAAGATGAGTAACAGCTAAGAAGCCATACATATTGGTGATTTTAGTAACTAGGATTTACTCTCTGCCTTCTTCCAAAAAGGTTTTGAAGAGACTTAAAAAAATTAGAACACACCTCAAAGAATACAGTTGAAATAAACATTTTAAGGAGACAACTCAAAAGCCAAGTAAAAGGTGGCACTAGGGGTCAGGTAAGTACTATAACTGGGCACTAATTTAGCACTGTACTCCTTGGCACATAGGAAATTCTGTGGTGGTGTGTATTTAAGGTTCAGTTTCATTAGGGGTAGGAGACACACAGTGTAAAATGCAAAGGGGTGTGGGGCAAAGCTGTGAGGAAGTGGAAGAGCTAGTTCAGACCTTAGGGAGTGGTTTTGTGATATTGAGAAGGAGAAAGGAAAACAATCTTGGAGTCTAGGATAGGATGTAAGCTGTGGTGCTAAAGATAGAGAAAGGATAAACAGTTACCAGTGAGAGAGACAAGAGCAGCCTCCCATACACCCTAGCTACAGAAATCTGTACATTAAAAGGTATAAGAAATCAGAAAGACCGGTGTGGGAACATGTCACACAGAAGGTGGTCTTCCACTTAGACATAGGTAAAGACATGGAGAAAGAACATCACACTGGCAATGGAGAGAGGGTAGGTGTGGCTAGAGAAGGGTGCTGAGATGAGATAAGGCATGGCACCTCTTGAGCAGTGAAGAGTGTTTCTTGTATTGCATCTCATGGATTTCCTCTTGAGTTCTACTTAGCACAAAGGTTTTCTAACTGCACAGATGACAAGCAGTTGGGTGGAAACATCTCCCTGGTGCATCACTGGGAGAATTTGCCCAGAGGTTCTGAAGACAGAAGATCCCAGCAGCTATCACATAGAATGAAGTGGAGGACCTATGGGAAGGGCCATACTGGGCTGTCCCCCTGGTGAGACTCCCTCACAAGTCTCAAGCCAGCTTTCCTCTCCTCTCCCATGCTTTGTCATCTGGAGGCAAAAAGTGTGGAGGAGTGTGGGCCATCTGCTTCATTTTCCCATTCCTCAACGCTTTGTCTATATTACAGATTTCCAACCTTTTAAGAGTCACAATGTGCTTGCAGCTTTTCTTTTGACTCCATAGAACCCCCAGTGACAGACTTAAAAGTATTGTCACCTTTATTGTTGTTTTTTAATTTGAAAATGGAACTAAATCATAAATATCAAGCAAAGTTATTCATGTGTAATAGCTCAGCAGTAGCATTTGTTGGAATATTTGAAAACTCTTTGATGTTATTTTATTGCTTGCCTTTATTTAAATGTTTATGATCTCGGGAAAATATGTTAGTATGAAAACTGGAATATTTACTGCTTTCTTTTAACTGGAGCCTCTGGTCATTTTATAAAATGAAAACTGGTTATAGGAAACTGAGTGATAACGGAACTGACAGTTTTTAGAATAACTTGTATTTGCTGGGCACTTTGCATTTATTATTTTTCAGTCTGAAAACTCTTTAAGGTAGGTTAAAAATGAGGCTTAAGAATGGTGAAGTGATTTGTTCCACATTCAGGAGCAGGGTTAGAAGTCAAGTCAAGAACATCTGCCTCGAAAATCTATGTTCTTTCCATTACAGCACATGGACTCCCGTAGTAGAATGGAAAGGGGACAGATTACAGATAAACACAGGAAGAGCTCTCAGACAGAACAGCCCATTATATGCAAAAATGTGAAAGAAAAATCAAGAATAGGAACATAAAATGTGTCCAGAAAAGAGGAAAATAATAATAGGTACTATTATACCCTTATTATGCAGGTGAGAAAACCGAGCTGCGGCGTGGTTAGGCAACTTGTCTAAGATGGAGCAGGAATATTCTCCAGGTTGTTTAAGAGCTCCTTCCAGGCAAAGAAAATAGGGCTAGTGATGTGGAGCAAAGGATCTATTTCACATCACCCTATTTTCTCCCAGTTCATACCTGAATTCTAATATGCAAACAAAATGGTAGACTGGGACAAAGGACAAATGGGAGAAGGAAACTTTTTCTGCTTTTACACAGCATTATTTCCACCAATTTCAAGGAGTACCCTGTCCTAACTTGTTTAATCTAGCTATTTCTACATGACAATATTTACTTAATGAATCATCCAGCAAATATTTATTGAGTATCTGGCATTCTAAAAATGATGCTAAACTCTAGAGTTATAGTGATAACTAAAACACAGTTCCTGCCCTCAAAGGGCTCCCAGTTCCCATAAGAGACACTTGTAGACAAGCCCACAAGTAATTATCACAAATCAGACTGCAATAAAATACCTTAAGTGAGATAGGCACAAGCAAAGTGTTATGGGATTTCAAGAAGGGAATAAGAAATAATTTTTAATGGAGGTGGGGGATCTGAACAGACTTCATGAAAACAAACCCACAAAAAACCTGTTTTGAAAACTGGATCAAATTTCAATAGAGACAGGAAGGGAAGAACTGAGCCAAAGTCTTGATAATTAAAAAGCAAATGATGTGCTGGGAAGCTGAGAGTGAAGATATACAAACAGAGATCGATGGAGATAAGGATGGAAAGTCATGCTGGACTAAAATGTGAACCATCTGGAATGTTATGGACTTTAAACTTGACTTTGAGGACAACGGGAGGTATTTACATATGAGATCCCATAGGCTAAAAGAATTATAGACTGTTAAATAGCATCCAGATGAAAGGCATGGCAGTCAGGAGGCTGAAGTACTGAGGAAGAGAGTGAGCGTTTACACTGGGCTCGGGCATCAGCCAGCCCCACCTCTGAGTCCCAACTCTGCTCCTGCTAGTTCTGATGCTAAAAATAACAGCAAGTTATTTCTTCTGTCTGGTCCTCTTCTTACTCATCTGTAAAACAGAAAAAATAATGCCTTTCTTATAAGCTATTGGCAAGACTGAATGAAGTACTGTGTACAAATCCCTTAGCAGATAACAAGCACAGTTGAGTGGTAGCAAAACCAAATTTATGTCCAGCCTTCTAAATCCAAGTGTCTCATCCACTCACCCATTCACTGGAAAACTTGATAAAACTTCTTTGTGCTGGATTTTTACAATTTCCCCATACTCAACATACTCTGAGGAAAATTCCTATTACATTAGCAGATTTTGCTTCCACTTTTCCTTGCTGAGCATCAGGGTGGTGGCATATTTCCTGCGATGGGCTTTCTCTGTGGGCTGTCTTTGAACTTCTACACAATGATGAACAAATCGCACTGCCAGGATAATTACACAGGACTAATCCCAAGGTCTTGCCTCAGGCCCCAAATGAACTCTAGGGGAGAGGAAAAAGCAATTAACTGCTCTGTGTCTATAGGGCAAAAATAATGGGAGAAAGCCATCTCATGACTGTCCATGAGTTGGCCTGAGACACACTGACCAAGGAGCCATGCCTTCAAGAGAGACAGTGACATCTCTGTGAGGGCATGCCTTTTTCAGATTTGATGTGGCTCATAAATGCACAGCACAGACTATTACCTGCACTTCCTTCATATGCTGTGATTATGTGCTCAGTAAATAGCATGGAGACTGTAAAGACTTTGTTGTGAAATCAAGCAACATTAACTCATTAAGTCAATAATTCATGGACTCTTTTATCTAAAGTGGCAACATCACACCATCAATTCACAAAACAGCCACTTCTCTGAAGTGTATGTGATGATAATAATGGATTTTCTAACAATACCCTCTCAAAGCAAGGTCACTGCGCCCAGATGCTGTGGACATGCCGATCTGACCTAGGTCAGCAAAACAAGCTTTATTATTGAACCTAATTATGAATTATCAAGATAATGGTCTAGACTAAACTGTTTCCTATGGGATTATTTAGAAACTGGTAAGCCATTTTAGTTTTAAATCTACTGTACTTGGCAGTACCTGTGTGTGCTATATGGAATGGACTACAATTTGTGCAAATATTTGGGAATCTTAGGCACACTAGTGACATTATGCAATGTTATACTGTAATTGCACATAATTTTCATGTTACTGTCCTGTAGTTTTATACCCATCTTATATACAAATAGCTATGTAGGTATAGCTCTGATAATCAAAGCTCATAATGAACTATGCCATTCTGAGTACCTGTAGCCAGCTCTGTAATGCGACATACAGGGACAAATGGTTTGCTGCAGCAGCTTTTGGTCTTAATTTGGGAACTCTTCACGACTGTCCCACATGTAATGCATCCACACTGGCTTACCTTTGAATAAGAGCTAACCATGGGATCAAGTTCTGAGAGGAGGGGCCAAAGAACCCAGCATTTCCTGGGTTATAAACCAGCAGGTTCATAACAGCTGTTGAGGGGAAATCCCAACTAAAGCAGGTAGTGATTATAAGATACACCACCAAATCAGAAATGTTAAGTTGAGAAAAACAATGCACCTTGGAACTGAGGCAATAAGATATATCTTATTTGATGCCCTGGTAAAACTGTTCATCTTACATGAACCAAGACTGCATTTTCAGGTATAACAATGATACCATAATCCATGAACCAGTATTACATGACATCAGCCCAATGTCATCATCTCTTACCAACTGAATAAAATACTTTGGGGTCATTCCTAACTGTCTTTGGTGATGGGCAATCGGGTATAGGGTGAACATCCTTCTTGTCCTTTTGGCACTTTAAATGCCATCTTAGAAGTTACCTGAGAAAAAGATTTCACACATTATTTCAACTAATAGCCCTGTTAGCCTATAGAGTTTCTGCTTCATAATTTTAATATAAAATTTTGCAATAAATTGAATTATCTTTGAAACTCAAACTGGAAAAGAGGCAAGTAGTGTAGTAGCTGATAACACAGCCTGTGCCATCAGAGTGGTGGTGGGTCTGTATCCTGCATTTTCTGCTTTCCAGAAAGACCACAAGTGAGTTGCTCTAAGCTCTGTAAACCTCAGTGCTGTCAACCTAAAATGGTGAGAATTGCAGCCTCTAATTATAAGCTGGTTAAGAAGATAAAATAATGTCCGAAAGTGCCTGGCACTTAGTAAGTATAATAAATACTTAGCATTGCTAAATAAAAATTATCATTCATCAGTATAAGTTTCCTAAAATGGCCATTTGTAGGATTTTATTTTCTTTGGATTGTCTAAAAATTTTTCTTTCTGGATCTAGATCAAGGAGCAGGATTCCTACTATAGTTATCTTCTCCCTTCAGTCTTAGCAGCTTAAATGGTAGGAAGCGGCACTTTGGTTAGATGGCGATGACTTGTTTTTGTTTGCTTTTTCTTACCTCTCTGTATTTTAAACATTTTTTTCAATAAACATGTTTTAAATAATTGGGAAAAGAGCTCAGAAAACAAAACTCGCCTCCTCCCCACGCATGCACACACAAATGCACAGACAAGCCCCAAATTTAGAACCATTTCAATGACAACGATTCTGCCAAATTTGATCAATAAACTGCCCCAAATAAATAAGTAACCTAAAAACTGAACAGTGGACACATGTAAGAATAGCCTTTGTTAAAACATTTGCTTGTAGAGCATATTATTTTTTCCCTCTCATGCATTAAGGTTTAGTAAGAAATCTTTCTCATTCCTTATGATTTTAAAAACTGACAGCAGTAAGTTTGGTACAGAAAAGAAACTTTAATGGAATTTCACAAGGACTCAAATAATGACCCCACCTAAAAACTTCACCTCTGTCTAGGTCATAATAAAATGGCTTTACAAAATTACTACATTTACTATATGTGTTATCAACCACACAGATAGTTAAATTATTACATTAAATTATGTTGAAAGAGAAGAAACTGTATTTAAATAAAATCATTTCATTTATATTTTATTCTAATTTTGAAAGGATACAATTGACTAAGTTCTGATACTTTATCAGTGGAAATATGCCTCTTTCCATTTATGAGGTGAAATAATTCACTGTATTCTTCCTATTCCCTGTCTCTGAATTTTCAATAATAACAATAAAAATAACAATTGATATTGAAAAATGATAATTTTCTTAATGTTTAGGAATACTTTAACTTCCAGTAGTCTTGAATGACTCAATTCATGTAAAAAGACCCAGGATAACCAGACAATTTTTAATACATGAGTTTCCTCCAAATAAAGAGATATTTCTGTTAGGAACTAATCAGCCCTGCAGAAGTTAATCAACAAATTCCAAAATCGTGCCAGGCCGTCATTAACCACACGCTTCTCTGAGGAGAACCCATCACGGTGAGGGTGCAGGGTTTGATTAGCATCACTTCACTCAGAAGGCAGCTTCCAGGCTGCACTTAAACAACTAATCTGCACCATCGCTCTTGGCTTGGGTGGCAGTTGGCCACTTAGAAGGGCTTCAGGACGAAGAAGATTAATTACCCTGACACGTAATTCACGGGAGCCCAGGCCCCTGAAGCCTTGTGAACAAGGCTTTGTGAGACTGATTAGTGGTGGCTCCAGCAGTAAGGTTTGGGCTTCCGCAGTGCCATTGTCAAAGTCACGTGATGGGATGGAGCCCAAGAGAGTGTGACAACCACACAGGTGCTGAGGAGCACCAGCCACCAGGCACAGACCCCCCACTGAGAATGTCTCGGTTTTTTTCCTTCCCTGCTTCTGGCTGAAACGGTGGACTTTTCTTCTGTGACTTGTGGGTTACTTCAGGAAGGAGTTCTCATTTCTCATCAGTCAAGTTGGTGGAGACCAGTTAGAATATTAATAATAATTAGTCCTTGTAATTGGTGCTTGAAAACACCAAGAAAGAACTAACGAAAGAGAACAAATCAATAGATTAAATGTATAAAGTGCTTTGTAATTTATAGAATTTACATATTTTATTTTAGCCAATCCTTTAGCTGATGAGTTTGGTATCAGTATTCTTATTTTTAAAGGTAAGCTCCTGTTTCTTCTACTTTCAACATTTCTGATACCAAATGTGTGGGTTTTCCACACCAAACAATTCTAACACTACCTAGAGTTGGTGCAAAACCCACAGGTTAAGGGCTCAGTCCCACAAGACTGCCCCACTTCGGATGTCATCACAAGTTGGAGGTTGTCACCTGTACCTCTGACTGACCTGCCGTAATCAGGGATTTCCTCATCCCCTTGCTTATGTTCTATAATTTGCTAGAATGATTAACATAGCTCAGAAAAGCTCTTTGCCTATTATTACTGGTTTGTTATAAAGAATACAACCAGAAAACAGCCAAGTGGAAGAGATGCTCAGTGCCAGGTATATGGAAAAGTGCTTGGAGCTCCCATGCCCTCTTCAGGTGCCCCACTTTCCCAGCACCTTGATATGATCACTACCCTGAAAGTTCTCTGAACCTCATCACTTAAAGTTTTTAGGGGGCCTTCATTGTATAGGCATGCTAGATTAAAAAAGTGTGCATTGGTGATCTCCTGAAGGTTGGGTGGTGGGAGTAAAAGTATCAACTCTCTAATCAATGGTTGGTCAGTTCCCCTGGCCACTAGTCTCCATCTTCCAAGAGTCACCTGATTAACATAAACTCAAGTATGGCCACAGGGCCTCATTATGAATAACCAAAGATGCTCCTTTCACTCCTGCTCTTGAGAAGTACAAGGGCTTTAGGAGCTCGGTGCCAGGAACCAGGACAACATTACAACTTTAAAGGTAGGGAAATGAAAGTTCTGAGCAGAGAAATGACTTGCTCAGATGTGGGTTGACTGGATGTAGCAAAGCTGAGGCCAGAACCCAGACATTCTAAATACTAATCTGGTGCTCTATCAGATCAGAGAGACTGGGCAGAGAAGACCCAGTGTGGGGATAACAAAAGATTAAAATGATAAAAAAGAAGGATGGCACAGGAAAATGAGATAGAGAAAAAGTGGGTGAGACCTTTTTCTGCTTGACTCTGTATAATGTGTAATGAAAATATAAGACATTTTCAGTCAAATACTGGAAAGTCTACCAGTGGTCATGTGATTATGTTCAGGCTAGTGATATTTGGGTAAATATGATAGTACCTCTTTTAGAGCTTGCCCATAAAATGATTTGTTGTGGTTTTTACCTAGCTTTTTGTCCTCTTCCTGTTAACAGGGATATAGCAAAAACTGGGTCAGCTGCCTCAGACCCAGTGTTGAACTTGGCAGAACTAACTACTAGCCCTTGATGGCATGCCCACCTTTGGACTATTACATGAGAAATAGATCATTTCTATTTTTGAAGGGTCCCTGTATTTTTTATCTTTGTTATAGCAGTTTAGCTTGTACCCTAACTATCACAGCAGCTAATAATATCTGCCACCTCATCCACACCAGATCTCAGTCTATTGTATGTCCTAAGAAACTGCTCTGGCCATTGTCCACCAGGTCATGGTCTCTCTACTCCTGCTCACCATGGCTACTGTGGCCAGTGATCCTGCTGGGCCCAAAGGATGCTCGTGTTTTCTAGTCTTATTCACATATGAGTTTCCCATGGTCTGTTCGGTTGGCCATTATAACAGAAAATGTACTTACTTGGTCTGGGGAAGGGAAAAATAGTAACTAGGAGCCCTAGTCTCCCCTCCCCTCAAGCCATGTCCAGGAAGCAAAGAGCCAATCCTTCTAAGAGTTTTTCTGTTGCCCATTTTTAAAACTATCTCTTTCTGAGAAGAAAGAGGAGGGAACAAAAAGTAGTGCTTCAATAGCTACCAACTCAAGTCAAAGGGCTGACATCCTGATGGAAAATCTTTTGATACTTGTAACGTTCAAACTCCTTTCTGCTGGTCGTCTCAAGCCACATTTGTCTTTCTTAGTACTAAATTTTATTGAGCTCTATCTTTCAGTTTGATGTTTCCTTTTTTTCTTTTTAAATATACTAAGCAGTTTTAGGAGAATTTGATATATATGAATGATATAAATTTTTTAAATGTGATTTGCATTCATCTCTTTTATACATATATTCCACAAAATTAGTTTATGGTCAGAGTTGATCTTGTAAAACCGAGGAATCAATAAACGTTGTCTCCTGCCTTTTTATTTTCTTGCATTTTTCTGTCATTTCGAGCTCCCTTCATCTCCTTTCCCTCCAGAAGATTTCTGGTTTCACTGGGCTTCTCTGATAGCTCTTGTTACAAAAAAGCACCGTTCTCACAAAAAAAAAGCACCAATCTCAAAACTGTTAAGGTCATCAAAAACAAGGAAAATCTGAGAAATTCACGGACCAGAGCAGGCTATAGATACATGATGATTAATGGTGTCCTGGGTGGAATACAGGAAAAGGATATTAGAGAAAAACGACAAAGTCCCAAATTAAAAAAGCAGACAGTTTAGTTAGTAGCAGTGAACCAGCGTTGGTTTCTTAGTTGTGGCAAACGTGTCACACAGCAATGCGTAACGTTAACGCTAGGGGGACTGGTTGTGGGCTACAGGAGAACTCTGTCATACCTTTGTAACTGTTTTGAAAATTTAAAGGTATTCTAAAATAAAAAAATTATTTCGAAAAATATACACTTTGAAAAACCACAAATATGGGGAAAGCACCTTGCAAACTCTTTCACAGTAAAGATCTGGGGACAAAATGTAAAACCATCCCTGGAGTATTTCACTAAGGCAGCCTTTCCTGAAGTATGTTTCTCAGAATACAATCCTCCAGGTTGTTTATGACCCAATGTTCATTATGAAATGTTTGTTTCATATCATTCCTCCCTTAGAAATTCCTAACATGTATACATAATTCATAACACACGCTACGTATTAACTCCAAAAAGTCCTGAACTCAAGACAACTCTTTATCTAATACAGCATTTCTCACATATATTTGGCCGTGTGAACTTTTTTCCTTAAGTGATATCTTACTTCCTGTGGAAATAAAATGCTGAAAATACACCCCGGGAAAGCTAGTCCAGCGAAAGCAGTCCTTCGTTTGGAATTTTGAGTGGTGCGAGATTAAGGACGGCATCGAACCTCTGCACCGTACAGCTCATGTCACCCCACACTGCTCCACTGCGCCACAAATGTGACTCCTCGGGGAATGATCAAGCTATAGGAAAATCACTAAGGTTTTATTATAGATACAAAGAATGCAAATTATACTTAGAAACACACAATGTCAGTCTCCTGACTCTGCTAATTGACTCCAACTTTAATGGCGCTGGGCTCATTATTCCCCTTTTAGCAGTGTCCAACATCAGCATTTGGGAGCCTTTGAAACCATATGCATCTTGAATAGGTTGCAGTTTGATCATTTAAAGAACCAAAGATCAATTGTCCAGGCTCTCGCTGTACGGGGCTGGCAAACTAGATGGCAGGATGGCTGATCCTCTTACTTTAGCTCTTTCCAATGGATACTGATTGCTGCATCCTCATCAATCAGCCAGTGACTCACATCAATTAAAACTGCTCAAAGGCACAGAGAGAAGTTGCTTTATCCAACTTCACTTTAGAAATAATAGGAGCAGCTAAAGGGGAAAAGGGCTTTTGTGGGACTTTTAACAGAATATGAAGTATACTGATCCATCATCTGTCAATTGCCTACAAAGAGGATTCTAATGAGCTACCTTCTGGCTTACGAGGGAAAGGAGTGGGTTTGTGCTTGGTCTCCATTCCCCACTCTTTCCCCTTGGGTCACATTTTGTCCCCTTTGGGGATTTTTGGAGGGGTAAGCCACCCTCTCCTCACCCACTTCAGGTGTTTAGGCTGCTGCTGGCCCAGTGCAGGGACCACAGCTTGTATTTGGAGATGTTATTATTACATGATTCACTCCATCATACCTCATTTGACATTGAGTGAGTTAATGAAGCAATATTTGATTTAAATAAATATTGAGTGAATACACTTACTCTGTGTCAGACTCTATACCATGATATATCAGTGAACCAGACATGTTCTCCGCCCTCAAGGAACTCCTGGGCTGGCAGGAAAGACAGACAAAAAAAATAGACAATCACAATGCAAAGGACAGGAGCTTTGACAGGGGGAGGTTTCAGGTGCTTTGGCAACACTGAGGAGGAACTGTGACCTTGCATCAGGGAAGGGACTCTCAGGGAAGACTTCCTGAGAGAGGTGACATCTCATCTAACAAAATAGGTAGTATGTGCTCTGTTCTGTAATCTTATGGTCATCAAAATATGCAAAGATTTATACAATAAGAACATCTGTTGAGCCATGGACTTCCTGAATGAAACAAAAGTTCGATACCATGGGTAAATTCTTGCATTCTATTTTATTTAGGTACCTATTAATCTTTAATCTGTTTGGCAAATATTTATATGTCATCTTGAACAAGCATCAAATATATGTGTTTGATAAGTGTGTTGAAGAAGCACAATTTCTGATACAATCAAAATACAAGTTGACTGTTTTCTCTGCCTGGTGCTCTACTTACACTTGACTCAATGTAAGTAGCCTGACATTGTCCCCAACAAACCCAGGCAAGTTCTTGACTTTGCAGCTCATTCTAAGGTAATAGAGAGACTTAGAGTCTCTTTGAGTCACAAACACTGCCTCATTTGAGAAAATCAAATGTCCGGAACCACGTAATAATAAAGTCACCAAAAGCAAGTCACTGTGCCAGCACTGGGACCAGAGACAGGCTGACCACCTGAAGTGGGAGAGGAGAGGGCGGGCTCCCCACACTGCTTACTTCACTCTCAGCTCTAGCCAGTGCAATCTTGCTCCCTCTCTATGTGGACTAAGAGGGTGGCAGGGGAAGAAGTACAGGGTAGGAGAATGCATACATGGTTGGGTGGTGTCTCACCCTCCGAGCCAGGGAGAGGATTGAAGCTGACCTTCTTTGGAAAGACACAGCAGACTCTGTTTCCTGAACCTGGTACATGCATATCTATTCCAGGCTGATGGCCCCTGGGGATCTAATGCTATGTTTAGTCTTTTCTTGATGAAGCCAACTCACCTATATAGGTGACTCCCTTGGATAAGACTTAGATCACCCCACATCTGCACCTCAGGAAACAACTCCCACACCCCACACGCCTTGCCCTCGTGAACTCTGGGAGAGCAGTTGCAAGTCTTCCCATGGAACCTTCTTCAAAGTACAAGAGGTGAAAGGACAGGCAGTCCCTTCCCTCTGTGTCACACACACATCCCTGGGACCAGAGTAGTGGGGGAGATGGGGCTCCGTACCTCAGTTTTCTCTAAATCCATCACTCTCGTGAAATTCCTTTTCCTTCTCTCTCCTTTCCCCTCTCCTCTCCATGCTGTGATATTATTTTGTTTAATGATTGATCTCTTGAGGAGTCCTAGACACTCAAGACTGATTTTTTAAAAATTTCATTTGAAGGTATGCATTGGAGGTCTAGCCTCACACCCCGGCACCTGAGGTCTATTGTATTGCTGCCGGAGTGGCACCGAGGTAGGCAGCACCTGATATTATCATCCTGTCATCCTGTTCCACCTGTCAAAAAGTGAGGCACTTTTATTTCTGTGGTGCTTAGTGTATCTCAGAGAGGATGCAATATTGCCATCTCTAGACAATAGCATACAGTGTTTAAAATTGTACCTAGTCTGAATAAAGCCTCCAGGACGAGAGCACCAAACTAATAAAGATTTTTTTGGGGGGAGGACATGGGGGGACAGGAAGTAGAAAAGACTTAATTCACCTTTTAAAAATGACACAATCTCTTCTATTAGTGTAAGATTATTTTACCAAGGAATCTGTATGCTTTAAAGATATGAATTTCATTAACAAAAAACTTGAGGGCATTAAAATCATGTGTAGAGAGGAAATTTGATTCTGTTAGAATGATCATTTTTATCACTAAAGTATCCTTTACAAATTTCTATTTGGGACAACTTCATTTAGATTTACTCACTAAATTCACATATTGAGACATGTTGAGTGCGTGTTATATGTGAGGTGCTAGAATATAATAAAACACAAAAGAAGGATACATTCTGCTTGGGGCTATTGGAGACATGGTGGATGGGGTGGACATCCAGCGACCGCTCCACTCCTGTAGTAGCTAGCTATGGCCCTGGGGGAGCCTTACATTCCACGGGTGGTGCAGTCTACAGCAAGGGTTGACACACTTCTTCCAGTAAGGACCAGATACCAAATATTTTAGGTTTTGTGGGTCATGTAGTCTCTGCTGTGGCTATTCAACTCTGTAATTGTAGACAAAAGCAGCCACAAGAATAAGTAAACAAATGCATGTAACTATATTCTAATAAAACTTTATTTACAAAAACAGGCAGCAAATAACCCATTTTAAAAATGGGTGAAGGATTTGAATAACCATTCCTCCAAAGAAGATATACAATGACTCATGAGCATATGAAATAACACTTCATTAGGGGGTTGAAAACCAAAACCATAATGAGATATCACTTCACCCTCACTAGAATGGCTATAATAAAAAAGACAGAAAATAATAAGTGTTGATGAGGATGTGGAAAAATGGAACCTTCGTGCCCTGCTGTTGGAAATATAAAATCATGCAGCCACTTGGAAAAACAGCCTGGCAGGTTCTCCAAATGTTGAACACAGAGTTACCATGTGAACCAGCAATTCTACCCTATACTTGGGTATCTACCTAAGAGAAATGAAAACATATGTCCATGAACAATTTCAGCCTCTATGGAAAACAGTATAGAGGTTCCTCAGAAAATTAAAAATAGGACTACATTATGTCCAACAGTGCCAAGACGGTCCCCAAAACAACCCTGGATTTATCTTCTAGAGGGTGGGTCCCTTATAGTACAGGCTTCCCTTGCTAAATGAGTGTTCTAGGAACCCATCTGTATCAGTGTACTAGCTGGTGGTGTGAGAGGCTGTATTTGGCTTCCAAAAAGTCTTTTCAAGACTTTTTCAATGTGTTTGCCCATTTCATGATGGGTGATTAATGAGCGCACCTGCCCACATCACACTGAGTGTTCAGTAAGTTTTGACCAAAAAATGGCCCGACCCCCATGCCCAGCCCTCCCTATTCACCTGATCTCACCCCAAGTGTCTTTTTTATTTCCCCGGATAAAAAAAGTCCTCAAAGGGAAATGTTTTGCAGATGTGAAAGAGGTGAAACAAAAAATGGATTAAACAATAAAAAGCATCAAAGTTGATGAGTTCAAAAACTGTTTTGAGCAGTAGAAAAAAATCTTGATAGGTGTATTGCATTAAATAGAGTACTTTGAAGATGACTGAAGTTTAAACATGTAAGAATGAGTACATATTTTTTAAAAAATATGTTTTTTGAGGTCCTCCCTTGGATATACAAAGGAATTTAAAACAGGATCTCATGGAGATATTTGCTCTCCCATGTTCATTGCGGCGTTATTGACAACAGCTGAGGCAGGAAACAACAGATGAAGCGTCTGGTAACAGGCGAATGGACGTGGAAGAGGTGGTACATAAGTAATAGAATATTGCTCAGTCATGAGAAAGAAGGAAGTCCTGCCACTTTTGACACCATCAGTGGGCTTTGAGGGCATTATGTGAAGTGCAATAAGTCAGAGGAGGACAAACACTGTATGATTTAACTTATATGTGGAATCTAAGAAGAGTCAAGCCCATAGAAACATCAGAATGGCTGTTACCAGGGGATGGAGGGTGGGGGAAATGGGGAGATGTTAGCTAAAGGGTGCAAAATTGCAATTATAAAACAAATAAGCCTGAGGATATTATGTACAGCATGGTAAATATAGCTAATAATGTTGTATTATATACTTGAGAGTTGCTTAAAGAGTAAACCTTAGATGTTCTCACCACAAAAAAGAGATGGTAATTCTGTGATGTGATGGAGGTGTTAGCTACTGCTATGGTGGTAATCATTTTGCAATATACAGTTATACCATATCAACATATTGTATACCTCAAACTTCCACAATGTTTTGTTAATTACATCTCAATAAAGCTAGATATAAAGAAGAAAACTTATGGTCATGCAAAAAATTGTACACAAGTGTTCATAGTATCATCATTTATAGTCAAAAAGTGGAAACAACCTAAATATCTATCATTTGGTGCAAAGATAAACAAGTGGGGTATATCTATGCAAAGAATTATCATTCAGCCATAAAAAAAAACAAAATACTGACACATGCTGTGACACGGATGAACCCTGAATACATTATGCTGAGTGAAAGAAGCCAGGCACAAAAACCATATATTGTATCCTCCCATTTAGATAAAATTTCCAGAATAAGCAAGTCTATAGAGACACAAAGTAAATTAGTGCATACCTTAGGCTGGGGGTAGTGAGGAAGCAATGAAGAGGACAGAGAATGGTTACAACCTTTCCTTCTGGTATAATGAAAGGCTTTCAACTCCGATAGTGGAGATGGTTACTCAACTCTGTAAATCACAGGTGGCAAACACAAGGGCCGAATCCTGCCCTCCACCTTGTTTTTACCTGGCAGCAGTGCATAGCTCTCGCTTAACTGTTAAGGAATAGTTACATTTATACAGTCCTATAATTACATTTGGTCCTTTGAAGGCGACCTCGAGGCTGATGTGGCCCCTGGTAAAAATGAGTTTGATACCCCTGCTGAAAATATATTAAAAATGATGGAATTATACCATTTAAACAGGTGAGTTTTACAGTATGTAAATTGTATCATCATGTACAACAACAGCAACGGTCAAAAAGGTGGATTTGGTCTGAGGGCCATACGTTGCCCATCTGGGCTACAATGTGTCCTCTGCCCAGATTTCACGGAATCCTTTGTTTTGGCCCCTGCTCCCCTGCAGTGTGTGAGCAATATACTTGCAGCTCAGTTCTTTGGCAGCCTGTCCTTGGGCTAAGGTGTTGATTTGCTCTGGGAACTGTTCAGATCCAGAAGTTCCTGTGAGTTTTTATCACAGCCAGCATAGTGCTTAACTGGTAACTATGTAACTGTTGAGCTGGGGATTATGAAAGGCCAACTTTCTTGCCTCTTGATGAGACAATGTGAAATGCAACTTACATTCTTGAGTTCCCCTGGGGTATCACCCAAAGCTACCTTCCATGGCACCTTTGTGAAGATAGCAGCTCTGCCTCGCTTCTTCCCTCTCTGTTCTAACGCCCTCACGCTTTTTCTAAGCAATTACTTGCATATGAGCCCTTATCTTAGGGTCAGCTTCCAAGGACTTTGACAGGTGGTCAAAGAAGCTCTCTCTGAAGAGGCAAATTTCAGCTGACATCTGAAGGATGACAAGCAGCCAATTATGTGAAAAGATAGTGAGCAAATCAAATCCTTGCATTTATTTAAGTGCTCTTCCAAACTTAGAAAGATACAGATCACGTATTAGGAATTTCAAGTTTAGACTTGCAACCAGGTGCATGCCAGACAGCTCTATTTATGTATCTAAAATTGTTTCATACCAGGTTTACTAACTCTGGCCTACTAATCCCTCCCTCCACTCCAGAGCTCCTTCCAGATTTTTCCTCTTGGTATGTTTTCAGTTGCAGTTCATGATGTTACTGTCCACCCTTGTGTTCAAGTCAGTCATCTAGGAGGCCATGCTCCTCATGACCCCTAACTGCCTTTTACCCCCACCCACCATGTTCAAAACCTCCCCAGCTCTGTCAGCCGTGTCACCCAAATATTTCATTAGTCTTTCTGTTTCAATTCATTCCAGTTACTACGACCACATTCTGGACCTTGATCATATGACAAAAGCCTCCTGGTCTTCCAGCCCGGTCTTTGCCCCTCTTTACTCCACCCTCTACTAGTGGCCAGAACAGGGACATCTACATAAAATGCAGATTTGTACGTGCCACTTCAGTGCTCCTCACTTCTCAAGGCAGTCCTAGTAGCTGTAGGATTAATGTCCAAGTTTATTGTAATAAATGTTGTTTTTGCTTTCGCTGCTATTTATCCCTTTAGCCTCAAGTCACCATCTACTTTTATACTCCAGTGACACAGAAGAAGGTGAAGCGCACCACACGTATCACTGAACTATAGCTCCCTGCCTTCTCTGCCCCAAACACATTCTGTCCTCTCAGTGATGCCTGCAGTCAGCTCGGCTATTACGTGACAGGTGTGTTCCTAAAAATCACTGTGCTGTGTAAAATTGTACGCTAACCCTCCACTTGGGGACAGGAGCACAGCACACAAAAGCTTTCTAAGTGCCACATATAAAAATAAGATAGAACCCTAATACAAACAATAGCATAGTTTATATAAGTTAAATATTTAAGAAAAACACAAATGCTGCAATAATTGTGGCACTTTGCCTTTGAAAAGACCTGGTCTTCCACTTCCACTTGCTTATGGAAGTGAGCAGCAGCCTGTGAGCTTTGGGAAGTGTGGGCTGGTGGTGGGCAGGGTGATGTGAAATCAGATGGAAAGGTCTAACACCACCCCTGGGTGGGTGTGACTCTTATCACCCACAGTGAACTGAGGAAGCTGTTCGATATGTGAGGTGTGTGCACGGGTTCAGCTTGTTGTTTTTATGCAGCTCATTTCAGCAGAGTGCAGTTCTCTGGGTTTACCTCAGTGGTTCTCATGCATAAATAAACACTAAGTTGGTGTCATACTAAAATTATTCCCTAATATATTGATCACACTGGAACAAGTTCACATCTTCAGAGCAGGCCTTAGAGCAGAACTGACTACACTTATTTTCCAAAAGATAAAAGAATGGCAGGAAATAGACAAATTGAGCTAGGAGGATCTCAGAGTTCCAAAAAATAAGAAAATGCTCAGAAAAAAGCAAAACCCCCACAATGCTGAGATTATGTCAAAGGGACATAAGAGCTGATTGAAAGTTTCCAACGGCCAAAATTGGAACAACATGAACAACAAAATAAAGACAGCAGTATTGAGTTAAAATTCGAGTTTTAAATAAATATCCACAAGTTCATACTAATGTAAATAAGTGACTGAATAAATAAATAAATGGGACAGAAGGGATAAGTCTGTGCAGAATTCCAAATGATTTCTGTACATACTCCACCCTCAGGAGGTGGGTGTAACTGCCCATCCCTCCAGTGTGGGTTGAGCATGGTGACCACCTTCAGAGGAGGACAGCATGGAAAGGGGCTGGGTCAGGGGTCAACTTCATAGCAGAGAAACCTGACAAATAGTGCCTCAGCCAGGTGATTGGGGATCAAAGTCAACATTAGCTGTGAAAAGTTATGTCGATTGTATGTTGTGATCTGCCTCGATAGGCTGCGATGAAAATAGCACTTTAACTGTGGTCCCTCTCTCAAAAACACATAATCCCAGTGTCATTACAAGAAAAACATTCAGATAAATGTTAATACAGGGACATTTTATAAATGACTGCCATACTTCAAGGCTTTCAAGGTCATCAAAAGCAAGGAAAGTCTGAGAAACTCAGAGGCAGGAGGAGTGTGAGGAGATACCACAAATAAATGTAATGTGGCGTCCCTGATGGGACCCTGGAACAGCAAAAGGACATCCAGAAAAATGAAGAAAATCTGAATAAATTATGGACTTTACTTAATAGTACATCATTAACTGTAACAACTGTGCCAATTAATTGTATGAATTAAATGTACTAATCAATGTAAGATGTTAATAATAAGGGAAACTGGGTATAGGATGTATGGGAACTCTTTATATTATCTTTGGATTTTTTCTGTAAATCTAAAACTGTTCCAAAGAGTAAAGTTTATTTTAACAGGAACCTAAACAACAAAACAAAGAAACAAGTAAAATATAACAAAAGACACTGAAATAGAGAACAGGTAGTCAGTGACCAGAGGGGAGAGGGGAGAGAATTCCAGGGGAGAAGGGAAGGGTTTACAGGAACAAATATAGAGGACACATGGACAAAACTAGGGGGGTTGGAAAGGGGAGGGAAGAGGGGAGGAATGGGTGGGTGGGCTGGAATGGGAATAAAGGATAGAAACTGTACTGAATAAACTAAAATAAAAAAATTAAAAAAAAATTAAAAAAAGATGGTGAAGGAAGCAATACATCTTTCACAAACCCACTGTTTAGATCCTGTCCAAGCTAAGAGAGCCCTTTGTATTAACCCTGCGTTCCAACACTGTGTAATCATCTGCTTCCTCCCCCAACAAACCATTGTCTCCTTCAAGAATGGAATTGGGGCCTGGCTGGTGTAGCTCAGTGGATTGAGCACAGGCCTGGAAACCAAGAGACCACGGTTCGATTCCCAGTCAGGGCACATGCCTGGGTTGCGGGCCAGTTCCCAGCAGGGGACCCACGAGAGGCAACCATACATTGATATTTCTCTCCCTCTCTCCTTCCCTTCCCTTCTAAAGATAAATAAATAAAATCTAAAAAAAAAAAAAAAGAATGGAATCGGTATGTATTTATTTTTATATCTCCAGTACTTAACACTGCTGGTGTTAATGAAAGTTGCCCAATATGTATACGTCACATTGAAACACCCTGTGGAATGTCAGTTTATGTATCTATTTCATGTGACTGAAATTTCTCCTTGTCAGGTATTAGTATGCTGAAGGGTCAGATACATGTTAAATATCACCGAATCCTCTTTTTGACTCTTTAACGTGCTTTCTTTTGTTGGGAACTGAGAGAAAAAAAGAGAGTGAATGAGCAATATTTCTCCATCCTAAACCCTCTGTCTTTTTTTTTCTTCTCCTCCACTGAGCAATAGGTTTCTGATTTTGACACACTTTTGTCTGCCTTTTCATCTGCATTCACTTCTGTCTTCTCTAACAGCACATCAGTCTATGGAATCAAAGCAGTTCTAAATAATCCATATGCCCAACATCTAAGCGCTTCTTTCTTGAACTGATGTATTCTGTTTCCAAGGTCTCTTAAGTGACCCTTCAGGCAGGGAGCTGTAGGACTGTGCTGTTTGCAAATGATCACGTTAGCTCCTCACTGGCGGTGAGACGCATCTTCTGGCACATTTGTGTTGTTTATTCTTAATCCAAACTTCCCTCAGGACCTCATGAGTTGATCAGACTGCCTGACTGATGGAGATCAGTGCTGGTTCAAACCCCGGTGCTCCCTTTCCCGTCAAAATCAGTTAAGTTCAGGAAGACCATGTGGGCAGCAGGGCACTTGCATTTTAGAACAGCTGCCAAAAACAGGAAACTGTGCTGAGATAGGTAGTAGAAAGGAACAACCCAACCAACACGCCAACCAACTGTGCTTCCATCATTCCTCTCTCAGTCAGCTGAAGAGACAGAAACTTCGTGGTGAAGATATCATTTGAAAGAAAAAAGCAATTAATTATACAGTGAGTTTATGTCTTAGTGGGATTTCATGTTCAGCAGAAAGATCAGGTCATCATGATTTTTTCCCATAAGTGTGCATCAATAAATAGTCTCCAAATGACTCCAAAGGATTCAAGCCTATGGGAAGCTGGACCCGGTGGTCTTTAAAATAGGGTGAGTAAATAGTGCTGTATAGATGATGTATTATAGAATCGTACACCTGAAACCCACATGATGTTATTAACAGATACATTTAATAATAATTAAAAATATAAATTACTAAATCTAAAAGAAAACAAAACAGGTCTCTTCCAATGAAAAAAGACCTGATTCTAAGATGCTGTCTGTTCTGTAGTCAGAATACCATATAGTATATCTAAGTCAAAATTTGAGGCAAGTTACTGCGCAGGTTATATCGTAAAGCTAAAACTAGAAAAAACAGAACACATAGATAAGAATGTCAGCAGAGGTGGCCTTCATTGGAAGATAGTTTGTAAATAGGTGCCTAATGAAACCAGAAACCGACACGTATCCAATCATTACCCTGAAACTTTTAAGGAAACTGTGCATAAGAGCCTGGAATCTGTGTTCTGGTAAATAGATAGGTATCTGGTAACTAGATAGATGAAATATAATAGCATTAATTTAATAGACATCATTGCTATAAGACAGGCACTGTAGGAAAAAAAAAATCTAAAAACGCCTCAATGCCATTTTTGCCCTGATTCCACAACACAGAAACAACATTCTGATTATTTTGTTCATTCATAGGGTACAGAAAATAGGGACACTGTGGGGAAGGGTACAGGGATGCTGGTCACTGAAACAATGTTCCACATTGTAAGAAATTTGGCATTTGGTTTACAAATCAGGCACTTATGATTTTGGTTACCACAAGTTAGACACTGAGTACATGCTCATTCCTGATGAAACAACTTAAAACAATGTTTTGAACTTGAAAAGCTGAGGTAAGACCTTGTGTCTATGGTGATTCCATGAAAGATATAGTCACATGGGAAGTTCACCCCAGATTGGCAAACTGACCCCTTTAATATCACTGTAATACAGTCTAATCAGCTTAACCTTCAGTAGTATAATTATCCCAAAACACTACCTCTCTTAAACATTTGACTTTGGAACATAATCACATTCTGGGGAGTACACTTTTTATCATGGTTTAAATTCATAGTGAAATTATCTCTTCTTAATCACTATTTTTTATTATTAATCAAGAGAGAATGAAGAGACAAGACAAAGGAGTAGGACCAGGGGACATTAGATTGAAGCAAAAATTCATCCCAGATAATCTACAAAACTCATAACACTCACAAGGAGGAATAGTGCTATTTATCTATTTATCTATCATTTATTTATCATCTCTTGATTGTGCAGGAGCATACCTTACTTAAGTACATTTCTTTTAGACTTTCTAGACTTCAGATTATAGTTCAGAGAGTCAACTACATCAGTAACTAAAGCTAAATATTCAAAAGACTGATATTATTATTTGGATAAAGGGATACATACTTCCTGTCATTCAGATCAGAGGCCACAACTCTGATTTCCTAACTCATGACAGCGAACTACATGCTGCAGAGGAAAGGAATAAATCCTAACCCTGTGTGACATCACTCCTTGCAGAGGCTCTCTTGATCTTTCTGTGCCTACATTATTTATCAAGGAAGAGGCTCTCTGAGGACTCAATGCAAGTTTTTTTTTTTTTGTGATGAGCTGGATGCTGGTTCAGGAAAGAAAAATAATTTCCTTGTTGAGTCAATCGGGGATGGATGAGTTGCTTTGAAATATGTCTGTCTCTGACTACAAGTCATTTTCTTCAAAGATCCTCACCATCAATAAGAATTATAACCTCTGAAATGCTTTTCCCTAATGAAAAAGTATTTTCATTTTGATAATGTAGCATGTGATTAGAAAGACTCTTTAACTGACTTACTTTCTGGAGGTTTGGACATGGTTTTGAAATTTTTCTCAGAGAGGAGAGTTTTCTGCATCAGAATAAAAGCTGGGTTGACTCTTCCTGTGCAGGTTCAAGTGGCTATGCCAGGCGCCAAGGGCTTGCCTTTGTTGTTCTTTTGGACAGAGCTCCCCTGGGCAGCTGCCCTGAAAACAGCCTGCAAGTGAGGCCACACTGCAGATTGCCTTCTCTAGTGCATTTCGGGTGTCTAGTACTTAACCTTCTCTAGTCCATGTCAGGTTTCTTCTTCATTCGATCTTCCTCTGTCCCAATCTTGCCACATTGATCTCAGGAACTTTGTTCTCTGATTAACAAGCTCCTTTGTCCTCCTCACTGAACAGTCCTTCCACCTCTCTTCCATCAAAAACCTCGTTTCTTCTTGAGGACTTTACTTCCATCAGCTTCTCAAGGAGAAACAGCTTTTTCTCCCACTCCATGTGCCTCAGAATTAGGAGGTAAGGCCAGAACTGTCCTGGTAGGAACCCCTGCTCACTGACATGTGTGAACCACTCTCCATATCTCCCCATTATTGCCATCTATCAGCATTCCAGCTACTCCTTATTTACTAAAAGCAGGAACACCTCACTTACAGAGTTCTTCCCCCACCTCTGTCCTGCTATTATTCTGGGCAACTTTAATTTGTACTCAACACATTTGCGGCTTAATTATGACTGGACATGGTGAAATAACAAAAACTGATTTACCCTTCTAGCTAAAAAAATAAAAAAAGGAACTATGGTTTCTAAGACATTAGACATTAGGCAGCAAAGGACAGGGATCTCTGGTGGTGAGAAAGTAAATGAGGTGAGCTGTATGATTTCCCTACCTCATTTCCTGGAAAGAGCTTCCAGGCTGTGGTTCAGAGAGAGGGAACCCGGGTGGTGCCCAGCAGCCTCTCTGAGTTGAGAAGGTGAAGCTGGGAATATAAGGTGGCTAGAGGTTACAAGAAAGGATACCAAAGAGGAGACAGTAATGCAAAGTACCTAGCTAAAACAATTTTAAAACATAAGAACACAGTTGGAAGATTTACACTTCCTGATTTAAAAACTTACTAAAAGCCTTCAACTATCAAGACAGTGTGATACTGGTGTGAGATTAAGCATCTAGATCAATGAAACCGAAAGTCCAAAAGTAGAGCCACACATATATGGTGGTCTGCCATGAGCCCTCTTCTCTCTTCCATCCCTTTGGATGCTCTCATCCAATCTCCTGGCTTCTGCTCCTGTAGATGTGCTCATGTCTCTATAACTCCAACTTATCTCTCTCCTGAGATTCAGACCCCTACACGTAACCCCCTGCTGGAATCTTCATTTGGATGTACCACTGAGCTATCAAACTCAGCAAGTCAAAAACTCGTCTCATCACCTCCACCCCTTCGTCCGATTTCAGTGAAGGGAGTAGTATACCTCACTCCAAGTTTTGTCAGTTCTAGCTTCTACTCTTTTTTCCATTCCCACTCTTAGTTTAGACCACCACCAGCTATCTTCTTGGTCACCCCAAACAGCCTTCAAGTTGGTTTCCTCACCCCAAACTTTTTCCTTTTTCCAATCCAATCTGTCTCTGAAAACTGTAGATTAAGATCAGAGGCCTTGTCCCTGGGTATTGCTTATCAGCTCCCTAAAGCATCACTGACCATGGAACTTGATTGTTTCCCCTTGTGCAAGTGGTCATAATCACTAGGAACATTGATTATGCTAGGAGTAATAACCAATAGTAATAAAATTAGTGTTTACTTTCTATAGAAATTAGGCTTTAGAATGCAGTGTCACATACATGTTTAATCCTCAAAGATGTTGTTAGCCACATCATAGATGAGGAAACTGAGGCTCAAAGTACTTGAATCACATTCAATGTTCAAGTAATAGTAACAGATCAAGGACTTAAATTCTTCTATTTCCTGACCCAATTCTCTTTCCTGTCTGTCAAGCTATACCATAACAGAGATTGTGTTTTACATTTAAAATGCTAGTGACTCAGTTCTAAAATGGGGGGAAAGGTAGTGGTAATCAGAACTTGTTCTGCACAAGGATGCACATATGTCCACAGAAATGAGTTGAGTAGAGGGGCCTTTTTCTGATAGATGGGCCTCTCAGATAAATGTGATGAAAATGTTAATGGAACATCAGGAATGCAGTTTCACACATGGGGAAACCAGAACATTAGTTATGTCTATCACAACAATATTTAGAAAAAACAACACTGGCCATCTTTGCTTCCTAGGACTTTTTTCACATTTTCTCTCTTACACACACACACACACACACACAAACAAAAATCAACGTGGTCTATTTCATTTATACATTTCCTTGAGAGGGAAGTGGATTTATTTTTAAAGTCACAATCAATCTTGAAAATAGAAACAATACTTGTAACTGGCCAACACATTTTTTAACACTGATAAAGAAATCCAATAAATGCATTCAAATTTTAGTTCAGAGGCAAGGAGTGGTGTTTATTTCCCCTTATTTGAGAGCTCTGAGCTGTCCCACTATTCAAGATGCATTATGAAGTCATAATGGCTTCATACCATTTGTACTTAATTGAGGAAGAAATAGTAACCTATAGCCTGATCTGCTACAGGTGACATTTGCCCAGTTCACTAGGGAACAGCTCTTTAAAGGGCTTCAAGAAATAGCCACCAACAGCTCTAATTGAATCGCTGGATTGAACTCCTGGGCAACATCCAGAGGTGGAGCCACCTGTGGGAAATAAAACTCAGCCAAATGAAGATGCCCGTGTTTACCTGTGGGCCCAGGACTCCTGACCATGAGGAACTCAGTGTGTCTATCCTGTCTTTGTTTAAGGGGGTTATCAGCCTAGATGTTACTCATACATAGGCCAGCAGATATTTTCCCAGGTGCGCCATCTTACAATCAGTGATTTTCAACCTTTTTCACATCGTGGCACACATAAACTCGTTATCGAAATTCTGAGGAACACCAAAAATATATTTTTTGCTGACCTGACAAAAAATAGGTATAATTTCAATTCATTCATACTGGACAGCCATTGTTGTGTTGGCCGTTTCTATTTTTTTAATTTGACAATCTAAGGAAAAGGAGGTCAGTGCCTCAGACTAAATAGTCCGGTATTGCAGGTTTTGAGAATTTTTGAGGCCAGTGTGTCTTGGCACACCAGTTAAAAATCTCTGACCTAAGCCCTATTTTCTCCCTCTGCAATAACTTTAATACCAGGGCCAGTGAACAACAACTAAACAGAAACAGGCAACATCTATCTCCATGCACTTTGCTGTTATAAGTAAAATCACAAAGAAGGACCAAATTCCCCAACCAACTGAAATGCTGTCCAGGTTTGAAGAGAAGCCATTCAGACTTCACCTTCAGAGCTGCCATTTTTATTATTGTGCAATTCAGAATTCAATAACATTTCTGTTCTGCTTTGAAATCCAAGATAGACTTAAGGAATCAGCAAAATATCTGTTGTAATTTCTGTTTAAAACACAAATGTTTTAAAGTGTTGTTTTTTTTTTTTTTTTTGTGCATCCACATAGAGGAACTAAAGTTCTCACTTTAGATAGAAAGCAAGTTTTCAGATTTACTTCTTGATTTGCTGGTTTGGATTTACTCATGTTTGCCCAACAGACTGAACTATACAATGATTATTTCCATCTATATCACTTTCTGCAAGCAAGCTGTTGGGGCCAGGTTTGGGAGGAGTGAGAGACGTTAAAGGGCTAAATAAATGTAATCATGAGATGATAGGCAAATGCAGAGACTGGGGGGCCCAGAGACGTGGGTTTCAGTCCCAACTCTGTCACTAATTTCTACGCAGTTTGATTCACCTCTCTGGGTCTCAGTTTCTCCATTTGCTAAATGAAGGCCTTAGACCAGATGAGCAATCAGGTCCTACTGGCTTTGACATTTTACATTTTTATGGGGGATGAGCAATGCTGTAAAAGCAGATAATGATTACAACTGGGCATTCCCTCCAACACAAGTCTGTTTTTATGAGTGAAACTAGAAAAGCAAGTAACTAACCCCAGAGAGGTTGCAGAGCCCTGGGGAAGTGGTCATGTGTGTAGATAGGCAGCTGGACTCCAGGGAACCATCACTGCCTTCAGACAAGCAATGGAACTGGGGGAGAAGACCTAATTGGAAGAGGCAGCTCTGGCAGCTTGTGAGCAAGTCAGGGCCAAGGAGGTGACAGGTTTGTACAAGGAACACACACACACATTCAGCAATATTTCAGGAAGGCTTCTTTTTATGTAGCTCATGCCTAGAAATCAAACCCATTGTTCTTACAGAACAGAGTTTTCTCTCTCTCCTTCAATAATTAGGAAAACAATTTATTGGTCTATACAGATTTCTTTACTTCCAGGTGCCACACCCCACTTCCAGCCTAAAATTATTGAGTGGCAGTTATAATTGGCAAGGAGTTGCACCCAATGAGTATTTAATTAGCATATACACCTCGTTGCTGGGCTAGAGAGGAAAATTCAGAGAAGAACTGCACAGGAAGATCCCAGCTCCAGACCCACCTTTTCTCGCGGATGGAATGGCTCACTGAAGACATCTTCATCTGCTCTCATCAAACTCCCATGTGCTGTATTTGTCCAATCTCTCTTCCTCCATTAGTTTGTAAGCTTATCCCCAATGTTTTTCTTGAAAATTCTGCTCCTTCTTCCACTTGTTCCAATCCAGAAGGATTTCTTTAATTTTTCCTTTTCTTTTAGAAACATCAACAACAATTTTAACATCTTTTTTTAAGGAGCTTTATATACAAGTGGTCATGTATGCTTGTCTTTGTAAAAGTTGAGTTAAATTAAATAATCAAATACTTTTTATTTGATTTGTGTGGTAAGGTAGGTGATCAGCATTCCTAGCTGTCTTCCTTTGTGAGTTCCCTTCCCCTTCTCCCTAATCTAGTCCCTAGCCCTCAATATTAATGCTATTTCTTGAGCAGACATCCACAAAACTGGGTATCCAGATAGCTAATTTACAATGCAAGTGGATCAGCTTTATTAGGTATGAGGGAAATACCTAATAATAAACTAAAACCACAACAAGATAATTGTATTACCCATTAGGGTGGGTAACAATGAAACTCTCATTCACTGCTAGGTGGAGTATAAAGAGGTAAAAATTACTTAAAAAACTGTTTGGTAGTATCTACTTACATATATATAAGAATTAACTACAGCTACATGCAAAATGAATGAACCTCACAGATATAACATTGAATGAAATAGGCCAGGCAAAAAAAAAAGAGTACATACTGTTAATTCATTCATATAAAGTAGAGGTAATACTAATCTATGGTAATAAGAGTCAGGAGATGGATTATCTTTCTAGGGGAGGGGTGGTTATTGAATGTGGAGGAACACAAGGGAGCATTTTATAAAATATTGAAAATATTCTCCATCTTGATCAGAGTTATGTGTTTTCAGGTGTTAATGTTCATCCAGTTACAAACTTAACGATGGTGCATTCTACTGTTCATTGTAGTACAATTCGCCGGCAGTGGGAAAAGGCAGAAAACAGGTTGCTCCAGGCGGTTAGTGCTGCACAGCCTGATCATTTTACTTGTCATGGATCAGGTGCTCTCTAAATTAAGTGTTACATAATTGTGTTAACAACAGTGTTTAAATGCACTGCATGTTACCTTCTAGTGACTCTGCTTCTCCTGATGTCTTATGGATCATATTTGGAAGACTGTAAGATGCTGTAAGGAAAATCTAGGAATAGCTGCTCTACACATTAAGACATTCTTTTAGCTTAAGCACTCAACTAGATAGATACCTGAGAGATTCTTCCCAAACAGTTCAACAGCAGGCTGACATCTGCTCCATAGTTGGGGGCACACTGGTTCCACTTACAACAAAGGAAAAATTAAGAGAGAGAGCATCAGATAGTGAGCATGATTCAATCAAATGAAATAATTACTGTTACAGTAGACAGTGTTCTAGTAGCTGAGATGACTCAACAGAACATACTCCTGTTTTCAAGGTGCTTATTCTTATTGGTCATGAGAAGCAGTTGTGTGTGGAGCTAAGTGCCATTTTCAGAAGAGATGGGAAGAGCTAGGTGGAAGGCCTAAAATATTACAGGAGCACAACTGGAAAAATGGGAGAAGGCTTCCTGGGTGGGTAACATTCCAAGTGAGCCTTGAAGGATGGGAAGGGATTTCACAGATGTAATTGGGAAAGTGGAAGAGGAGAAGGACACATTGTTCTAGAAGGAAAAGAAAGCCAAGTGGGATATGAACACCCTTCCACTACTCTCAGTTTGAAGATCCACACCTCATGTCATGGCTTGTTTGTGCAGACAAGTGTTCTAGACTGAACTGGGAGGCTGCCTTTCCACCAGCAGCATCTGACTTCACTGCTTCTTCTCCAGAGGTTGATATATGAGAGTTTGTGACATGGGCAGTGACGGGTGCTCTGTAATGTCACTTTAAGACCTACAACAGATTAGTGAAAAGGAGACCTTTGTACGTGGACCCCTAGCACCTCTGCAGCACTTAAGAGCCCTCACTCTTCTGACTTGGAGATAACTTACCAAAAGGCCAAGCAAGGGATGAATTTATTGCCAAACTGGTTTAAAAGTGAGAGCAAACACAGACTTTAGCCTTTTTTTTTTTTCTAATTTACCATGAGGTTGAAGTCCATCTCCTGCAATAAGAAATCAGCCTCATGGACAACTGGGGGGAGAATCTCATCCTGTGTCACATTTTATGGGCTCAGGAACATGAGGATAAGAATAAGTCTTTAACCTTATCTTATTTGACTGAAAAGATATTTGATCTTTTGTCAGTCTCACAGCAAAGACTCCCACATTTATTTTCCCTTTTTCAAAAAGGATCATAAAACTTCACATGGATAAAGGCTCCCCTGAGTTACACAGGGAGATTGTTTAATTAATCTCCCAGGCAGTGATACGTTTGGTAGAGTGTTGGTGCTCAGCTGGGATGAGATGCCAGGACACAGGCATATTGGAGGGCCATCATGGGAAAATCAGGATGTAAGGGCATCCTAATTATTGTAGAGGGGAAAATTTGAGGATGCAAAGTATATTTTTCAAACAGTGCCTTAAAATAAGCATCAGATTTGGAGATTACCATTGAAAATCACTATTATTGTTACGCACAATAGTTCTGCAGAGTTATTGGAGAGGAAGGGGCAAGTTTCATCTTTCACATTATATTTCATTGAAGAGTTAGAATCTCATTTCCTATCCTTGGCATATTTTAGTGTCTTTGTGACAGTGAAATATGGGTGAAGCTCTGAAACTGTGATTTCTAGTGCTTTTTCTTTGTTCCCTGAAAAGAGAGGTCCTATCAATCAACACACTTCCCATCACCATGAGGTCTGGTGGGGAGATGAAAAATGCAGGTCATCACATCCAAAGGATTTTCTTATACAAAATTCATCATTAGATATTTAGAATCATGTTTGACTAAACTATGTGTTAACTATGATATCACAACCATGTATTCTATACTTTAGTTTATACTCTTATTTTAAGACATGCACTTTAAGTGTGAATGCATTCACCAGCTGACAACACAAACTAGCTAACACACACACATTTGTATATTGGTTGTGATAAGCAGGTGGATCACTGTAGTTCACTCTGTGTCCACAATGCTATGAATCTGAGCCCAAACTTCACTGATCATCTGACCTCCATAAGCCCTACTTTGACTGGTGTCTCTTGGACTGGCATTTTGAGCCTCCAGGAATTACTGTCAATTCAGAGCTATTATCCAGTAAACCCTTTCCTTAAAGCACATTTTGGTAAATGGCCTCAGCTCCTTTGGAGAAGACTGAAAGTGAAGATACACAGTATAAATTGTTGGTATAATAGAGTCCTTCCTTGAGGCGATCCAGCTTCTACTTCTTTCAAGGGGCTTTGGGTTTGTGAATATCGTGGGAATTCAAATCAGATTTCTTGTTCACCAGACTTAGAGCATTTCCATTTATACCAAATCAAGTAAAGCTTTAATTGTTTGCTTATCTATTTCAATTCTAGGGACATCATAATCAGCAAGCCAGTACTGCTGCTCTCTGTGGCTCAAACTACTTTGATTACTGCTTTGACTCTGTTGCTTTGTGGTAACCATGCTCACACAGACTTTGATGACTAAGTGCTGCCACTTGGCCTCTGTCACCCAGAAACTCATCTCTGTTGAATTTCAAGGGTCCCAGTTCAATGGCAGCATTTCTCACCATCATTTCTCACTTAGAGCAGCACTGCAGAGCTTTTCAGAAATGATGGGGCTCCTTCCATAAATGTAGTTTTCACAGCTTTGTTAAAGAAAGTATACTCCGGAGCTTTCCAGAGGATGTAGTGAGGGATGAATAAAGTTCTTACGTAATGAATCTACTGTAGCATTCCAATCTGCCGAAGGTTTCTGGTACCCTCTGCGGACTGGAGAAGACACTATGGAAAGCAGTATGGAGATACCTCAAAAAATTAAAAATGGATCTGCCTTTTGACCCAGTGATCTCACTCCTGAAAATATATCTGAAGGGACCCAACATGCTAACTTGAAAGAATGTGAGCACCCCTATATTCATTGCAGCATTATTTACAATTGCCAAGATATGGAAGCGTCCAATTGCCCATCCGTAGATGAGTAGGTAAAACAACTATAGGACATTACACAATGGAATTCTACTTGGCCATAAAAAAGAAGAAAATTTTATCCTTTTCAAAATTATGGATGGATCTGGAGAATATTATGCTAAGTGAAATAAGCCAGTCAGAGAAAGACAAATACTATATGATTTCACTCATATGTGGAATCTAATGAGCACACTGAACTAATAAGAAAAATAGAGATTCATAGTTGAATAACAGGATGACAGCTAGTTGGGGGGAGCTGGGTAGGGGGTGGAGGGATTGAGCAAAAAAAAAAAAGGACTCATGGACATGGACAACAGTGCGGTGATTGCTGGGGGGGAGTATAAGGGGACTAAATGGTAATGGCAAAATATAATAAAGATTATTGTAGCTTAAAAAAAATAAAAGCTCTTTTCTTTGAAAAAATAAGCCAATGTCCCAAAATTATACCTAAAGAAACTAAATAAAGAAGAGAAAATTAGGACAAAGTAAGTACAAGGAAGAAAATAAATAAGTAAATAAATAAATAATAAATACTTAAATAGTAATAATAACTAACTCAATAAATAAATAAATAAATTGCAAACAACCAAATGAAAAATTAACAAAGGAATACTATGCAGCTGTCAAAAAGAATGTAGACTCTTGATGAAATAATCTTTAAAATATATTGGTAACTAAAATAAATTAAAGTAAAATTGTGGATATGTTGTGCTATTTAAGAAAGAGGGGTTTATAAAAATAAACATGTATTTCATTGTATCATAAAATAATGGAAAGACAAATTATTAAAAATAGGGAAAGGACAAAATAATGTAGGACAAAAATAGAAGGTAGAATTTTTGGAATGTACCCCGCTTCAGGGGTTTGACTTTAGAATCTTGCAAGTAGTTTACATAATTATAAAATACAGTTAGGTGAAAATAAATCCCTTTTTAAAAATCCTTAAGCTGTTTCAGCAACTATATTTTTATTGATATTATCAGTGTTCTATTATTCAACTGTTATCTATAATGTATATATTGTAGAATAAACCAAATATATAGTTATCTTAGTGTCATTAAAATTTTTGATTTTTGTCATGGGAGAAAGGAGATGCAGATATAAATCAATGAGGCTAATAAACATACTGTGTCTGGATTTGAATTGGAAATATCAGAATGAATTTATGATGTATATCAGCTTTATGAAAAACATGTTCAAATGGCTCATACTAATGGTAGAATTAGTTTTATGAACAAGCTTTCTTTTCAATAACAACTAGAAATGTTGGACGTGATACCAAGAGTGTCAATTTGAAGACTTCAGAGAGTTTCTAAGGCTGGCAGGACTTGAGGAGAAAGATATTTCACAGAGTAGAAAAGCCCATGAAGTGGTATATTATTTCCTTTGAGGAATTTTCTGATTTGTCGTGGGTTTGGGAGTGAGAACAAAGTGGAACAAAAAGTGGTAGCCCAGTGTTTGGGAAGGTGAGGTGCAGTTTTGACAGAGTTACAGGCTTGGGGAAACACAAGTTAGAGTTCAGGGTGGGGTAAGGAAGAGTGCTATTGACAACTTCAAAATTCCATTTAGGAATTCTTAGAAAGTGATATTTTGGCAAAAGTGAACCAGAAATAGGCCAGCAAGAGTACAATGTAACTTCAAAGAAGCTCACTCCCAGTCACAGACTAAGGTTCTCTGCTCTCATCATGTGTCTAAAAGCAAAAATCTTCTCTGGATAAAGATAACACCAACCAGAGACAAATTATTTCTATAATGTTTTTATACCTAACATCTGATAGTCAATACCATATTAATAGGCATAGCAGAATATAGAATTGAATGACTAAAACCTAGAAAGAACATCAGATAATAGACCCACAAGTGATGCAAGTATTAGAGAAACCAGTTGTGACTTTAGAATAATTGTTAATAAGTCAAAAAAGAAAATGGCAAAATAGAGAAATTCTCCACAGAACTTAAATCTATTTAAAAAAGTCAATGAAAATCCCAGTACTAAAATATATAATTGAAATGAAGGAACAAATAGATAGTTTTAACAGAATATCAGACACAGAAGAAGACAGATTAGTGAAATCAAAAGGTAGGCCCGCAGAAAATATCCAGACTGAAATAAAAAAGAGAAAAAAAAAAATGGACAGGGAAACAGAAGAGAGCATGTAAGAGTCACACAGCCCAGTATCCATGTCTAAAATAGAATTAAAATACATGTCAAAAACAGAATGTCCAGGAGTTAGTGTGTTTAAGGTCCTCTTACTTTCATGGAAATGGGGAAAGTAGTAATTTATGCCGTCATGTGCTCCTTAACGACAGGGATGCATTCTGAGAACTGCATCGTTAGGTGATTCTGTCTTTGTGCAACCATCCCAGAGTGCACTTACACAGACCTGGGTGGTCTAGCCTACTGCACACCCAGGCTCTGTGGTGTAGCCTGTTGCTCCTGGGCCACAAACCTACACAGCATAGGCTGATGGTCTACTTATGCATCTTTTATGGTCAGGTGTTCGTTCATATCTTTTGAACATTTTAAAAACAGGCTGTTTTCTTATTGTTGAGTTTTAAGAGTTTTTGTATATTTTGGATAATAGTCCTTTATCAGATATGTGTTTTGCGTATGTCTCCCAGTCTGTGGCTTTCTTCTCTCTCTCTGGACTGGGTGTGTCTTGACAGGGATCTCTGGGAAAAGTCAGAACATAAGATTTTAATTCTAATGAAGTCTAGCTTATCAATTATTTCTTTCCTGGATCATGTCTTTTGTGGTGTATCTAAAGTCATCACCCTAACTCAAGGTCATCTAGATTTTTTGATCTTCTAGGAATTTTACATTTTTGTGTTTAATGTATAGGTCTGTGATTCATTTTCAGTTAACTTTTGTGAAGAGTTTATCTGTATCTAGATTCCTTTTTTTTTGCAGGTGGAAGGTATTCAATAGATTTTAAATCCAAAAGAGTCTATTTTTCATTTTTAGTAGCTAAGGTGAATTATTTATGAGCCATTGATTATTTTTATATATTGTGCTTCTTGTTCAAATCTTGTTCATGCCAACTTAAAAAATTATGCATAATTATTTTAGAGCCTGTCTGATCATTTCAATATCTGAGATTCTTCAGAGTCTAAGATTCTGTGGATGGTTGGTTCTGACAATTCTCAGCCATTGTGGCTTACTTCCTTACATTTATGGTATTTTTTATTATAAGCTCATATATGACTGAAATGAATTGATGTATCAAGGAGCCTGGGTTCATAATGCATTTTCAAGGAAAAAATAGTGTTTCTCACAAGTATCAGGGGTATTATTAAACTGGGACCACTTGTTTAATTTCTTGGTATGCTGTTTCCATAACTAAACATATAGTAGAAATTTGAGTGTCAAACTCATTTGAGAGCTGGTCTGTAGTTAAAATTTCTCAGTAGATATTATTATAATTATCATTATCATTACTATTACCTTCTATCCAGAAGTGTGGTAAAGACAAGTTTCCTTATTGGCTCACTTTGCACCAAGCACATTTTTATCTACTATCATCGAGTCTGCACCACCTTCAGTGTACCAGCTTTATGTGGAGTTTTCAGATTCAGCTCCAACTCTGCACAGGTATAAGATGCAGTTTTCCATTCCTCTTATTACCATTAACATTGAATTGCAGGTTCTGTTTTATGACATTTGACATCTGGGGAAGTTCTACTCACTTAACATTCTGGTTTCTGGATGTATTCACTTATTTTGGTTTCGACCCCCTTTTGGGGATTTCCTTCACTTTTTACTGAGCTCAGCAATGCATCAGTAAATGTTTTGTAGTTTATACATCATCTAGGGTTTTGTAGAAGAAACACTTTTCAAAATATTCAGTGTAGCATACCTCTAGAAGCTGAGAGCCTGATCTTTGTTTTTATATCAATTTAAGGATGCATTGTCTTCTTAAATTTCCCTAAGGGTATTGACTTGAGTTTGTAAGGGTTTTTTGTTTTTTTTTTTGGTAAAGTTTTCTCTCTCCCCCAAATCATTTTTCCCAGGGGCCACATTTTCTACTGTTTATTTTCTTTCTCTTTAACATTCTGGGGTGTTTCCTCAAATATCTGTGACCATAGTTTGTTTGCTCATATTTAAAAGTGAGATAAAAATCTGATTGGGAATTTGTGTTATGTTAGTGCAGCTATTTACTGTCGGGTGTCTTTTTAGGGGTCATAAGGTGCAGAACCCACAGTAATGGGGGAAGTCCTAGAAAAACAACTAAATATGTTCCTTGGAACTATCTACAGAATTTATTAAAAGAGAAACCTTTTGATATATTTGCCTATGGAGTAGATGGCTAACTGTCTTATAGGAGCTGCATGAAGAGCAGAGAGGAATTAGGGGAGAGGGACCTCTTTTGAGCCTCTTTTATAAGGGCACTAATCCCACTCCTGAGGACTCTACCCTCATGACCTCATCACCTCTCGACGGCCCCATCTCTGACACCATCACATAGGGGATTAGGTTGCAACATAAATTTTGGGGGATATAAATATTCAGTCCATAGCACAGTCTTCCCAGTACAGGGGGTGTGTGTGTGTGTGTGTGTGTGTGTGTGTGTGTGTGTGTGTGTGTATTCTTTAGCTTGAGGCATTCTGAAGTTGGGAAGAAAATGTTGGAAAGAGCTGGCTTCATACTCTGCTGATAGATTTCATAACATTTAAAGAGTGTTGTCTCTGAAGTCATAAAGGTAAAGGGTCAAACCCCAACACTGCCACTTATCCATTCACTTGTAGTGTGACCTTAGGTAAGCCACTTCACCTCTCTGAGCCTGTTTCCTCATTTTTAAAATGGATATACCCATACTTACCTCCTAGAATGGATGGGAGAATTAAATAAACGTCGCATGGTGAACATTTGAGCAAAGGCTACTCCTGTAATGATGTTACCTGTAACAAGAACTAGATACAGTTTGTGTTCCACATGGTTGTATACACCCTTGTTCACGATGCCTTATTTCACAGACTCACTTTTGCGTTTGCTCAGCCTTTAGGTGAGAGATGCGCATTGATTTCTATAAGAGGTCACGTTTCCTTTCAGTACACCCTGAAAAATGATAGGCTTTATGTCTCTCTGCCTTTTTGTGTTGGTCGCTAGACCCTCTCAAATAGAGCCAAAATTCTTTCATACAGCACTGTGACTGAAAGGAACTACAGGGCTCTCTGTTCTTGGAGTCCATGCTGAAGATGCATCATATTTTTTGGACCATAAGATGCCTCTAGGTTTTAGAGGAGGAAAATAGGAAAAAAATTTTTGAAGCAAAAAATGTGGTAAAATATTTAATAACATAAATAACATAATATTTCACCAATGTAAATGTAAAGCTACATTTGGACTATAAGATGCACCCCCATTTCCTCCCAAATTTGGGGAGAAAAGTGTGTCTTATAGTCAAAAAAAATACGGTATTTTCCAACATTGTACAAGACCATGACAGTTCTCACTTGATATTTTAGCAAGCCTGTGAGGTACATGGGGAGGTATTACTATTCTGATTTAATAGATAAAAAGTTGAGTTGCAGAGAAATTCAGTTGAGTGCCTTGGGCCTTTAGATCTGAAAACATCACTTCATTTCTGACCTTTCATATTGGTTGAGGGAATGTCTCCAGTTGAAGTCAGGCTTCCCCTTTCTCTGCAGTTTCCAGCTATATTTCCTGTACTGTGGTTTTGCAACTGTGATAGATTTGCTGGAATTTGGATGGCTGGAGAAACAGGGGTTTGAACAGTATACAAGGTGTATGCAAATCTCCAAGTGCACAAATGATGATCGATAGAAATTGTTCTAATATGTGAATTAGCTGTAAATGTATTTTTGTGATTGAATTTAGGTTGTAAGATCTAATCTTAGAGGTCCTAAGTAATGAGACATTAACTTCACTGCCATTTTTTAAACTACCACAAAACATAAGCACATGTCAAAAATATGAATCAGACGATGATAGCTGTATTATGGGTGGTATTTTTAATGTCATTATTGCCATTGCAAACGCAAGCAAAATGAATTGGTCATTTCAGCAAAATCCCCAGAGAGCAATAGTGTCCATTCAGAGGTAAGGCTCACATTTTGGTAAGTGTGTCCACGGCTGCTCAAATGAGGCCAAAGCTGTTAGGTTATCTTTCTCGGATTAAGGTGGGCTCTTCAGAGTTAAGATTTCTGATGGCTATTCACGGTTAATTCATACTGGAAACTTAAAAATTGCTTTTAGGATTCACAGTTTTTGGTACCATTTTCCATAACAGAATTGTAGCTCTGTTATTCTAAGTGTTAAATTCTTTCATTATCTGTCTTGTTTGACTTCATTACTTGGTTCTATCTCTCTCCCTCCCTCTCTCTCTCTCTCTCTCCCTGTCTCTCTCTTACTAGCTGTATATGAACTTGCATTCTGATCTTGCACTTCCTTCCTGGTTCTGGCCTCACCCTACCATAAAATCCTGCCTCTGGTAATTATGCCTGGAATTTCCCACTAAAACATCAGGTAACAGGATGCAGAACATGGCCCCGCTCAGCAACCCTGCTTTGATCCGATTTGCGCAAGCCCCAGTGTCCGTCCGTTCGGGTTCAGGGAGCAGGCTGGAGGAGCCCTCTGCTTCCTCTTGGTTTGGTAGTTAGCCAGCACTTTGTCCCTTCCTCCATACACACATGATGCACTCAGAACCATCCCTTCCTCTCCAGTTCACATGATGGATAATGTCAAGCAGTTTTTCATAACCCTTTTAGCTGCCAAGAACACTATTTACTATTCTCTTCTCCTTAGATGCCATGTTTTTGAGAGATTTTTATTTATAAAGCTTCATTGTTAACTCATTTTCAGAAATCTTTATTCATCAAATACATGTACAAACAGTAGTCAGATTTTTTTATGGTGATAAGAACACTTCACATGACATCTACCTTCTAACAAATTTTTAAATGTCCAATACAGATTGTTGACTATAAGTACAATGTTGCACAACAGATCCTGAGATCTTATCCATCTTACTTGACTGAAACTTTCTCCCCAGTGGTTAGTAACTCCCCATCATAGCCCCCAGCCCTGCCCCTGGTAACCACCATTCCTCTTTGATTCTGTGGATTTGACTATTTTAAATACCTCATGTAAGTGAAATCATGCAGTATTTGTCATTTTGTGACTGGCTTGCTTCACTTATCATAATGTCCTCAAGGTTCATCCATGTTGCCACATATTAAAGAACTTCCTTATTTTTAAAGGCTGAATAAGAAGTATTCCATTGTATGTATATAGCATATTTTCTTTATCCACTCATCTGTCAGTGAACATTTAGGCAGTTGCTACATCTTAGCTATTGTGAATAGTTCTGCAGTGAGTGTAGAAGTGCTAATATTTATTTCAGATTCTGATTTCAATTCTTTTGGATAAGTACCCAGAAGGGGGAGTACTGAATCATATAGTAGTTCTAATTTTAATTTCCTGCAGATCCTCCCTACTGTTTTTCAGTGGCTTCACCATTTTGCATTCCCATCCACCGTGTGCAGTGTCTCCAGTTTTCTCACAGCCTTGTCAGCACTTGTTGTCTTTTGTTTTTTGATAACAGCCATCCTGACAGGTGTGAAGTGATGTCTCATTGTGGTTTTGACTCCATTTCCCTGTTGATAAGTGGTGCTGTGGTGCTGTGGTAAGCTGAGCTGTTTGCCAATCAGATTTTATCCATTGGAGATAACCAGGCTTACCACACTGGCCTGATATCATCATGCCCCCCAAAAGTGAAGGGACTTAAACTGTAGTTAGCCTTGGCAGGTTTATTAATATTTTCACGTAGCTCTTTTATATTAGAATCTTCATTCACAAGTTGCAGCTACTGATCATTATTTGTTTTGTTTTTTCCTCAGACAGACTTATCTAAACAGGGGAAAACTTCAAGCTGGAGAGATAAACTCAGAAGGAAAAATTAGGAAGTTGGTGAAAGAAGATGTCTAGGAACATTTGGACCTTTAGGACATTGAAATAGTTCTTACTAAGTTAGACTTTTAGTTAGACTGTGAGATAAAAATAAAAAAAGTGGATCTAGGAAAAATCTAACAACAAATTTCAGGAATATTTTTGGACATTGTACATGTTGGCAGTGGCATCACTGGCATGGTCATAGTTAAGACAATAATATAATTTAAGCCAGGTAAACAAAAAAGCAATTAAAGAGAAGGGTGCTAATGAATAAAGGTTTTATTTAACTGGTAGAGAGAGCTATGCCTCAGGAAAATCTAATATGCAGCCAGAGTTGAGCAACCACTGATTATAATCTCAAATTGTGATTTGAGAAGAGCGTTCTCAAACTTTCACAAATCACGATTCTGCGTGGCAGTGGAATCACTTGAAGGGTTTGTTAACTGCACATTGCCTTGCCCCAGAGCTCTGTCTCGGTGGGGCTGGGGTGGGGGCTGTCCTCGTGCTTCCACCAGGCTCCCAAGAAATGTTGCTGCTGCAGGTCCCACACATTGGAAGCTAAGGCATTTACACACCTGTCTCCCACTAGACTGCAAGTCCTGTAAAAGATAGGGAACCTGTCTTGGCCAATTGGTAGCCCAATATGTGGGACATAGTAAACACTTCAGAGATGTTGTATTATAGATTAGCACATTAAATTTCGGATACTAATCAGTGTTATGTGAGTTTGGCAAACCACAAGTTCAAAAGCTCAATTATTCCCATGATGCCCCTAGCTGAAGTTTCCAGATCTGCAAGGCCAGACCCTGAGTTATCATCACCCCCACCATAGTTTTCAGGCTGAATCTCATTGCTGAAGGACTCAGCCTGAACACCAAAAAGCTTATTTGTTTTCATCGCCTGCACTATACTCTCCATTTAAGACATCACAGATACCTCTCCTGGCACTAGGTATTTTTTCCCTTTTTCTGAACACATTTTGGGCAAATTATTCATATTAGATTTTTATTAATTAGTTGGAGCATGATGTTTTACAATATTTTTTGACCTGTGGATGGACAGAAGTTATTCTGATCTAAAATAAAATTATGCAGCCCAATGGATATCATACACATTTCTGCTTTCCTTTTTACCAGGTTCAGTAAACACATTCTTATGGGTTAACTGGAATTTGTCTTCATTTAGCAAAGTGTCACTGACCATGCAGCATCTGTGTCCTACATTCAGAGAATGTAGGATGAGCTAGATGCAGCTCTGGCTCTCTAGAGGCCCACGGGCCTCCCAGCCTAAGGCAGCTTGGTGAGGGCTGGGGTGGCTATCAGTCCCCGGTATGGCCCAGGGCAGTGTACAGGGGAGGCCCATGGGCAGGGCTGGGGCAGGGGGAGTGGGAGCCCACCCTCAGAGAGGAGACAGTGTTACCTCTTACTTGGTGAATTCTTCTGAGGCTGCTTTTAATAAAGAATGAATAAATAAAAGGAGGCTTTGGAGGACCCAAATGATGAGCAAGTTTCATTTCAGAAATACATGGAACTAACAGGATTCTTTCATACAATTTAACTATTGTTATAACATGGCAAAAAGTGAGACTTTGGGATCCTCAGGAATTTTGTTGGTTGGTCGGTCCATGCCTGTATCCCTTCCACTCTGATCATCACACAAACCGACCTCACACACACTCCCCGTACACACATGTATATACGGAAACACACATCCATCAAAGCTTGTGCAATTTTTTCAAATGGATCCTTTGTTTGCTCTGCTACATGGCCAGTGTCCGCCACTCTGACTCCCCAGTAGATGTTCAGGATAAGGAAGCAATTACACTCTTGAAAAAACATACTTATGAGCATTTTACATGTTCATTCAAACCCTTTTCCCCAGTAAGTCTTGCCTTTGGCTGCTTCTAAATAGGGAGACCACTTTAAAGCTATTATTATGTGTGTGTGTGTACAATTGTAGCTTCAGAAAGCATTCATACATTCAGAATTCTTTTTTATCTCTGCCTTCTGTCGAAACAAACAAGGACTCAACCCCCTAAATATAACTCCTTGGGTTTTCATGGCTTACACAGAATACATTCTCTTGTAAAATAAGGTTTTTTTTTTTTTATTTTTAAACCTCATTGATTTTTAGATGGGCTTGTGGTTAGGGTGTGCACATTGATTTCTATTCAGGGATACCTTTGGAGTTCTCTTTGGAGGGGCTAGTATGCTTGTCTTCCTACAGAATGATGGTGAGGTAATTTTAATTTAAACAGATTTTTATTTTTTACTATTGAGGATGTTTTAGATTTTATTTGTCTGAATCATTTTTAATTTTAAGTGAAAGATGTGTATTTCCAGGCTGAATATTTCATTTTTGCAAACCTTTTTGTCATCAGAAACTATATGTGAGAAAAATATTTTTTTAACTTTTCTGTGTCTTTAGAAATTTCCTATTTTTTTCTACATCTGTAGTATCTTTGTAGAGGCCTGATTTGGGCTTGACTTTCACTCCCAAAAGCATTCCACCTTTTTGAAAAAAACTGCTCATTCTGCTCATGTATGCTTTGAACAAAACAATAGACTAGCAATATGCATAGATTAAAATGTTAATCCAACTCAAGAAGAACAAGATATAAAAAGAGACAAAATACAAGATGGACGAAGACATTGTCTCACACATTTTGTTTGGAGCAGCGTAGCATCAGAGATATGATTGTGTCTCTGCCCAAGGATTGTGGTGAGGATTAAATGAATTAATATACATAAAGTAATTAGAAGAGTGCCTGACCCTGTGAATGCTCAATAATGGTTAGCTAGTATTATTATCATCTGAGAAAATAAAACATAGAATTTAAAATACATTTACACCCAGTGCTTGGTGGTAGAGGGATCTGGTCAAGAATAAATACCCAATTTTAAATTTATATTAATGCCCCGTTCCTTTCTTTTTAACTTTCCATCATGCTAGACAGAAGTCAATATATCTTCCACATGGGAAACAGAGCAGCTCCTCCTTCTCCTAAGGGCCAACCCTATTAAGGAGATGGTACCCTCTAAGGCACACACAAAATCAATTAATAATAATGATAATAACAATAATAATAATAATAATAATAAATTCTTTCTTGATCCCATCCTTTCCTAAGTCCAGGTGTGTTGTTGACTGGTCACTGGTTTATCAGTCAGAGGGTCCTGGGTTTGGGGCCACATAAGCAGCTCCCTCTGCGATAGAATGATTCTCCACTAATTGGAATGAGAAGTTAATCTCTCTCACACTGAACCCAGCTGAGTCTCTGAGAGCAATGATGTATTTAAAAGATCTCTGGCAGTCCAGGGCATGTGACACTAACCGGATTTAGCTCATTAGCAAATCTGCAAGGCCCTGGTGACACTGCACCCAGAATAAAATACATGAGGCCAGTCCATGCCCTGTGGGCACCTACAGCATGACTACATAATAAAAAGGCATTTATTAATAATCTCATTGGTCGCACAATACAAAAGAAGGCAACAAGAAGTCAAACGCTGTCATTTGTCGTGACTAGGGAGGCATAATTAAAATAAGTGTCATATGATTAACCTTTGAAAAATTAATCTGGTATAAAAAAGTCACCAAAACAAGGAAGATAGGCTCTTAAAGTCAATTTAATACAATAGGCAGCTGTTGTGTGCACTTGGATGAAATTCCATGTGCTTGTGAAATGTTAGTCATTGATTGCAAAGGGCAATTCACAAATTCAGCAAGCGTCTATTATTAAAGACAACAGCAGGCCACAGAGAGGCAGGGTGCATAGTGGTAAAGAGCATAGGATTTCAGGTCTCGTCCCTCTGGGTTTGAGTTCAAGTGCATCCATTTACCACCTAGGCATCCTTGAGCAATTACCTCAACCTTTTAGTAATTCAGTTTCTACACCTGAGAAATGGGGATATTAATATATCTCATGTGAGTCTTGTGGTGGTCAAATAAGATCATATACAGTACAGAAAGCTCTCAGCAGAGAGGTGCATTATAGGTGCTCAAAAAATCTTAGGGATGATAAGAAGTATTTGTTAAGTCCTTGATATGCCAAAAAAAAAAAAAAAAACCAAAACCCCTCGCTTCTACATAGAAAAATGTGAAGCGCACACTCAGCACTGTGGCCTGGGATGAGTCAATGCTGGTCAGTGAAGGGTTTCCCCATCTTGCTGGCAGTGTTCTTATCTTGTGATTCAATGTCAAGGATGACGCCTGGGTAAACCTGAAGGAATGTTTCGGGTGATGGCAGAGCACATTTCCTGAAGTTTTAAGAATGATATTATGCATTCAGTCTAGCTCTAGGGTGCTCAGCTCAGATCATATGGGGGCCAGGCAGTACTGAACTGGCCAGGAGTGGTGGGGACTGCGGAGAACAGGACAGCAATACCCTGTAGTGCAGGCAGCTGCCACTCAGATGATGCCAGTTTTTGCCATGTGGAACTGCAAGTCCAATGTTACCAGATATTTCCATTCTTACAAGGAATACTAGACATATGGATTTTCATGGGAAATGCCCCACTGAGAAGAAACAAAACACTCTGCTGGCCACATCTGGCCCTTTATCCAGGGCTGGGACAAGGGATGAGCTCAGTGAGGCACTCACCTCAGGTGCTCAGTTTAAGAGAGTGCCCCCCAATTAAAAAATAACCAAGTTACATAATATTATAACATGATATTTTAAAAATTAAAGCAAAAAGTCATGACAGAGAAAATAAAAAAATCTTAAATTAGTCAGGGTATTACTAGCTTTTCCTTTTGCCTCAGGCTCCAACCCAGCTCTGCATAGTACTGCCCTCAGCTCTGCATCCCCCCCCATCTCCATTTGCATCCTCAGTCTGGACTCTGACCTGTCACTGCCACCCTGCTGCCAGGCCGACTGCCAGCTTTGCACTGGAGCATTCATGGAACAACCAAGATATTGCCCAGAATGAAGTCGTTGAATAAATTATCAAGTAGTGTTAAAGGATATGCTCGACTCCATCTACATTCAACAAAAAATTCACTGATATCAACTAAGGAAGAACTAATGTATTTATAAATAAAAACACTGTGTTGCTTTAAGACAGTCTATCTATCTATCTATCTATCTATCTATCTATCTATCTATCATCTATCTATCTACTGCTAACAAAATGGCCTCAAATGGATGACCCACTTTTATGAAGAGAAAAGGAGAGATTTATAAATAGTAGTAGGACAGGCATTTTTGAGTCAAAAATCCTCTTTGAAGCCATATGTCATGTTTTGAGTGTGTTCTGTTCCTCACATTTTGTAAGATCCTTATAAGGCCCAAGACCCTGAGAAGACCAGAAATTATTATAATATAGTGCAAGGGCGAGAACACAGACTTTGAAGCCAGCCAGACCTGGGTTTGAATCCTCCTTCCTGCCTTGATTCCTTGAACGAATCAAATGATCTCTTCCTTGGTTTTCTTATTTGTAAAACTGGACTGTCTCATAGGTTTATTGTAAAGACCAAAGTCATTAATACATCGTGTTATCTGATATTCAGTCTGGCAGCAGACAATTAGCATATGGCTGTTGTTATTACCATTTAGCATATTCACTGCAAACAACTCCCTCCCAACATCCTTAAAAATACATGATTATATTTAGGTTAAATGTGTGCTTCAGTTATGCTATTAAATTTCTTAGTTCATCTTCAAAAACAGCACACAGTTCAGCTTTGATTTGGGTGTACTTGCCACAAATCCTAAATTTAGTGAGCCTAAATTAGAAAAATGTAACTGTACTTGATAGAACAAGAGCCCCCTCCCCGCCTTTCAAATTAAAAAGAAAAAAAAGTATAAAATTTAAAAAGCTGTAAAAATAATAGAACAATAAGCTCTGGCCTTATTGCACCTTCTGAGCGGAGAAAGACTACTCATCAATCAGCAGTATAAACTAATAGACTACCAGGGTGCCGTGGGTGTGGCCCAGGAGAATCAGTGGTGGAATTCAACGTTAGCAGCCAGGTGTTCTGATGTCAAGCTTTGCAATAATGTGGTCTCTTCTAAGAGGAGAAATAGAGTCATATCTCAGTAGCTCTGGGTTCAAATCCCATTCCTGCCACAAATTTGCAGAATGACTCAGGGCAAGTTCAATTAACTTATCTGAGCTTTAGTTTCACCTGCTGTAAATTATTTCCCAGAGGGCTTTCCACTGGAGCCCTGTCATGTGCATTTAAGAAAAATGTGAAACTTGCATAGCTTTGGTCCCCTCTGCAATACATCTTTATTTTATGTTTCTTTTCCTCCCAACTGGTCTTCTAAGAAGCAGCTAGAATTTCCCATTTAATCAGGAAGCCATTTTTTATCATCAATGCAAGTGTAAAAATTCTATCAGTTAGAACTGGGTATTTATGTCAGGTTCATCTGATTGGAACTTCATTCTATTTCATTAATATGGAGAAATGTCACCCTTTTAACTAATGAAACACATCCATAAGAGAGCTGTATTTTTAAAGGCATATCTTTAGGAATAGCCATATGCAAAATGCCTTTCAGAGTACAAGCAAGCTCCTCGACAGCAGTTTCTCTTCTCCCTGTGTGCACCCGTAATCTGAGTGAAAATAGAGCTATACTGGAGGGGCAATGCTTTATTATGGGAAAAATCAATTTCCATTTCTTCCCCACCTAAGAAAAATATTTCTGTATTAGCCTCTCACTTAGGCATATTTTAAGGGTATTATAAAGCCATTTATTTAAAATGTTCAATGCCACAGGTAAATCTGCCTTAGAGAAAAGCAAAGAATTTGTAAAAACATTTGAAACAAGTTTCTTTTGAGACTGTTTGGCCCCCACTGGCAGTTTTCTCTGCTGCTTTCTTTCACTACCTTACCAAGTGTCTGATCAGAAGGTGCTCAAGTAAATGCGGTTTAAAATATCACCCCAGGTCTGTCTGGTTAGGAAGGCCCATCCCCGTTCCTTCTGGCAGCATCTTCAAGATAATGTTGCAGAAGCAAACAGTAGAGTCTTCAAAAGGAATCACTGAACAGATCATGCCCCTGGAGCTGCTCTCTTAGCTTTACAACACAAAGCTGGGTGGTTTAGCAACCGAACCTGAACCAAAAGCACAGGGCCTCAGACTCCTGTAGAAACTGGTTTTTCATTTTCTCTCATGTTCTCTTCCTCCCTCTTTCCTTTCTTCTCTCTCTCTCTCTCTTCCTCCTCTTCATCCCTTGCTTCCTTTCCTTTTTATTCTGCCCATGTAGTAATTTATTAAAAAAATTTATTTATGGTCTGGTATTTCCAAGTACTAAATCAGGCTCTGGGAATAAAAATGAATGCCCCTGTTCTTCATGCATTAAATAACCCAGCAATGGGGTGCTCTGTTATAGATTTCAAAGGTGAGGTGATGCTTCTGCTTACCTGTACCAGGGAAGAGAAGGTGACTTGGAAGTGGCTTGTGAAAGAGCAATTGTGAGCTCACTAGGCAACCCAGAGGGAGGAGGGCATTCTAGGCAGAGGGGGCAATAGGTACAAGGGCAAGGTGCATGGCAGTACCCGTGTGCCATTGTGCACTAGGATCAATTTGAATGGATGGTATAGAGGAGCCTGGGCATGTGGACAGGTAAGGTAGGGAGGATGCAGTTGTCAGATCAGGGAAGACCACTCAGCTCGATTTGACGATAGCTTTTGAGCCACTACTGTAGGTCAGACGCTGTTCTTGGTGCTCAGAATATAGTCCATAGTCTCATGAAGCTTGTATTATTTGGTAAAAATACAATAAATAAATAATCAAAGTCTACTTGGATCTTCATAAATGCCATTAGAAAATAAAACAGGCTAATAGCATTGAATAGGTCAGAGAACTTGGAGGCATTCTCCTGCAGAAGGAACAGGCAGAGAGGCCCTCTCTAAAGAATATGCATTTTTTTTTAGACTTAGTACTTTGGAGGAGAGACCTAGATATCTGTGTTTTTAAAAAAAGTTGTCCCAAGATTCTGATGTGCAGCCGGGGCAGAGCAGCCTTCCACAAGAAGGGTGGCCTGGCTGGCTGAGGGCCTTGGAGAGGCAGCTCATAGTGATGAGCTCAGAAAACACATGGAATGTAGTGTGGAGGCTTTAGATCGGGGGCAGGGAGGCCTGTTGGACCACTGGGTAGTGCTGGGTGCTGGTGGGTGGAATTATATCTGTGGGCCTCTGCTTGCAGAGTGGAAAAAACTTGGACTGAACTGACATTGAAGGAGCTCAAAGATGGGGACCAAAAGGGGTGGGGGTAAGAACCACAGCTAGCTGTGACCACATATTCCTGGCCAGCCAGCCACCACCTTGCATAACTTCCCCAGAAAACCCTCACTCATGAGGTAGAACTCATTTTAACTTTGCATAAAACTAAAATGCTGTAATCCAATGTTCAGCAAATGTTTCCTGTGAAAGACCAGATAGTAAATATTTTAGAATTTTTATGTCCCAGAGTCTCTGTCACAGCTATTCCATTCTGCCATGGTGGCTTAAGAGTAGCCATGGACAATATTGTTCAAATAAAACTTTATTTACAAAAACAGGCAGCTGGCTGGTTGGCCCATGGGTGCTAGTTTCCCATCCTCTGCTCTAACCTGTCCAGGAAAACCCATGGATTGTGACCCTAGGTGCTAATGGAAGAAGGTCAATGAGTATCTTCCTAGGTATGCACATGTATTATAAAAGACTTTACTTTCTTATTTTTATTAAGCAGCAAGTTTAGACTCTTCATTTTCAGTTCTGCTGGTTTTGGTTTTGTGTTTTTTGGCGCACAGAATTATCAAATCCTGCAATCACACAGGGTGACAATATAGCAGAGCGTAGGGCATCCACAGCCATTACAACACCTGAGTTTAGAGTTCATCTACCTTCCTGTGTGGCTTTACCTCTCAGAGCCTCAGCTTCCTCTTTAATAAATTGAGAGTGCTGGACTAGATGACTTTTAAGGCTTGGTCTGGCACTAACACTCTAATTCAGTGTGCTTTATACATTAGCTGGAATGTTGGTCATATTTGATAAATAGAGGCCCAAAGAGAAGAGGAGGAAGTCAACCAGATGAGAAATGACCTGGGTCAGAATGAGGGGTTTGGCAGCGTGATGGAGATGACAGCATGCAGATGACAGATGTTCATAGTATGATGCCAAGCACACTATTAAAATTAAATGAATGAGTGATATTGTCAGTATGAATGACAATTGGTGGATGTGAGTGCCATTCGTTGGAAAAGAGTAGAAGATGATCCTGAAAACTTGAGTCTAAAGGACAAAAGCATTCCCCATGTTTAGCTTGAATGAAGCAGGGAGTAGATAAATGCAGACCCCACAGTGATGGTTTGGAAGTAAATTGTAAAGGTAGGACTGAAAGAATCTGGCCAAGGATCTTTTTTTAAATTTTTTAATTGTTTTTCAAGTACAGTTGTCTTCATTCCCCCCCACTAGCCCCTGCCCCACCCATCCCCATCTCCCACCCTCAGTCTCACCCCCTTTGGCTTTGTCCATGTGTCCTTTATACATGTTCCTTGATAACCCTTCCCTCCCTCCCCGCTCCCCACCATTATCCCATCACTCCTCCCCTCTGGTCACTGTCAGTTCTTTATTTCAGTGTCTCTGGTTATATTTTGCTTACTTGTTTGTTTTGTTGATTAGGTTCTACTTATAGGTGAGATCATATGGTATTTGTCTTTCACCACCTAGTTTATTTCACTTAGCATAATACTCTCCAGATCCATCCATGCTGTCATGAAAGATAGGAGCTCTTTTCTTTCTGCTACATAGCATTCCATTGTGTAAATGTACCGTAGTTTTTTGATCCATTCATTTACTGATGGGCACCTAGGTTGCTTCCAACCCTTGGCTACTGTAAATTGTGCTGCTATGAACATTGGGGTGCATATGTTCTTTTGGATTGGTGTTTCAGGATTCTTAGGGTATAATCCCAACTGTGGAATTGCCAGATCAAAAGGCAGATCCATTTTTAGTTTTCTGAGGAAATTCCTTACTGTTTTCCACAGGGTCTGCTGGTGCATTCCCACCAACGGTGCACTGGGGTTCCCTTTTCTCTACAACCTTGTCAGCACTTGTTGTTTGTTATTTGTTTGTAGTGGTTATTCTGACCAGTGTGAAGTTAAATGTGGGCCTATCCACTACCTGAAATTGACCTCTACTTCTCATACTCAATTCCATCTTGTGTATGACTTCCAGATAAATATTCGCCAACACACAGCTTTTACCGTGTTATTTTGACTGCTCCAGTAACTGTGGCTCTCTATCATCTCTCTCCTTGCACTGGCATGTTAGATGACTGATAATGGCCCACTGAAATTTTAGGTCCTATGGTTTCCTTGAACCTCTTTACAAATGCTACACCCCTGCACCTGGCATCTCTCTGACCTGTGAGCTTACCTGGGCTTTTTCACCTCCATGTCTACCTTGAATTACATGCCTTCCTTACCTAGAATATACTGTCTCCATCTTTTCTGATGTGTCTGAAACCCCTCTGTCCTTCAAACCTCACTGTTACTCTGAACTTTTTATGCTACAAGCCCATAGCATCTTTGTTCTTCCCCAAACTCCTCAACATGTAATTCTTATGGCCACTAATTGGGCAACCTGCTGCCTAATGTAGGAACCCCACACCTTTACATTATGTGTAGCCTGAGTAGCTGGGCATCTCTGAGAATTTCAGTTTTACTTCCCCTTTGGGGTGACTGAAGCTCACAGGGTCAGTACCAGCTGACGAGAGAGAGGAGTTAGCACAGGGAAGAACTAACACTGAATGAGCACCTAATGTGCACATCAAGTGCTTTTTGACACCTAAGAAATGTTACTTCATTTTGTAATAACTCTGCAAAGTAGGTTGTATAATCCCCATATTTACAGGTGATAAGACTGGTTCAGGAAAATTAGGTGACTTGGCCAAGATCACAAGGCAAATGAAGTGGTGGATCTGGAGTTAGTAGGTAGGTGTTAGACTAAAGCACACATATTGTGATTAGAGGAAGAACAACATTGCAAAGAGCTTAGAAGAAGACAGAAGGCCCTGTGTTATTGTGAAGATTAAATGTGAAGATGCCTAACCATGCCTGGCATAGAGTAGGTATTTAATAAATTGTAGTTATTATTATTAAGTCACATTGAGAGGGTACAGTATTTCTATTTCCTCTTTGAATGTCTTCTATTATTTAGCAAAGACATTGTTTATCACATAATTAACGTAAGAACTATTTAACTTACATTTTGCCAAGCAATTAGTTTGTCTTCTTTGTTTTTCTAAACTGGATGGGTATACTGTCTCCGTGTCTCTGCTCTCTAGGAGACCAGGAATCCTAGAATATGCGGCACCACAGATGGTCTCTATTGAGTGCTTTGAGTAAGGGTTGGGTTTATATTCATAATGGCCATTGCTAGCTCAGTAAAAATGTGCTTTGTGATGCTGTTGCATGAATGACTATGTTTAGGAAGTGCCATCAGGCATCCTATCATCACTTTGAGCACATTTGCTCCTGCTCTGTTGATTCTCTTGAATGGATATGGAATCCATTCCAGTTGTTCTTAAACTGATTGATCACCAAAATGTCTTTTTTGTTGTCATTTATTAAAGCACAGGTTTCTGGTTTGTATCCCTGGAAAATATGATTTATTGACTCTGGATGTTTTAGAAGCTCCCTGCAAAGTTCTGCTCACTAGCCAGTTTTGGAGATACCGTATATCTAGGTGGTGATGACCAATCCCCACACCAAAACCCTTCCATATACACTATCTGTTCAATTGACGATGTACTAAATGGCTGAGGTCAATTTCTTTGAGGCTGACTAACCATGGTGGACAACAACACCCTTCCTTCCACTCCATGTTGATCACAAGCCTCCTGAGGACAGTGCCCATTGGAAAGGAGGCAGTCACTCTGACTCAGGACTACCTGATGCTAGAAAAGCAAAGGAAAGAGAAGACAGAGGAAAAGATGAAGGATACTAGGTCTTATCGGCCTCTGGGCCTTGCTGAGCACTCACTGAGGGCTCCCCAAATCTACCTTCTCTGGTCAAACACTGGACATGATTTTCCTGGACACAGGTAGAGCATCTGTGAGGTCAGCCCTCCTACCTCAACTTTCCATCCCCTACCCCTTGACCTCTTGGCTATTGGAAGTTCTTTTGGACCTTCTAACATCCCCTAAATGGCCTGATGTCAGCCTTGAGGGCAGGTCTCAGAGATGTCAGGCTGCCAATACTATTCTGTGTGAGACAAATCAGTTTGTTAAAGGGGAGGCAGGCAGAGTACATGAAATGGGGGCTCCACGCAGCCATAGGTGGGAACCAGCCAGGCCCTTGCCTGTGCCAGGCTCTGTCTACAGTTCTGCCCTTGTTTCCCTGAGCCTAAGAGGCATAGATTTTTCTAGACAGGCGCCTGCAGACCCTCAGCAAGACGCCACCCCCAATTCATTTTTTTGGTTCCAGTTTGAGGGAAATATAAACCTAGACGGGTCACAAAGAAAATGTGATTTGAAAAATGTGCTTTGAAAACATTGATTTGCTGTAAAGTATAACAGAAATAATTATAAAATCTTTTCTGAGAGCCTATTAGGTTGTTGGAAATGCAAAGAAGATTTGAAAGAACCCTAGCAATATCAGAAAAATTGGGTAGATATTATTATTACTTAACACAAAAATATTCTAATTAAAACTTTAACAGGATTAAAAATTAATATTAATAAAAATAAGTAGCACATTGTTTTACATAGTTTAGAAATTTCCACAGCTGTAGCAGTATTTCTTTCTTTCTTGTCTCATGACTTATATGGAGGATGATGGACAGATATTTTTACTGTGGCAAAATATACAAAACATAAAATTTACCATTTTTTTCATGTTAAGTGTACAGTTCAGTGGTATTGGAAAGATTTTTTTCTCTCTTATTTTTTGTGCATTCTTTTGCCTATATTACCCTTGCTAATTTTATTACTTTAAATAGATATTTAAAACTCCAAAACATGTGCCAGTAAGTGTGATAGGTGTTTCATACATCTCATCTCATTTATTCCTTACAGAAACCCTCTGAGGAGGGATTACTTGTATGTCCCATTTTACAGATGAGGAAACTGAGGGTTGCATGTTTGTTCAAAGTCACAGCACTAGTAAGAGGGGAATGCCTAAAGGAGTTTTGTTTACTGCAAAGGTTGGATGTCAAAACAGCAATGTCCACTGCCTCTTTGGATCTGTGTAAAAATACCAGAGATTTGTTTACTTTGCTGAAGATAAAATTAAGGCACTTCCTAAATCTGTGTTTATGCCTTTTGGATTCTGCCACTTAAAAAAAGGCTTAAATAAATAGAACAAACAGGGCTGGATGGTATTTTACAATTTGTGTTCAGTGTCTCCAAAGTCTTTGAGTAACTATCACAGCCCAATATATTCAATAATGGGGCAAAACCATCCTTACTTAATCCAAAAATATACCCATAAACCTCTCATTTGTACACAGAGAGAGAGAAGAGCATCCATTCTTCATTGTGGAGTGTTGCAGCTATAACTCAGGCTCTGAGTCAGATTGCTTGAGTACAGATCCTGTCTCACACCTTTCCAGTTACTATTTAACCTCTCTAGGCCTCAATTTTCTAATCTGTACAGTGGGGATGAGGGACATACCTCCTGTGATTGTAATGATTAACTAAAGTGCCTGGTACATTTCTAAATTCTAAATAGAGACTAGCTATGATTAGTCATTCATTTGGCAAATATTTATTGAATTCATCTTGTGTGATTGATAAGGCACAGATGATTAAGACATGGCCCTAGCCCTTCCTACTCTCAAAAAAGTAGGCATAAATGAACAACAAATTCTGTTATGAAGAATATTATAATGGTCTCTACAAAGGGGAAGAACAGAGGAGAGGAATGGGAGTGGATGGAAGCATGGGAGAGAAAAAGCTCCAGGGAGGAGGTGGCTTGTTTTGGGTGAATACCTACTACATTTCTGTACTATGCAAAATAATCTTTGCTGAATATTTTGCCAAAACACTATTTTAATATAAAACTATTAAAATGTATGTATATTTAAAATACCTTTATTCTTCTCAACTAAATTGTAAAGAAATAGCACTAACCAGCAGAAAAGGAGAGTACACAGAGCTTTATGATGATCAAGGAGAGAGGTTAAGCCAAAACCCCTTGCCAGTGGTAGTGTCCTGTGCTACGGAGAACTCACCATTGTCTTTGGTCCTGGAGAGCAGTTGGGTGTGAACTGAATCTGACATTCTGAGCTGGTTTCTTGAGTCAGTATCACCATTGAAAGGAAGCCATTGATCAACCAAGTGAAGCTGCTAAAAATGAATTCCAGCCAGGGAAAAATTCACTGGGGAAGCTGTGAATGTAACTGACCGGTCTTGGCAAGGCTGGGTTCTTTGTGATTTGACTGGGCAAGAGCTAAGGGCTGCTGGCCAAACCCCTAACAATGGTAACCTGACTCACTAGGCTCTAGATCCCCAGCACCCACTAGGGCCAGAATAGAGAGCAGGAGGAAGAAGTAGGCCTCACCAGGGTCCACTGGGTCGAGATGCAATGTGACAAGGCTCAGCGGCCTTCCACACACCCCGGCTAATTCCAGCCTCCCTACAAGCCTGACATAGTGAGGGGATGGTGGTGGCTTTGCCTCATCTCTGCCCTCCTTTCTTGCTCATTGGCTTATCACACTTTGATGGAGATGAACAATGGGGGGAGGGGCTAGGAGGCCAGCCTGTTAGACAAAGAATGAAACTGTGCCTGGGCTAGATCCACGCCAATTATGTCTGAATAAACAAATCTACAGTACAAGCTAAGAGCATCCCCTCCCCAGTCCACCCCAGTTTTTATTTATTTTTATCTTGGTCTGGAAAGTTGAACATATTCCCTGTACCATCCTGGTACCCAGATGGCCTGTTTGAGTAAGCAGTGGGGAAGAAGGTCAATAAAATATCAGCATGCAGAGTCTCTGCGAAGGTCAGTCCTGCATAAAATACTGTGACAACCTGAGGGCAAGTTTAAAGTGGTGTCCACAATGGGATGGGGGTGGGGCGGGATGGATGCTGCCTTCTCATGATTACTGGGAAATTGAGTTCTGTCCCCACCCCCACAGGTCTGCTTTACTGGGTTCCTGTAGTGGTCCTTTAGGAAAAGTTTTCTTTACACACACAGGAGTGCTCCTGATCCAAGTGAGGAGGGTTTTAGGGTCTGTCTTAATACACAAATACCTGTCATGTTAGGGGGGTTTTCAAAAATGATCAAATCCATTTCCCCAAACAGGAACATAATGGCTACTGCAGTGTCTCAAATTCTCACCTATTAAATAAATGCTGTCTTCCTCTTTCTCTCTCTCTCTAGATAGACAGACAGATATAAAATATTTTATATATAATACATTATATATTAAGTATACACATTCTGCAGATATGTTTGAATAAGTTGTAATATGAGTGCTGAACTAGGCATATATCTTTGAGTTTTTAGCTGTGACATTCATATTCTTGAGAGGAATTTCTCAGTGACTATTTAACTAATAAATATAAAAGCAGATAAATGTGCTTAGAGTCATGAGAAATTTTATAAGGGTTTTGCTTCCCTCTTCCTTTATTAAGATTGGGGGAAACCCAACAACAACCTTTTAATGCGAAAAATAGAAAAAAAGTCCATTTTGCTTGGGAAATGTATTCAGATTGGAGGCGAATACCGACACAAATATTCTTGCAGATTGATCCAGGTTGAAGCGTGTTGTGCATGGGCTTACTGTTGAACTTGCAAGTAATTTGTAAAGCCAGAGTCAGTTTTGACTATGAAACATTGTATCACTGTGATTGGAATCAATAGTTCTTGCACTGTCATTTGTCACATATTTACAAGCTTGAAAAATAGTTCATTTTGTCCTCATCCCATAACTCAAAAGACTGAATCAGAGCCCTGGAGGGATCTGCCAACAGGACACATTCATTACCGATCACCCATCTTGGTGAGGTTCTAATCACAGCCACACCAAAAACAGAATATAAATAAAAATTAAAGTACTACTCATTTGATACACTCTTAAATATTTTTGGCTTCAAGTATTTAAAAGTCTGCGGGGAGACTTCATTCACCTTGGTGATCTACTTCAGTGACCACCAAGAGAAAATTCATTGTAGCTGATTTTCCCATCACACTCTCAAAACATTCAAAGGTATCATTTTTTTAAATGAAGAAAAATCAAAATCTAGAGCTAATGGTCCAAAAATTTCATAAAGTATACTTCTTCCAGTTATCTCGCATGTAGTTCGTAAATGACCTTCTATTCCCATGAAAGATTTGTAGAACACATTTAAAGATAATGCTTTCAATTTTAAGATAAAAGATTTGTGAAAGATAGAACTCATGTCTGTGAAATCACTAATCCCAACTCTCTAGTATTTCAGATGGAGAGCTTCATAAAATGAAAAGACTGCCCATAAAGTTGCACTACACCTGCTGTCAGAGACGATCAGTAATAGAATTGCAAAGTGAATGTTGAAAAGGACATGAGACATGTGCATGTTGGGTTATAATAATGTATTTTGGGTCCCCTTCACTCCACTGTTGTATTGATAAAGTATTAATGGTGGAAGTACTGAGGGGACCAATTCAGATTCTTCAAGAAGCCCCCAGGTACTAACAGATGAACATGTTGTCCATCAAATTTAGTTGCTAAAGTAACCTCAAATTGCAGGACTGCAGCTAGTTTTCTTCAGTCATTTTTCTAACTAAATTCAACCTATGCAAGGATCCATTTCTCAAGTCTCAGCCTAAAACAACCTGAAAATTCCAGATTGCCTTCCAAAGGCTCTGTTGAGTGGTTCAGTACAGCTATAACCTGACATTTCTTGTGTTAGAACAAGGCAGAAAACTGATGTTATATACCAGTCATTTCCTTCCTAAATCCCTTTACTTTGTAGCTTTACTATTTAGGTTCTATGAATTTAATATTTATTTCATGAAGTGACACCATTTCTGCCATGCCCATTCTCACTGAGTGGCTGAAATTCAATTAGAAGTCATGCTGAGGTGGAGGATCTGATCTACCTTTATCTCTTTGGAAAAGAAATGGGGAGGTGCACCCATGAAGAGGGAGGCCTGAACTTGAACCTATGTACATTAAACAGAGTTCATGATGTCTGCCCATTTACCCATCTTCTTTTAGAAAGAAAGAGAATGAGTGGTGGGACAGGAGACATGCATCCTCTGCCCCTGCAGCCTATGGGACTAGGGGCGGACCTTTAATCTAGAGGAGCCCCATCCATAAATGAGTCTGTAACTTGGGAGTATGTGTGCTGGCTCAAAAATGAGCTGGGTCAGTCATCTGAACTGAGAAATAGAAATAATAAGTTGCAGTGGAGGGTGTGCTAGAGGTAAAAGTTTGGGTCAGCCATTACTGGCCATGTGCAACATGAGAGCTCACCCTCAGAAAGAGAAAAGAAAGCAGCAAGCAGGAGATAAAAGGCTGGCTGGCCGTGGGAGCAGCCCTGGCTCTGGCCCTCTAGGCGGCATGCTTGGTCAGCCTGGCACACACGCCTGGGGAACCTCTCTGAAAATGCATGAGTCTCCCTCTTTGTTTAGAGCTGGTTTGACTGAACTTCTGTCCCTTGAAACCTCAAAAAAAACTAACGAGATGTATTGAATGTTGTGTCTAAGTCAGAGCTAACTTCTCAAGACCTTGGACATTGTGCTACTCATTCCATGTCACTGACATGCTTCTTGAAGGGTGGATGCATTCTGAAATTTAGTTTTGGTGCCTGTCTTTGTAGCTCTTATACTCTAAACAGGGGTGCCAAACTCATTTTCACTGGGGGCCGTATCAGCCTTGCAGTTGCCTTCAAAGGGCCGAATGTGATATCAACTCCTTAACAGTTAAGGAGTTGTTACATTTATACAGTCCTAAAATTATTTCGGTCCTTTGAAGGCAACCATAAGGCTGATGTGGCCCCTGGTGAAAATGAGTTTGACCCTGCTCTAATAGAAGAGACAAAGATATTTCATAGGCACAAGCAATAGATATATTACAAGGAGAACAGATAAGTGGGTGTGCTGAGATAGGCTGGGAATTTGGAATTGTGCTAATATCCTAACAAACTAAATGGAAGCCTCACATAGTTTACTGACAGAGGTACCTTACTTATAATTTGGGGACGGGAATACAGGGAGATGACACAGTTCAAAGAAACATGCATTTTGAGTGGAGTCTAGGAAGAGGAAACTTTTTCCTTTTTGGGGAAAAAAGCATAGGGTAGAGTCAATTGAATCTGGGTTTGACTTCTGATTCTGCCATTTAGGGCTCTGTGACCTTGAACAAGCTACAGTGTCTCTGCAACTCAATTGTATTTTTAAGATTGTGATAATACTGTTCTTACAGAGTGGTGAGGATTAAATAGGATGGTATATGCAAAAAGGGCATTAAGTAGATAAGTATGTATCTTTGTCCTTTTGTAAGACTGGAGGAAAGTGTTTATTGTCATCATCACTGAAGCTCATTTATCAGAAATCTGTTAAGAAGCTCATTACATTTGCTATTTAAACATTTTTTGTATAGGGAAACTCAGGGAATCTAGTAAGAATCCTTTCTGGTTCACAAATCACTTCTGAGAGCTGGTTTGGTGGCAAATGTTAATATATTGATTTTACTGATCAGGAAACCATTTCTCAGGATAAATAAACTGAAAACCAGATACCACTGACAGACTTGAAAATGAAGCTTCAGGTAATGTTGGGGAACATGCTAATCCTCTGGAATCTATCAGGGAGAACTGTGATTGTTACAGACCAGCACCGCTGGTAGACTACCTAATTGTGTGGATGTGGGATCTTAGAACGCCTGTGTTGTTTTTGATTTGGCAGAAAGCTCAAACATTCAAACAATCAACTTCCTATGAGGATATCTTTACATGGTCTTTTATGCAATTTCAAAACTGCACGTATTCTTATCTACTTAAAAATGGCATTAGGCTGTGATCATTACTAATACTTTAAGCTTATCATGACTATTTCTGATATTAATCTACAGATGTACTAATTTCTCAACTGCCACTCTTAGCAACTAAATCCCTCATTGAGACCAACCCATTGCATTTGTGAGGCCATGTGGAAGATGGCTGCTGAATGTGTACATTTCTTTCTCCTCTTTCTCCTACATTTCATTGTCATACTTAAATACCCAAATTGCTGCTGACATTTATCTCTGTGCACATGAGAACATTTTTATTAACAGCTGAAATATTATATACTATATATGATGCAATGCTCATTATTTACTGTTTCTTTTCCCTTTCTAACTTACTGCGGCTTCTTTCTATAATCTACCATATTTTGCCATGTATAATGTGCACTTTTTCACCCAAATTTTTGAGGGAGAAATAAGGGTGCACATTATATGTGGCTGTAAGGATTATATGCTATGGGCATAGCGATCCCATGTATAATGCGCACCAAATGTGTGAGTGCATTATACATGGCAAAATACGGGTAATTTTTCCTGGGACACAAAGTCATAGAGAATTAACAACAGCAGAATTAAAAAAAAAGAACTAAAGGAGGAAATTAGGGAAGGCACCCAGTGAGAACATGTTTATAAATGCCAGATATATTTTTATTTGTGGCAATTATGTGGAGAAACTTAATGATACCTCCCCACAGTATGTGTGTAGACAGTGTAACAATATGAAACATCACCATATAAAGAATGAGGTTGACTATGCAAAACGGTGATCCACTCTACAAAATAACTGGGAAATAACTAGATGAGAAAGTATCAAGTTTAGTCGAAGGACCATATGTCAATCTTAGAGAGGCCAGACTAGAATATGATCAAATAAGAAAAAGAGTGGAACAAGATGAACTGAATATTACCAAGTAAAGCATTTGTGGGTTGAAGGAAGGTAGATCATCAGCATATACTCATAGGATCCTTCCCTTCGCCCACATAAGATACTTATGACTATTCCCATTTTGGTGTATATCCTTCCATCCACAAAAAAAAGTGAATGTGTTATCCTGTGCCTTCTATTTAACAAGCAGCTTTTTCTTTGTAACTTAACAATACATTACATATCTATTCTATAAGGTAACTTTATATTGGTAGCATAGTATTCTATGGTTTGGCTTATGTCCTATATTCAAGCAATTGCTATTAATAAACCTTTAACCTGTTTCTCTTATGTTGTATTATAGATGGTGCTATGTTGAGTCTCTGTAAACAAGTATCTTAACATACTTGCCTGATATCATCTTTAGAATTAATTCCTAAAAGCAGATTCACTAGGTTAAAAATTTGTATATTTAGATTTTGATACATATTTTCAAATCATGCTCCAATAGCATATAGTTCATACTCCTAACACCAGAGAAAGAAGACATTTCCTCCTACTCCTAACAACTCTAAAGTATTAGCATTCTTTTTTATGTTTGCCCATATGATACTTCATCACTGTCTTGATTTATATTTTTTTGATATCTACGGAGTAAACATCATTGTATATACTATTAGCCATTAGCATTTGTGTATGTGTGTGTGCAATGCTTGTTCTTGTCTTTTACTCATTCTTCTACAGTACTCAGATGATATTTTTAAACATTTAGTATAAAATCTATAGTTTACCACATGGGTCCATTCAATACAGAAGGCCTAAAAACATAGGGGTGTTTATCTCCAGAAGAAATGAAAAGTACAAACACATTTACACAACAAAACAGCATTGCATTAGTCAGATAGTAGCTGTGTACAGAGTGGGGCAAAAGGAGGTTTGCAGTTGTGAGTACATGAAACACTTTATTCTTGTATTATCATTTATTAATTATTATATTATTTTCCATACAAACAACTGAAAACCTACTTTTGCCCCACCCTGAGTTTCCTAAGAACTATTGAATTTTAACTTCAAACATCTCCATGAATTCAGCCTTTTATGTTTAGCATGGAATCCACTAGACTAAGAAGTGATGGCAAGGTCATGGCAACCCTGACATAGCAGGGACATGATACCAGTGCCGCTGGAGTGAGAGTAAAGAGTAGCTCATGTTAACAGAGAGCACCTAGGTTATCATTTCTTCAAGGAGGTGGTAATCAAGCCCCTGAGCCACCACTCTCCTCACACATTCGGGACATACTTGGAAGTTGTGTGTTGCCAGATACACTTACCAACTGCCAGGGCAGAAAAGGCTCCATCTCTTTCAAACTGCAGCTGCTTGCCAATTTGGGAGTAGCGGCAGTGAAACTCATTTATGCTGGTCCCATGTGGCTTTCTGTCTGGTATGGATTGTTCAAATCTCTCGGTCCCACCAGAAAACCCATAAGCCTGATGCTAAGTTGTCTCCTGTGTGCCATTTTGGCTCATATTGTTTTGCTCAGGCTGTCATCCTTCCGTCTCAGTCCTTAGAGGACTAGATAAAAAGGCCCTCTTGAAGGACATACACAATCCCTAAACATCCCAGCAACATCAAAATCTTGCCGTAAAAAGCATTATCCTTTATTCATACACCTCCTCTCTAACTAGAGTGAAGGGATGAGCAATAAACCATGGCCTAAAGCTCACACATTTCTATTCTGTTGAAACCATCAGGGAAGAGAACTTTGGAGCTGAAAGTACCTTCCTTTTCTTCTCCCACTACTGTACTTTCTCTCTTCCGTGAGTGTCTCATCCATCTCAAGCCTGAAGTCCTGTCCCTAGAGAAACACTTATCTTCATCTGTCCAACTAAGATCCCCTGGAAATGATATTCATGCTTTTCTCCAAAATGCATATTTCCAAACTTGACTAGATTTGTGTGTGGATTTTCTAAGTAGAAACTGACTGAAATGCACTGAAAAGTTTAAATTTTGCTGGCAGATTACAAGTAGGATTTTTGGATCCTTTTAATAAGCTAGATCTAAGAATTTTGTTTTGTTTTGTTTTAAATGTGGACCAAGGAGTCATAATTCACAGTTTCACCCCAAAATTTGTACATTAAAAGAATGTTTGGCCCTGGCTGGTGTGGTTCAGGGGACTGAGAGCCAGCCTGCAAAGCAAAGGGTCGCTGGTTTGATTCCCAGTCAGGGCACATGCCTGGGTTGCAGGCCAGGTACCCAGTGGGGGGTGCAAGGGAGGCAACAACACATTGATGTTTCTCTGCCTCTCTTTCTCCCTCCTTTCCCCTCTCTCTAAAAATAAATGAATAAAATCTTTAAAAAATAGTGTTTGGTTATACATATATGCCTTAAAAGTTCAAACATAAAGTAAATATTATAAATATGGCCATTTTTCAAAATAACAGATATACAATTGTATACAAAGTATATATAAGATACCTATATCTTGGAATAAAAAGTAGACATATCTGTGCTTACTTAATGTTTAGTTTATTTAATGATTTAATAAAGCCAACTGGAAAGTGGGCTATTCAGCTTCTTCTATATATATTTTACGTCCATCCTCCCCAATTTTAGTATTCCCTCCCTGAGGCAATAAAGCATAGTCAGGTTTGACTTGTCATCATTTCAAGATCATATAGGCATCTGCAGCAAAGCTATTATTAAAATTGCTGAAGATGTCCTCAAGCATCCTCTTACAGACTCAAAGACTCATTTCCCTTTCCTGTAGACACTTGTTCCTTATTTGGAAGCACTCAATAATAAACAAAGCAGGAAGCGGCAAATGCAGGCCCCTCTGAAATGGCTGAGCAGTATTCAATCTGGTGGCAAAATAAATAAATAAATGAATAAAATTATGCTGGTGATGAGACATCACTTACATATACACTCAGGAAGCGGAGAAAAGCAATCCACTCTGGGACTTCATAACAGGGCACATATTAATGTGTCTTTCTATCTAAAAGGAAGGGTTCACCCCACTTAGCAAGCAGCCACACAATAGGAAGGAGCGGCCTGAAGAATGCCGGTCAGGCTTCCATGTGAGGCTCGGATACCTTCATGGTGCCTGGAGCCATGAGGTGAGCCTTCCAAACCTCACAATGGTAAAGCCCACAAGGGTCTTTCTGAGAGTCACAGGCAATGTCTATGCCAGACCCCTCTCCTTCTCTGCTTTGCCAGGGGAGTCTGGACTTGCCTTCTTGGTCCTGGAGCTGTCCTCTTGCTTCTTTGTGGACACCCTGGCTCAGTGTCAGTCCTTCCTCTTTAGCAAAGCCTTCCGAGGGGGCCACATGGCGGGGAAAGTATGTGAAATTTAGGGCCAGAGAGAACCACTGTGGCCCCTGCCATGCGCCACCTCTGTGAATTTAGGCAAGTAACCTCAAGTCCCCAACCTATAAAACAGGGGAAGAAGAATACCCATTTCTTTGGGTAGTTGTACAGTTTATAAGGTAATGCTGAATAATCAGGATTTAAACCAGAAAATGAGTACATGGGGTTCATTGTTTTCTATAATAAAAATTGTTTCATAAAAGGGAATGCATATAAAGTGCCTAGTACATAGTAGATAATATCTGTTTCCCCTTTCTTCCTACTCAGTCTTCACTCTCTTCCTCTTCCTCATAGCTTTTATGATGATTGCTTCTGTATGTCTCAGGGAGGCCATGAATGAAGAAGGATAGCTAGGACCCCAGGACTGCTGCATCCACCCTCAGAGGCTCCTTGGTGAGGCCCCCAAGGAAGACCTAGCAAGGTGGATACCATCAGGCAAAGGAGCCCTTATTATAAGCAGAAGTTCTAAATCCAGGCCCCAGTGTGGGGGCCCCGTGGGCTTGGCCCAGCTGTGGGGTCTGTAGGGCAACTTTCTCACGGGCCAAAGGCAGACCTAAAGCCTCAACCAGCTGAGTAATTTCTTGATATTTGCTTTGGGCCATCATGCTAATTTCGTCCCTGTAGATACTTCAATTCTCATAATGGGGAAAGAGATAAATTGAAGGAAGAGGCAGAGAACTTTTCCCCAGGGCCTGAAACAGAGCTCGGCTCAGCTGCCTACTCTCTCTTGCCCCAATACAGGACAGTGCCTGGTTCTCAGGGACCATGCTTTCAGGGAACAAATCAGGAAACTGTAGAGTGTGGGAGCCATGGGGACAAAAGAACTAACTCTTCAAAGCATTCTGTTTTATTCCTCCTTTCCTCCCTCTTTGTCTTCATGGTGGCCCAGGAAAAATCCTCATTGTTAATGATCTCTTCCTGGGAGGAGGCAGCCCACAAGGGAATGGTATTGGGTGCTTAGGGTAAAGTGATTTATTTGCTGTCAGAAACCAGGGAGGGAACCTGATGGGTAGAATCAAAAGGCTCTAATAAGGGATCTGACTCCATCTTTTGATTTTTGACTGCAGAAAGCTTTTAAGCTTTACCTCTCTCTCTTCTTCTGCCCACACCTAGAAGAGCTAGGAAACCCCCATGCCCCTTTGGTGCCAGAAGACAAATCCTATAATCTCCCACCCTCCATTGGGAACCCTTGCCTTGGCACCACCTCCGACCCATCATAATACACTCCGCCTGTCTCCTTCCCCTGCTCTCTCATGTCATTTTCAGACCAGTTTGAGAGCTCTTTCCCAATCCCCCAGAAAAGCCTCGATTATATAAATAACCAACCTTTTATACCCTCTTAATGTGCATGTAGCATCATCAGTCTCACATTTGTACCAAATACTATTTTCTAAAGTGTTTCATCCACAGGATTAAAAGGGAGTCATGGATAATGTTAGCATTAGCTATATCTGGGTAATGAGATCATGAGAATTTTATTTTTCTTTTTCACTTTTCTGTAAAGGCCTAGGTAGTAACTATTTCAGGCTTCTAGGCCACACAGGCACCACTATTCAACTCTACTCAACACTAAACCAGTAGGGTGAAAGCAGCCACAGACAATACTAAGCAAATGGGCATAACTCTTTTCCAATAAAACTTTATTTACAAAATTAGGTACAAGGCCAAACTTGACCTGCAGATCATAGTCTGCCAACTCCCGCCCTGATGTTTCTACTACTTGTGTGATTAAAAAAATATAGACATAAAAATAAAAAATTGGGACACAGTGGTAATCTTAATTAAGACCTAATGATTGGCACTTTTAGAAGTGACAAAAGGAGACAGTAAGAGCTGACTGTCTCCTTATCTATGGTTTCTTAAAGGGCTGTCTTACTTCTAGAGAGGGGAGTCTTAGGGTCTTAGATCGCCCTGCCCCTCCCCTCCACACCAAACCTCTGACTTGGTGTTCCTTTTCATTTAGATTTGGGCATTCTCAATTTGTTTCTGCCCACAGGGCTGGGGCCTTTTAGAACAATGCAAGGGGGCCAAACAGCTCCAGAGAATCTTACCCTCTACCCAGCAACCCTAAGGCATTCTTACCACGGTTCCTATTTTACTGGTGAAAAATATGAAAAATACTGACCGGATTTCCAAAATGCTGCTTTAGCCCTGGCCACATAGACAGGCCCCCCTAACTGTTTCTTCTAAAGTGTGTCTAATCAGCAGGTTTGCTGTGAGGGAAACACCAAGTGTGGCAGAAATTGTCATCCTATGGGGAAAACAGTGGGAGAGCAGGTGCTTGAATGTGGGAATGTCAGAGCTCAGAGTGGAGGCAATTATTGTCCCCTATGTCGCTCAGCAAGGAAGAGAAATTAGCAAGGAAATGGCAGGCAGGCAGCTGCTCTCCCCCGGGTGTCCCGGGCAGCTGCGAGGAGAGGGCACTCCACACATGGGCACGTGCCGCCCGCGAGGCCTGCGCTCAGGACTCTGAGACACACTGCAGAGGCCTGTCCCCGGAAGAAGCTGGACGGAGACTAATCACTTCTGGACTCTTTGCAGGAGCTGGAGGTGAAACCAGGAAGACAAGCCTCACACATCTTCCCCAGCAGGGACATTTTTCAAAATCAAAATTAACTCAGAGGAATAACATTATAGCCCCTCCTCATCTTGACACTCATTTGTCCAGGCTCAATTTTTGCCCAAATCAAATGATAAGACCAATGGTGGTTTGTTCAACTTTTTATGTTCTAAGACCAAAGATTGGGCCCAAAAGAGCTTATCTGGTGAGAAAGGGAAGGGTTTTAGGATGACCTTCACCCATACCTCTCTCAGGACAGGACAGGCTATTAATTCAGGCTGCCCAGGGCATATGCTATCAAACCCAGCTAGACCTTCGTGATCAGAGGTTCAAGTTCCTTTGGAGCATTTCTGTGTGAGGACAACTGGTCTCCCTCTGCCCTTTGCACTATGTGGTCTGGGAAGGGTTAAAGGATTCTAACAAAGGCCTGAGAGAAGGGACACTGTATTGACCAGAGGAAATGGAATTTTTAATGCAGGCCCCTGCCATTTCTGTGTGGCCAGGCAATCCTGCACTAGATCTTAGGTTTCCAGAACTCACTTGTTTCAGGGGCGCAAATGAGCACTCCACGGGGGTCTACAAGGCTCAGTGTCTAAGTATGTTAATGATTCCATTAGCTTGCAGCAAACAAACCCACAAATCTCAGTGGTTTAACAAAATATACATTTTTCTCACATCTGCAAAAGTCCAATAAGATGTTTCTATCTGGGGGTGGCTTTACTCTTCATGGTCATGTGTGGCTCCTGCTTCTCCCAGGGTCTCAGAACCTTTTGCAGGTCCTGACAGGTTGGGAACAAAGCAAGGGGAAGATTATCCACTTCTTATCCACTCAGACCCGAAAGGGACACACATCACTTCTGACCACATTCTATTCATGAAAATTAGTTGCACAGACACACTTAGATGCCAGGAAACTGTGACACACAGTCCTTTGCTGGGTGGCCACTTCCTAGCAACAAGCTAACACCACACACCTGGAATAGTCAACTGGCTGTCCGTCCCTTTCTAGCCCTTTAGCCCCTCCTAGACTGCCTGTGATGCTGCAGCTCCCACCCAGGTTGACTGTTCCTGAGAGAGGGCTTCATTTTGCCCACCACTGTCCCGCTATTATTACAGGTCCCTCATGTAGCATTTCTGCAAATGCTCAATCTAAGCTAAAGGAAGATATGGAACTGGGGGGTGAGAGGGAGGATTCTCAGTAGGAAGGTCAACCTGGCAGCTTTAACAGAAGTCAGTGGTGAGAGAGAAGGGAGAGTTAGTGGTCACCTGTGTCAGAGGTACAGCCTTACCACCTGAAGGATGTGACTGGCAACTGGCTTGGTGAACAGAGCTCCATTCAAAGTCATTGTTCTGAGCAAGATCACCAGTTTCCATTTCTGTACACTGAGCATGCATGATCAGATAAACATTTTAAAAAAGAAAATCATAACAATCTGGATTTCAGTGGTGCCAGCCCAATTCCCCTGTTCCTTCTAACCCATTGTAACACAACTCTTCTGATACATTTATCTTTTATGCTTTTCCTTCTGCAAGTTCTCTTCCAGGGCCTTTACGTTTCTAGGGCATTTTCAAATGGTCTCCAATTATTTTTGAATCTGTTCTCTCCTTGTTCCTCAGAAAACTCCCGTGGGCTAGGGAGTACAAAAAAAGCTTGAATGACACAGGGTTTCTGATGTCACATGGCCAACTCAGAACAGCATTATTCCCCAGATGTCCCAAATGTCCTAATGATCTAAATTTAACAGGACAGAGGTACCTTTCTCATCTCTTTCATAGTCCATTTTACCCAAAGAATTTCTGTTCAAAGGACCTTTTGAATATAAAGCAACGGACCATCCACCTGTCTCCTACTTCATCTTCTCCCTACAAACCCATCAACAGCAGTGAGTCACAAAATTTTCTTCAAACCAGTGTGACTAGAGTTACTCACAGCTTACCTTGGCATACTTTCATCAGTGTGGAAAAAGAGGATTTTCACGAATCCTCATATGCATGGTCCCCAGCTTCAGATCCTTGTAAGTCAAGACACTTCAGCACCTTGTTGTGGATGGGGTCACAGAGCACATGCAGGTACCCTAGAAACATGGCCATGACTCACCAAGAATCACTACTCTCTATCCAAAAGTTTAAGTTCTGTTGCAGGTTTTCTATAGGGGGACATGAAGAGGTTCTGCTCCTGAAATGCTGTCCATTGTAACCTTTGTTATTCTGCATCTTTAGACTCATGTAAGTGAGAGGCAACATAACTGCATGTGCACAGAACCAACTTTGAAAAATCCACTCTCTGTCATGTAGTAGCTGTGTGACTGTGGACAAACTACATAACTCTCTGTTTCTCAATTTCTCATCTGTAAGTTGGTGATGATGACCTGCATTTTAGAGTCGTTGTGAGGATTAAATGTGTTGATAATATAAAGCACTTTCTACTGTGCCTGGGATATAATCAGCACAACATAAGTCTGCGCTATTTTATAACACACAGCATAACAACTAGTGGTGGGAAATCAGCCAGCTTGTCAGGAATTCTTCCTTGGCCTTGCATACTTTCTGAAATCCATACCCTGGTTGGGCTCACTGGGTTTACTTCTCTCTGGGGAAAGAGGAGTAAACGGGAGTAGAAATTGTGCTAGCCGAATGGCTGGCTTGCTCCAGTACTGATCCTTTGGTTTCCTCAGAGTTTATTGTTCAAATCAGGCTGGTTTTGAGCATCCAAACGTGTTAAACAAAATGGGACACAGTGTCAGGAGTGACAGATAAACCAGGGATGCCTCAGACAGTCCAGAATGTACACTGATGTTCCCTGGAATCACTGCAGAGCTGAGCTGTGTGGCTGCGGTAGCACTGTAGCAATCATATGACATTCAGGGCAGCACTTCACAGTGTCTTAGGCACTTGGACGTATTGTTGGCTCCTTTCAACATCCTTGTAAAACAGATTTCAGTATTTTCCCCACTTTACAAATGAGAAAACAAAGGATTATTAATGTGTAAAATTATACCAATAATAAAAGCCACATTCTTTCTATTCTGACATGTTACCGCTCGCCTTATTCCCAGAGAGGCCCCCGACCCCCATCATTTCTGACCATCTGAAACAACTTGGGGCCACCATTTGGCTGAACTGTCTGTCTTCCAAGATTCCCATTGCTCCTCTGGGATCCTACTAGGTTCGTGCCCATGATAAGGGCACAAATTAATTTTAAAAATTAAGAAAAGATTTATGAGTTATTTTTTATTTCTCTGTGCCATTTTATAGGGGAAATGGTTTTTGGAAAGAAAGAGCTTAAACTCGGGCTCTGTCTTCAGCTGTGAGATCTGGCTCAAGTCTCTTACATTCTTCTTGCTCCGGACTGTACACCTGTCTGTGCTCCTGGAATTGCGAGCATTTCCCCACCTGTCAAATGGGAACCATAACACTTGCCTAGTTTTAAGAATTACCTGAGACATTTTAGGGAAAGAACTTAGCAAATAGTACATGCTAAACATAGCAATAATGATTCCTATTTTAATTATTACCATTGACTTAGAAGAATTTTTTTGAGACAGGTGAACAAATAGAAAACCAAATGATCCATAACCAGGGAGCCTAAAAGAAAATGTTCTATGCCTTCCTTTCTAAAAATGTATCTTATACTTGCACAGGTATGCAAGTATGAGAAGATGCATACACAGGGTTTTCACTGTTACATGACTTGTAAATGCAGAACACAGGATCTCTTTGACTTTAGCTAATCGATCATGATAAGTCTAGTGTTGCATTAGATGAGCCGTCTATTTACTTTATATAAAACACTCTGGGTCTGGTGACCAGAAGTCAGATCTCATCACCACGGTAGAATGTTGCAGCCCCATCAGGCCCTGTACCCGAGCCAGAGTACAGACCCAGTGCCCCTGGAATGAAGTGGAGTTTGGGTCACCTAGAGGAAGGAGCTAACTGCACTGCTAAAATGCACACTGTAAACCCCTCTCTGAGACCTCTCTGTGATCAGTCAACAGAAAGCTATGACAACTCACCATAGGCAGGACTGCTACTGCCCACACCCCTCAGGAAGGAAGATTTAGGTCATCCCACCAGACAAGGAAACTTGTAGCCAACGGACAACTCTGCCAAGGTGCTGGCCACGGGCAAAGAAATGTGGAATGAAGAATATGAGAAAGTGGTTACAAATATCAGTATAACCATAGGACAAGTTGCAGAAACAAAGATTGTAATAGTTATGAGCATTTCTTCCATATTTTGGTATAAGTGCATTTGCATTTATATATACCAAATATATTAACCAATTTGTCTTCCCCTTTCCTGTTTCTCTAACGTGTTTCTACTCTAATCTCATCACAAGAAAAAATAATTGTAATTATGTGAGATATTGAATGTTGGCTAAACTTATTGTGGTAATCATTCCATACTATACACATAAATCAAATTATTATGTTTTATACCTAAAAGTAATACAACATAATATATCAATTATATCTCAATGAAGCTGGAAAAAAAATATGTGTCCATAGACTTAACATTATAGCTCAGTGTGTAAATTACAGACTATCAGAAAGGAAGTGTGACTCAGAAGAAGAAAGAACATCAACTAGGTATGAATAAAACGACTTTCTATCCTCTTTTGTGGAGAGGGTTAGCATGTTTTGATTGGAGGAGGAATAGTTGTGTCATGTTAAGTACAAACAAAATTTTGCTGTTGCCTTTATTTGGAAGTTATGTGAAGTGAAAGAAGTGGATGTGGAAGTCTTGTTGAAAGGTGCGGACTATGGAGGCTTTATATTTTGTTAACTTTGCTAAGTTGGAATTGCATTTCCCAGAACTATCTTTCCTGTATATTTTTGTGTTAGGGTTGGTTACAAGAGATATTCACATAAGATTTGGGAGGTCAAGTTAAGCAATAGCTTCTGTCATGCTCTGCGGGGGGCTGTTGGGCATTGTGACAGCTCACACATGTGGTTGCTGATGTACGGCTCACCTTCTCGGTGTGGGACAGCACCCAGGCCTGAAGCTTCTCCAGCTTCCACCTGATCTAGTTCTTCACCTTCCAGGGCCGGGTGTGAGTTCAGTCCCATGGATGAAGGTGTCAGCTTCCATAGGTCACCTATCTCATCAAGACCAGAATAACTGAGAGACAGTCATGGGTTCCAGCCTTCTCTTTCTCTCTCTTACTTGCCCCCATGCCCCACCCCAGCTGCTATCACAGCTGACCTATAGTAACTTCTGCTCAACACCAGGTATAATAGTCTTGCAGGGACTGTGTAATACACTTCTTCACCATTTCCCACAGTTGTATAAGGTCTAACCCCTTGTTCAAAAGTCTGTAGTCCTACCACTCAAAGTGGTCCTGCTTCTCATATCAAACTCTAACTGGTACACTATGATTTTACTTTTTATTTAAAATTTGATAATCTGGATATCTGTTTTTTTTATGACAGAAGATTGATTATGTTGATCCCAGACATCCCATGGCCACAATAAGCTGTAGCTGAGTAGAAGCTACTCCCTGGGATGATGCATGAGCTGTTCAATTTGCCACAGTTCCCATATGGCCCTCATTTATATTTCATGTCTGGTCCCCAAAAGCATTTGGGTTTGTGACCCCTAAACTGGAGGTATTCTTAAAAGGTCTGGTTTGATTTCTGTTCGCTGGGCATGAAGACTTTATTTTTGCCTGACACAGACCAAACAACATTTTCAGGTTGGCTGAGTAGCAGGTAACAGAAGTTCCAATACCTCATTAAAATAATTATTTATTCTTTATTAAATTATTATTTTATCCTCAGTAAGCATAGCATAAAACCCACATTGTATTCAATTTCATTCATTCCAGCTGATAGCGTGATGGGAGGTATGCTTTTCACAAACTTTGAAGTTGGAAGAGACTTGAGACCGTACTGAGGTGAATAGGTCCCAGACATTGCTCCACCATCACTCAGGTTCCTCTGAGATTCTTCCGGGCTCAGAGATGGGGCTGTGGATCTCAGCAGCTGAGTCTTCTTCACCCTGTTGAATAAGAGAAGCTTCACATTATTTGTTTCAGGTTGAGTTTCTGCTTAACTTTCTTTTGCTTTAAAGAGGGACCTTGTCTAACCCTCTCATTTTACGGATGAGGAAATTCAAGGACAAAGAGTTCCAAAATTAACAACAAGCTACTGAATAAGGTGCAATAAGATCTCAGGACTCCAGACTTCCACCCAAGGGTTTAGTCCATTTGTCCACTGTCTCAAATTGATTGTGCCAAGAGAACTCAGATTATACCCCACTACCAGATGTATGTGGGTAGACCCGCTTCATCATCACACAGAAGGGGCTAATCCTGGTATGCTGCTGGTTTCCTCCCATCCACACAGGGAGACTCTAATCCCCAATTATTAGTCCTTTGTGGGTTTTGAACCAGGACCTGCATGAATAAGAAATAGAGAAACATCCAGAAGTTATTTATTTCCCTATTTAACTGAAACAGTTTATTTTTTTCCTTAAAGAAGAAGCATCTTGTTCCCTTTAAATCCACTTAGACAAAAACTAGATGTTATTGACAGGAGGCTGGTGATATGCATCTCAGGTTTTATATGGGGATTTTCATTTTGTCACATCTAGTTTAAGCCACCAGCCTAATTTAATTACAATTAATGAATCACCATTTACCCTGAGGCAAAACCAGGTTTTCTTACTGAAGAGGTGTTCAGTGCCTAGCATTCAAATTCATGACCTAGACCTCAAATTAACGGGCTGTCCATTAAGAATGGATGAGTGGCTTTGAAGACTGCATTTATCGGTTGTCGACAGTCCTCTCTTGCAGTCCCCAGCGGTCGCTTTGGAAGAGACAATCAGAAAGGAAGATACTGCAAACGGATGTGCCTGATAGCTTACCTAGTGCCAAACGAGGTTTCATTAAAGCGCAGCTTTGCCCTTGTGGGGGTGAAGCTATGAAGTTGTAGTTAGAAAGAAATCAGCCTTCTGAGAAATTGCATCCTTCCCACAGCAGGGTGTGTGTCGGTTCTGTGTCCAACCCCTAGGGTCTTATTGTTGGGAAAAGGCTAATGGAACCCTACTCCCAATTTGTTCAGTGAGGATTTGGCAAGTACTTACTATGTGCCTTAACCTTGAGATATTTAGACAACAATGCCAAGATAGTAGTATTAATATTAACTATAAGTATGAGGATGTGGACTATTGGGCTGGGATAGGAAGAAGGTTTATCTTGTCAAGTTGTCAGTTATGCTGTGTTTGCCAGGGTTGATTATTCAGCTGCTCTAATTGGCTGACTTGGTGGCCCTTTCTTCCTTCCATTGCTCCATTGGCCAAAGAGGTAGAGAGAACAGAGTCACTGCTAGGTAGGGGCTAAGGAGCTGTGCTTCCCTGCTAGGACTGCAATGGGACCGGATTCAGAGACCAAGATGGGATGGCTGGTGAGAAGAGGTTGAGAAGAAGCATCTCAGGAGGTGTCATAGGGCCCCTGAAAGGTGAGAAGCCCTGTAGGAAGGCATTCCTGGTACTGACTTCAAGATGTATAAATGATATTGATTCACAGCCAGCCCATGGCTAAGCAGGCCACTGGAGGGGTGGGGTTCTGGTGGTGGTGGTGGAATGATTGCTGGGTCAGCCTCCTCAGCATTTGTGCTCCCATCTGCAGTGTTCATCGAGTAGAGGCCGTGGCTACAGTTGCATGGAGTGGAGCATCGCTTTCTTACAAGAAGTCCTTCACTTGGTTGCCACACGGCTTGCCCTTTCATCTCTGCCCAAGGCTGTGGTGACTCCTTAAGCCCCAGCCATAAGCTCCACACTGACCTTCTCTAGACCCCCTCACGTCTCATCACTCCTGGATCCCTGGCCTATTCTCAATTCTCCCAAGTGGCTTAAAACCGGTTGCAGCATATTTTCTTTAAATTTCTACCTCTGCCACTTTCCTGTAATCATTCCCTGATTTGAACAACCTCCTTCTTCAGGTTGTCAAATCACCCTACTCCCTCTCTCTCAGATTCTCTGTAGAAGTCCTAACTAGCACATGAGGCTGAATAGTGGGAATGACAAGCTGCACAGATGGGGGAAATGCTCTAACTCTGAGAAATGAGGTTCATGAAGACTGAACTGGACTTCCTCCCTGAGAGCCCCTCTAATTCTGCTGACCAGTATCTCTTTTATCTTTCTAACAGTCCATGGCACGTTATGAGCTAAGTCTGAATGTTCCACTTAGCATTTGATACATAGTCATTCATCTAGCCAGACAGAGTAGGCAGGGGCGGGAAGCAAATAACCTAGTCTTGCCCTCAAAGAGTTGATCATCTTGTTGAGGAGACATGATCATCATCATCAACAGCAACGCACACCACACACTCAATTAAATAGTAAGACCACAACACGAGAGTTGTTACAGGACAAGATACAAGAGACGCCCAAGGAGTGGTCTCAGCTGCAGGTGTGATGTGAGGTGGGTGGAGACAGAGCATCTGCAGGCTGGGGAAGTCGGGACACACTTTACAAAAGCGATTTAAGCTTTTCCAAAAAGAGGGCTAGGATTTAATAAGCAGTACTCCAGTTTGCCAGGATACCGTAACATTATATTCTCCATGCGTTTAATGTGTGTCAGGGTTGTCTCCATAGCCAGACAGCAAGGGTTTGACTTCAGGGACCCTGCCACATGTCCTTCTGGATCACTCTCCCTGATGTCAGTCTCATAGGGAAAAACATAATGTCTTCTTGGATTGTATGTCAGAGACTTGTACTGGATTGAACCAGATTAAATCTCACCATGAGACATTCCTGCTGGGCTTGTCCAAATAAGAAAGAACTTGAGGTTTGGGGCCCACTGCAGTAAAAAGGGATCTTCACGTAGCAAATGTCACCCAGACACTCCCAGGAAATGCAGACTTTTCCTGTCTGTGGCAAGGTCAGAAGTTCTCCCTTCCAGCCATATCCATTTTAAAGATGACCGAGAGAGTTTGTGCTCGTAATTCTTATAATTATCATCTGATTATCGTTTTCCCCGTGAAGCTTAAGATTCAGGGACTCCCACTTGCACATAAATTCTTTCTCTTAACAAGGACCCTCCAAATTGTATTTCTCTGTCCCCAGAAAATTTGAATCTGCCCCTGTAATTTACCATCTATTTACTAAATGCTTTTCTTATGGAAACCTGAGAAAATTATAATAAGACAAATTATATAAATTCTAGATAATTTGGACTTTATCAAGAATTCCAGAGAACTTAACTGACTTGCTCAAGGTCACACAGCAAGTAAATAAAGATACAACTTCTATAAATAAGTTTCAAAATAGAGATGAGACATTCTTATAAATTATCCAAGGTTGAACACTGGAGCCTTTTCATCTCCCCTCCCAGACAGTGAAAGTGAGAACATTATGTTCTGAGTAACCTCATGTTCTTTGGAAGCTACCCTGGGCTGTAAGGCGAGAAGCCTGGGGTTGTGGGCCTCAGTCCCCAGAGCTCACAGGAGCGAACACCAAATGGAACTCTCTGGGTGGGTATTGGTGCTCAAAGTGCACCACATTCTCCACTTCAAACTACAGCAGCAAATGGATGGAAAAACAGTGTTGAAAAAACTTGACAACCTAAAGACATGACTGGGTCACCTGAACTGTTTATAGCTTCTGAGTTTCATTTTGTTTTCTGCCCTTTTTTGCTATAGGGAAATCAGACTTGTCCCATGGAATGTTTCTTTTGTCCAGTAGGGAAGTGTGCCAAAACACCCAGTCATTCGTGAATAGTTACTCAGTCTTCAAACATTTAGTGAGCATCTCCTGTGGGCTGCACACTATGTGAGGGGTTGACCACAACCTAGTTGTGAGTGCTGCAGATCACGGGCTATTTACATGTCTTTCTGCAAACCCTTAGCCTCAGATCCCTTCAACTGAAGCCCTGTCATAGGGCCAGGCACAGAGGTAGAGGCCTGCATGAGAGGGACAAGTGGCCAAGGCCCTCAAATTAGATTCCTGACCTTCAAGTGAGGCTTTAGAGATATCATAAGATGCAGCAAAGACATGTATAATACATCTTGAGATGTGTCCCATTTCCAGACCACACAACTTGTAGTACATTATGAATTTATAAGTTTTTAAAAATCCTTCTATTGCCTTATAAATAACACATTCATATATCATTGCATTTTTGACAACAAATGTATTAATTTGTTAAATGGAAATATTTGCAGTTTACCATATTTCTAATAGCCCTGCTCTGGCATCTCATCACTGTGAAATATCCCAGGGGCCCAGGCTTCCACAGGTCTCTGAGATGTCCTGCCCTTAAGAGGCCATTTGTCAGAACATCTTTCCTTGGCCTCCCAGGTTTTGCACAATCAGCCCCCGTGAATCTTTCTGATCTCCCCCATATCCTGCTCCCCTTTGCTCAGCACTCACTGCTCTGGTCTCTGTGCCCAGAGCCTTAGCCTGTGCTGTTCCTACTGCAGGTAGGCTCCTCTGGGGCCGGCCTGTCTCATCCTTCACATCACGATCTACACACCACCTCCTCTGAGTCTGTTCCTTGATTTCTCACCATGGTAGGTACTCCACCAAGTCCTGGCAGCTTTTGTAACACTGAACACAATTATACTGATCACATTATATTTAAATAGTTATTTGCAGGAAACCCATTTCTGTGGTTTGGATCCATCTTGCCCCCCGCAGACCTGGCTACACTCGGCTCAGCCCCTAATTCCACACTCAGGCTCGTTGTGTCCTCTTCCCGCACTGGAGTGAGCCATCAAGATTCTGCATCTTGTCCCCAAGCCAGACATAATCTAGGTAGAAATATGTAAATTGATTCTTCATTGGTTTGCAAACCACACAAAAAATTCACTTGTGCTCAAATAGTTTAGAATCTGATTAAAGAGACAGAACATGTCAGAGAAAGATCCTGGAGTGGGCAGCTGATGCCTAATGTCTCACCACCAATCTATAATTTCTTCCTTTTTGGAGGGCAGAAGAGATCACAAACATGTTCTACCAACATTCAGGTTCTTTCAGTTTATGTCCTCTACCTCTAGCAGGCATGCCAATGAATTTCTCTCAAAAACACACAGCACCATCTCTAATGGTCTTCTGATACACGAGATCATCTCCATCTATTTCATGATTAGCGAATGCCTCTCCCACCTGAAGGTAAACTCTCAAAGAGCAGGCACGTGGCTACCTTGTTCACTACTAAACCCTAGCACTTGTCTGACATAAAGCACAAGTACTCATTAAAACATTTGTTGAAGAAATGAATAAGCAAAATTTAACTCTTAAGAGCACACAAGATGGACCATGAATGACAATTTGCCAAGAATTATGTTAAATGCTTTAATTCTTAACAACTCCATGATTTGAATGGATAATTCTGTTGTTATCCTCATGTTATAGATAAAAAAAATCAAGGCTTAAGTGTTTTTTTAAATATCACACTGTAGATCCTGTATTTAAATCCATGATTGTCTGACTCCCTAGCCTGAGCTTCCGAGAAAAAAAAGAACTCTAAAAACACTTCAAAAGAACACTATGTTCTTTTGCTTCACTATTTTCTGGTGTAGACCACAACAATAATTATGGGTATACTCATTGAATCCTATGTTCTTATTACTATGACGACCATTTATAAAAATTATCTTGATTATTTTTAATAACCAGAAACTTGTGAAGCAGAACTATTGTTGTCCCCATTTTATAGATGGGGAAACTGTAGCTTAGAGGAAATCAACCAGCCACTCGGGAGCTATTTAGGTTACGTTGAATATCAACTAATTGTCACACAAATCCATGTGACTGGATTTTCCTTTGCCCAATTTAAATTATAAAGCACAGTGAGCTTTCTAGTAATATTCAGAGAAGCAATTGCATACCAGAAGTTTTCTCAGAAGCTGGTGTCTCACAAATGAGAGTTTCTATGTTTCTGGGGGCTTTTGTGTTATTTCCAGCAATTATTTTTCATTTCCCTCTGCTGAGCAAGCCAATAATTGGTGACTTCTCATCTAATCGCTTCCCTGGATGACAAATCACATTACTCTGAATTCCCCATTGCTTTCTAACTCTTTCCAAGGCCAGTGGTTGAAAACAACAAATAAGAGTTGGATCATTCGTGTTCATGACAGAAAACACTGGGCTTCTAGGGACCACAGTTGCTGGTGACAAAGCCTGTGAACTCTGGGAGCCCAGAGTCCCTGGTGCGGCTGTGGGAACTCAGATCAGACAGAGACAAACCTTGAAGGGCTGTAGCTGCTATAACAAATTATGACAAGCTTAAAATAATACAAAATTATCCTCTCACAGGCCTGGAAAATTTATTTTCTTATAGAACTCCAAAATCAAAGTGTTGTCAGGGCTTTGTTCCCCTGGGGGATTTATTAGAGAATCTTTCCTTGTCTCTTCCTGCTTCTGTGGCTCCAGGTGATCCTTGGCCGTGACTTTGTAATTCGAATCTCTGCCTCTGTCTTCACATGGCCTTTTACTCTTGTGTCTTTTATAAGGACACTTATTTCTGCTGTTTAGAATCTAATCAGACTGATCCAGCACTTATGATCAAATACTCATAGTCTAATGAAGCATGTTCTTTAAAAGAGGTATATACAAAAAGATCGTGAAACATGTTCAGTGAACATGTAAGAAGGTAGACAGTCTGGGTTCTCATTTATTACCAAGGAGCCTGAGGACCAGTGAGACTGAAGGGTCTATGATCCCACAGCTCAGACATGATGGAAATAAGGTTTGAACCCAGAGCTTCTGAAAGTTGCTTAGAGGCCACATGCTTCTGGCAGCTGAAAACAAAGAGGTTGTCCTCTGAGAAGGCAGTGCATCAAGTTCTTAGTGACTTTCCTTTGAGTTCTAGAAACTTTTATTAGATCTGGAGAGCCACTGTGGGGGAAAGTCTTATATAGACTGGTAATAATCTAATGGTCTTGCTTTGTGTCTCATCAATCTTTTCTTTTTTTTCCTTTACCTTTACTTTTTCTTTTTTTTGTAGCAAGAGATGCTGGTTATGAAAACCCAAACTACCTTTTGATAAAAAGTGAGACAGGACAGCAAGGTCCTAGGCCAAGACATAGAATAGTGTAAATTGTAAATTACACTGTAAACAAGTTGCAAATTGACTTCCTCTCAGTCTTACAAGCCAGAGGAAGCTCTGTCAAGACTTTGAGGTGAGCCTCACCTCAGTGCTCCTCTTTCCCACTATCTCTTATTTCCTTTATTGCTTCACTCAGAGGCTCCATCTGGGGAGGAGGGTAGAGACAGATGTACAATGAATTGCTGTGGGCACATGGCGGGGTCTTCAGGTTTGGGCTCACCCAAGATAGTTCCATTCAGTTCAACAGACACTTATTGAGCATCTACCAGTAGTCAAGAGTTGTGCTTAATAGTGGGATGCAAAGACAACCAAGGTATAGGTTTTGCCTTCAAGGGACTTACTGTTTAAATGACTCATGGGAGAGAGATACTTGCTGCTGAGCAGAAGAAATGGGTACATTGGAGAAAAACCCATTGTCAAGGAAAGTACCTAGGAATGGATAGATAAGCCATGGCAGATAGGTGGTTGCAGATGGGTCACACTCATAGTGAGACGTGGAGACTGAGGGGGAGCACATTTCTATATTGCCTGTAGAATAAAGGGTTAGAGTGAACCTGCAGGTGACAAACTTGGGGATGGAAGGGTGGTGGCAAAACAGTCTCTGATTTATGAAATCTTTACCAATCCAGATGATATGGGTCAATTTTGCTGCCTCAAAGAATTCTGACATTGAAAACGACCACCCACACCTCCTTCAATGGAGGAGTGTTATAAGAATAAAGTTCGTAAACTGTTATCCACATTTTTTTTGCTACCATTTGAGCTGGGTGTATCCTTGCATCCAGGCTTGCTGCTGGGCTTTTTCTGTCCTGAGACAAATTTCGAAGCAATGCTGTCAAGGAGTTTCTTTGGGTCCTAGTTGTTCCTTTCTGGGGGGCATAATCCAGTCAAAGGTTTGCTGGTGAACTCTGCTTTTTAAAATGTACATGCTTGTTTAGTAATTCCAAACAAAGTTATTGCTAAAACCAGTTTATGTAAGTTCTAAGCTGCAGCTTCTTTCTGGTCAAAAAGCTACTGTAGCTTCTTTTTATACCCCATAGATAGTATCACAGTGAGAAGAGCATTTGCTCTTTGTTTTTCCAATGCAAAAGAGAACATTCAAAATAGGATAAAATATTGCAGAAGGGAAAAGAGATAAATATGAAATGCAAAGTGTCCCAGTGGGATGGGAATCATCAGAAGCCCCCTGGAGATTAGACGGGAGTTCAAGACTGCATAAACCCACCTCCAGTTGTAAGGCTCTGAGGTAAATGTAGACTTCTTCCTTCTGTCTTGGTCTTCTCCTCTCTGATTCTCATTTCTTGATAGCCCTGAATGGTTTCTTTATACAGGATGCCTTTCTATTTAGAGGGGATGAAGATTAATGTTGGCATTTCAACAGGGAGCCAGGAAAGAGATGGCGTGTTGATCCTGGGAAGAGTGGTTTTCTGAAGCCCTCTTAAGCAATCCATGTCCTCTCAGCCTCACCTGCCTCTTAATGCCAGCCACTGCCGCAGGGACCAGTGCCCTCTGGGCTCCCAAAACTCTGCACAAGTATGATCTGGGAGCATCGTGTCTCAGATTTATGCTGCGCATCTTGTCTCTTGTCCTGGTTGTGCTGCCTTGTGGGTCACCACAAGGAACCCATTTATTTGACTCCCCATGTACAACCTGGAAGTGAGGGGGAGTTAATACCCCATCAATGTTCCTTTTATAAATGAGAGATAGGGGCTGATATTGAAATACCTTCCCCTTTCTGCTCTAACAAGGCACTTCTACGATGCATTTTTGTGACTTCTTAGAGGGTCCTCTAGGATGAAGCAATCTGTATGAGGTAGCTATGCAATAATGTAATCTTGAACTGGAATTTTCCCTTCCCTGCTTCTTCTCCTTCTTTCCCTTGTACCCCCTGGATTTGCATACTCAGCAGTGTGCATATACATAAATGCTGTTGGGAACAGAAAGGTAAAAAGCTAATTATAAAACAAATACTCTTTTTGGATACTCTCTAGATTTACCTAAAAATGAGTAATCTACCATTGTCACCCCATGACCTTTAGGATTTGTAGATTTTAATCCTCATTTTCATCAATTTACAGTGGAATCTTAAGGTCAGTGATATATGATCATTTACAATGTTAGTGCTGAGACATCCTGGAAGTCTCAGCCTGGCAGAGCCATTTGGCTAATGAGACTGACCCACTAGTTAAGTGTCTTCTTGGTTAATGTCATCCCCAAGTTTGAGGATTCAGAACAATCTTGGGATTTACCTCAATCAAGTGACGTGGATGTACTGTGAAGATGATGAGGAAATTGTACTCCACCTAGCAATTTTTCTGTAGTACTTGTCCTTCTTCCAACCTCTGTGGTCTGCTGACCACAACTGAGAACCAATGGTGTAGGGGGCGGTGACTTGATTTTCTTATAGCTCATGGGAAGTAAACCCTGGACATAATTTCTCACATTACCCCTCTTTGTATGACATTTATGTATTTGGAGACAACCTGTACAATCTTACAGGAATCACTGAGTGAGCCCTTAAGGGAAGTTTTCATCTACATTCATATCCAATCTAGTTTGAAGAAAATCTGGTCAAAGTCAATCCAAAACATGAATTTATTTTAATAGCTGATAAAATTCCAACAACAACAAAAAAGAACTTTCAGTGAAAATTGGCTATTAGCCTCTGGGGTGCTGGTAAAGTTCTTATCTTGACTTGGGTGGTAGTTATAGGGGTGTGTTCACTGTGAAAACTAACCATGCTATACCCTTGGAATTTATGTACCACATATTTTTACATGTGTGTTAAATTCACTAAAAAACCTATTTAATAGTCCTGGTTGGGTGGTGCAGTTGGTTGGAGTGTTGTCCCATACACCAAAATGTTGCAGGTTCCACCCCTGGACAGGGCACATACCTAGGTTATGGGCTTGATGCTTGGTTGGGAGGTGTATGGGAGGCAACCATGTGATGTTTCAATCTCTCTCTCTCTCTTCCCTTTCCTCTCTCTCTAAAATCAATAAACATATACTCAGGTGAGGATCAAAATGTTTACTAAATGTTAAAATGGCTATTGCCTGTTTCTATCTTTTAGAAAGGGTTTCTGTTAATACCTCAAGTCTGTTCCCTTAGTTAATACAGCCACTCATGTGTAAGATGCCAAAGCCAGATTTAATCTTTGGCAATGTAAAATGCTTTCATTGGGGAATTATTTTATTACTTGATATCTGGTGATGAGGCCATTTCTAAGCCTGTTATTAGCATTATCATAGCCCTTCACTTACCTGTGCTGGAGATATTGGCTGCACTTTCCTTCAGTGATGTGTTTTTTCTGCTTGCTCCTTGCCTGGACTTGAATGACACACCTTCATGAACATCTCTAAGAAGTGTCCTCTGATTTGAGGATTAGTTTTATTGAGAGACTGGAAAATCTTCTCAGTTTGATCTAGAAAGGCAGTGGGGGCCTTTCCCATTTGTGTGAATTTTATCAAGGCTTGGTCTTGACAAAGTTGTGAAATATGCACAGATTTTTGTTCATGTATGCATCATTTATTTGTTCCTCCCTTTATTTCCTTTACAAAAATTTGTTAAATGTGCTGAGCACCATGTTAGGTTCTTAATGAATCATAACAGCAGGTCCTCAGATAACATCATTTTGTTCAACGTCATTTCAGTATAACATTGATAAGATGCCATAAGAACTTAACTATTCTTTATACAATACAGGCTTAACTTTTGTTTATATCAATTAGCTGATGGTAAAATTGGTTGTGTTATATGTTGTTTCACTTAAGGTCACAGGACCTATCAACAACAGGAAGTGAAGACTCACTGTATACACCTTGGCCTCAGGGAGAACTTAAATAAGAGCTATGCAAGAATGCTCTGTTTAGTAGGCACACTTCACACTCCACCTGTTGTCTCCTAAAGTGCAGTCTGAGAAATCTCTAGTATGATCAGTTCCAATGCAGAGTAAAGCAGGACCCTGACATGAAAGTCAACCTAGGTCCCCAAGAGGTAAAGTAATCCCCGTGGTCCAGGGAAGCTTACAGGAGCTCATTGAGACAGCTCTGCCTGAGACTTCTCTGTCTTGCAGAATATCAAGAGAGCTCAGGCTTTAAGGGTGGTGGTGAGGTTTTGAGAAGATGCAGACCCAAGAATGAAGAGACAACCTGTTATTGAGTTTCAGACGTGATTTTCTATCAAACTGACTTCTGTGTTTGGATATTTAATAGGCGCTTTTGCAGAAATGGCAGCATCAAGGCAGAAACCACACAAGTAAGGGAGGCATAGTGAGTGCTTTGACCTAATTCTGGCCATAATAAGGATGAAAGGGTTGATCATTTGTGTGAAAAGCTACAATGGAAGCCAGGAAAAAAACCTTATCGAAATGAGGGCCAGAGCCCAAATAAATATACTTACTGCCTAAATTTCACAGCCTAACAGACACTTAAAGTAGCGTAGGCAGAAGTGGTACATACAGCCTTTTTGTCATTACCTTTCCCATTTTTGGTCTAGCCCTTTTCTATTTGTTAAGGAATTTGAGGACCACCTTCATGCTCAGGGCCTGTTGAGGAGCCACAGGAACCGAAACATAGCAAGAGCATGGACTAGCTCCTATTTTTACACTACTTTAGTAGGTAAATAGCAAAATGATAACTCAATAAAAAGACATTGGACTATAGCTTTAGCTTCCATGTGTTTGTATTTGGAGATTCAAGTTTCTTCCCATAAGTCTGCCCCCATCTTGTTGTTATACACACTACCTTGAATACAGCAACTTGCTAGCTAATTGACCTTGTGCAAGTCACTTCAACTCTCTATCTCTCCCTCAGTTTTATCATTTGTAAAATGGAAATAATACAAGGGTCATTGTGAATGACATCTGAAGCATTTTTTTAAAGCCTGGAATATATACATGTAGCAGTGTCTATACTGTATACATTCATAAATCTGTGTTGCATTCTTTTCCTCCAGAGTCACCTTTTCTACTCCCTGCCTCTTCCTGTGCAATCACGGAGCATTCTGGGGATGGTAGTTGTAGTGTGCCTGACCTACTCCAGTTTAAGTAGCTCAGTCCCTATAGTCAGCCTTATAAATTGCTTCCACAGTAGGATAAGGCTTGGACCTGGGTGTTTAGCAAGATTTCTTCCACTAACTTGGGTTGATAACTCCTTCCCTGATGTATCTCATCCCTGCACTATTCTCTCTCTTGACTATTATCCCACCAGAAGAGTATTAAAGTGTCCATGGATTTAATTAGTTCTGCCCTTGTAAGTCAATCATTGAATGCTTTCAAGTGCATATTTGCGAGAGCTAGAGCTCTATTTGACTTGCATCTCTATGCTAGGGCCTCTTGTTGTGGTAATAATCCCTCTAGGTTTATGCCAGTTGCTGCTTCAAAGGGCCAGTTTGCATGGCTCCACAGTGAAGTTTATCTATAAGGCTAGACTGAAAGAGCTCTTTTCCAGCTGACTTGGTTTTATCAGCCACAATAACAACCTGTCAATGAGCTATCTATGGACGCATGCATGGTTGCTCCAATTCAGTTGTTAAAGTGCCTGAAATAACATCAGTCTCATTGATTGCTTCACCCTTAATGACAATCAGCCTTTATGATGACCAAAAACACCTATTTAATTGGGAAATTATCAATAGAGTTATAATCATGGCATGTAGATATGTTTGGGTGGGCCCCAAGGGATGTTTCCTTTCCTTAATTCCAAAAGATGAGTCTTCCTGGTTGTGATTATAATCAGGAAATGGCATTGAGTATGAAGGGGGCGGGGGATAGGGAGACAGGGTGAGAGCCACTTCAGGAGAAATGATCCTTTTCTCAGTGAGCATATGTGAGGGCCTTCCTTTGCTTAATGGTCATAGCCAGTGGGACTGTCTCTATTTTAACTTCTCATAATTGCCATGAATTTACCATAGTCACTTCAGCACGAGTAGACACTCACTTGTTTGCTCAAATCCAGATAGCTGTTGATGGCATCTGGGACAGTCTATAATTTTAATAACTATCTTGAATTGGCCACATGTGAGTTGAGTCAGTGCAATCAGATTGCCTGCAATCTGCTTCCCTCCCACCATTGTGCTGCAAATAAAAGGAAACATGTATTTACATGTTACACATATTCTTTGAATTTATCTGATTTGTGTTCATTTGTTTCTTGTTTGAATAGAAATGAACAAGTCTAATCCACTGCCCATTCAGAGTAAGAGAAACTGTTTATACCCAAAGTTGCAAAATATATGTTAGGTTATTTCTGGAAGTTGATAAGAACTAAGTTATACATTTTTTTAGAATAAAGAGTTTGAAAGCCTAAAATGACATTGAAACATCAAATCTGTAAAAAATAAGAAAAAGTATACAGAAATCCATTTTGTATGAGAAAAATAAAATTTTTTATAGAATTGAATGCAGAAAGGTAAAGAAAGCATGAAAATGGAAACCTGCAAAATAACATTTAAAAGCATTAAAATATGCTTTTAAAGTAGTTTAAAATGTTTAAACTACTTCTCTACTTAAAAAACAGAAATTAATGCGTTACCTCTGTAATGTACATATCTCCAGACAAAAATATCCTTATTTAATTTGAACTTTTTGGTTACAGAGAAGGTTGATCAGATTATGCATTGTGGAAAAACAGAAGCAAAGGAGCTAGTTTGTAGTTAATCTCTCCCATTTGAGACCTATCATTACTAAATCCAGGTCGGGAGCACATCCTTTCCCTTTCCTGGTGGGCTCTGATGCATTTCCCTTGACTCTTGGCCAGGGAAATTCTTTTCTGTGGGAGGGGTTATGATTTCTGCTTAACTGGCAGAGGTGAAAGACATCATTCCTCTCATGACTGTGGGTCTGCTTCACCTTTTCAATAAGACTGATACATTTCTTTTTAAAATTTGAATCGTTCTATTTTCTAAGACTAAATTATACAGCATAGTATCAAATAGACTGGATGAAATAGAACAGCATCTGTGATGTCATGTACATGATCTGACAGAACCTTGTGATTCTCATTACATTACCAAAAATTTTCCCCTCTTAATGAACATACTGAGTTAAACTTGACCATAGAAATCAACTTCATATACTTGATGAAATGCTAATGTCTTGTTTCACCATGGAGGTCATCAGATAACATTTTTATGGTAGAGGGGAACTGTTTTGTTTTATCAAACATCAAATTTTCTTTTGAAAAATCAAATTACATGTAAGTGCAATGGATAGTTATGGTCTTCAAAATAAAGAATGTTTGCCTTTTAACTAGAAGAAGTGCTCCATTGTGCTCAATACTTGCAAAGAAGAGGCTCTGGGACAATTTTTATGCTAAAGGAATGGAACAAGCTGTGACTCAAAGAAGCTGGATTGAAGATGGCAGTGCCCTCGTCCCGTAGCTGCATTTTTGGTCCAGCTAAAACCAACATACTACTCTTTTATTCTTTTATTTTCTTTCCATTCAGTCCTAACTTTCTTACTCACTGACTAAATGGTCCTAGAGGGAAGAATTTATTTCCTCTGTAACTCATTTTTCCATCTGGAAAATAAGGATTTGAGGCTTGCTCAGTGGTTTATAACCATTTATTCTGAGAGGCTACTTTATCACATTTAATTCTCATGACACTATTAGAATACTACTATCCCCAGTTTCCTGATGAGAAAATCACAGTACAGAAAGATGAATTAAACAAGAGACAGGTGACAAAACACAGACCTTTGGTAGTGGAGCACACACTCTGAACACCCGCAATGCCAAATGACAGCGTTCTTCGTCACTGACCCCAGTGTTCACCATCCGGGAGACTCAGTTTCCTCCACTACCTCATTTAGCTCCCACATTCTAGTGTCATCTCCATTTGCTAACAGATTCACCTGCCTCTCCACTTCCCCTCTTGTTTTGTCCTTCCCTTGAACAAACAAGCAAACGAAACAAAATAAAACATAAAGCCTCCTGTTGCAGCCCAGTGAGATATTAGCATACAAACAGAACTTTACCCTAAAGTGCAATTGTGAGCCAATCTTTTTTCTTTGGGTGTGAGAGGATGCTGCTTGTGCCAGGATTGCCTGAATGTGTTCACTGGAATATTGTGGTTATTATTTATTACAGTTATGTCAAGCTTTAAATCCTCTGTGCTGCATTCTTGCCACCACCCCCACAGGGGCCAGTTTCCCTACATAGGGGCCTGCTATGCTGCAGTCCTATTCATTAGGATGGAATTTTACCTGGGTAAATGCCTTTTGAGGAATGCATCCCAGCATTTGAGGCAGCTCCCAGCAGAACAACCTGCCATTTGTGATGCCTCCTTCAGGTTAAACATTTTAGATTAATCAATAAGTAAATGGCAAATAAATGGCATGAGCCCATGTCCAATATAAATGAGATCAACTGAAGAAGCAGAAAAGGGCAGTTTCGGCATTGTCCAATATGCCTGAGCAGTGCTGCCTTCAGCTCTATTCGAGGTGAAATATCTGGATGAAAAGAGAACAATGAAGTGCAGCTTCCAGATGTTTTAGAACATCAGGGTGTCTGGCATCCTTTACCTTAACACACTGACTTCATTTTGAGGTGCCAGAGGTGCTATTGTTCTGAATTTCTGTCACCCAGAAGTAAGGTCAGGACTCTGGCGAGATGTTCTCCCTTCTCCAACGTGGATCTGGCCAGCAGCCCCGGAGTACAGTGCAATGAAAATGTGCAGCTAGCACAGAAGCGTCAATCATTGGCTTTGAGAATTTGGCAAATGCTGCCCCAAATATGCATTTTATAAGAAATGCCATTCATTTCTCCCACTTCTCTCTGCTAATTTACTTCGGTTACACTTTTCAGTTGTGTAATATCTCATTTTTGAGGAAAAATATATTGCAGCCAAAAGAGCTGACCTTTGTGCATTTTCAGACTCTCCGCTGTGTACCTGACAAATGAAGCACCAAGGCCTTTCCATATTCTGTTTGGGGGGTCTATTGGCTGAGGAATCCTTGGTCATCCCACCTGCCCGGCGTCTAGGATCATGATGAATTGTCTCCAACTCTAGCCTCAGATTGTTTTTTAACATTTAATTTAGTTTCTTCCTGTGCTTGGATGAACATGGCCATGTTATGGATTTCTGCTCTAATGTACACCAGCAGCCTGGAAGAACAAGCCTCAGCAAGCTGTGGAAATTAGAGAGGCTGGATCAATAGGCAAGGTCATGACCCCCCTGGCTCCGATTCTGTACACTGTCCTGAAATTCTCTCCCCTGAAAATCCTCCTGCTGCTTCTAATGTGAATCCAAGTGTATTTCCAGAGAGGAATTTATGTAAACCAGCCCACCCCAACCTCTCACATCTCAGGGAGGGAGCCCCGTCATCACAAACACTGAAAAATTTGTGTAAACAACAGCCCACAAATATAAACATCTAGGCACATGCTTTCTGTGCAGGTTGTTAACTCCATTGTCCAAAGACCCTTTCAGAGGGAGGACAAATAGATGAGGACAAAGAAAAAGCAGACCTGCCAATTCTGGAGCAAACCTGTAAGAAATAATTCTGTGTCAAACACATACCTCAGACAAAGGGACCCAGCCCAGTGTGCCTATGCCTTGGCATTTTTGTGAAATACAAAATAGGAAAAATCAACCTGATTTCAATTCTAAGAGATATCTCTGGGCTCAGTGAAATAGTTTGAGGGGAAAATAGTTGAAAATATTTCAAAAGATAGCAAAGGCCAATAAATAACACTACAAGTTTTGATACTGTTAATATAAAGGATCTACATTTCTGAACACAAAGCAATATTCTTAGCAAACTAGTTTTCCATCTAGAGATTTAAAAGTTGATACTGTTCAGGGTTATAATTTTCCTGGGTGGAAATAACTAATGCATCAAAACTTCAAATCTGTGACTGGTAATTTATCATATTCACTAATCACTTGTTCCAAAATGACCTGACATCAGAATGATCAATTTAGGAAAAAAAAATCTTAAAGATCTGTCTTTTGAAGAGAAGATTAAGGGTGTACAAAAAATGAGAGAAGTTCAGATCAGTAGGAGGGGCAGGAAGCCCTGAGAATCCTTTGTCTGGAATGTGGATTCCACTTTCACTTTGTAAATCTCAAGCCACACAGCCCCAAAAGCGGGAATCTCTTTTATTTGGAATGCTCTCCAAATACTGAGTATTCAGTATGTGATAACACATATCCTTATCTAAACTCCTTGTTTATGAACAACAGCAGAAGCCCTTTTTCTGCTGCCCAGTAATTCCACAATATTTGGTAGTTTGCTTCATAATTTAGATAACTAGGTTATATTCAGAGGGGGTAACCTTCTGTTTCATTTATGACAAACCACTTCACCAACCTTGTCTTTTCCATTATATCAGAGATTTTAGGCAAAACAACATCACACTTTAAATCTCCAGATGGAAAGTTGATTTATTAAGAATGTTGCTTTGGACTTGGGAATGTAGGTCTTTGTTGGCAAAAGATGTATTTGCAAGAATTTTGGAAAATTAGAATGTTTTCTTTGCAGCACGAGGACTAATTATCAAAGAGAAGAGTAAATCTTGCATTTGGCCTGTAGTTTATTTTGAAAGGAAAATATGCACATATACACTATTTTCTTTGGGGTGCTTCAAGAATCACATTTACTCTTACCATGTAGAAATAACATCAGTTAGATAGCTATATATGAACAAAGTATGGGTGAGGTTGGTGAGGAGTGGTTTAGAAGACACAAAAAGGTGAGTGATATACTATGGTACTATTTTTCTACCTCATTTCTCTTTTCTTTTTTTAAATTCTTTAATTTTTTAATTTAATTGTTTTATTTTATTTTAATTGCTGTTCAAGTACAGTTTTCTGCCTTTTAGTCCCATCCCAGCCCACCCCCCAAGGCCTCCCCACCTCCCTCCCATTTCCACCCCCCCTTGTTATTGTCCACATGTCCTTTATATTTGTTCCTGCAAACCCTTCCCCTTTTCCCCTGAAATTCCCTCCCCTCTCCCCTCTGGTCACTGTCAGCCTGTTCTCTGTTTCAGTGTCTCTGGTTATATTTTGCTTGTTTGTTTGTTTTGTTGATTAGGTTTCTGTTAAAGGTGAGAGAGATCATATGGTCATTTTTCAGTGGAGGCTTTTAGTTTGGAAATAAATCTCAAGTTTAATCAGAATGGCAGGTCACACTAAGTATTTAAGTAAATAAATGGTAATTTTGAATCATAAAATCTAGAACAGGATTAAACCTAACCTGCAGAGTGTTTCCTTTTAGGTGAATAAAGTTGTCATGTCAATTTTTCAGTTGAGGTCCGTAAGACCCTGACATTTAGATGTCTGTCCCAAGGTCCCCCAGGTAGGGGTAGAAGGCAGATTGGACTCTGTGTTTCTGCCACCTGGCATAGCTTTATCTTCACATAAAGCAGTGTCCCCATTTCAGAGCTTAACTTAGATTCAAGATTCTGCCCTAAATTTGCCTCCAGTGCAGGGGATTTCTGCCTTACTCTATTGGTTGAAGCAATCACAAGCTTCTGCCCAGATTCAAGGGAAAGAATAGACCTCACCTCTCAGTAGAAGGAGCCACAGCATTACGTGATGTCATAAGGTGATGAGATGGAATGGGAAATACTGTTACATGCAGGGAAATACAATCTGCATAATATGCCTTCTGGCCACAACAATTTAACTCCCCTGCCTCCCACAAAATATACTCATGCCTTCTCTCCAAGTTCTCAAGTCTCATGCCATTGAGGCACCAGCTGGAAGCCTAAGATCTCACCATCTAACTTAGGTCCCAGTGAGAAGGAAGCTTGTCCAGTGTGGTTCCTTGGTTTCAGGTCCTGGATCACTGGTTCTCTTGACATGAAACACTGTAAACTAAAAAGACATAGTATAGAGTAAATAGTGTATCTATGCTCCACTGTGCATAGGTGGGTAGCTTTAAAGCTGGGGGCTGGAACTATCATAAGTATCATTCATTTATATGTCTGGTAGGTGACGCTGGATATTGGCTGGATGCGTTGGTTTCTCTCCAGGTGGGCCCTTCCATGTGGTCTCTTTGTGTGGTAAGTTTTGGCTTCCTCACAGCTTTCCCAGAACAGACATCCTGAGGAGTGACCAAGCTGGAAGCGATAGTCTTTTTGTGAGCTGACCCTCAGAAGTCATAGAGCATCACTCTGCTGCACTCTGTTGGTTGGAGCAGTCCCAAGCTCTGTCCACATTCAAGCTGAAGAGCCCTAGGCTTCACTCTCAGTGGGAATGAAATCTTCAAGTCACATTGTAAGAAGAGCAGGTGGGATATAACATATTGCTGTGGACATTTAGGGATCAGCAAGTTGCTGGAATTAGCTGCCTTGTAAATTGCTGATCACCACAGTCAGTGGTACTGTAGAAGGGATTCTGCTATGGGCAGAAGATTTGACTGAATGAGCTCCGAGGGACTGCTCTTCTAGTCTCAGATTCTATGACACTATGAAAAGGACAATTGAGCCAAAATAATCTGAAGACTTCAGCAAGCCGAGTTATGTAGCCCTGTGGCATATAAGAAAAGGGCAAGGAGAAAGGGTATATATGGGTTAATTAAGGTGCCAAGAATGCAGTCCTAGACTAGCTTGTGTCTCAGTACTGTGGTCCTGTCTGCTAACAAGAACAGAGGCCCGTGACCTCAGCCAGAGCCCAGAGGTACACTGTCCAGGCTGGGGAGGAAGGGGGCAGCTCAGGTTCACCAGAGTGAGCCTGAAAGAACAAGTGAAATAAAGGTCAGAGCCTCTGCTGGCCTAGAACGGAGGCATACACAAAGAATTATGAGTCTTCGGAGCACTAAGAGTTAAATATGATTGTGTGTGAGAGAGGGCTTTATAAACTGTAAAGTGATGTGTAAAAGATATTTATTGTGTTGGGACTTCATTCATACAGTGGAGACTTTTGTAAACAAAGCTGAAGCCTCTCTTGCTCTCTGTCCCACACATGGATTGCTTACCTTCATTCAGATCATCTTTTCTTAGAGTGGTTTGTCTGTGTGCAGTTCCTGTGAGAGCCTGTCTTAACATTTTTAATCAATCAGTTTGGTAAAAATACTGGCTCCTAACCAATGACAGGGGATGTATCAGTGGACACAGCCTCACAGTGTATTGCTCTGGGTCTGCTTGTCATCTCTTATCATATCCTCTTCTCATCAGTTTTTCAAAACCAGGGACTTTTTCTGCTTCCATAACTGGGCTGGCTTCCAACAGTACCTTGCTCTGGGGCAGAATCGTACTGGCGAATGCATAATTCAGTGGCTTGTACTTTGCATCTATTAACCATGGCACCAAATGCAGGAATGACACAATGGAGAGGCTTTTGCTTAGACAGTGTTTTTTCTGAGTGAAGCTTAACATTCAAACCAATTTATAGTTCCTTTGCATAGTAGAAAGTGTCATAATAGTCTTTTAATAGGTGACTTGATGGAAACGTATACATTATAAGGTCAATGTCACAGCAAATTATTACAACAGGTCCAATTCAAGGTTCCTAACACTCCATATCTAAGTTTTACTACTAGATTATGCATAGTACATAGTAGGTATTTAAAAATATCCATTGAGCTTTATTATATTATCAATAGACAATTAAATAAAATGCACCTTCAAGGCTTTTTTTTTTAAATCCAAGACTGACTTAAAACTGACTCATTTAACTGGTTTTAAAATCTCTGGCAGAGTAATAACTGTTCCGCTGGATAAATGATGGCAGCCAAATAAGAGCTCAACTGACTAAACACCGTATTTTAAATTGTATTTTACTTGTCCTTATATTACTTTTGGAAGTAGAAATAAGGCCACTGAGGTAAATCTTTAATTCTTTTCCATTCCTTCCACTTAAATATATCATGTAAGGAATGAATTGTCATCATTCTGGTCGTTCACAGGACAAGCTGGGGAGTCTGTTGGTATAGACATTATTCCCACCTAAGAGATAGGGGTCAAAGGCTAGAAGAAGTTCTTTGAGAATTAGAGCCTAGGCTTATGTTCAGTTTCAATTTTCTTTCTATTATTTATTATTTATTACCCAATAAAATAATAATAAAAACAATTCATTATGTTTCAGGCACTGTGCTAAGCATGTTACCTATATTATCTCATGAATCTTCACAGTAACTCTTGAAGTAGACACTATTATTTATGTCAGTTTACAAATGAATAAACTTAGGCTCAGAGAGTTTGGGTACCTGTGACAAAGTTCTAAAGCTAGTAAGTGAAAGGGATGGATTTTGAAACCATGCAAAAGTGCTTAATCACAGGGCTGTGCAATTTCTTATGCTAGGAACCACAGAGAAAACTGGAGGCAATGGGAAAGTGTGGACAAAAGAAGTGGGTATATATGGACATGTTTTTTCAAAAATAGAATTTTGAATTCTAAAATTAAGATTCAGCTATTGCATGAATAATACCCTTACTCCTGTAAACTTAAAGTTTCCTCCCTTTCCCCCATTACATTATTACAGACCAGTTGATGTTCACGTAGGTAGGAATGTGCTCTAGAGTGGATTTATATTTTATAAGATGAAATAGGCTATTTTCATGCCCAATTCACTCAGGCCTATTCTCTATCTGTAGCCTGGTAACGTCTAAGTGTCTGTCCATTCGAGGATGTCATCCAACTTGAACAAGCCAGACTGTGTAAACCACTCTTTCCAGTTGCCTGGTTATCATTACTGATGTATCAGATTGTTTTCTGAGAACTTCTGTGTGACTTTCAACTCAGGGAGCCACAACTTCCTATTCAACATCTTGTCTGTAGGAATTAGGCTTTTTGTTTAAGGTGATCCTTCTGCTCTGCTTCATGCTTGTCCTTCAGGGCCTCCACTGCAGGCTGCATATCAGCTGCTCTCATCGATGCTAAAGGCAGTGATACTGGAGTTTTGATTAAGAGAAGTTCTGTAAGAGTTTCTTGCTTCTGATATTCTTCAGTAATCCAAAACTTTGGAAACCATCAAATGAGTTCAGGAACTTAACTCAGTCTGAACCTGAGATATCAAGTTATATATAAGACATTTTGATCCAACTATCAAGTAGATTAGAGCGAGACCAGGCTCCTGAGTTCCATCAGTGTGACACTCTTTAATACTTAACTCTCCATCACAGTGCTGAGAACCACATGACAACTAACTTTCTACGTAAGATACTCAACAATGTTTTGCAATTAACATTACTGATGGTTCGCATACAGAAAAACCTGTGGCCAAAATATCTTTTCATTTTTCCTTTCTGAACCTAAAAACTATGACCAAAGTCCAGACGCTTCTATTTCTTTTCTTCTTTTTCTATTACTAAAAAACATGCCCTCTTCAAGTGTTCTTTCTGACTAATGGGAGGGTAGGTTGAAAACTCCCCTAAAATGCTTCTAACTTAAAAAGGAAGCTTCCCTGGCTTCCAACCACTTCCCACTCCATGTCATGTGTAATCATATCTTATGAATAACTTCACAGAGTGTGGACTGTGGTGAACTGGGATTGCTATGGTCTGAATATTTGTGTCCACCAAAATTCATGTTGAAATCATAACCCCCAAAGATAATAGTATGAGGAGGCAGGGATTTGGGGAAGGCTCTTAAATGAACATGGTGGCACATTAATTAATCCTGGACTTCCAGAACCGTGAGAAATAAACGTCTGTTGTTCACAAGCTACACAGTCTGTGGTATATTGTTATAGAGGCACAAACTGGCCAAAACAGGTTTCGTTTATACACAGTGGGGTAAAAGTAGTTTTGTCACTGTTCATATAGAAAATAATACAATAATTAATAAATACTAATACAAGAATAAATTCTGTGTTTTGTGTACTCACAACTGTAAACCTACTTTTGTCCCACTCTGTATAATACCACTATCTTCAAGGAACCTAAAGTTTTCTATTACATGTCATCCTCAATTATCTGCCATAGTAATTTTTTTCATGATTATAATGATTCCCTTCTGGCTGAATCCAAAGAATGTTATTTGGCCTCTGGTCTCTATCTCTTTGCAGCTTTTAATATTGGTGATTATTCATTTGAATCTCGGGACAAAATTTTTCCTAATTGTATTTTTTCCTAATTGAAAGAGTGGTGCCCCCTCTTTCTCCTGGTTCTCTCCCACATCTCTAATTTTTCTTCTCTTGTATGAACCTCAGTTCTTCATCATCAGCTCTTATTTCTCCAAAATTTCAGCCTGAGGGTAATTTCCCAGTCTTGGACTTCAGTACTAATACTGCGTAGATGACTTTCAAATATGCCTGTCCAACTTAGTCCTATATTGCTTATTGTACCATTTTCTTAAGATCAGTATATATGAAGTCTAACCCACCATTTCTCCCCAAAATATTTTTCCTGATTTTTCTATTTCTGAGAAAAATTAAGAGGTAAAGTTTAGGTGGATATAGATTGATGTGGTGGTAGGCAAAGTTAGAAGAAAGGCATGTACTTTCACAAACTTTTCAAGGAATAAATAGAAGGTTAATGGCTGGTGAGAGGTAAGAAATGATTCAAAGGTAAACTTTTATTAGCATAAGCTCAGTGTCCCTGCAATAGATTCTAAGTCACCGTTGACTCCATCCTTTATTCATTTCTTTCCTCAACTAGCCAAAGTACTTTTTAAAAACTATTCTTTCTTACTTTAACCTCTACAGGGCTCAGCATAGCAATAGGTTAAATAAATATTTGTTAAAAGAATGAATAAATGCAGTGAATAAATCTCATTTCCAACCTTTCTTAAGGAGATTGATGTGACCTTCCAGGGGCTGCCAACAGCTCTGAATGCTCATTCTCACAGTCCAGGTCTCTGCAGACAACTTCTGGATGCCATTGTTATTTCCAACTTGTAGTGGGAACATAAAATCCATGTGATTCTTTCATCAACCACTTGATCTATAACATAACTCTCTTGAATCACAGTCATTTCAGGTTGTGCTTGCTTAATTCTTGTTTAATTTCTGCTAAGAGACCTGAATCTCTTCAGCCATTCCCAGCTCTATTTATCCCTTTACCAGGGATGTCCCCCCAAAGATGTCCCTATCTTCATCCGATAACCTGTGAATATGTGAGGTTACATGGCCAAAGTACTTTGCAGATGTGATTAACTAGTTGAGATGGAAAATATTCTAAGTTAACTGGGTAGATCCAATGTACACACAAGTGTCTTTGAAAGAGAAAGTGGAGGACAGAAGTGGAGGATGATGGAAGCAGAGGTTGAAACGTCAGGGGAGCACAAGCCAAGGAAGCCATGCAAACCTCCAGTTTCTGGGAAAGACAAGAAACATATTCTCCTCTGGAGCTTGCAGGAGAAATGCAGTCACCCTGACATAGATTTTAACCCTGTAAGTTCCACTTTTGGACTTCTGACCTTTAGAATTGTAAGGTCATATATTTGTGTTGTTTTAAGCCTCTAAGTTTGTGGTAATGTTATAGCAGCTATAAGAATCTACTAATCCCCTGCACCAAACATTGCTTACCACTCTATTACCCTGGTGATTGCCTATGGTTCACTGTTCTTTTCATCCTTTCCCCCAGACTTTCATCCCCCAACTGCTCTGTGCCTCCTCTGATGATCTAACCCCTCACTGATCCTCAACTTTTCAAATCCTTCTATCAAGTCCTCTGGGCTTTCTCTTATGTTGTACAAAAACTCCTCTGTGTTCTCGGGATCTCCACCAAATACATCTACTAACTGCTGGATTTTACTGTAAAGTGCTCTTTCCCAAGGACACCAATACCCCTGAAAATTTCTCAAGAAGATGCTTCTATTTTTCTTAAATTTCAAGTATCTCACTACCCAAAATATATAGCTTCCCAAATATTACACTTCAAATCTCTATGCCTTATAGACTAATGGTATTTGGCTATAATATTCTTGACTTCTTGTCAATCTCATCTTTTAGCCTCATGGTAACTTCCCCTCATTTATTGAAGGTTTTAAACCTGAATTACTTAATTGGATCTCTGCACCAGGCTCTGCTATCATCTTGGGGGATTTGAAAATTCTTAAGAACAATCTACCCTAGCCAATCCATTTCTTGATCTCTTATATTCTAGTAACCTTCACCCTCGCTCCAGCCATCAATTGCCAAGGTCACCCTCTGGGCCTTTTTTTACTTAGAATTTCTCCACCTCTGAAATCCTGCATCCAAATATATTTTAAATAATTGAGTTTAAAAATTAAAGACAAAAATAACCAGAATGTTTTATCTAGCTTCACTACACCCCATCCCAAAGGAGACACTGGTTCATTATCTCCTGATGCCTGGCTCAGTAAATGGCAGTACCATGCACACATGTGCCCAAGACGGACACCTGAGTACTGTCTTTAATTCTACCTCTGCCTCCCACTGTCCACATCCAATCAATCACTATAAGCTCCTGTCAAGTTTACCTCTATTGCTGAAACCTATTCTTTTCTCTCCATCCCCATCATCACTACACTAAATAATCTTTTCTCTGGATTACTGTTGATCTCTAATTGTTCTCTCTCCAACAGATTCCCTAATACCTACCAAACTCAAATCTTTTCAGGGTGGGGTTGATCTTTCTGAAAGACATTATGATCATGTTACTGCTGTGCTTAAAGTCCTTGAAGAATTTCCCATTGCCTTTGCAATAAAATTCATCTTAGTATTTTTCTTAATGACTGACTGCTGATTACTCAGTAACTTTGCCTGGTATACCTGCCACATGCCATCTCCTCTCCCCTCCCACCCTAAACACTCTCATCCTAAAGTTGTCCTGAACTATTGTACTTCCAGTTTTCTAAACTAATTTTGCTGTTAGTGTCACCTCCAAGCTTTGCTACCTGCTAACTCTGATTCATACCTTCACTTATTTGATGCCATCATACATCCTTCAGATCTTAGCTAGCCTGTTGCTTTTTCTTAAAAAGCCTTGCTTTATTTCCCATCCTACTTCCTTGTCTCATCATTGAGAAAGCTCTCTTTCCATGGAGCAAGCTGTACTTACATTTATTCTAGTACTTGTCACACTCTACTGCAAATGTATCCTTAGTTATCTCTCCAACCAGTTTATAAACCTGAGGGAGGACCATGTTTGTTGTACCCTTGAAGCCTCAGTGTGTGATGCAATCAGTAATTTTTACTGAAGGAACAAAATAAGTATAAATTTGTGTTTCTAAATATATTCTTTCTCTTTTATTATTATTCTTATCTCTTTCTCTTTGTTAACTTGAAGCATCTTATATCTACCCTAATTGGAGTGAAACTTTAATATCTATATTAAATGTCTTGATGCATGTTTGCTAGGTGGTTCATTCTGTGTGTTCACATTCACAAATGTGCTTCTTTTCATGATCTGTATTTGACCCACACTGGCTCATGGATATGGTGTTCTAATCTATCTACCTATCGTTAATTCTGTCTCAAACCATCTCCAACCATCCAAGGATGTCCTATGCATCCTGTTCTGGCTCAAGTCAGTTGTCTGTTTGGTTGCTAAAACACTCCAACTCCATCATCACCAACAGCCTTACTAATCTTCAGTGAACCCAGGAACCAGCTCAAAATTTGTTCCTTGGTCAGATCAAAACTCCAATCTGCCTGCAGAATAACTGGTTCTGCTTACAAATATACTCTCAGCTGTTCTTAAAAACTGAGTTACAGATTTGTTGTGCAACCATAAGAGAATGGAGATTACTAAGAAACTTCAAGGGGACTGTTTTAATTTGATAATAATGAGACTAATATCAGTTCCCTTGTACACAAAATAAGGAGGTTCTAAGCATTTCCAAGTAAGAGAACTTTCTTTTTCCTGTAAAAATACCCCAAGGGTCCCACATAATAGATGTTGTGCTGTTGGTTGATAGACAATAAAGAAGCTCCTATTAAAAATAAATGTATTAATTATTAGTCCCAGAAGCAGTTTACAAGCTTTTGAAAAATTATAGTACATACATGTGTAAGATGTGTAAGCACATAAACTTGCAATAATTATAATGTCTCCCAGGCTTAAGAACTGCCCATAGTTTGAGAACTTTTTGAGTTAGAAGATCATTAATCCATTCTACCACTAATATTCTCTGGTTCTATTAGTATAGGTCCATGATTTTCAACCTTCTTCATCTCATGGCACACATAAACTAACTACTAAAATTCTGTAGCACACCAATATATATTACAATTATATATAATATAATACACATAATATATAATATATATTTTGCCTATCTGATGAAATATATTATATATCATAATTATAATTATATATTATATTATAACTATATATAATAATAAAATAATATATAATATATATAATGTGTATTTCTTGCCTATCTGACTAAAGTAGGTATAATTTGATTCATTCACACTGGGTGGCAATTGTTGTATTGGCTGTCATCATATTTATATTTGACAATCTTAGACAAAAGAAGTCCATGCTCCGGCTGAAGAGTCAGGTATTGCATCTTTTAAAAATTCTTATGGTACATTGGTTGAAAATTGTTGGGATATACAATGCAATATACAGATGATGTATTATAGAGTTGTACATTTGAAACATGCATAGTTTTATTAACCAATTTCACCCCAATAAATTCAGTTACAAAACCAAAATTGCTGGTATAGGTAATTTCCACTGACAAGTTAGACAAGAGCTTTTCACTCTTTCAGCATTTCCTAAGTTTTACACCCTGAGCATATAACTGTTGATTAGAAGAAGTATTTCTGGACAAACAATTTTGGGAAATGTACATAATATTATCCTCTTAGGATTGCTTCATGTGTATAACAATATTAAAGGCTTCAAGAAATAGTACAGTGGCCCTGGCTGGTGTAGCTCAGTGGATTGAACATGGACTGTGAACCACAGGGTTGCCAGTTCAATTCCCAGTCAGGGAAAATGCCTGAGTTGTGGGTCAAGTCCCCAGTATGAGGCACGTGAGAGGCAACCACACATTGATGTTTCTCTCCCAATCTCTCTTTCCCCCTCTCTCTAAAATTAATAAAAATCTTAAAAAAATAGTACAGTAAAGAAATTTGTTTATACTATTTAACCCAGCATTTCCCAAACTTATTTGTCCATGGAGTAGGTTTTTTTTTTCTTCATGGAACTCCTATTAAAATATCATGGGACATTGATTTGAGAAAACATGATTTGTAAACACTTTGCAAGCACGTGGGGCACTGTCAGCCAAGGGTATGGGAGATCCAAGAGTGCCGCATCGCACTGGTTATTACAGGCATTATACAGTCATCCCCTGGTGAGGCTGAGGCTGAGTAGATATGCATGGCAGTCTGAAAGATTGTGATTTAGAGATATGGCCACCCATGCTAATTACATGCTCACTGAACCAAATTCAGGCATTGTAGAGATCCTGGAAAATCTAGCTGGCCTCCTGGATTACCGTGTAATTGCAAATCTTTCTGTCCTAAAGACATAAACATGCTTTGCAATTTCTCAGATGCTGACCCTTAAGAAGTGCAATCCACATAAGGAGGTTGATTTTACACCAGCAAAGAGAAGTACTGCTACTACACTATAAGGATGGGTGCCTTTCAGTGTGGCATGAGGGATCTTCCTTGGCCTTGTAGCATGCACTAGTCCACTGTGTTTGGCAGAATAAGTGCAAAGGTCTCAGTCACGTTCCTGGTTCAGCATAGACAGGCTTAGTATCCAAGGCAGGCTGGAGAGGAGATGAAGAAACTCTTCTGGGCGTAGTTGTAAGGTCAACAAATTGGAAAAAGCCACAACTCACCCTTGGGAAGGATTAAATACGCTGACATCCTCCAAATTGATTTACCTAGATCAGACCACATGTTAATGAGGCAGGCAAGTTACTCCAATTCATTGTTACTATTCCAAAGGCAGAGACCTTTTCACATTAAAGAGGCGGGACTATAAATTCAAATAAGCATCACTTACTTATGGCTTGTCACTCAACATGCCTGGGTCAGTGTCCTCAAAGCCACTTATAATTGTTGCCATTCAAACTGCACCAAAAATAACTGGACATCCGAAGAGCACAGCTCCCATGAAATGAAGTGAGCTTTCTTCCCCTATCACCTGCACCTCTGAGCAGTGGTACACAAAGGCTGTTAGCTGGCAAAGTTGAAGCACTTAGACTTCTTTTGGGAACAGACATTTCTAAGTACTCGAAGATTTTCTATTATTTGAAGAATCCCCTTGAAAATGCATTGCTTACTTTTTAAGACTGACTTCTCAGTAACACTGATTTACCATAGATGTGATTTATACCATTGATGTAAGAGCTACAGATTTCAACTTTGTCCAAACTGTGAATTGAGAAGGGAAGATTTCTTAATGGCTTTACATCTATCTATGAGCTTTATCTCTATCAAAAGGTAAAGTGTATGCTTATATGAAAGTAATATTCACGGATGTGTTTATATGATAACATGTACACACAGTGCTTTGTAGTAGTCATCCAAGTAGTTTCCCTAATAGGTAAAGAAATGTACAAGTTGCAGGGCCAGGCAGTAAATACTTTAGACTTTGTAGGCCATGGGGTCTTTTGCAACTTTTCAACTCTGCCATTGTAGTATGAAAGCAGCCATCGACAATGTGTAAATGAATGTATGTGACTGTATTGCAATACATTTTTATTTATGGACAACACTAAAATTGAATTTCATATGAATTTTATGTCACAAAATATTATTTAAAATTTTTTTCAACAATTCAGGAATGTAAAAACCATTCTGCATGGCTAGGGCCATACTAACACAGGTGACAGGCTACATTTGGCCCAAAGTCCATAGTTCATTGACCATTGTTTTAACTTGTAGCTTTGGTGACAAGACATACAACTTCATTGCTTACATTTTGCTTTGAGTTCTTTATCAACATGAACTCATCCCACCTGATTTCATGATATCAGTGGAACCGTCAAAACACATACAGGACTACTGCAATGCACACATACCAGGAAGTTCAGATTTTACTTTTATAGAGTTAGAAGAATATCCATAAGAAAAAAATTAAGAGACAGCCAGATTATGTTTCTTACAATACATACTTTGAGAAAGATTGATGTGATTTTCTTGTACTTTTAGAGCTAATTTTTTCCTAATATAATATATTCCTAGGTCCATAATAGAAATTTTGCTTTCTAACAAATAAATATTCATTATTCATAGTGTTAGAAAACCACATAATAAAATTACTTTCTCTAATTACAAAAGCTGCATTTGTTTATTTTAGACTACATGGAAAATGCGTAGGAGCACAGATGACTTCTAGTTCAAGAAAGAGTGCCATTTAAAACTGACAAATTTTAAAATCTCTTGTGTATCTATAGCTATTACCTAAAAAATTTCAGTTGGCAAATTAAATGTCAAACAAAACACTTGACTGTTTGGCTGGGAAGCTTACAGTTTAACCCTGTATGTAGATTCAGGGCAAAGCAAAGGTCTCTAATTCTAAATATTTGTTAGTGAACGTTGCTCCATCAGCTACTCGGAAATCAGTTGCCATCAGATTGGGCAAAGCCTGATAACCAAACAAAGCAGCAAATGGGACTCCAGTCAGAAAACAGTCTCTGTTTTTCTTACTCCTGCGCCTATGCTGAGTCAATTTGTCCTTGGCCTCAATGCTCCCAACCTTCGTCAGTTTGGGATACAATGTCTTTGGCTTGCAAAGTAACATCAGGGAGTTTATTAATACAGTTTTTGAGAGACTCACTATGAGTTGCCACACTCACAGGTGTTCATTCTTTGAGCAGGCCCCATCTGTGTGACTGTGGCTTCTTTGAGTCCCTTCACTTATTGGCAGGTAGCTCAAAGCAGCACCCCTGTAGCTTCTCTTTAACAGGAATATGAACACTGAGAGTGAATGAAGCCCTGGACTTCCAGGGTTTTCTTAAAGCAAATTTGGCTTTTTAAAGAAAAATAACAACAATTCTTTGCCTTCAAATCTCTCTCCCCTGCCCCCCAGTCCACACCCCCAAATCAGACAGGCCAGCTGTTTGTGAAAACTGCAGTTTCCACAATCAAAAGTACAACATTTACCATAGCTTTTATCAAAGATTTCAATTCCCCTCATCTTAAGGAAAATGACCCTTTTATTTTGTTGTGGACATAAAATTATGGCCCTGGGAAAATTGGAAGCATTTCTGTTCAGAGAAATCAATTTTCTCACTGCCATATATGATCAACATGTCACAGCCATCACCTAGATAATAACAGGAAAGTACAAGTAAAAGAGCTGGTAATACTGGCTTTAAAGGTAGAAGAAGATAGAAGAAGCAAGCTAACACCCCTCACCCTTTTTTTAAAGCATGTTTGCCAAAAGAAAAAAAAAGGACAAAGAAAAACGTTCAAGGGTTGTTTTTGTCCTTTAATTTTCTTCCTTCTTGCCCCACGTTCTTCCCTTTGCTAGTGCTTTCTAGAGTATAAGTATTTTATTTTGTGTTCTAATCAGCCAAAGCATTAATGAAACTGTAGTGATGTGTGTTCTTCCTGGAAAAGAGTAAGCACTTTATGTGTAAACCACTCTGGCTCCTTTTCAATCTTCCTGTTAATGGGTGGCTAATTGTCAAAAGATGTGACCAGAGTGAGATGACCCAAGAGTGTGTTTAGGTGGAGGCAACAGGGAAAGTACAGAAGCAGCTTCTTAATTTGGATCCTGCAAACAAAAGGAAACATCAAATCTGACCTCGCTGCTGGAGTGTTAATGGCTTTCTCCCCATAGCCCCCTGCCACTTAGCATCTTTTGTGCCCCCACCCGGGAAGCTTCCCGGCAGAAGTGTGCATTAGCCGAACTCTACAGTTACAAAATGCTGCTTACTACAGACGAGGGGGAAAAACCTTCAGAGTGATTAAACGTTCTTTGGACAAACACATCCACAGCCATAAAAGTGCCATTTTTATTTCAGGAAGGCCTATCAGTGAGGTCCCTGCTGTGGCTATCAGCACAAAGGAGTTCTGTACCTAGAGTGTCACAGAGGCTCTTCAAAGAAGATCCAAATGTTATCCCTCTTTATAGGAAAGTTGGCCCTACACATGAACACAAAAAGCTAAAAGCTAAAACTGGTCACTCAGGCCAAGACCATAACTGAGCAAAGAGCAGACAAGATGTTGGCAAAACTTCATATATTTTAAATAATTTAATCACTTACAAGCAAACAAACAAAGCCAGGTGCTTGTTTTAAAATGAAAAGGAGAGAGGAAAGTAAAAATGAGAGGAAAAACTAACCTATGAAACTGAGGCTAAGGGAGTCTCACAGGTGTGGGAAATGTGTCTGCACAAAGATGTTCATAGAAGTCTTATTTAGAATTGAAATTAACCTATAAGTCTAGCAGTGAATCATTTGAAAAGCTAAACTATGGAGTATATATTTGATAACATACTTTGCAGTTATTAGAAATACTGGCTTTGGAAAAATAATGCATAAAGAAATATGAGAAAAGTACATACTATGGGTTTAAGTAAAAAATAGTAAGTTATAGGTATGGAACACTGCATGCTCAGGAAAACATGCCAAAAAGAATGTTATGGTTTTGTTAGGACAGTGGTCTTATGAGTGACATTTGTTTTCCCTTCTATTTCAATAGGTAGTGATTTGGATATTGTTTTGATTGAAAAAAATGAACAAACCAACAAAACAGACAAAAGAAACCTAGGCAGAAATAAGCCCTGAGAAATTCTTTTTAATGGTCAAGAACGTCATTCAAAAAGATAATTTTTTTCAGATTTTATTAGAATTTGCTAACATCACATTTGTGCAGTGGTTAGGCAGTAAACTGGGAATGAAAAGACCCGCTGGGCTCATTCTAGCCCAGAGGAGGCCGTTTTACTGTGCTACTAACAGCAATACCCCCAGCACCCTCCTAAATCAGCCTTCAAAATGCCATCTGCCTCTGTGCTGCTGATGGTCACAGAGACAGTGACATAGAAATTGACAATAACCAGAGGGGAGAAGGGAGGGAGTTTCAGGAGAAGGGAGGAAGGGTTTGAAGGAAGTAGTATAAAGGACACATGGACAATAATAAGGGGGGGTGTGGAGATGGGAGGGAGGTGTGAAAGGCTGGGGGGTGGGGTGGGATGGGAGTAAAGGGTAGAAAACTGTACTTGAACAGTTAAAATAAAATAAAAATAAATAAAAATAAATTTTAAAAAATTGGAGATCCTAGAAAATGCACATGAGTAGATAAGTCAGTACTGAACTGGGAAAGAAAGGCTGATTTTTTTTCTCATTCATTTTATGACTTCTTTAACCTGCTTTTTTACACTGGATATGTGAATAGTTCATCTTTAAGTTTATTTCTAGCTCTCCCTCTCCCTCTTTTATTTCATTAAGGCTAAGAGTTGTCTAATGTATCCATATCCCAGTCCATTTCCCATTCACACTTCCTGAAATGGGTGGGTTATCTTCAGGTCAGGATGCAAGCCTTGCATCAGGAAAGTGCCCCTCCTGGTGGGGACATGTGGGTGTCTTGGCCCACTTAACACTGTGACTGGTGAGGCTCTCAGCTCTTCAGACAGTGGAATAGACCATGTGTTGGAAAAAATCAAACTCAGTGGCTTATTGGAGTGGAATGGTTGGGAGAGAGGTGTTCAAAGAACACTTCCTGTCAGTTAGTAAAAGCACGTCAATAAAAATAAATCAATGCCCACTTGTTTTCTAGGAATCTGTTTCATATTCAGCAAAGGTGCCCATTATGCTGCATTTCTGACCAAGTAACCTAGAAAAGATGTGTTTTTAAGCTTCAGTTAAATATTTTGAAGACAAACATAACTCTGAGATGCTGAATCTTTCCATAGGCACCAGAGTGTAAAGCACAGATAAACTTAGCTATAAACAAGTAAGTGTTCTGTGACTTACTTGAGATTGTGAAGGAATTGCACTGGTGTGATTTTTGACTAATTCATTCACATTCTGTGTGGCTTCAAGTTGTCCTCTATTAGAGCCTTAGCTTTATTAATTGTAAAATAAAAAGGCTGGACTAGATCAGGGGAGTACACATGGCACATACACCACCACTCATCTCTACACCACTTGAACAGACATGGCTCCTCAACTGTGGCTCTTGCCTGCTGATCCCGGCTGAGGCCTTAGGATCTTCACTTGACCGTGCTCCTGGGAGCCATTATTAATTGATATGTTTAGTTATAATGGATAAAACTTTCCCATTACAGGGCAAAATGAGTTCCTAGGTCCCCGCCCTCTATGACCCTGTAAGATCTTTCTCAGCCCTCAACAGAGCAGATTAAGACCTCTTCCATTAGATATCTAGACATTTAAGTTCATTGACATTCTGCAGGCTCCAGATTAACTTTGCTCCAAACTTACGTCCAAGCAGCTCTATGTTTCAAGAATTATTGTGCTAAAAGTACCAGCTTATGCAAATGTTTCTTCCCTTTTTAATAGCCCATTTTTACCTTTACCTGGAAATCCCCACCACACACATTGTCTATATACTATGGTAAGAGAGCATGCATTATTAATTCTTCTAAGTGCAGAATGCTATTCATTAATTCATAATTTTAATAGTTAACATACAATGTTATACATAATTTTATTTTCTCCCCAACTCCAAAATAAAACAGTGCAATAATGACCCCTTATGTAGTTCTGTCATGTGTTTCAGATCCACCTGAACTGCTGTCCCCATGTTATATGCTCAAACTATGAAAATACATACCATATTCCTTCTTCAAAACCTGAGGTTGCTCCTCTGTTTCACTGAGTCCAGTCTCACTGCTTTGTGCTTTATAAGCATTTTACTTGGATTTATCACTGCACCTTCATATCTCATTATTTATCTTCATATTTTTACTCCATTTAGAGAGATCTGCTTGCTGTCTCTTTGCTCAGACCCAGGATGAGGATGAGGCAAGTGAAGAGACTGGGCAAAATCTAAAAAGGCACACTCTCAGAGCCACGCTGAACATCTCCTTAAATTTGCGCCCTAGCAGCTCACTGGCTTTATTCTGGTTTTGGCCTTGCCTTGTACCATCAACAAAAAATAAAAATTATTTCTTTACTGATTTTCAGCTCTTCAAAACAAATTCATACACATGACCTAACCTTATTCTCTCTATCATCAGAAATGCCAATATTATTATTTTCCCTGTTCTGCAAGAGTGAGACAATCTACAATCAGAGTTTCAGGAAAATTGAAGTTAGGGAGTGTCAGACTTAGAACTCAATATCAAGTCTTCTGAATCTGAGCAGAATATTCTTTTCAGTAGAATGAGACTCAACTCCTTTTTCTGTGCTCTGTGATAAGGCATGTCTTTCTTTTCCTTAAAAATCCACATTTTAGATAAACTTTTCCGTTTTCATTATTTCATTTATTCTGAGATTTTTTTCCACACTCATGTTTTATTCTTTATTTGCTTTGAAAATACCCATTATGTGTTATTATCTCCTCATCCTTCTTCTTTTTTTTGGTCTTGTTTCCTTAACAGATTGGATACTCTTTAGGGGTGTGAACAATATGTAATGAATAAAATTGTATATTTTTGTACAGCCTGAACATTTCAGTGGAGTTAGTAAGGAATAGAAATTTGTTTTACAGCCAAGTTTGCAAATGGGGAAACTGAGTGAAAAGGAATAATGATAACAGATTGCATTTATGAGGACATCAATGTTGCAAGGACTGTGCTAGCACTTAACATTCAACATCTCCATGAACTTCATTAACAACCCAATGACATAGTCCTTGTTAGTCACATTTTAAACTTGAAGCTGTAGAAAACAGCACACTGCATAAGGTCTTAGTACTTGTGAGCATCAGGGTCAGGATTCAAATCCAGATCTGACTCCAAATACCAGGCATTGGAGTGATTAGTCCAGCACTGCAGAACCAGTGAGAGGTCAAGTTGGAACCTGAGTCTGCCAGTTCTGCCTCCAATCTAGTTCATTTCTCACTGTCTTAGTCTGCTTTTGATTTTTGCAAAATAGTATAGGCATTTAATGTCTTTTTATTTTCAATGCTCTGATATTATATTAAGAATAATTTTAATCTATGTTTACTTTAGTGATTTAAATAGCTCCTTACATGAAATTAAAGCCAAAGTAGAAACATTACCAACCTCTAAATCTGCTACTTGGTTGCGGAATAAATGTAGTGTCTTTGGAGCATGCAAATATAAAGATAACTCAGTACAGCATAGTCCTCATGTCTGTGTCTTACAGGTTGAAAAGCAAAATTGGACTTGTGATAATTAGGTGCCAGTGGATCCCCAAGGGCATAAGGAAAGTGGGTTGAGGGAACAGTATAGCACAGGAATGGCAAATAAGCAGCATGACTTATCTGTCTCAGCCTTCTTTCCTCTAGGCTCTGCAGTGGCTTCACACATGCTTTTCAGGACAGAATTCCAGGCAGCCATTGGCCATTGATCAGGGCTGGCTCTAGACAGAAAACTTATTAGATATTGTAGGCTATGGATAGGAAGAGACTTCGTTCCTCACCCTGGAAGTGCTACTTATGGGCTGAATAGGCCTGGGCATGTTACTTAACCTTGAAAATTCTCAATCACATCATTATTAAATAGAGATAATGATAGTATCTTCTTCCCAGAGTTGCTATGAGGGATAAAATGAGATACATATGTTACAATACCTGAATAGACATCCATTACCTTGAAAAGAAGACAAGGACAATGCCTCTTTAACTCCCTCTTTTAATTGCAAAATCATCCAGAAAAATAAAAAATAGCATATAAGATTTCAATATCCACCCCACCTTTTTATTTTTTATCTCTGAACTTAGAAAAATTCTGTTTCCATACTGTTTTTTCTTTTCATATGTGTAATGTCATCAGTTCATGGCATCTGGAGTGAGCAAGACCTAGGCATGAGTTACAATTCTGTCATTTACTTGGTGACTAAGAGTAAATTGCTAAACTTCCTGAGCTTAAGTCCCCTTATCTATAAAATGAGAATAACATCACTCACTTACACGACTAAGTTATTGTAAGATTTAAAAAAGACAAAACACATAAGCGATAAATCCCTTGGTAAATATTTAGTGTAGTCATCCCGCAAGGCGGGTCTCCACAGGGCACCTGCGCACATTCCAGTGAAAGAAGACATCCGGCCATGACACTGCACTTTGAGCCTGTCCTGTTCAGCATGGCCACTGTGCTAGCTGCTGTTTACCCAACTCTGATGAAGTTGCTCAGTTCTTGTCCTTGGCTACTTCCTGGCCCTTATGCAATACCTCCTGATTTGAGGCTGGATCCCTGCGGATCATGCGACTGGTCTCAGCAGAAGTGGTTATGCTTTAACTGCCTTTTGTAGTCAGTGTTAGGAACTGTCAAGTAGAAAGAGACTGAAGGGACTTGGGGCAGAGGGGTCAGAGTTGGAGACTATCAGGGATCCTGCTATGCCTGATCTTTTGCATCTGATTCAATAATTATTGATTACCTACCATATGCCAGGTTCTGAGGGTATAAACAGGACATGCCCTCTGCCTCAGGGACCTCAGAACTTGGTGATGCAGTAAGAATAAGTTTTCACTTATATGGACAGTTACATAAAAACTAAGTCGAATATAATAAAAGAGTCCTTCAAAATTGTGTGTAAGGGTGCACATGGCAACTTTAAGGAGAATACAAATATGTTTACTCAAAAGATCCCTTTAAATGTGAAAAAACACATTTTTCTTTAAAGAAGACTAGAACTAAAAGCTAGCAAGATATGTAGATTTCATATGTATAATTTGCATTAAATATGTAGAAAAATTGAAAAAGAAAATTTTTGTCAAGTATATACATGTACATGTACATAACTGCAGAGCTCAGTGACCTTTTACAAACAGGACACACTTACGTACACGTAACAGGTGAGAAACAGACCCTCACCAGCACCCCAGAGTTTCCCCGCCTGGTCTCTTCTAGTCACTGCCTCAGGCTAACCAAGGTCTTCTAACCAATGTCTTATATTCCATAGCATGAGATACATTTCTGTGTCTTCATACTTTATATAAATAGAATCAGACTTTAAAATGAAGACTTTAAAAACATTTTCCCATCAAATTTCCATTCATTATTTGATGCTTTCTTCATTAAATGTCACTGACAAAGATTGTTCCAATGCAAAGCATAGGCTTTCAATAAAATATCCTCAGGCTTGCATAAGAATCGCCAACTCTTTTTGCAGAGACTGATGCCTTTGTACCTGGATATTCTGAGCTTGAAGGTTACACTTCAGAGTGTGAACTCATTCATTAGAAAAATGCTTTATTTGATTGAGGGCTAGGTACTTGCTTCCCAGCAACACAGCTTAAGTAAATGCCTAACTCAGACAGTCAACATTACTGTCTCAAAAATCTTTCATTCTGACACATTATCACACATTTGTCATTAGGGAACTGCATACTCACATATGTCCATAAATATTTGGTCTTGGCAGACCCAGGTTGACCTGCTTGAGAATCAGAAGGGAAAAAAAATCTTATCTCTGTCCTTGGAAAATGTACAATTAAATGAAGGGAACATTTGAATGTGGTCTCTGAGAGACTTTGTTTCCCTGAAAACAAAATCATTTTGCTCTAGTCAATCAATAACTCTACATGGTGAATGTGAATCTTAGGCTCAGAAAGAGGTTATTGGCCATAACATTTCTTAACACTTTCATAATGTTATCAGGAATTAAAAAGTAACATTTATCAAATATTTACAAGTTGCGTGGGACACAGCACTGTGTAAACATATGAATCTGATAATATTCAAGCTGCAGTTTTAAAACAGATCCAAAAAAATCTCAAAAATGTTTGCTCTTCAGTGATGCATTCTCCATCATGTAAAAATTTAACTATTGAGATGCTCTAATGACACGTGGAATGAGTCACACAGGAGGAAGTTATCTCAGGTGAAAGGTTGACATCAACACAGATGAACTAGATTGCATTAGGAAGGTTATGCCAACCAGGAAGGTAACACATTTTCTAAATGAACATAGGAAAAAATAACTATTGTATAATGGAAAATGTAAGACAAATATCATTTCCTTCAGTTGATTATATATGAAAGGTATTGTCTCAAATAAACAAAAAAGAAATAGTCTAGCTTCTCTTAGTCCCCTCCATTCTCCTTTTTGTTGTCAATGGTGGCATGTCTCCAGGTTCTCCAGGGGCAGAAACGTATCTTTCTCCCTCCTCAATCCCCTGGCACTTCACCTTTGCATAAGTGTCATTCAGTCCTGAGCCACTATGGCCACTTCTCTTGTGATAAATCTTTAATTCTATTAATTAGACATGGCCTGGAAGAAGGAGGAGGAGGAGTCAGGAGAGGAGGGAAGTGTAAGCTGGAGGCAACAGCCTTAGGAAATTAAAAAGGTCATTAGCTAGAAAAAGAGGGGCTCAGAGCCCTAACACTCCAATTCTCATGCTCCCTTCCTCCTGATGAACTTGATGGCCCAGGACACTGCAGTTTAGTCAATGCCGTTCACACTGCTGTTGTCTCTACAGTCCTTCACGTCTGGGCCATGTACGAGGGCCAGAGCTCAGTAGAACTGCTGTGGGTTTGCTGGAGATAAGGTGTAGCTGCAGTGATCCCAAGGATTTGAAACAATGGAATGGCACGTTCCAAAAAAGTATGTTTTCTGAAGTCGGTTTTGTTGGGAAAGCATTTGTTTCTTTGTTAGTAGAGTTGAAAGTGTTTATGCTGTGAATTTCTTAGCTTTTTAAATCTGAGAACTGTATTTAATTCTGCAGTGATGGCAGATGACAGCCAGAAAGTCAAGGTTACATTGCAAGGGTAATTGGAAATAAGGCCCAGATGGCCTTACAGAAAGAGAACAACAGCAAAAAAATGTTTCTTCTTAAAATATAATGTGAAGATTTTTATCAAATATAAGAAGAGGAATTGAGGGGCAAAGATAACCAGAAATTGAATATCACAAGACACTGGGCTTCTATAGAACAGACATACGTGCATTTTTTTATTTCAGTGATTTGCTGTATGTTACATATGGCATGTTGTACAATGTAATTATTTTTATTTACATGTGTGACAAATAGTGAAATAAAATACCATAAGCTTTTAAAATTAGGCTATAGAATACAAATTAAACTTTATTAAAAATTGGAACTTTAATGGATATTCACCCTGTATAAATACGTGGAGAAAAAGGAGAGCCGTATAACTAATGGACTTCCTGCCCCAGGCACCCACATGTCTTTCTGCAAGTCCTGATTTGTCCCTCCAGGACACTACTGCCAAAATGATCAACACAAGCTCCCAAAATAACAATTTATTCTGCCCGAAGGACATTGTGCCCTCAGTCTCCTGGCCAGATGAATTGGCACAATTACATCCTTCTCCCTTGCTTTTCCCCTCAGGATACCCTCGGTGTCAGGGCTTTACATGTTATGATGATTTGAGCAAAAAATCCGCTAAGAGGAAAGACAGAGCTACAAGCGCCTTCTTAGATTCTTAGGTTCAAACCAATGGAGTGAAACACAAATGCTCCTTTGGTTTGTTTCCATCAAAACTTCGCTGCCCCTCAGATACATCCACAGATCAAGTGGAGAGCTAAATCCTTTTCTGGCTCCTGACCCAAATATATTGGCGTCAACAAACAACTGCCCCAAATTAGCCAATTTCAAGTCTTCTTTCCCCCTGCCCCTCCCCCCACCAAGGGTTAGTGACTTAAATACCATCGTGCAAATGTCAGTTTAGTCTGCTGAGCTACAGTCCTCTCTCTGATGAACATGAAAACATACATTTATCTGCTTTAGAAATAAAACTCTGTTCAACATGGATCCCCAATGATTACTTCTCATTTGCTTCATCTCTTTTGCCTTAAAGCTCTCTTCTCTCAGTACTTTCCTTTGCTCCAAGTTGGTTTTTTATGTTCTTTTTATTCATTTTTCTTAGTCAGACACACTGAGCTCTGCGTGAACAAACCCTTTTACCTGGAAAACCCACAGTTCACCCTGGGGATGTTCAGGGAACAGGTGTGTGTCTGATGCAAAAGCTTTTCTCAGTGTGAATAAGCTCAAGGTGGGGCTCCTGGCAAAGAGCTGGGAAAGTGGAAGAGGAAGGTAGTCATTCTCTTAGAGGCTCAACATCTCCTCTCTGCTGAGGTTCCCACTGCTGTGTTAGGACGGGTGACTCTTGCCCCACACACAAGTAGGCATTTGACCAGAGCTTCTTACTCTCAAGAGCTTCCTGCTAGAGAATAATTCACCACCAGTATTTAACTGCCACTTAAGAAAGATGATGCTGTTATCTGGTGGTTGGAGGGTTGTGGGGAGGGAAAAGGCCAGAGGAACATCATGCTTAATGAAAATGAAAAAGGAAGGCATTTACATAAGAACTCCTCAGTAGTTCTGCAAGACTAAAATCTTATTTATAAAACTTTGCAACAAAACACAGAAACAGGATATCTCTGCTCACTGTCCATTATATCTCTGAGGGACACAGCTTTCTGTTGAATTTAAATTTTAATGAGAATTAATTAGTTTGAAGGTTCACCTTTATTGTCCATTTGCCCATTTGTTCATTCATCTACTCAATATTAAATATTGAGTGCCAACAATATGCCAGGTGTGGGGGTAGGTACTGGGGGAACAGTGAGCTGAACCAGGCACCTCAACCTGTCCATGGAGATGATGAAACAGACATTAATGAACTAATCACACAAATGAACATAAAATTACTAAGCCCTCCAAGGAGAAGACTATGGACTATGCAAACCTATAATAGGGTTGTTTGGCCTAGTCAGGGAGTACTTACCTGAGGAAGAGTCGACTAAGCTTGGAAGTGAAGGAGCAGTAGTAATCAGGGAACTGAAGGTGTGGCTGGATTGGAGAGTGAGGATAAATGAGAGGTAAGATAAGGCAGCAACAAACCTTTGTGACAGAACCATGCAGGCTCCTCTTAAGGGTCCTGTGAAGTCTTGGCTTTATCCTAAGAACAATGGAAAGCCATTGATGGGTTTTATACAGGAAGAATGATTGGTATGGTATGATATGGTATGATATGATATGAAATGATATGACATGTGACATGACATGATGTGGCATAATGTTATCAGGAATTCTCTGGCTGTAGTATGTCAGTGGTGGCAAGAATGGAAGCATGGGGAAGCTATCAATAAACTAAAAGACACCAGAAAGTTGATCGGTAGAGGTTATTTTATTCAGAAATATTTACACATTTATTAAACCAGTCTGTTACTTATGTAGTAAATCAGATACTGGTTTTTGTCTAACACACAATGTAATTCTTCTAGTGGGGCCTATTTACCTTTTCCCACTCCCCTCCTAATAGCCCCTTTCTTCATTTATTCAACAGAGGATTTGGTTCTTCCACTAAGTGATAAGCAAAATCACTTAGCGAACCTGTCTTAGAATCTTTATTTGTAAAAAGACTAATTATAGTCTCCTGGCTTTCCTCATGGGGATGGTTATTATGAGCATAATCTACAGTAATAGGTGTGAAAGTGCCTTGCACACTGGAATACATAAGATCGATGTAGGTTGGCATGATTGCAATGCTTCTACTTATGTGTAATACCTACCTTCACTGGGAGTTAACAGGGTGTTGGTATGAATATTTTGGCAGAAAAAAATTCAGATGCTTTCACTAGGATACTCATCAAATTCCTAGCTAATGCAATGACTAGTTCAGAAATAAAAGCAAAAAGAGTGGCAAGGATGGAGAGGAGACTGGGGTGACTTCGTAGTCTTGGTAGCCACAGCCTCAAGTCTCTCTGGATGCCAGGAGGCTGTGCTCCCATCCATTCATATGGTGAAAAAGCATGTGTGACAGCAGCAGGTGGCACTCACACCCTCAGAATGCATCCATTCACAACTTTGAGGAGCAGAAAAACTCTAAGAACTGAGAGATGACATCTTTGCTTTCCTTGGAGGGAGGTGGCCGGGAAGAACCTCTAGTCTCCCCGCAAGATCGAACACAGCTGTGCTTACCCTTCAATTTCTGTTTGTGCAAGTGGGTTCATGACTAGATCAAACAAACCTAATTTACTGGGGAAAGGGACAACTCAGCATTGGCAGTAGGTAACAGAAGAGTTAGGGAAGAGAAGAAAATGAAAGTATATCTAACTCATAATGGAGTTTTTCATCCAAATTCTGTCTGAGAGGACTCAGAGTCTCTTAGATATCTTTGTTCTCTCCTCTTGGCCCTTCATTATTAATTTTTGACATAGTTTCTGATGATGTTGAAACTAGCAAGAGCCCTACTCATATTCTAAGAAGGAGGCAGGCAGTCATGAACTTGTTTGTGGAGCATGGTGAAAAGAAGGAAGGTGTCAGGAATATACCCTCCATCTATGAGCATTGTCTCTGATGGCCTGAGAATGAACGCTAACTTTACAACACTCTAGGTCTCTCTATTTCAGATGGTATCAGAAAAGTCCTCCCCAAATTGAAGCAGAGAGTTCTAATGAATGATAACCCTGTCTAGATATTTCTATTCTCTCCTGGTAAGGTAGGACTCCCAAGGGAAAGTTATGAGGAGGTGCTCATGGAAACCAGACTGTGCTTGGGGATGTCTCAGTTTGAGAGCAGAGAGGGCTTTTAAAGTCTAAGAAGATAAAAGCCTAAGAATCCCACTTCCTGTCTCTCAAAGAATCTTTGCTATGTTTGTGACTCTGTGTCTATGGCAGGGGGTGGGGATGTTGCACATTCGCCTTTGTAAGCAGTAGAGTATGTGGAGGGGAGCAGAGGAGTCTTCTGGAAATTGGATGGTCTGTCAAATCCAATAAGCACTTACTGACATGAATGTACATAAGATAGTGCTGAACATGGGTAGGACTTAGGAGACTGGGATACATTGAAAACTGACAAGACATTGCAAGTAAAAAAAAAGGAGCTAGAGCAAGAAAAATGAAATAAGAAAATACAGGATTTAGATAAAAATTCCAGTCATTGAATATGGCTGTGCATTCCTGAGCTGGCTGTAGAGGAAAAATAAAATTGGAAATACTATGTATGATCAAATTATAGAGGGTTTGGAAAGCCAGAAAAGGTGGGAGTACCATTTAATCAATCATTCCAGAAATATTTATTGAGAGTAACTATATGCCAGACATAGTTCAAGGAGCTTAGAACACATCATACAACAAAAAGAGGAACATTATTGCCCTTCTGGTATTTACATTCTAGGGATGATAATTCACTTAACTGCCATTGGTTCCTAATGTTTACGAACTAATTTAATCTTTTCAACAACCTCATAGGGTTGGTACTATTATTAACCTGTTTCACAGATGGGAAAATTGAGGCTTAGGGAGGTTAAGACTGTTGCCCAAGCTTACACTGCCAATAAATGTCTAGCGTTGCTTATAACTACTGTATTATACTACTTATAACAGCTGAAGGAGGAGAATTTCATGGTGGTATGTTTGGCATGGTGGGGGGCATGGGGACTGGTGAGTTAACCAACCATTGCAAGACTACAGAGAATAGGTGTCTTGATCAGCTTTGGTAACCACAGTAAAATACTATAGACTGGGTGGCTTAAACAACAATTATTTCTCACAGTTCTAAGGGCTGGTAGCCTGAGGTCAGGGTGCTAGCACGGTCAGATTCTCTTCCTGGCTTGCAGACAGTCCCTTCTTGCTGTGGTCTCACATGGCCTTTCTTTGGTGTGTGTGCATGGGGGAGAGATATATCTCTCTCTCTCCCTGTTGCTCTTTCCCTCCCTCTTTGTCTTTAGACACTTTATTGTGGTGTGAGTAGTATACAGAAAAGTTGTGTGTATGCATCTTTAATCTATACAACTCAATTAATTTGGGAAAAGCATGCATCCATGAAACTATCACCATAATCTAGGCCATAAACACATTCATCATCTCCAAAAGTTTCCTCTTACTTTATCTATCTACCTACCATTGATTTATTATTTTATGTGTGTTTAATAAGAACACAAGTAAAATAGTAGTCAAACTCACAGAACGAGAGAGTGGAATGGTGGTGACCAAGAGCTGGGGGAAAGGGGAAATGGAGAGGTGTTTGCCAAAGTGTACAAAGCTTCAGTTATGCAAGGTGACTAAGTCCTAGAAATCTACTGTAAGTGTAGTGCCTATAGTTGATAATACTGTATTATATACTTAAAAGTTTGCTAAGAGAGCAGATCTTATGTTAAGTGTTTTCTTCCTCTTCTTATAAAACCACTGCCTATCAGATTAAAAACCACCCTTTCTATTTTATTGAACTTTAGTACTCCTAAAGGCTTTGTTTCCAAATACAGTCACATTGGGGGTTAAAGCTTCAACATATGAATTTGGTGGAGACAAAATTCAGTCCATAGTACCAAGCAACATTAAGATTTTAGAAATTTTCTAGTAATTGTCCAAGCTTGCTATCTCCATTTTTCCCTTAAAACCCCAGGTCCACCTTCTCTGAGCTGCATGTCACTGCTGACAGTGCCCACACCTTAGCCTCAGTGCCCGGCCAAGTCCCGAAGCCTCTCAACCCTGCACAGGGGCTCTGGAGGTAAAGATGGCAGCAGGCTCCCCCTGTGCCCTGAGGCCGCACAGGGGGCAGAGGGCCTGGAAGACCTTTGTGGGTTCTGGGAAACAACTTTCTGCTCCAAGAAACTCGGTCTGGAAAGGAGATGCAGAGAAGGAAGGTTTGGGTAGGGAACTATTTATGTAAGTCAGTTTAAGACAAAAATAATTTTTTAATTTTTTTAAAAGAAGAACTTTCGGGGGGAAATGTGGTAGAGAATTTCCCAAGTGGAATTACTTAGTTATTTGGGGGAAATTAAAATGCATTGTGTATATGGATAATCTAAGCCTCCTTTCTTCATAGCCACCTTTTAGGGACTTGCTTTTTTATATGCCTTCATTCTCTCATTCACTTCTTCATGGTCTGCTCTGAGCATGGCTGAGGGCTGAGGAAAATGTGTTTGAAATTGCTGTGACGAGCTTCTGGAAAGTACCACGAATGAAGACTCTGTGGTTAAATTATGAGAATGCATTGGTTGAATGGTTCATTAAGTACACTTTCCTCTCTCCTTCCCATCTATCTGGTCTTCTAGATAGAGCCGGGGAGAGTTTGGATGCCTAGAAACTGACTCACCCCTTAGGTGACAAGAATAAGTGAGCACTGGGGCATTTTATCACTCAGATCTTGTGTACCAACAGGTCTGTGGGAAAGGTAAATCAAAGTGGGAGCTTAATTCAACAGCTTGTATTTGTGCGAGTTAATGCGTTTCTCTTAAACCTGTAATAAGTAATGTAGAAACATGGGTTTGATATGAGGTGTCTATTATTAGTGAGCTAATATTTGTCTCCCAAATCTCTAATAGTTCATCTTTGCTTTTGAACACTCTCAGATCTTACATTTAATTGAGTAGTTTCTCTGCCTTGGAGAATTCCCATATGTTAAATAATTTAATCTTCACAATGACCTACTAAGACAACTATTTTCATGTTAAAAGTGAGGAAACTGAAGCTCAGAGAAATGAATGTAGGTTCACAAGGACTGTGCCTGCATATGTTCTCCGGACCTCCAGGACTCAGGGAATATCTGCTACGTAGTAGCTGCTCACTATTTTTTGTGAAATTACTGAAAAGTAACAGAGCCAGATTACAGACTCAAATTTCTGGTTCTCATGATAGCAAATGGCAGAATGACTTCTCGTTTGGTTAATAATAGAGAACTATTTCTCTCCATTTAGCACTAATATTGAAGCCTGATAGTCACACTTTGCAACACCCATTTGGATTTCTCTACCCTTTTTAATAACATGAGAAACCCGTGCTCACTATGGAAGAATTGGGTTGTACAAATGAACAATAAGAACAGCACCAAACAAATTTCAGTCACTTGGAATCAGTCCACTAGGAAACACCTGTCCCTATTGTGCACCATCCTTTGCTGTAATAAAGTCTGTATTCTGTTTCCTAAATAAAGGAGGTGTCCTTCCCCATTACTGTTCAGTGGAAACAACAAGCTTAGGTGATTTGCCACTAACTATCCGTATGCCCTTCTAGTGCCTCCTGGTAAAAGGGAAGGTAATCACTCAGATGGTGACAAGGGTTACTTTCAGTTCAAGGATGCTCAGTCTCAGTCTAAGAAGTTACAAAGGCAACATGGCCCTGACTGGTGTGGCTCAGTGGATTGAGCACCAGCCTGTGAAGCAAAGGGTCTAGGGTTCTATGCCTAGTCAGGGCACATGCCTGGGTTACAGGCCAGGTTCCCAGTAGAGGGCGTGTGAGAAGCAACCACACATTGATGCTTCTCTCCTCTTTCTCCCTCCCTGCCCCTCTCTCTAAAAATACATAAATAAAATCTTTTCTTAAAAAGGAAACATGCACTGTGTATGTATGGTATGTGGAACTCATCCACCAGCCTCCTCCACAATAGGAAGAATGAGAGGGTGTGGGTCGTGCAGTTAGGTAAGCTCTCGCACTTCCAATGCTAATCACCCTATGGACTCAATGTCACTTGCTTCCCAGCTGCCAATCACTGATAGCTAATAAGCAACTGTAGTACCATGTACTCCAGACAAACAAATATAAAAATAACAATGTAAGAAAGTACTTATAAAATAAATATACATTTATGTAGGAATTGGTTCACATGACTGGATACACAGTGAGATACTGTCGATGCCACGATGTGCTGTCTACAAGCTGGAGAACCAGGAAAATGAACGAGGACAGTCAGTAGCATATTTAAGTTTAAATCTGACGTTTGTGGGGAGGGGGCTGAAGTGTCCAGCTGAAACAGAGAGAGGGAAAATTCATCCTTTCTTCACCTTTTGTTTAATTTCTGTACTCAGGGGACTGGATGATGCCCATCCATATTGGGGAGAGCCATCTGCTTTACACGGTTTGTGAATTTAAATGCTATTTTCTTCTAGAAACACCCTCACAAACACACCCAGAAATAACATCATACGTGTTATCAGGCATCTCAGCCCAATCAAGGTGATACATAAAATTACCCCTCAAAATAACATTGTCCCATTAGCTTTGGAGTCTGAGGGTGTGGACTCCAAAGGAAGATAGGGAGAAGCACCCATTTCTGTCCCCCACTCCCCGCCCTGCACACACACACCAAATACAAAATTCTAAAGGGCTTCTCAAGTTGAAGTCACAATAGCCCTGACTCTGACTGATGGATAATAGAACCTTGTATTTACCATTAAAGTATCTAAAAAAACCCTGGAGGGTAGGTTTCAGGTCACTCCAGATGAGATCCAGACCTATACAGGCCACTTATCCCCCAGATCCTAGCTGGTGACTTATCAATACCTACTAGAACATACCATTTTCCAAGTTCTCTTTTCTCCTACAACCTAAGATTGAGACACACTGCATTATAATTACTTGACCAAAGTGTATTCTTCTTTCTCTTGTTTCTTTGACTTCATTTGGCATAAGTGATAACTAAAATGTTGACTTGATTGGTAAGAGGTATTAAGGAAAAGCCGCCCAGCCCAATAAAATTCACTTAGCACCATAAAGTAATATTTTATTGTTCTATCAACTCTTCCCTCTCCTTTGTCCCCTAAAGTCACTGTAATGTGTCCAGCCTGATACTGCCCCATGTCCCCATTTCCTAATAGCAATGGATGAATGATAGTTCTTACAGTTGGGAAGGGGGAGTTCTTTTCTAAAGATACTGCTGTCACTGTTACTCCACAAGAGCTTTTATTTCTTACTCTTTTATTATTATTTTTAAGACCTATGGCTTGATTTTTGTGAGAGATGTAGGAGAAGCATGGCAAATGTAGAGAGGATAAAAAAGAATAACATGATACTATCTTCTATAGAAAAATGCATTTTGGGTGTCAGGAGCTGATGGGGGAAAACACACAGACACTCACAGCAAAGACTTGATGGAAGCTTAGGGGATAATCCTGGTGCTTACTTTATTTTCTTTTTAATGGGGTGTCAGTTCTGAAGAATAAACAGTCTTCCCCGAATCAGAGTTATAAGCACTTATTTGTCTAGATAAAGTACAGGAAAGAAATATTGTGTGCTGTGGCCCATAAGTCATCTTCAATGGCCTTTCAGGTAAACTACCAAGGATTTTTACTGTTCAACTCAGCGGAACACAAATTGGTAAACTGAGAGCTAACTGATGGCAGCCATTGAAGCAGTCTAGAGCTGACACCCAAAATTTCATCTTAATCTGAAACAGCAACATCAATTACCTGCAGAAGTGCCACTATAGGGATGCCCAGAAAGAGGGCAGCATGCATCAGATGCTGCGGGGAAAGCAATAGTTCAGGGGGTTCGTCTAAATCATCCAAAGTTTTCCTTTTTTAAAATGCACCTGCCATGAAAATTGAAAGCAGTGATCAAGGTGACTTCACGATCCAATCCAAACAGAAAATCTAAAGACTGGCAGTCAGAACCAAATGTATATGTGGACTTCAGCTCCTACTTTTGAGCTATTTCATCAGCATCATCTTTAATATGGAAACACACCTTGGCTGGACTCTTAGATGCTTCTAGTCTGTATTGATCTAATTCATATCATCATGAATTTTTTTCCTTTCATTTAAGTGACCATTATGTGCCAGACGTTGTGTCTGAGGGTTCGGGCCACAAAGTTGATGCCTAGTCTGTCTCCTCCTGGAGCTCCCTGTTGAGCAGAAAGATAAGTGTGTGACTATGACACAATGGATTAAGGGGCATGTTGGTAGTTGGATTACAATCACCAGTTAATCAGAGCCCTGAGGACCATGCCATTAATTCTGCTTGGAGAGAGAGAGAAAAAAGATTCTGGAAGTCTGACACTAGCCAAATTCTCTGTCTTCTCAAATCTTTACCCCTGACAAGAGCAGAAATGGAGACCCATATAGCATAGTGCATGTATTTAAATGTTATATATAAAGCTAACAGACTAATAATAAATCATGTTTCATCTCTGTACATTGAAAAATATAACTTAATCATTACCTGAAAGAATGAGTTTGAATTTAGACTTCTGCAGTTCATGTAGTGTCGTGAGTGAGCAGGCCCAAGCTCCTGGCTCCTGCCTTAAAGCCAACCCATCTTCTACTCACATCTTGGCTGTATCTTGCTTCATGAACAGTCTCTATGTTCCTGGAACCTAGAAGGTTGGTCAGTCTTGGGGATGATGGAGTTGAGGAGAACACACACAGGTGCAGGGATGAAGCTCAAAGATGTTTGGGCAGGAAATTCTGGGTCCTGGCACCTAGAGTGCGGTCTAAAAGATGTGCACAGATGTGCACAGATGTGCATGACCTCTGAGTGGGTACATGTCCACGATCTCATGGACCCCTCGCTCCATATGTTGGGGGACAGACAGTGAAGGACAAAAGCAGAGTCCTCTGCTGTTTGACCCAGGAGAGTCTTCTGCTGTTTGGCCCAGGACAGGAAATGCTTGGCTAGGTCTGAGAGTGGGGCCCACTCTTCCCCTCCTGTTGTCACTCTAAGTAAATCCTGGCTCCTCACAGAGGACACTGCTTCCCTGCAGCCCTCTCAATGGTGCCTGTGTTTCATCTTGTACTTCTTGCAGTTGGAATAGGTGTCTTCCTTGTTCCAGACCATTCACTTTCCTTTGATCTCTTCCAAGATTAAGCCCTTGGACTATGTCACCTGCTACCTCTCCTTGTGAATGTCACCTACAAACCCACAAGTCACTCACGTCATTTCTTAAGGGTATTTTAGCAGCTGGATCACTGCCATTCTCCCCATCACAACCTGTGTGAAATTTTTAGTGTTTCAGTTTCCACCTAGGTAATCCTTCTCTGTGTGTAACCTCCCGTCTTTCAATAATCTTGTCCTTTACCCTGGTTCTGTCAATCATTCCCATGGGTACATGCTAGACTTGTCATTTTCAACAACTGCACCACCCCCATGATGTCAATTTCAAACAGACCTCCTGCTTTTTCTAGTAATTTCCTCTAACTTATTCCCACAAATCTTGAATCATATCAGGATTTCCAACCCACTGGTCCTATCACCTTTACTTTTACTCTGTCCTTCACCTGTGTCATCTTGTCATTTCCCTCTTTACCCAATTTAATTCCATGACCAGTCTTGCTTTCACCCCAATCTGCCTGGTCCACTTCCCTCTTTCTCACACCCTTTTAGAAATTCCTAGCTTTGGTTAAAACCAGTCCTCCTGTAGCTCTATGGCTGCATGCATAAAATGGAAAGTTCGGGGACACATGAATTCATACTGCCTGAATTCACTTTAAATTTAGTTTCTAAGTTTACATAGGCTCTTCTGCTTCCAATCAAGAGGACTGAAAGGACCTATATAAAACCTTAATGACAAAAGAAAATGGTTTCATCAATTTCTTACTGAGGAAAATGGGAAAATTAATACCAGAACTGTACTGTCTATTATAACATTATAATACACATAATTCTGATAGATAGTCCTTTTTTGCAAATAATGCACATATCCTCAAGTTTAACCAATGCTGGTATAATGGAAAACACTTGGATCCCAGAGTTGGGGAACCTGGCCTCAAGTCTTATCTGTGCCTGCTGCTAAATGCTCATTTATTTGTTGATGTACTTACTCAATCATTCCAACGTAACTTTTTGAAAACCTATATATAATGTAGTCTCTATGTGAGCTTAAGCAACTGTCTTATACCTCTTGAACTCAGATTACTCATTTGTAACATGCAGATGGCAATTCCTATACTGACAATTTTATAAAGTGTACAGAGACTCGGATGACGTAGTGTGAAGAGGAACTGAACTATAAATAAATCTCTTTTTATTCTAGAAAATGAACATAAGTCTACCTGAGCAATTTAAACCTGGCCTAAGTGGCGTGGTGATTATCCTGGCCCTATTCCTGCAGAGCCCATCTTTGATCTTCTAAGCCACTATTGAAACGAGGAGTAGCACTCAGTCCTCATTCTGAGTGCTTTTAGTGCTCCGAATGTGGTTCAATTTTACCTGAAAACTGTCAAATATCAATTGGGATTAGTCTGATTCCATTGATCTCTTCACCCAGTTGAATAGAAAATATCAGTTTCAGAATCTATCCCATGGGGAAAAAAAAAGAAAACAATCCCTATTGTTCATAAACAGGTCCAGAGGGTAGCAGAGACAGCTGCAGGGAGCTCTCCCGACACAGACACTTGTCTTCCGAAAGCCCCACCTTGTCAGTCTGTGTCCAGGTGAACTCAGGGTGCACCTTGCCCTGGGCCAACATTCGGCATGCTTTAAGGAGATGCCTCCCACTTCCTTCCCTTCATACTGTCGGCTCTAAAATGAAATTAAAAACAGTTACTATTTTAAAAGAAACATTCTATCTTCTGATTATGAGAACTAAAAAATTATCAACAATAAACATTTCAATGGCAATTAAATATTTTAGTCCACTGAAATAAAGATTTTATAATAAATATATAAAATCTCCTGCTTCCCTCCAAAAATGTTTTGTCAGAATTAACTGGCTCCTTCTCTCCCGGAAGCCATGGGCACCTCACTGTTTCTCTCTCCCACAGCAATCTGGTTCTATCTTTGATGTGAAATCAGAGCTATCACTTCTAATTTCATTCTGAATATTTATATTTAATGAGACATTTCATCATCTTGCTTAGATAATTAAAATATTCAATTTCATTAGATGTAAGCAAGATAATTTTAATATTATTATTTCTTGAGGATCCTGTAACTGGTTGCCAGTAGAAGATACACAGTTTGTTAATGGAATATGAAATACCATAGTGTTGGGGAAATCGATGAGATTATGACTGTAGAAAGGGAGATGGGCTAGATGGCCATCCCAGATTCTGTGCACATGCTTGCCCCTCCTCACCCATAAGGGATTATCAGAAAGCTAGTGAGTCTGGTATTTAAACATAAGTTTGCCTGTAATTTGGTGCTTTTCAATTGAGGTTTTCAGAGCTCAATTTCAGTTTCATCTCAAAGTGGAATTTCAGAGTTACTTGACAATAACAGGTTTGCTCTTGAAAAATGAGAGTGCAAAGTGAAGTCTGGATCCCCCCACTTACCCTGCTGTAGACTTTCAGCCTCTTCCAGAGTGAAGAGCACACTCAGTGTTGATGAAAACGCCATGAGCTACCTTATGGGAAGTAGTTCAGCACAGTTAATTGTTTATTGCAGCAGAAGTGTCCAAATATCACTGAGTATTTCATGGCACTAAAAGAAAAAGTCCAGCATAACTTAGTAGAAATATATACTTAATCTCCTGTAAAATCTCACATGCTTTTGGACTCAAAGTATATGTAAATAGGCCCTAATGGAGTTCAATATTTTGATTCTGAATTTTTCTAATTTTGCATACAGAAGGGTTTTCTTTGTCATGTATCCAACAGTAAGGGCTGAAAATGCAATTAAGAGCAAAGGTGTACAGTGCTGACCCAAAGAACAGACCAGATGGTTTTTTTAAAAGAAATCATCCCAAACAATTAGCATAAGTCCGCTGCTTTAGGGACCAGGTTGGAAGAAGGTGGTTGAGGTGAATATTTGTAGGTACTTTCTGGGGCTGCTTAAATACTGAAGGGGATGCAAGGGGTATTAGAGGCTTACCAGCTACAAAAACTATAGCTAATAAAAACTAAAATTCAAGTCTTCATAACCTTGGAATTCAATTGTTTATATTTGATAGAAAATAAAACTATTAGTAGAATTCCTAAAAATGGGGTAAAAGATTAAAAGTAAAAAATATAATTCATTGTCAGGAATTAGATATGAAGTTAGTAGAAAATTTATTTTGTAGTCTTAGTTTAGTCAAGTTTTTAAATAGTACTACTCAATTACTCTATACCAGTTACATTTCAAGACTATAACAGGACTCAGTTCAGGTCATTAACATATGACTCACTTATAATTTACTTTTTGATCAATATTTTCCAGTAAAAATATTTTTACTCAAAGCCCTGGCTGGTGTAGCTCTGGATTGAGCACGGGCTGTAAATCAAAGGGTCGCTGGTTCGAGTCCCAGTCAAGGCACATACTTGAGTTTCAGGCCAGGTTCCCAGTGGGGGCCATGTGAGAGGCAACCACACATTGATATTTCTCTCCCTCTCTTTCTCCCTCTCTTCCCCTCTTTCTAAAAATAAATAATAAAATTTAAACATATATTTTATTCAGGTTCAACATTTTTTCTAGAAAATATTTAAAAACTATGGCTTTCCTAAGTAAAGCTGAAACTTATACAAATTAATCAAAAGGATATTTTCAGTACCAAATTTGAAAAGCTCCATCAGTCAAATAATTGGGGGTTGGTAAGAGGAAGGATTCAGAGTATAATGCATTTTATCCCATTGTAAAAATATATCCTGGGAGACAGCTTGCTCAGTTCTTTTGCAATAGAGTCAGTTTGGGAAGCAACATAAAATCTTTACTATATCATGTGCATTTTGTACAGTGATTTGGTAATAAAAAGAAAAATATGGAAATTGTCAGAGTGTGAAGATGACAACTAACTACATAAAATTTTTCCTTATGTTTCAGGTGGGAATGGAGGCAGAAAATGGTGTACAATGTCATAGTTTCCCTTAAATTCTTGCACCATTTAAGAAATAAATCAGTAAATTATTTACTTCCCCAAGGTGGTCCCTCATTGGTAGAAGAAAAAAGCAATCATATAGTTAGTACTTAGCATGGAACAGGATGTAATTAATGTGTTTAGGCTGATGGTAGAATACAGCATGTCTTTTCAGAATCCTGCAGAAGTACACAGAGCAAATACTCGGCAATTGTTAAGCATTCTTTTTCTCCCAAGGTCGTACTTTCTTACATGAGTGACCTTGAACAAAACACCAAAACCTCATTATGTGTCAAGACACTGCCCTACCATTCCTCAGCAGTTCCACATCATTTGGGGAAGCCTTTCTCATCACTCCAAATGGCATACAAGATACCTCACAACCTGACCCTTGCCTGCCTCTTCAGTCTCATATCCTGACACCCACACAACCACCCATCACCACAGATATATCACAATTAATTAATGATCGTAGCTCCTAACTGGACTGTGTCTGCAAGCCCCCAAGCCACACACGGTACCACGGGCAATGTATAAATGATGAACAAGGCAATATGAGGTAAGGCCTCATGCAATGTATGGTCTAGAAGGGTTAGCAAAGAAAACATCCCTTTTCTGCCAAAAATAAGTAAGTGAATATAAATAAATGAATTATAGATAGTGATAGGTGCTGGGAAGGAAAACAAACCCCTCAGAGTGTCAACACAGAGAGTGAAAAGGGATGCAGGGGAGGAGGTGGTGATGTTTAGAGTGTGCCAGGTGAAACTGGGGCCAAGAATCCAGACAGAGGAAACAACATATGCAGGTTCTAAAGTATGAAAGACTTTCTCAGGTTCAGTGACTTGAATAAAAGCCAATGTAGCTGTAGTATGGGGTGGGGGGCACAGCATGAGGTGAAGATGAAGGGGTAGCCATATGTCAGGTTAAGCAGGGTCTTGTAACTCATAACAAGGAGTTTTATTCCAGCACGATAAGCAATTATGGGTTAGATTTAAGCAAAGTTGTGTCATGGCTCAATTTATGCTGTAAAATATTGATCTGGCATCTGTATGATAAATAAATTTGAGAACAACAAGAGAGAAAGTGAGTAGAACAGTTACTTAGGAGATTGTTCTGGAAGACTTGAAAAGGGATGATAGTGAGTGTATTCAAGAGATATATGGGGGTAGAATTAATGCAAGTGAGATTCCCTCTTTTCTGACTAATTCCTACTACTTTAAAGTTGCCACTCAAGTATCACCTCATTACAAAGCTAATTTGAAAGCTCCGCAATGCCCAAAAGGTTAGAGAACCCTCCTGTACTCTATGCAGCCTGTCACATGGCTCCACAATGTGACTTACCAAAATATTGACTACTTTGCCTGACGCCTATAAGACTGTCATCTTCTTTAGGACAATGGCTGTGCCTTGTCCATTTTTGTAGTCTTGGCTGAGCCCAGAGCCCGGTGCATAAGAGGTGCTCAACAGATGTCAAATAATTGGGGGAATCAGGCCCTATGGACTGTAGAAGTGCTCTTCGCATGACCTGAAATGCTGAATGGGAACCAGATCTGAGGACTTGCAACTGATTCTGATATTGAAGGTCTGTGGAAGAGCCACTGCATACCAAGAATACCAGTCACTCGTCTGATGACAGCTGGAAGTGACCAAGAAATCTCAGACAGGAAGCCAAATTGATTTTTCCAAGGCCTTTCCAGGGCAAGGAGTTCGTGACTAAAGGTGGACTCTCTTAAAAGTACTTCAAGTTCCATTTAAGCCCTGCTGTGACAATTACAGTTCAGAAACTCTTGCTTGCAACACACAGCTTAGCAGACACTGTCATTTTTGACAAGGGGTTTGCATTTATCTGTGTCTGGGAACTGTTGGACAGAAATCATAACCAAGCTGTCACCATGGCCTCCCATTGCCTTCAAACAGATTCATTTTAATTCCCCCTCCATAAAGATTTCAGTGCCTCACACAACACACAAAGGTGTTGTGCCTGGCATTAGGATAGAGATGGATGCCAGAATATGTGGAATGGGTCTCTCCCTGTTCCTAAGGAATTCACAGTCCCATGGGGGAAACAACTACAAAAGCATTGCAATTGGAAATGCTGAGTTTATAATGTGCATGTGTAACATATGTATATATGTGGTGGAGAAAATATAATAGGATAATTTATTAATTCTTCTGGGAAGGAAGAGGGTATGTATTTGTTCAGAAAGAAGTTTAAGTTGAGCTGGATCCATGGGAGTTTTTCTTTCTCTGTCTGCTTCTCAGAGGCAGGGAAGTCTGAGGTTTAAAGGCACTGGCTCCAGAGCTAAGCTGTCTGTGTTCAAATCCATTATGTTATGACCTGTGTCACCACTGCCAAGTTATTTAACAACTCCTCACCTCAGCTTATTCAACTGTTAAATGGGATAATAATAGTATGTACCCCATGGTGTTGCTGTGAGGATTAAATGAGTTTGCACATATGAACACGAACATGTCGTTCCAGGCAGAGGAAATAGTATGAATAAAGGTGATGATGTCCAGGGAATATCAAGGAAGAACAAACCTCTGTTGTGAGCAGAGTGCGGGGTAGGTTTGGAGAAAGACATTGGAAGGGAGATTGGAAACATGGTTTGTGACCCAGACCCTGAAGAGCTTTGTAGGCTATACCAAGAAATTTGATTCCATGCAATGGGGAATGGGGAACTACCAAGGGTTTAAAACAGGAATTGGTGTGATCAGATACTTATGATAGAAAGATTCCCCTAGCAAAGATAAAAAGGTCAAGCTAGAAGGGGAAAGAAGGGGACAGTCTGCCTGGGCTGACCGTCCAGGCAGGTGGTGGTAGCGGTAATCCATAGAGATGATTCGAAACCCAGGATAGGATGGCAGCACTAGGGACTGCTAATCTGCTAAATTTAAACGTCTCTAAAAATTTTCACTGCAAGTTCTTCTCTCCTTATATAATATTCCAAGAATTTGTTAGGACTCTGTTTGAGGGATGCTGACATGGTGTCTACTGATATTTTTTTATGCTTTTGTCTTATTTCTTTATATCCTCCGACATCTCAGATTTTCCATTCTTATAACCCAGCAGGGAGTCACAATTACAGACAGAAGGTCTTGTAAATCATCTGATGATGGACAGTTTAGCAGATCGATAAATGAGAGAGTGTTCCAGGGAAACCGGGCTTATGATGAGCTCTCTGGATTTTCGAATTAGCCAGCCCTCCACCATAATGCTCTTTTCCTTTAGCTGCGGCAGAAGCTTCATGAGAGAGCAGTGTAACAACAGTTGTACTTGGGAAATATTAATATTTTGTTGGCATCCATTTTAGATTTGATGGGGAAAAAATAATTCTCTGGAGTCTTAGAATGGAGGTTTGATGCATTGGCGCCTGAAGATAAAAATGAAAAACCCTTAGGATGTACCAGGTATTATTCTAGGAGCTATATACATAAACAAACACAACACACACACACACACACACACACACACACACACACACACACTGTTTAATCTCTATAATTACCCTGTAAGTCAACCAGTGTTATTATTCCTATTTTATTATGAGGAAACTGAGTCACAGAGAAGGCCAAAGTCACATAGCAAGTAAAGAGTAAAAGTAGGAGGGCCAGTGGTACAGCAGGTGGCAATACATGTTGAATGAATGTGTGAGTGAATGAGTGAGTAAGTGAACAGAATGAATGAACAAGAGATTGGTGGGAAGTATTAGAAAAGTAAGGAGGAATTAAGCATTCTGGGTAAGGACAACATTACGAGCCAAAACAGGAAAGCAGACCAGTTGTTAACCTGGGCAATATTCCAAAGAAATTACTCCTCAAACAAGAGAGTTTGACGTAGAGGTAGTTTGAAGAAGAAAAGAAGGGTGACATTTACTCAAAATTACAGTAAATATAGCACATTGGGAAAGTTAACACATTTCTCTGCTGTCAAGAAGATCAAGCTCTCGTATTATTATTGGATCTTGTAAGTGACATTTGAAACAGATACCATTTCAACTGCGAAGAATTTACTGAGTGAGGCCCAAGAAATGTTTTCAATTTGCTGGATTCTGTGACCTCAAGAATGGAAATAGCATCTGTGTATCCAGAGAGAGGTGCAGAATGTGTCCTGGAGGCTTGCCTACAGTTCTAAATAAGACATCAGTCAGTACCTGAACCCGTCAGTAGCTCTTACTTAGCTTTTAGGTACCTAGTCCTGTGCTAGGTGTTATCAGAGGACAAAGGCATAAATATTATTAGTTAGTAATCATTCCCAGAGCCTTATATTAGTTCTAAATACAAGGAAGCCCAAAATAAATAAGCTATAATCCCTAATCTCAAAGGCCTCCTAATCAACTGGGAGGGAGATGAGACAAACACAACTATACATGACAGGTTTATAAAAATTGCTGTTTTCAGAAAACATATCCAGTAAGGTAGAATAGAAAAATATAGGTTATGAATTATGTAATAAAAACCAAAAGTGCAAAAATAATTGAGTATAAATGGCTCACTCAGGATTTAGGACTGGAGAAGGAATTTTAGGTGGGTCTAGGTTATTAAGCAATGGGTGATAAGAGGCAAGCTTGTCAAGAAGGAGGGGAAGCAGCAGTATTTACTGTTGATGAAAGATCAGATACACTGTAAAAGTGTTTTTATTTTAGAAAGCCTTTTGAACTAAGGATGGAGGGAAAACAGGTGAGAGGGGTGGTGCAGGGTGGAGGGGAATAAAGGGGGGCAAAATGGGACAAATGTAATAGCATAATCAATACGATATGTTTAAAAAATAAAAATAAATTAAAATTTAAAAAATTATACCCATACTGATAACATTGTGGTTATAATTTCCTTGAAAAGTAACCAACCCGAGGACATTTCTATATACTTAGTGGCCAGTTGGACCAGCCTCTCTTCTGTGAAGTAGTCATCTGCTTTTATGTATTAGTTTGTAGGAGATCTTCATATATCTGTACAAAAGCTCTGTTGGATATATGTTTTGCAAATATCTTCTCTCATGTTGTGGCTTGTTTGTTCATTCTCTTTAGGGTTTTAGTTCTTAGTTTTAATGATTTTAATAAAAGTCCAATTTATCCAAAAAATAAAAAATAAAAAAATAAAAAGCCATTTGGCTTCCCCTTCCTTCTCCAATCCTTCATTAGAGAAGGATTTTACTGACTTTGAATTATGAAATTACCCAGAGAGTATAATGCTAACTAAAAATTATTATTTCTTCTGAAAGCAGAGGCCACACTTAGATCTTCATGATTTTTCTCAATCTTTCTTCTTTGGAGTTCTTTGGTCTTCAGAGTCCTAGAAACCTTCTCTTACTCATATGTCCAATTTGTTTTTTGTTTGTTTCTAAGGTTGGCAGCGAAAGATATTCTGAGTCATTTCTTCAGACAACATAGGAATTTTTCGGTCTTACTAGTTTAGAATTCTGTTCTTTTCTGACACATCCTTGACCCCAGATGAAGCACAGCTGAGCACCTATCCAATTAGGCTAATTCTTATGCTAAGAGGTAGACCCCTCTTCAGGAGCACACAGCTCATGTGTCACAGCAGGCAACCTGGCTGACAACAGCAAACCTTGACTGCCATCAATCTGCTCCCAGAACCATCTACCCAACCATCACAAGATATCACTTTGGGGCTGACATCTTTGGGGCCCAGTCCCAGCCAGGAGATGTGAGTCACACAGGGATGACAGTCTGATCAAAATGCATGATGGATAGGACCTAACCAGCATCCCATCACTCATGAGCAAGGAGGCAAAAATTGTCAAGGTAGGAGTGTCAGGTGTGGGGAAGGTAATTTCTGACATGTGATTAATGCCAAGAAGCCAGCAATCATCCAGGTACTGCCAAGAGAAATGGGCAGTTATATGTATTTTTTCTATGACAGTGCTTCCCTTCCCCCACTCTTGACCTCTGGTTTTACAGTGCTGCAGAAAAGCCTCACCGATGAATTTTTCCCCCTAGATTTTATATATTTATGCTTCTCAAAATCTAGAGCTAACATGCACTCCACATACACATGTGCACTAAATAGAATTCTAGTTGAAACCTCATAGCCTCATCACCTTTGAAAGACAACTGCGTGTTCCCCAGTCAATATTACTCTGATGGTCATTGAGAAAAAAATGGTTCAGTCTGCCTGGGCCAAGTCTTAGTTTAGTCCATGACCCTGAGCAAATTATTATAACTTTCTGAGTCTCAGCTTCCTCATCTATAAAATAAGATTGTTCTGATGATTAAATGAGGATTTCTCACCTTTGTGATTATGGTAAATGCTTAATAAACACTAGATAATATTATTATTGTCCCTCTGCTATGATTCTTATATATGAGAGAAAATTTAACCACAAAGATTTTGTGGAACATAGTGCACCTGAAGAAAGCGGGTAAAGTGGACGAGGGCAGAGGGTACTTTGAACACTTGAATAAAAACAAAATGAGTATAGGTCCTTTGAAGTGAGACATGGAACAAAATAGCAGAAGACAGGGGACAAAAGCCAGGGTTAGGCTGAGGGAGTCAAATACATGGTGATGGAAGGAGACTAGACTCTGGGTGGTGAGCACACAAAGCAATATACAGATGATATATCATAGAATTGTACACCTGAAACTATATAATGTTATCAACTAATATTTCTCCAGTAAACTTAATTTTTAAAACCTGCTGAATTCTGATCCTCCTTTCCACTGAGGCCCATGTGGAGACACCATCAGCTTACTGAATACATGGAGGTGTAGTGGAGATGGTGTGTAACTGTGGGATGAGCTTAGGTCTTGTTGTGCAGCCAACAGTGAAGAGAGAGCCATTCAACATCACACCTGGATATACTGAGGGTGGGCGCTGTAGCTTCACTCAGGCTCCAGGCAAGAGACGGAAGCCACACTGGGTTTTTTAACAGAGATGATTTGATATAAAGACTTGTCAATTACATCTGGAAGAACTGAAAAAGGCAAAAAAGAACTCTTGGCTATTTCAGAGTGGCAGGTGTCTGTCACTGTAATATCACACAGAGTAGTTTCATTGCCCTAAAAATCTCTTCCTCCCCCACCCCTGCAACCACTGATCTTTTTATTATCTCCATATTTTTGCCTTTTCAAGAATGCCATATGATTGAAAACATACAATATGTAGCCTTTTCTGATTGGCCTTTTTCACTTAGTTATATGCACATGAGATTGTCATGTCTTTTTATGGCTTGATATCTCATTTATTTTTAGTGCTAAATAATATTTCATTGTCTTGATGCTCCACAGTTTATTTATCTATTTGCTCACTGAAGGACTTCTTGATTGCTTCCATGTTTTGGCAATTATGAATAAAGCTTCTATAAATGTTTATGTAAGGGTGGTTTTTTTTGTGGACATACTTCCAACAACTTTTGATAACTACCAAGGTGTGTGACTGCTGGATAGTATGGTAAGAGTATGTTTAATTTTGTAAGAAGCCGCCAAACTGTCTTCCAAAGTGTCCATACCATTTTGCATTTTCACCCACAATAAATGAGAGTTACTGCTGCTCTATATCCTTACCAATATTTTGTGTTATGGTGTTCAGGTTTCGGGCCATTTAAATAGATATGCAATGTCTGAGTAGTAAACTCATCATTGTTTTAATTTGTATTTCCCTGATGACATAAAATGCAGAGTATCTTTTTGTATGTTTTTGGCCATGTGTATATCTTCTTTGGTGTTAAAGTCTTTGGCCCATTTTTTTAATCAGGCTGTTTGTTTTCTTAGTGTTGAGTTTTAAGAGTTTTTTTGTATATTATGGATAATTGTCTTTTATCAAAATGTCCTTTGCAAATATTTTCTCCCAGTCTGTGGCTTATCTTCTCCTTTTTCTGATACTGTCTTTCACAGAGCAGAAGTTTTTAATTTTAATGAAGTCCAACTTATCAATTTTTTCTTTCGTGGATCATGTCTTTGGTGTTGTAACTAAAAAGTCATCATCATACCCAAGGTCATCTATGTTGTCTTATAGAGGTTTCATAAGTTTGCATTTTATATTGGCTTTGCTCCTTTGTAAAGATCACTTGACTATATTTATAAGGGTATATTTCTAGGGTATTCTGTTCCATTGATCTGTTTGTTCATTCTTTTACCAATACCACATTGTCTTGATTATCGTAGCTTTATAGTAAATCAAAGTTTTGTAGTGTCAATCCTCCAGTTTTGTTCTTTTCAATATTGTGCTGGCTATTTTGAATATTTTCCCTTTCTATACACATTTAGAATCTGTTTGTCAATACCCATAAAATAACTTGCTGGGGTTTTGATTAGGATTGCATTGAATCTATTGACCAAGTTGGGAATAATTGGCATCTTGGCAAATTGCCTCCTCCTATCCATGAACATAAAATATTTTTTCCATTTGGTTTCTTTGATATTGTTCATTGAAGTTTTGTAGTTTTTCTCATATAGATTTTGTACATGTTTAGTTAAATTTACCTAACTAAAGTTACCTAAGTATCTTTACCTAAGTTATCTTTAACTTAGGTTATCTTTACCTAAGTAAAGATACCTCAGTATTTCTCATTTTGGGGTGCTCATGAAAATGGTCTTGTGTTTTTAATTTTAAATTCCACTTGTTCATTGCTGGTGTATAGAAAAGTGATAGAGTTTTCTGCATCAACCTTCTATCCTGCAACCTTGCTGTAATCGCTTATTAGTTCAGGGTGTTTTTTGTTGTTTTCAATTCTTCAGATTTTCTACATAGATGATCATGTCATCTGCAAACAAAAACATTTTTGTGTTTTCCTTCTCAATCTGTATCACTTTTATTGCCGTATTGCCTTAGTAAGGATTCCCAGTTCATTGTTGTAAAGGAGTGGTGAGAAGGGACATTCTTGCCTTGTAGATGACATTAGTAGGAAATCTTCATTTTTATACCATTAAGTATAATATTAACTGTAGGTTTTTGAATAGATATTATTTATCAGGTTGACAAAGTTCCTTTCTATTTCTAGTTTACAGAGGGTTTTTAAAAATAAATGACTGTTTTTCAGCATTTATTGATAGGATCCTGTGATTTTTCTTTTTTAGTCTATTGATGTGATGGATTACATTAGTTGATCTTCAAATATGGAGCCAGTCTTGAGCATCTGGGATAAATCCCATTTGGTTGTGGTGAATAACTCTTTTTATACTTTCTTTGATTTGATTTGCTGTTATCTGTTGAGGATTTTGGCATCTTTCTTATCTTTGTTCTTCTATAGGTAAGGTGTTTTTTCTCTCTGGCTTCTGTCAGGATTTTCCTTTATCTTTGTTCTCTTGTAATTTGTAAGTCATATGTCTAGGTGTAGGTTTTATTTTCCTTTTGAGCTTCCTGAATATGTTATTTGTTATTTGACATTAATTTGGGAAAATTCTCAGTCATTATTGTTTCAGGTATTTCTTCTGTACTTTTCACTCTTTCTTCTCCTTCTGGTATTCCCATTATGCACATAATATTTTTTTGTAGTTTTCCCACAGTCCTTGGAAATTGTTTGTTTTCAGTATTTGTTCTCTCTGCTTTTTAGTTTTTAGGATTCTATTGACATATCCTATGGCTCTGAGATTCTTCCCTCAATTTTGTCCAGTCTTCTAATAAATTCATTAAAGTTATTCTCATTTCTTTTATAGTTTTTTATTGTTCTTTCTTAGGATTTGCATTGCTCTGCTTACATTTCCCATCTGTTCATGCATGCTGCCTACTTTATCCATTAAAGCCCCTAGCATGTTAACATAATTGTTTTAAATTCCAGTCTGATAACTCTAACATCCTTGCCATGTCTGATGCTGATGTTACTCTGTCTCTTGAAATCGTATTTTTTTGCCTTTTTCTGCTTTGTAATTTTCTTGTGATAGTTGGACGTGATGTACTGGGTAAAAGGAATGCATAAAGATAGGTCTTTAGTAATGAGGTGGTAAGGTGCAGAGGGGTGGGAAGTATTCTATAGTCCCATGATTTCAGGTCTCAGTCTTTTAGTGAGCCTGTGCCCTCCACTATGAACTTCCTAAGTGTTTCTCAGTCCCCTCCCCCTGCCCTTAGGTGGGAAGAGTGGCTAGGAGGGTCTGGTGTTTGGTATTTTTCTTCCCCGGGTCAGTTAGGCACTTATAATACCCCAGCAGGTGAGGCTCTGGCAGCCTTCTTTCTCCCAGGGACAGGCTTATTCAAGAGAACAGAATGGTCAGGTGTATTTGAAATTGTATTTCCCCTCTACCTGCTGGAAATTTGAAGGGATTCTGCTGAGTCTCACAATATTGTGCCCTCTCCCATAACTAAGTTCCCCTGGAGTTTTCAGCTTTCAGGCTTGTCCACAGGGAGCCTCCAGCACTTTGTCAATAACAGTTCAGGTTTTCTTACCCCAGCCCAGGATCCCCGGGCAGTTTCTACATCTGCTTCTCTCAACTGGGATAGTACCTGCTGCCTCTCCAGTCTCAGGGGCAGAGATTTGCCCTGTTTTTTCTCCTCTTCCGAACCCAATGAAAGTTGTTGATTTTTTAGTCTGTTCAACTTTTGGTTTGTTAGGACCAAATGGTGAATTCCAAGCTTCTTACTTGTGGAACAAGTATCTTTTCAACCTATTTTTCTAAAATTTATTACATGTTACCCTAACTGTTAAATAGAAATTACCACCTAATATTTAAGCCTTTCTCAATAACTGAGAGTCTTTACTATAAGCATTAATTCACAATTTATGAAATAAAATAAGACCTCTAGGCATAGAGGGCTTATTTGCCTCTATATTAAGCGGCCCCCAATTGCAAGTGATGTGGATGCTTTGTGCAGCTTTTCTGCCTTGCTAATAGGAGGCCTGCCAGTAGCCTCTCTGATCTCTTCTAACCCGACACTAAGTGGCCAGCAAAAGTGTTCTCTGATGAAGAAAGTTCATGAGGGCCCACTCATACTCCTGCCTATTGTGGCTTTCTGCCCTGGCCTTTTCTTCTCTTGAGGTAGATTCCATCAGGGTACTGGCTGGATTTGTTTAATCTGACTACTTCTATGCTTTACTGATGGTGTTTCTCTTTTTTGAATTCTCTCCTCTCCAGGTTCCAGACTGTGAATCAGGTTCCATTCATGTTGTACATACTAACTTGTGAAAGTACTTAGACTAAGCTGTAATAAAAAATAGGTTTGCCTGGGAATATTTTCATCATGTAGGAGGACATAGGCTTAGTTAAAATATTTCTTTCGTCATACTTTCTACAATTCCTTTGGTCATATTTAGTTTTTCTTCTCTAGATTCAGAACCTGTTACTTATAATTAAAATATTTATTTTATTGTACCTTACAGTTTAATAGGTTATTTATGCTTGTCTCCTTGCACTCTACCTTATGCCACAGCCAACACTGTACCCCATCTTACTCTACCCCTGACTTTAATTTTAAATACTGCAATCTGTTTAAGCTCATAGCAGAGGCTCAATATTTGCTGCATTTGAACATTCTTATGAAATGTGATCAAACCTGCTAAGCCTGACTACTGAATCTTTCAAAAGCACAATGACTGGGTAAGAAGTCTCTGGGCTGGAATATTTCGAGGAGTGCCTCTGTCCTGCCCTCTCAGACCATTGAAATGATCCTTCTTCTTCCGCGTGTATTGTCAAGGCACTTCAGAATTTTCTCTACATTTCTGTACTTAATGGCAGTGTATCATATTACTAGGGCATTTGGCCCTCGGTACAAATCCTTCTCAGATAGGTCACTACCCCTTTGTGCAGCCCTTCTCACCCTAGTCAGATTCCTTTCTCTTCTGCAACTGTCTTCACTGTAGTTACATAAAACACAACCCACTGATGCTGTCTCCTCTGCACATTCATTCTTTCCCGCTCAGACTCCACTGGACTCCCTTTGGCTCCTGGCTGCTTCCCTGGGGTTTCCTGCCCTCCTCAGGCCAGACATTTGGTTACCAGTTGTCTCGCAGTCTCTCTACCTACCATGTGCCCCGTGGGAGACCGATTGTATTGTTATATCTTTCTCTTTCTCACCCTCTATATCACAAAAAAGAGTTATTTACTTGAACAGAAGGCTCATTCTCCCAGGAGGCAGACCAGAAATTCTTTCTGTGGTACTCCAGGTTTTCTCATTTTCCCTTTAGCAAAGCAGAAGAACCGCGAGGCTGGGTTTTAAAGACGTCACCCTCCGTATGAGTTTCACTGGCCCCAGTGGTCTCTGTTTTGATTGATTGCTTTTTTCCCTTGTGTTATTCCTTCACTGACAGAGTAGCAAGTAATGCTAATATTGTTATACTTTCCAATAGCAACACCCTGGTTTTTATGTTTAATGACTTAATAATAGACTTCAATTTTTGATTGCTAGCAGTATTTGTTTTTTTCTGAATTCTATATTCTGTTTCCATCCTCTAGGATTTACATCTGTTCTGAACTTCAGTTTAGAGATGTTGTTTGTTTTTATTATCAACCAACATGACAGCAATTCAATTAGTTTAGCTGATTCAAAACCAATTTTTATTGATAGATAGATGGATGAAAGGATAGCTAGCTAGCTAGATACTTTTCTCTAAATCAGGGTTTCTTGGCCTTGGGACTATTGATATTTTGGGCTAGATAATTCTTTGTTGTGGAGGCTTTTCTGTTTATTGCAGGATATTTATTAGCACCTTTGACCCCTCTCCCACCCCCTACACCCCCAAGTTTTATAATGAAAAATATCTTCAGATATCACCAAATGTTCCTGGGAGGAAAAATCACCCCCAGTTAAGAATCAGTGGTCTAAATCCATTTTACTAAATAATAATGATAAAAAAATTTAAGTTAATATTTATTGAGTGAATACTGTAGGTCCATAGGAAAGCACTTTCACATATGAATTTATTCTGTACTTAAAAGACCTATGGATTAAGTTTGAGAAAAATAGAATTTAGATAAAGTCAAATAGCTAGTAAATGGTAAAGCTCTTTTTCTTAATAATTAGCCAATTCCAAAGCTCATGGCTTTTACAATTATGTCATTTATTTCGCATCTTGTCTTCTATGACATAGCTATATCTTCCTATGTGCACCATTTTCTTGGATGATAAAATTTTTAAAAAATCTTTCTAGTTCATTAGTACTAAGACTAAGCATGGTGCTTAGTCCATAGTAGTTATCAAGGAATACTAGCTGAACGGAATGTCTTTTAGTTTCATCTGAGAATAAAATATTGTCATACTTTGCACATAGTATGTTCTTAGTAAATATTTGCTAAAATAATATATTACAGTCTAGAAAAACTAGGTGACTTGTCTTCTATTCATTTTCTACGTTATTCTGAGCTTTTACAATAAGGAGTAGGGATATAAAGAGGGGTCAGTTTAAGATTGCATCTGTATACCTTTTCATTAGTTGACTTTAATATAACCTTTGTAAACCTTTTCCTTTCATTCATTTTTTTCTTTCAAATCTGGTCTTGGTCAACAATCATTAACAAGAGTAATGTTCATTATCTTTACACGGCACCATTTTCAGAGTAAGTAGAGCTTTATTACAAACACTATTCAATTTATCCTGAGTCTTTAGTGAGGAGAGTAGGGGATATTATTTTTTCTTTTTAGTAGACAGGGTTAATTGGAGGAATCAAATAACTGACACACCCAAATATTATTAAATCAAATTCCTGACTCCTAATTCATAGCATTACCATTACTAAAGTTAACTTCCTTATTAAGAAATAATGGAACCCTTACCATATAACTCTCTACCTTGATTTAATCAAAGAACATGGACTGTTTTCTATAGACCATACATTATGGAAATGAAGAAAAACACATTCATTTTGTGCCTACATTATCCTGACTGCTCTGATAGTCACTTTACATTCATAAGCTCATTTGGGAATGGGTATTAGCTTTGCCATTTTTAAAAATGAGGCTGAGAGATGCTAAGAAACCTGCTTCAAATTTACAGCTAGAGAGTAGCAGAACCAGATATCAAAAAGGTTTTTGATTATTGTATTTTAATTAATTAAAAAAAAACTCTGCTATAAATAAGGAGCAGTCAGGACAAATCAGCACTTATCTAAGGTTTCTTCAAGTCCCCACACTGGCCCAAGAATCAGCCTTTTCAGTTAAGCAGAAAACATAAAAATGGTTGTACATATGAAACAAGAGCATAAGTCACATAGGTTCTGGGGGGTCCAGAAAAGTGAAACTCTTGCCTTCTCCCCAAGAACACCAAGACTGTAGAATATTACAGGTATGGAAGGTTGTCACTATGCACTGCGGAGACTACTTTATTTCTGTATTAGATGAAGTGATCCCAGGATACTCCATGTGGCACTTTGGGATCCTTACAGATGAAAGGTGCTATATACATGTCAGATATTACTATACAGCACTTATAAAAAATGTTTCCACTTACTGTTGTGAACTCACTGCTGAACAGCTTAGCGATGATAGTTATTACTGGTAATAGCAGTCAGAATAGCAGTGTAAGTGGCTCTTTTTGCTACACTTTGCTCCATATTTTATTGTTTTTCACTCTACACTCCAGAGTGGCCTAGAACAGGAGAGGAAGATATTTGCTGTCAAGGCTTAAAAATAGAGAGATAACTTTTTTTTACTGTGGTCAAAGTCAACAGCAAGGTTAAGGAATTTTCATGAGTACATCATAAATAATGACCAGAAGACATTTAAAAAATTGCTAGAATGTATCATTTTTACTTTTAAAACATATGTAAATACTATTATAATAATTGGAAATGTGCACATTTTATTGGTAGAAAATTAGATATAATGCACTGTCTTTATGATTCCATTTAATTTTGAAATCTTTAAGGACAATCACCGGGCCCTGAGTTATTTGGCTTGGCTAATTTTGCTACCCACCTGTGTCCACTGGCTCCTTTCTATTTGTCAAGCCTCTGTAAGGAGCCACTAGAGAGATATGCCCATCACCTTACGCTTGTGTCATTGAACTCTTCACAATCAGCTATTGTTCAGCTGAGCAAAGAGTGCTACCTTGGGAAGCAAAACATCCCTGTTCTTTTTATTCCAGTTTGCTATGATCTAGATTTCCACTCTAGTGTTAGGAATATCTCAGTGTGATATCAGAATTTCCTCTTTTTCTCTCTCAGAGATTTGACGATGCTGCTCTTCATATTCACATACACTGACTACAACTTTTCAACTACAAACCCTTGTCAGGTATGTTAGCGTATCTAATTCTCAAAATTTCTTGAATTAGACATGACTGGACTTTTCAGAGAAGGAAACTGAATCCAGAGAAGTTAAATGAAATATCTAAGAGTATACCACTATTAAATCTAGTCAGAACAAGTTTTCAAATTCAGGTCTCTTAATTTCAAATTCTAAGAGCTTTTCTTCATATGAAGGGCTGGGACACTTTCTATAAAGGGCTGGACAGAAATATTTTCAACTTTGTAGGCCATCGTATTTCTACTGCAACTACCCAACACTGCTCTTGGTGAGAGAAAGCAGGCATAGATATTGTCATAATATAAACAAAAGGCTGTGTTCTAATAAAATTTTATTTATAAACCAGGCAGCATCTGGGCTGTCATTTGACAGCTTTTGCTTTCTACTATGTTTCCCCTGTAATTCTACTCTATTTGAGATTTATTTATGGACTTTTTTAGGTAAAAGTTTTACAAAGCTTATTTATAAAGATTAGAAAAGAACGTGTTTCCAAATCCAGGCTACCAGGCTGACAAAATTTACTAGCATACTAGTCAATTAATAGAGTAGAAATAGCGCTGGATTTAACAGTCAGAAAGTCAAATCTGAAATTGTTCTGTATACAAACTCAGAGATACATGGCCTTGAGCAAATTATTAACTTCTCTGAGACTTGGACCAATATGACACAATTTTCATTAGTCATTTCACAAGGTGTTTATAAGAATCAGATATGGTGTAGGTGGCAGTGACTACATCAGGACCCACTATAGAGTAAGCCCTTAATAAAGACTTGTCAAATTTCTGTTTTAATTCATAAGTTTTGGCCAAGAAATATGAACGTGATACCAGTCAGATAATTTCATAAATATTTATTGAGCTTTTAGTTTATTAAACCCAAATAGAGTTTGGGGCTAACAGAAGACAGCTGTTATAGAATCCTGGGGTTATGGATATTACTATATTTCTACTACAATTAGTTTTCAGTTATTGATTTTAATCAGAGGTGTAGTAACCTTGGTGGTTGGTTTCTTCAACATCCTTTCTACTCTTAGTTGATTAATTTTGGAGAAACCTGGTGTCTTATTCATCACACTGGTGATTGCTTTAGGAACACTTGTGTTGTCCAGTCCTAGACACTGAGATAAGAGAGGAATTAGGCTATATAGAGGCTTCTGCAAAAGGTTTTCTCCCTCCTAGGAAGGAGGCATAATAAGAGATTGCTCCTTTCCTTCCTCTGCACACCCTTCTTGCTGGAGGTTTTGTCTGGGATTGACACAGTCAGCTTGTATCCCTGAGGGGTCCTGTGAGGCAAAGCTGACACACAGGAGGTGACAGAGCCAAAGGATGGAGAGAACTGGGACTTCTGATGACCCTGCTGAGCCTCTGAAGCAACCAACCTGGGAATCCTGTGTTAGATGACAAGATCACTATGGTCTTGTTCAAGTCCATTTGATTGGAATGTTTGATTATTTTTTGAAGTCCTGATGTTATAGCTTGTCTGATATACTGTGTTTTTTTTATAATTTTGTGACTTTATTTAAAGCCTAAGGATGAAAATGAGAAATGTTGTATTGCTATCTTAATTCTGCCACTCTGATTAACTGAATGATTGCCTGAGAATCATTTTATTTTTCTGAGTTTTGGTTTTTCTATTCACGTAATGAGGATGTTAGATAAAATGCTTAAACTTCAAATATATTTCCTCACTCTAATAATCTATAAACCCACCATAATGCACAGAATGCTTCCTCTCTGGCAATACATTTTAGCCTAGACCTGTACTGTCCAATATGTCAGCCATTAGCCCCATGTAGCTAGTTCATATTGAGATGTGCTACAAGTACATAGTAGGTATAGAATTTTGAAGACTTGGTATAAAAAAATGAATATAAAATATCTTATTAATTACTTTATATTGCTTACATGTTGAAATGATATTTTGAATACATAGGTTTAAATAAAACATACTATTAAAATTAATTTCACTTATTTCTTTTTATTCTTTTAGTACTGAAATCTACTTTTTTAGAATAACTGAAATTTGTGGGAAAGGACAACAGGCTGGTATCTTAGTCTTGAGGAGAATTCATCCCACTTCAGGAATCCTCGGTCATTTCACTTAAGGCCTTCAGCTGCTGAGACGACATTCATCCACACCTTGTAAGGTAATCAGCTTTACTAAACATCTCCTAATTTAAATGTTAAATATATCTAAAAAATACCCTTACTGCAACATTTAGACTGGTGTTTGGCCAAATAACCATATCACCATCGCCTAGCCATGTTGACATACAAAATTAACCATCCACAGTCTTTTTCTTTTACTTTATAGTTCATTTGCCTTCAGTATATAAGAAATCTTAATATGATTCTCTGCTTATCAAGGATTTGGGTTGTATTATGCTCTGCAGTTTCTTACACCCCATCCCCCTTATTTTCAGCAGTATTCATTGTCTTAGGGGAAAGATGATAAGATATGTGAGAAAAAACAAATTTGATGTTTCAATAAGGGTTTTACATTTGAAAATTCTTAGCTCAGGATATAATGTTTATGTCATAAATAATAAGCCTGAGCAAATAAACAAATCAGGTGGTCTCATTGCAGAAGAGGTAAAGATTACATGGGGAGGGCAAAGAGAAGAAGACAAATAACTTAGATGTAGGTGGATTTCTAAAAGGCAATCCTATGTCTCAGCCACCATCTGTTTCCCAGTTAGGGGTGGGGTACAGAATAGAAACCTGAGATAAAATTTAAAGTTCAAGAAGAGTGGAGAGCTCTATCTGGATTTTTGGTTGGAGCTCAGGAGGACTGCAGGCCCCACAGAATGTTCCAGCATGCAGCATGATACAGACATGGTAGAGATAGTCATGCTCCATGTCTGTGATGTGCAGGAGATTAAAATATTTTTGTTCACCTCAGAAGTGCTTGGAAGGGCCTGAAAGTGAGTCAGACCAGAGATGCTTACTGTTAGAAAAGGGAATGGAACCGCTGAGATATGTATGGACAGATGACCAAAGACCAGAAAGGAATGAGGTAAAAAAACATTGTTTTCACCTCTGGACACTATGAATCTGGACATAATATTATGTGTCTATCCAGTATGCACAGATGATGACTGAATATTCCCCAGACACCCACACCCCTTTACTACTAGGCTGATATTACTGAAGTCAAAGGTGACATTTTACTTCCATTTGCCTTGGATATTCCTGATTATACTGGTTGCTTCATGCATAATTGTTAAACAACAGTCCTCACTCTGCACCAAAAACTATGTGGTCAACTACCTAAGCCTTTTAAACTTAGATGCAACATAGAAAAAAAAGTGGGGAGCCTAAACTAGTGAAATTAAGTTTATGTTACCTAGAAAAAATAAGGAGGAAAATCTAACATAGATTAAATAGATTTATCAAGAAAATAAGATTGAGTTTTTGGCATACATGAGACTGTATACTGAAATTCACCTTTCATAATTTCAAAGGCACCTGAATACCAGGAGTTTACATCTTGAAATCCATTACACTATGCACCTCCCATTACCTGAATGCACATAAAATTTCAGTACTTTATATATCTAATTTCAGGGTCAAGTTCTTATAGTGTCTATCTTCTAAAAGCAAATGTAATATGTAATCTGCTCCAATTTATTATAATAAGGTGGTAGAAAGCAAGGGATAGTTTACAAAGTGCTTCACAAGCCCAGCTAAGGGGGTTTGGGCTATATTCAAGGGAGCTGAAGGACTGATTTGTGTCTTAGTGAATTGACTTGGGCAACAGTGTGGACAATGAGCTAGAGGCTGAAGGACTAGTCAGGAAACTTCTGTGGCAATATGGAGGAAAATGAGTCTGAACTGAGGAAGTAACAGAGGGGATGCCAAAAAGGCAGATTTGATAGCCATTTAGGAAATCAATGGAAGATATTTGGAGACCAACTATATACTGGGAGTAAGGAAAGAAGAATATGTGTGGAGGTAGGAAATGAGTTCAGTGTGGGAGACATTGGCTTCAGTATCCTGAGGGATGTTCAGAGGGAGATGGTGGGTTTACAGGTGAATTTTGGTGTGTAGAGTTTGACATGAAGATGTGTATAATGGATATGTGATTTGGAGGCACCAGCTGGTAAGAGTTAAAGAAAGTAGTAAGCATTTAAAAAAGGGAAAAAATAGTGATTACTTTCTTCTAGTGTCTCAGTAGGTATAAATGTAAGTAAGCTTCATGTAAAAGTCAGACTAGAAGGTATTATTCTAAAGTAAATAAAACAATATAATCATTTATAAACTTTTGCTTACAAATTTATGGAGAAAGAATTTTGCCTTAGACTAGTGTGTCTTCACTAGGGACAGTTTTGTTCACTTCCCATCCCTGGGAACTTTTGACAATGTCTGGAGACTTTCAGTTGTCATATTTGGAAGTGGGTATGGAGAACTCTTACTGGCATCGGTCTGGTGGTAGAGGCCAGGGATTCTACAAAGTATCCCACATTTCACAGGACAGCACCCTCCCCCCACCAAACAAAGAGTTACCTGTCCCAAAATGTCAATAGTCCTGAGGTTGAGAAACCTCTGCCTTAGACAGCTGAGCTAACAATTTTGTTGAAAGAGCTGAAATCATCCTTAAATTGTTTTTCTGATCAAGAAACACCACAGAAAGACTCTGATGTAATGCATGAAAGAACCTTGACATTCTGGCTTGGAAGCCCATTTCAGTTAGCTTTTCTGTCTCAAAAGGCCACTTCTCTGGTCAAAAGCCTGTGTGTACACAGAAGCTCTCTGGACACATAGCACATTGAGGGCTAGAGAAAGTATAGCACCTTCACTGACTGGACCCCACAACGCAGGTTAGCAGTTGATGCAAAGATAAGTTCTGTAGCATGGGAATAGATGGGAAACCATCTAAAGACACATAAAATTTGGAGGGTTGAAAATGACCATTAAATTTTGCTGCTGCATTGTTAGATATGAGGACAGAAGGTGGTGAAGGTGGTCAGCAACATAAGAAGATAGTGATTAAAAAGCACAGGTTGCTGAGGCCAACTGTCAGGGCTTGCAAGAATCCTGGTCCTATGACTCATTAGCTGGGTGATCTTAAGCAAATTATTTTTCCATGTGTAAAATGGGGATAAAAATAACACCCGCTTCAAAGAATTATGTTAGGGAGTATATCAAATATCACATACAGAGCTAGTAAAGTGGTGGGTGCATGGTAATAAAAGTGCTTTGGGAGCTCAGACACAGAGTGTGCTATCAGTGGAGCAGAAGAGGCTGAGACCCAGCCCACTGCTTCCCAAGTGACCCTCCACCTAGGGGCTTCCAGGCCATTGACACAAAGGTATTTATAGCATTAATGCTGGGATTGTGACGATACCTGCTTTTACTTTTTTTATGAAATCAGTAATTTGCTGGTCAATATTTGTTAAAAGTGGTGTCATTCTTGCTGCTGATTCCACTAGTTTCCACTATAATGAATGGGAATAAATAAAGTAGATTTATGCTTTTCTAATTGTAGTTCTCATACCCCTAATGAAAAAGTGGGAACCATAGATAAGATGGGCAGTTATAAAAGACTTAATGATTCCAAAGAAATCTTAGTGCAGAGTCTGCATGCACACAAAATACACTGTTTTATTTAAATTCTTTTTTTACTGCTCATCAGCTGCATGATCACTGGTAAATTATTTAGCCTTTCTGTATTTCTATATCTTTTGTCTATAAGATACAGATAGAAACTATCTCATAAAATGGCTATGAAGATTAAATAATAAGCTCTATGTAAAGTATTAGGCACAGCAAAACCAAAAATGTTTAGTAAATGCTAGCTATTTAATTTCAATTATTTAACAACCATAAATGTAGATGTATATAAAATTTAAGTGACTTTTCGAAGATCAACTATAAGATGCCAGGAAAATCTCACATTTACAGAGTGCTATTTTAAGGCCACTTTGTATACTATTTTGTTTTTCTTCTATGAACACTTTGGTAAGTTTTTGAGAAGCATAGACAAAGTGGTATCCAAGTCCAGTGATTCTTACTGGACAGCTATTCAGGCCTAGACTTTTTAAAATTATTGTTGTTCTATTGCAGTTGTCCCAATTTTCCCCTTTTGCCCTCCTCTGCCAGCCCACCCCCTGCTCCCACAGTCAATCCCCACACCATTGTCCATGTCCGTGGGTCATTCATACATGTTCTTTGATCCCTTTTCCTTCATATAATATTTTCGACCAATACTCTTAGATGCTATCCAAAAAAACCTTATGGATAGCTACATACTCGATATCATTTTCAGCTGGTTAGTGTCACTATCTCACCCTCATTAAGCACACATTACACTCATTAATCACATAGCACAGGGGGATCATTAACAACTGAGGCCAGATGTGCAGATGAATGCCTAGCCTACGCCTGCTGGGGTACTCTGCTCACTGGTTATACCACCTGTGGTAGGACAGTGTCAAATGGGTGACATTGCTGTGGAGTTCAGAGGAACTGTATGACCCAGGTAATTTCTTGAGCTATGATCTTAGATAAACAGGGAGATGCAAAGATAGGACCACAGACAGGACAAACAGAGGCAGGACACTCAAAGATTCCAGTAACTCTTTTTGTAAATAAATTTAACATACCAACACTTGCTATAACAAAATCTGTAAAGTTGGAATTTACTCACTATTTCAAGTTAATTGAAGTTCTCAGTTTCAGTGATTCTTTGGCTTTTTCTTCTCTCTCTCTCTGTCTCTACATTCTCTATATATTACATGCAGATTGTCTATATATATTTATTCTATTGACTTATAGGAGATTATGATTTAGCTTTCCTTTTTCCCATTTACCACTCCCCTCACAATTCTCTCGTCCTCCTGACACTTATCTTTTTTTGTTAGAGTAATAATTACTTTGCAATAATTATTATGTATTACAGTTCAACCATATAATACATTGTGATTATATTTCTTCTTTCTTTTTATTCGTTTAGTTTTCTGTCATACACAATACCTATCACTATCTAATTACCAAGCCCAGCAATAGAACTCTGAAATCACTCTCAGTACAGTCAGACATAAGGTAAATTACCAATTTCATTGTTATCCTGGAGACCTCCCTCCTGCAATTCTCTACTTTTTGCTACAACTGGCTCAGTTACTCTCGAGGGCTGTATACAGCAGTAGACATGCAATCTATCTTCACCATCCTCTGGGGAATTTTTCTACTTTCCTATGTTGTATGTGCTGCTCTTCCTTGTTTTACTCCATTTTAAAATTGGATCATACCCTCCAGTAGTTTTATGTGAAAGAGTAAAAAATATAGATTGGCTAAGTATAGAATTACAGAGTGGAAACGGATTTCATTAGGATATTTAAGGCATTGCTCCATTTTCTTCTATCATCTTTAATTGCAATTGAGAGGTCAAATGCCATTCTAATTCCTTATTATTCACACTGGGCAAAAAATCACTTCCCCTTTCTAAAGTTTTTAAGATCATCTCTTTGTCTCTAGTGTTCTGAACTTTCACTAGAATACGCTTTGATGTAGGTCTTTTTCATAAATTTTGTTGAGCACACCATGAGTTCTTGGGATTTGTTTTCATCACTTCTAGAAAGTTTGCTTGATTTTCTTTTACATAATATTTTGCCTCTGTTTTCTCTTTCTGGAACTCTCATTATTATTATTATTATTATTATTATTATTATTAATCCTCACACAAGGACATCTTTTCCATTACTTTGAGAGAGAGAGAGAAATAATGGGGATAGAACCCAAAACCCAGGCATGTGCCCTAACTGGGAATCGAACCTGCAAACTTTTGGTCTATGGGATGACACTCTAACCAACTGAGCCACACGGTCAGGGCTCATAATATTATTTTTAGTATTGAACCTTTTCTAATTAAATTTTCTTTAAAATTTCTTATTGTTTCTCCTATTTTCTACTTTCTGGGAGATTTCCTCAATTATACCTTCTGAACTTTATTTATTTGTTTATTTTTGATAAAGAAATTGTTAGCCTTTGTGTGTATATATGTTTAGTTTATTGCTGTATTCTCAATGGCTAGAACAGTGCCTGTCATGCAGTAGAAACTGAAAAGAAAAGATTTGATCCATTGAGTAGTTGAATGCTACCACATATTTTTAACTTTGTGAATGGTCTTCTTTATAGCTTCCTATTTTTGTTTCCCAAACATAATTTCTGCTCTTGTCTTTATGATCATATTAATTAGAGATGATTTGGAATTTTCTCATAAGACCCTATATTGCCTTTTTTTTCTGTGTTCTACTTGTTTATTTTGGTCTCTTCTTTCATACTGAAAGCTCTCTTCATACATCTGGTGATCTTTAGCTTTCCAACTAGCGAGGCATAAAATGCTTTGTGTTCTTGGGCAGGCTCGAGTGCCGGGCTGCTCTGTGGACTGTGTGACAATGAGCTTCATTGGAGGAGCTTGATTGATCAGCATCTGTAGGTCACTTTTTCTCAGGATGATTTTTTAATTTAAATTGTGCTAAAATATAAATAATGTAAAATTTATTATCTTAACAATTTTTAAGTGTATAGCTCACTCGTGTTAAGTGTATTCTCAGTGTTGTGCAGATCTCCAGAACCCTTTCATACTGCAAAACTGAAACTTTACCCATTAAATGACAACTCATCCCTCCTTTCCCTTCCCCTCACCAACTTTCTGGTAACCACTGTTTTACTTTTTGTTTCTATGAATTTGAGTACTCTAGGTTCCTCATGCAAGTGGAGTTATGCAGTATTTGTCATTCTGTGAGTGGCTTATTTTATTTAGCATAATGTCTTCTAGGTTCATCCATGTGGTAGCATGTGTCAGAATTTTCTTTCTTTTTAAGGCTAAATAATATTTCACTGTATCGCTATACCACATTTTGTTTACCCATTCATCTGTTGATGGGCACTTGGGTTCCTTCCACCTTTTGGTTATTGTGAATAATGCTGCAATGAACATGAATGTACAAATAGCTTTTAGAGATTCTGCTTTTAAATATTCTTTTGGAAATGTACCCAGAAGTAGAATTGATGGATTATAATTCTATTTTGCATTTTTGAGGCATCACCATACTATTTTTCATAGCACCTGCATCATTTTACATGTCCAACAGTACACTATGTTCCAGTTTCTTTTTTTTAAACTTTTAAAAATTGTTATTCAAGTACAGTTGTCTCCATTTTCCCCCTACCACTCTCCCCACCACAGCCATCTCCACTTCCCACCCTTGATCCTACCCACTTTGGTTTTATCCATGTGTCCTCTCTAGATGTTCCTGAAAACCCTTGACATCCTCACCACACTTGTGATATTCTATTTTTTTAATAGTAGTCATCCTAATGAGTATGAGCTGATGTCTCGTTATGGTTTTCTTTCGTATTTCCCTAATGATTAGTGATGTTGAGCAGCTTTTCATGAGCTTGCCGGCTTCAGGCTGTTCTTTTATCAGAAAAGAACATTATCTCCTGTCCAGGGTTAATCAGAATGTTTATCAACATTCTGGAAGCAAAGCAGAGGGAGCTGGGGGCAGGTGTGGCCATCAGTGTGCGGATTTTTATTCATCTTTCATTTTCAGGATGATGCTTTCCCCCACCCTTAGCTGGCCCTGGTATCCTGAGTTCAGAATCTCTCCTATTTAACCAGTCCAGACATTAGTTGAGTATGGAAATGGGAGTGGGAATCAAAAACATTAACTCTTTCTTTTAAACTGTTTTCCTATTTCAGTAACACCCATGCCCCCACTTTCAGATGTCACAATTGATTCAGATTTCCTTGAGGCTTAAGGAGCTCTGTAATACCAATAACTTCACTGCTTGACATTATTCCCTATGGCATTTATTTGCTTTCAAGTTCTTTAAACTTTGCTGTTTTCATTCTTCTTCACATTCTTTACTTCCTCTGGGTTCATGTCTTTTATCCCATTGTTTCAATGGAACTTCAGGAGAGAGTGGAGATGAACGTCTTTAATTTGCCACTTCAGTTGAAAAGCCTCGTAGTCATTGTCATTGTCCTTTTCTTTTTTCTTCTCCTCCTCCTCTTTCACCTCTTCCTCTTTCTTCATCTTTCTAACCAATATTTTTTCTTTCCACTTAGAGAGAGGGGGGAAAAAGGAGACAGAAGCAGAGGAAGAGTTCTCATGAGACATTTTACCAGTATTTATTAAAATAAAAAAAAAGAGATGAGCATCCCTCTCCAAGTGTTTGATGGTCCTGAGGCCACAGTCATCCCTCACTTTAACCCTTCCTTAACTCAGATTTTCTAGTCAGTGCATTCATTTTCAGGTTTTTGCCCAACAGGAAAACATTTATTTACTTTTTTTTCATGATGTTAAGACTTTTAATGAGTATCACCAGATTGCCCTTTAGAGTGGTGAAAGTAGACTTCCACCATTATCATGTGAGAGTGCCTGTTTCCCAATATCTTCTGCATCACTGCCTATTACAGTTTTCTTTTTTTACAATTTATTTTTATTACTTAAAAAGTTTTATAATAACAATGTGATTATTACAGGGGGGAGGGAGGTATAAGGGGTCACATGGTAAAGGGAAACATTTCTAATGCATACCATCTCCAGTGGGAAGGTAGAATTTGATACACACTGCTTTACACATAGTTTCAGGAACTCATTGACTAACTTTTGGGATGCCTGTTTGGAAGAACTTAATGTGTTTTGGTTTGGTTTCTTTTTATTATATTCAAATAAAGCTATAAAACATGTTTTTTAGTGTCATCTGGTAATATGAAGACTGATAGAAATCAAGAGGGAAGTTACCTGTCATTTTGTACAAACTCAAATGAACCTGTCCCAATCTGACATGAAACATTCCTAGCAGATTATCTTTTGTGACCTAGAATTAAAACTATTTACTATTTATTATTAACCATTGAGCTGGGGAAAGCCATTCCCTTTAAATAAACTGTTGAAAATTTTGAAGCTGTCCTGGATCTTGGGAGTACTCAGTTAACATGAAACATTTTTTAAAAGAAGAAACTTTTGTTAAAACAACCAATTTAGCTTGTGTAAGCCATAAGGCTCTCTCAAACACTGGAGCGCCATTATGGTTATCTATAATTAAGATTGTAATCAGGCATTTCTGGTATGCATAGCAATTTCAATTATTTGTAATACTATAATCAATAATAATAATAATACACATATATGGTACTTTAGAAATTGGAATTATTAGTCCCAATGCATAGATGAGAAAAGCAAGGTTCAGGGTATTATATGAAACAACTTTTCTTTTTTAATAATTGTTTTTATTTTTCAATTAAAGTTGATCTCCACAATATTATATTAGTTTCAGGTATACAACCCAATGATTAGGCATTCATATTACTTATGAGGTGATCACCCTGATAAATCTAATACCCATCTGACACCACACATAGTAATTACAGTATTATTAGCTATGCTTTGCTTTACATCCCCATGACTAATCTGTAACTACCAATTCGTACTTAATTCCTTTGCCTTTTATACCCATCTGTGAAATCCCCCTCCTATCTGGCAATGACCAAAATGTTCTCTGTGTCTATGAATTTGTTTCTGTTTTACTTGTTCATTTATCTTGTTTTTACTCTGCACAAAGCCCTTTAGGTACATCCATGTGGTTGCAGATGCAAGGTATCATTCTTTTATATGGCTGAGTCATATTCCATTGCCTGTGTGTACCACCTCTTTATTACTCTACTGATGAACACTTAGACTTCTTATATCTTGGATATTGTAAATAATGCTGCACTGAACATATGGATGATAGATATGTATTTATTGCCATTTTATTGTTCATCTTTTTATCTTTTTTTCTTCTCTTAAAGAATATCTTTTACCATTTCTTGCAATACTGGTTTTGTGCTGATGAACTCCTTAATTTTTTCTTTACTGGGAAGCTACCTATCCTTCAATCCTAAATGATAGTTTTGTTGAGTAAACTTGGTTGTAGGTCCTTGCTGTTCATCACTTTGAATATTTTATGTCAGTCCTTTCAGGCCTGCAAAATTTCTATTGAGAAACTTTTAAGATTCTCTCTTTGTCTTTAACCACTGTCATTTTAATTATGATGTGTCTTGGTGTGGGCCTCTTTGGGTTTATCTTGTTTGAACTTTCTGTGCTTCCTGGACTTGTATGTCTATTTATTCACCAGGTTAGGGACTTTTCAGTCATTATTTTTTCATTCCTTGTTTTCTTTCTTCTCTTTCTGGCTGCCCCATGATGTGAATGCTTATACACTTGAAGTTGTCCCAGAGGCTCCTTAAACAATCCTTAGTTTTTGGAATTTTTGTTTTGTTTTGTTTTGACTGGGTGTTTTCTTCTTCCTTATCTTCCATATTGCTAGCTTGATCCTCTGTCTCATCTGCTCTACTGTTGATTCCCTGTAATGTGTTCTTCATTTCAGTTAGTGTATTTTTCACTTCTGACTGGTTCTTTTTTGTTTTCTATCTCCATTTTTTCCATTTCTATCTCTTTATTTAAATTCTCACTGCAATAATGGAGCATCCTTATAACCTATGTTTTGAACTCTGCATCTGGTAGATTGCTTGTCTCCATTTCATTTCATTATTCATGTGGAATTTTGTTCTGTTCTTTCATTTGGGCCATGTTTGTTTGTTGCCTCACTTTGGCTACCTCTGTATGTTTGTTCCCTTAAAGGTAGAACTGCTATGTCTCCCGATCTTGGTCTTGGTAAAATGGCCTTATATACTAAGTATCCTGTAGGACCCAGTGGAAGAACCTCCCTGGTCACCCAAGCTGAGTGCTCCAGGTGTGTCCCCCCACATCAGGTGGACTATATGCATCCTCTTATTGTAGTTGAGCCTTCATTGCTGTCAATAAGAGGGATTTACCCACAGGCTGATCAGCTACAAGGACTGGCAGTGACTACTACAGAGGATCTCCTGTGTAGGAACCAACCCCATGAAGCAAGACTCATTTCAATGGGGTCTGGTGTCTGCTGATCTGCCCCTTGAGTTTATCGATTGTGGAGGTGGTTGGGTGATGTATCAGCACAGTGTGAATCTGTCCATTAGGTGCACTGGCTCTGAGGGCTCCTAGGAAGTGCAGGCTAAGGTCATCTGCCACATGTGCTCTGCCCAGAGCCATCCTGCATGAAATACAGAGTGATCTGCAGATGGCTGCTACTTGTGCTGCATTTGGAGGTGCCCTAGACAAGATAAGCTGTAAACCAAGGCTGGCTGCAACTAGTGCTAGGCCTCAGGATACTTAGAAAGAGGTATAGTTTGTGGTTTTTGAGCCTTCAAAAGATTTTATGAAAGTTTGCAGCATGAGCCAAGACAGGCCATTTGTTTAGAAAAGCCATACGGAAACAGCATGGGTGGGCATGAAAGTTGGGTAGGGCGGGGTCTCAGGAAACCAGAGCAGGACAAACAGCATGGGCCAGGTTGATAAAAAATCAGATGTGGCACCTGTCCCCAGGCTCTGTGGTGGATGGCTCAGAAAATGAACAGTGGCCTCTGCCAGCATACCTCCTTAGGAGAAAACTGCCGCTCCTGCTTTCATCCTGAAGCCAGAATATTTAGTTCCTTTCTATATATCCCTGGAACATTTTGAACTGCTGCCCCAGCTCTGGAGCTCAGAGCAAGTGAGTCCATGTAAGTTTGTGCGCAGGCTCTTTAAGAAGAATGCCTGGACTCCAGAGGCCCCTCGTCTCACTCAGCCATAATCCCTGCTGGTTTTCTCAGCCAGAAGTCTTGGGAACTTCTCTTCCTGGCAATGGAACCCTGGGTTGGGGGGCCTAGTGTGGGTCTGGGGCCTTTCACTCCTCAGGGAGGACCACCGTAGCTGAGATATCCCTTCTGATAGTTATCTGCCACATGTAGGTATAGGACCAGCTCATTGTGCATCTCAGCCCGCCTACCTGTCTCCATGTGGCTTCTTCTTTATATCCTTGGTTATAGGACTTCAATTCTGAGTGATTGTTGTTCTGTGGCTTAGTTGTAATTTTGATGTGGTTGTGGGAGGATGCAAGTACTGCATTTACCTATGTTGCCATCTTAACTGGAAGTTTGTAACTATTCTTCCAATGCCAAAACAGCTAGTAAGGAAGTGAAGGAGCTAAGACACAATGACCATACATTGGACTCCATCTTTAATGCCTCCTACAATGCAAAATACTTGCATTAAACTATGTAGATATTAGGGGAAATGATCAAGGACATGAAGGACAAAAGAAGTAAGGACAGTAAAAACTAGATTGAAAGGTATTAGATATAGAACCCTTTCTTTGCTGTCCCCAAACCATCCAATGACCTTCTTATAACCTGGGAATTTAGTTGTTATCTTCTTCACTTGGCCTGAAATTGTTCATATTCTCTTGGTATTTTGCACATAATGACCAAACCTATGTAAAAATGACATGCTGAAGATTCCCTCACAAAAGCTACCTGTTTGCTGTATATACATCTGAGTCCTAGCAAAATGCCAGAAATTGAAGAAAAGCTAACTGCTTATCAGTTTCCATAACTAAGGAATGTCAAAGTTATTTACATAAAAGTGAGCCTCCAGGTTTCATTTCTGCCTGGGTTCAGGAGCTGCTAGCTTTCTAAGGCAAGGACCCACATCCACCAAATAGTTCAACATCCTCAGTGGTAGAGTTCTTACCTGTTTGCCTTGTGGATTCACCTTCAGGGTCCAGGACTCTCTGCTTGGGCTTCATTTGATATGCACACAGAGCTAACTTGAACACAGTCATATCTACTTAGGACAACCAGGAAAAATGGCTTCATTTGGAAGACTAAAGGAAAATCTGTGCATGTTTACTAAATAACCTGGCTTCTTAAAGGTTTACAAAGAATAAAGGGACAGACTGTTACTATTTCCCAGGTGGTAGAGGTTTGAAGCAGAGTTTTCTCCTTTTTTTTTTTTATCAGAGAAAGGCTTTAGCCTGAGAAATGGCAAAGAAGTAAAATCCTAGTAAATAAAGAAACCGAAACCTAATACTACCAACATGTATGAGAGCAGAATATGACTTCTGTATTAAGGGACATGATAAATGTTTCCACATTATGGGAGCCGCTTTAGCACAACCTTTAAAATAGTGCTTTAGAGATATGTGAGGACATAGAGAAATTTGTCTCTATACTTTCAACCTTTTCTCTTCTACAAAGACTATTTGTAAGAATACGCTTTGGGCTAGAGCTAAGAGAATGTGGAAGAAAATTTCTAGCCTTGAGTGTTGCTGCCACCTACATGGCGGGAAGACTACAAACAAAGCCTAGCACCTTTCCAGACAGTATATGTTCTATGAAAACATACTTTAGAAATCCCCAAATTTGTTTCTTGAATTTGGCTATCCCAGTGACAGTAGAAATGATAGTACTTTTTATTTTCACCTCGTTTCCTGTCTCAAATTCTTGCAGAAATTGAACCAACTGGCTCTGCTTAGATTGGTGGGAATACAGTGGTTATTTGACATAGAGTCTGACCCAAGAAAATCTTCCTTTTCATGAAAACATTCTTGAGTGTAACTTGATCCCTGCGGGTATGACTGTCTCAGGGAGAGAATGAAAGCACTTGATGCCACTGTGCTGCAGGTATTTTGGTTGTTTGCCTTCCTGGAAGGCTCTAAAGTACAAAGCAAAAAATTAAATTAAAGAATGTTTTCTCAGTTGATTATAAGTATAAATTGATGTAAATGGAGATAATATAAATGTTAGAATTCTTCTGATAGAGATAAGAGAGGTTACTTCTGATAGGAAATGTAGTTGCCACTGCAGAATTAACAGGACATCTCTTTAAGAATCTAAAGGAAACTTGTGATATGTCAAGAACACATCATAGACCGTCCTTTTATCTGAGACGGCATCATCCGAGGCCACAGTACTGTTACTGACGCTGTGCGAAAACACCTTCTACTTAGAAAACTGCAAGACTGAAAAGCCAATTGATGGCTTTACAGATAATAGCAATTAGAATAACTGATAAGTGAATAAATGATAGGGTTTGTAAGCATGTGCCACCCAGTTATCGCTATTGCATGATGTTATGAATATTGCACATGTATGGCACTTCGCACAGTTAAGTACAGCGTTGTACTACATCTATACTAATTATTAAAAAGCTTGTATCTTTGAGTAAAAGAATCAAAAATTATTGTTACCTTTCTAATTAGGAGTGTGTTGAAGATTGAAAGAATTCCTAAAATTGGCAATAGGAAAACATGTTCTGTGCAATGAGAAAAAGGCATTTGAGGAAACAATGCCAACAGAAAGAACCATACGTTTCCCCCTGTGTACCAAGAGGAGACAATTCAAACGTTTTCAATGGTCTGTGGCTCTAGTTTTCACAGGTATTAAAAACAACTATTTCTTATCATTTGTATCATTATAATCATGCTCATAATGATGCAATAGTCAGCCTAACCACCTACAATATGCTTTCTGAGATAAAGGTGAGGTTTTGCCAGAGTTAGTAAGTAGGGCCTAAGACTAGGGGAGGGGTTGCAAAAGACTCAGTAATCAACTTATTGCAAGTTACATACATTTGAAGACAATATTAATGAAAATCAAATTCATGCCAAAAAAAACCCATGCTGCCAAAATTTTAAATAAAGATAGGCTCTGAGAAGTTTGGGATGAGGGTGTGAGGACTGAGGAGTTGTGCTGGGACAGGCCTCCCCACGCCCCTGCCCAGCCAATGAGAATGAAATGAACCCTGCGGTCGTACAGGCCCACAGGCCTGGGAGTTTCCAGTGGCAGGTTCTTACTGGGAAACTTTGTTTATTCCCAGTGTATGTATCTTCTTTCACGGCACCTGCAGTGTCCTCGCTGACAATATCACAGCCCAGCCATCTGGGGACCACTCACTGTCCATGAAGCCTTGTACCTTCATCAGAAAGATATCTGCTCAAGAAAGTTTTAAGTTTGCAACTTTGGTTACAGCTAGTTTTCAGAGTATTTTACAATGCTAACCATGTACACGTGTATAAAGTGACGACTTTCTTATGTGATTAGACACAACTTTGGGCACTTAACACATAAAACAAGATTTTTGTGGAGAATCAAATGGTAAATAGCACTGCTTCTAAATAACTGCATAATGAAAATATATGCAACATAAAAATTTTAAAATTATATGAATGGTCCATTTTGTGAAAATAAGATGTTAAAACCTATTAGATTAATGTATCCTGAGCCTTCACTTAAAACACATGGCATAAAACTTAGTTTTTAAAAATTTGATTATTATAATGTGCCCTCTAAAGGCTGAAGAGAAACACTATTTTTGAGTAACTTCTTGAGTAAGTATAAGAGGTGTTTTAAAAAACAGAATATTGGAGATAAATGGGCAAGGAAGGAAATAAAAATTACCCCAAAATACTACCATCTCAATAGAATGTTAATATTTACCAAAGTGTTTTCTTATCAATATTCTAATGTGGCATGTTCAAAGTAGCCTTATTTGCTTTCTAAAATAGCAACAGAATGTTTCGGGCCTAAGGCCACCTCTCTAGTTGTGTGTTTATGATACCACACATCTTACTTTATATTTGAAGTGCCTGATGAGGTTCAGATTGCTTTCCATAAACCATGTTGTGGAGGGCCTTTGTACAAGCCCTGGGATGGAGCCCTCTACATGGATGGGGGGATGAGGCTCTGGAGGCACAGTGAGGACCGGCTGCCTGGACACATGGCAGTGAACCTCAGCCCTTAAACCTACCCTTGTTCAGGTTCTTTCCTTGCAATATAGCCATTGCGTAACTCCATGAATAAAACAGAATTCCCACTTGCAAATTTGAAAGTATGATATTCCTTGGAGGGAAATATGTAATCATAAATATCACCAAGATTATTGTCAAAAAAGAAACACAAGACTATTTTTAATGAATCATTTATTGCAATGACAGGAAAGACTCTGGAGACAAACGTGTTTGCTCACTAACACAGTTCCTCCGCATGTTACTGAAGGCCAGGCCGTCCAAAAGCACAGACATGTAATCTAGTTGTGAGTGTCTAGTTGTGGTTAGGGTCACCTTGTGGTTGATCCAATTAATTGTCTGACAACTTGCTATTTCAAGTTCTCCTTACAACAGAAATTACTGAAGTGCTGAACATAAGTCAATTTAAGAAAATCATTTTAAAGACACTAGATTTGTTTAAAAAACAAATTGTACATGGATATTAAGGAATATTATCTTAAATGTGAGTCTCTAAAATTCTCAGTTTCAGGAATTAAAATTATTTGTCATTGATGGTGTTGGCTTCCAAACTTCCTATTGATAAAATGTTTTAATTAGCCATGTAATATTAATTATTGATATTAGCAACTACAAAATGAAGCCAAAAATCTTTAAAATCTCAGTTAGTAATGTCAGGATTATGTCAGTTATCATTTCCTATAACTAGTGACATCATAAAATATTTATTGAGTGTTCAGTATTGGTTTCCTTAGGCCTTAGTAAGTGTTAAATTTGGCAATGGCTTAAACTTATTTTTATTCTTCTTTGAAAGGGGAATAATATACAATATAAATCACAGCAAATACATCAGCTCACTAAGGGCCGTAATAGATGAGCACTTTATGTCTGTTCCTATTTAAATTGCTTTGCATATTTTAGTTTAAGAATTCCTGCTAGTCAAGCTTCCTTCTGAGAAAAGAACTATAAGAGTGTGTACTTCATAAGGATCAATTATGATATGCTATAAGTAGTGTCTTCTTCCCTAATTCACCTCTACATGGCCAACAAGATCAACCTTTAGCTGAAGACATAAGCTTCTATGTTGTTAGAAATCTGAAACTTAACTTCACAAGATCAGTCCCTATTTTACTATGTATCACTTATTTGGGCTAATTGATGACTAAATGGAACTGGCTATTTGTTGACAACATTTCATCCTTAGGGATTAGATTTACTGCAGGGTGATTGATCTGAATTAAAGCATCTACTAAAACAAATGTTCTAACAAACCAAACAAATTTGGTAAAGTTTTAGATTAAATACATTGAAGCAACATTAAATTTAAAAGCATTGTGCGTTAAACTGTTTAAAAGCAATGTGGTTTTAATGTTGCTTATTATATAATTCAGGAACTGAAAAGATGGAAGAAAACCTAAAATGGTATTAAATTTATGTCTGTGGGCTAGGATTCCTTGTTGGAAAGATTAAAATAAAAGTAAGAAACAGGAATATATGATGATTTATACAATGACTTTCTAAAATTTGATAAATTTGGATAATTTCTATCAGTAATTACAATTTCAATATACTTTGGTTAAAGTATTAGCAAATCTACCACAACCTAATATCTTGATCAATACTCACACAGCATACACACAACAGTAAACAAATGATGTGTTTCAGGTTTCTTAATTCACCCAAATCCAGTTCCTACAGACGAGATTTCCTTTAGCACAGCTTGCAGAAGCACATCTTTGCTATCCATGAATGATGCCTTGGCTCACCTAGAAAGAAAACAGATTATTTTGCATCGTATGGTGAAATAAAGAAAAAAGAAGGAAAGAAAGGAAGGACTAAGAAAGGTATGGAAGAAGGGAGGAAGAGAGAGGGCAGTATCAAAGGAAAGAAGGAATTAGAAAGCAAATAAAGGAAGGAAGGAAGAGCCTATATAATTTCTGCATTTCTTTTCTATCCTGGAATAAAATATGTTAATGTAATAAAATATTATTGTCTTATAAACCAGGTCCCAGGTAAATATATTTTAATTGCATACATTATTAATATAGTCTGTTTTATATTATTGCCAAGAAAGCTGAAAGTTTTCAACAAGATGAATTAGGTTTGAAATCACTCTACTTCCATAAATTTCTAGGAGCTGAATTATTTTTAGAGAAGCTCACAACTTAGGGTCAATTTTAGGGTCAAATGTTTAAATGCTAGTTGAAATATGATTTCAATTATAGAATAAAATATTTATTTCTCAGACAACTTGGATGATTGTCATTGCAGTCTAAAAACTATCATTTGCTTTAAGTTAATTTGATTATCAAACTAACTGGAGCATTGTGCCTTAGTTAACAACATCTAAACACGTGTACACTGGTGATGTGACCACGCATAGTAACTCCCACTTTTGCTGGCCAAACCTCAAAAGCCTGATTCGGTTTAGTTACACCAGTAGTCAATATTGTATTATATATATGCTATATAATAACACATTAGCCTAGAACTTCACGTAATTTAAAAGTTATTAGGTTCAAGCTGAAATATTTCCCTTTGTGTAATTTTTTAAAAATATATTGATATTGTTAAACATAAGTAGAGCTTAAAATATTTTTACTACTGAAATTGTTCTTCCTCCTTCTAGAACATTTTTTTAGCAGTAACCACAAGAAGTGTGTTCTCGATGGCTGTGATTGATGGGCTGCTCACGCATTCCACATTTTTTCTGCTTCATGCATCATCATCAGCCATCTCCAACACTCCAGTCCTGAATCTGTCCTACTTTCTCTTACCTGATTTTTGCTGGTGATTCATGAGCCAGAATAGTAAAAAAAAAAAAAAAAGAAAAAAAATCCACCTGAGCTTTCACAATGTAGTATCCCCTGAAAACTGAGAAATCTGGTTTTGTTCATCAGATTCATGCAAATGCAATATTGATTGACAATGATGTATATAGATCTACACACATAATGTGCTATATAAAAACCACTAAAATGTTCTATTAGCAGCAGAATGCATACTGATTATAAATTACTTCAGAATGACGTAGAAATGCTTATCTGAATGCTTTTTTTGTACTTTCAAGCTCTCTCTTGTCACTGCTATTTTCAGCTGAAGCTATATTTATGTGTACTGTCCCTAGTGCATTGAGAAGTAAAATTCTTAATTTTCCAAGCCAATAAGGTGATAAAAGCTTAAGGTCCCTCATTAACACTTGGATAAAAATTGTGAATGTCACATAAATTTTTTATCATCATGAGTGCAAAAATGAGGGGCCAGAAACACTTTTTGTTATATCATAGAGAATGGGAATCGAGCTTTAATCACTGCCTGAAACAGTTAACAAAAAGTTAACCAGCAAATGACTAAACTGAACTATTTTTGTGATAGCTTCTTTTAGATTCAGAAGCAACCAGGCCTTAAAGAGACAAGGAAAGAAAGTCTAATGGTCCTAAAATCTCAAAAAATGGAGCCTCAAGTTCACAATGTTGTCTCAGTGTTTCTATTACTAGACATCAAAGTTATTCCCACAGGTTTCAGGAATGTATAAACACCAGTGAAGAAGAAAGTAGACCACAGAGTCTAAGCCAGAAACTTCAATCTGGGATTCACCTGTGAGGCAAAAGTCTTTGCTAATGAATTATTCCAAAGAAAAGACACAGCTGAGGGAGACCTTAACCTATCAGACAAGACCTCCAGGTTCACTAGCAAGGTCAGAGTAACAAGATCACTCAGGTCTAACGTTGCTTTGCCAACCTTAATGGACTGCAGGCACTCACCTGGGTATACAGCTTGAACCAATAAAGAGATCACAGAGGCATGATGAATAAGGTAGAGCGTTCTGGAGACCAGGGAACACCCACTGCACCAGGCCTCTAAAGTGTGACCTATATGCACACTCCAGCCCATTTACAAATGGGTCATCCTGGTCTATTCAGTGGCAGGGGCAGTGATGTCAATGGAAAAATACCACTCTACAGATGAAGTTCAAAACCCACTGTATTCAAATATAATCAATTCACCAAGTCAATCTACTATTTTATATAAATTCTAAAAAGTTTATTTGAATAATGACATTTTAAAAATGTTCTATCAATGTTTAAAAAACTTCACCTTTTGAAAAAGCTATTTTAGTTTTTCTGGCTTTGGTACCTCTTTGCACTCTGCATATGGAAATTATTTGGTATCATCAATGTGAAGTTAGAACTAAAGTAAAATGATGTTTATGGGATTTACAAAGAAAAGACTTTATTTGAAAAGAATAAGATATGAGATGATATTGTTGACCTGTGCTTGAATGGGAAAATGACTTTTTTGTTTTCATTTTCTATATGCTATTCAAACAACTGGTCTGTTCATTAAAAATGATGTAATTAATATATATTAGTCATTTAGAATTGCAGAGATAAAACTATGTAAGGTCAATATCCATTAAAGTAGAAGGCTGAGCACATTTAACTTTGTAACTGGGGTTTTGCACAATGTGAAAATGTTAAAAGGCATTTTAAATGAGTAATAATATTCTAGGTGAAAATGGTAAGAATGATGCATTCATGATTTAAATTTCTTTTTCACAAGGAATAACAAATATATTAATGCAATTATAAGCTTAGCTATGGAAGTACTTGTATTGGTTTGAAGACATCTTTCCAAAGCTTGTCCCTTAAAAACCCCAATTTTTGTTTTTTCTTCTAACAAAAGTGGTTAAACTTATTTTCCAGGGAAATAACCCTCTTGGGTGGTAACGAGAGGTAACTAAACCACCAAGTAGTGTTTCTAGTTTTGGAGCCCTTTCACTTGAATGACTTGATATTTTGAAATTAATTTTTAGACAGAGAAGTAGACAGTCATATTTTCACAGTTCAGGAAAGTCCCTCTGTGCTACCCATTTTAGGTATCTCCTTCCTTCATGTTCAGTTTTAAGAATTTTGCTTCTCACATGCTCATTCTTCAAAAAAATGTGCTCTTATCAAAATCTTTCTTACTAAACAAGCACCTCTGTCAGAAGTGTCTTAATTTCTTATCACAGAATTTTATCCACACTAGGAGCAATAAATAATTCATGCCTTTGCCTCTTTGTTGTGCGTCCCTGAGCTGTGCAGCGCTGGAAGGCTGACAGCTGTGTCAGGACAAGCACCAAAGATCTGACATGACAAGTGACTAACAAGTTTCTTTCAGTTCATAGTGAAAGAAGACAATGGCCCAAAGTGCAGAAAGAAATCCTGCAACAAAATAAAACTGCTTCTTTCTTTTTACCTAAGTGTTTGCAATGAGCTTATTTCCAACCCACAAGCCCTGGTCATTTTATAGGACTGCCCAGCCCCCTTTACTCCTCACACTCGCTTGGCCATTTACGCCTGGCCACGGATCAATATGAGAAATTCTTGGAGAAATACGATGTCTCCATGACAACCAAGCCACAAATTCTCAGTGGAAGGCAGTGAGACCAGTAGTGAACTCTCCAGAGGTTTTTAGGCCTATAAGGCAAGATGTCTTAAAATGCAGAAATGGGCAGAGGAAAAAGCCAGAGTAATTCATTCTTTATTACCAGTTTAATGATGTCCGATGTACAGAACAGTACTCACTTTTTAAGTTAAGATTCTCTATCAGTGCCTATATTTTCTAAATCATCTTTCTGTTCTGATCCATCCTTTTGTTTTTATCAATCAGACAGATTATGTTATAGTAGAACTGCACTACAATTCCACTCATATTGAGGGATGATAAAAATTTATTCGACTTTTGAAATGGTATAAAGCAGATCTGTTCTCGCCAAAACAGTGAACACTTGGGTAAAAAGATGACTTGTGGATTTAACTGCCTGGCAAAATGGTTGATAGAAAACTGGTTATTAAGACAGTTTAAGACCCTAGTCAAAATTAGGCAATTTAAGTCAAAACAAAAAGTAATTTTAAATTAATTTTATTTTAGAAACTTTATGCTACCACTATCCTCTCCCTTTTAGAGTGGAACTGATCTACATTTGTCTTTTAGCTGTTATGGCAGGGGATGGATTTAGTGTGCTGATTAAAAATTTCTGTCACTGCTAAAGATGCCATTTCCCAGGTCGGCAGGAGAGCAGAAGTGTGGCTGAGAACAGACACAGGGCAGCGGTCCATCTTTTGAGGAATCTTCGTGTAGTGGAGGGACTGAAATACAATGCCATCGCCACTGGGCCTATTGGGGTTCCAAGATGACTTAGGGGACCTGACATAGATTGCAGGCTGCACCTTTCACTGAAAATTAAATCTCAGTAGCTCTCCTCGGGGAAGGATCAGGGGACTGTTTGCAGCTGCCCCCTGTCAGCAAAGGCTACAAGATTTGGAAATCTCTTAACTAAGCTGACAGGCCACAGAGAGGATGAATCAAAAAATCTGATACATGGATGCGAGAGAGTAGAGGGTACACAGCAGCCAGGGAAAATAGGAAAGAAAAATGTTAACTCTTTCATTCGTGATAATAAGGTACCTTTCAGCACCTCATGGCTTTGCAGTGATCCAGGAATGTGCCATTCGACTTTCACAAGATTTTTTTCTTTTAACTAATTAGTTGTTAAGAGTAGGAGTAATTCAAAACACAACAAAAACAGAAACAAAAATCCATGCTTAAGTATTCCTGGTCATATTTTTTCTGTATATTTCTGTCTACTCTTTCTATGAAGAAAATACAAACATAGGAAACTTGGACCTTGGGTAAATTTTATGGCATGAGGAAGGGTTATTATTTTCTTTTTGTTTGTTTGTTTTTTTCTACAGAGTTGACAACATCCATTAGTTCATTACTGTTCTGCTAAAATCCTCTCATCCCAGTTAGGTCCTGTTGTATTCAGAAAGGTAAATAGATTGTAATGACGACAATTTGTGTCTCTTTTCTCTCTAACTCACCATTTCCGCTTGATCCCATTATTTGAACTATTTAAAACATTGTCATTTCTTCAGTTTCTAATCTCTACCTCTATTAACCAGGTTGATGATAATGAACTAATAGTGTCAGCTTCCCTTTTCAGTCATAAAGCCTTTGTACTTCCTCCAACTGAATTCTTGATGAAAGAGGAAAAGATAACAGCTCCACACTGTGACCCCTGGAGGTGACCATTAATTTGACAGTGCAGCTGCTAAGAGAAAACAGCATTACAATGTCTGTCCTCTCTCCCCACCCCCTTCCAAGGACCCCAAAGCTGTGTCAAATTTATCATTTTATACTTGACTATGTTTAAATGGCTTTCACCTGGACTCTCAGACTCTTTCAGGACACATCTGTCAGGCATGTCCTCAGTGTCTTGGAAGTTTGCCGAGTCTGAGTTGCTGTCATGCTTGACCAGACTGGCTGAAGCTATTAAAAAGAGAGAGAGAGAGAAAAGAAAGAGTGATGAAAAAGTAGCAATAAACACCATGAAACATTTCCTTTCAGTTCCACAGCTATTTCCAGGGACACTCGATGTAAACACAAACAATAAATTGAAATAAAATGTATCCTCTAAGTATATATTGGCAGACATGTAATTAGTTGAAAAATCTATAGATGAGACTTTATCTTAGAAGAAAAATAAGTTCATGGCATCAGCTTAAAAGCTACAAAGTAACAAAGTGATCCCTTCGAAATAGAAACCGTATTTTTAATGCATAAATCTAAAACAATGTAGTCAATTAACGGCAGCAGGACACGGAGAGGAGAACCTCAGGCTAGTCAATCAGAAAGACCAGCGCCACACTGGGGCAGTGGGTCCTTTTGTCACACAAATCACAGCTGATGAACACTCATCATGCATTTAGTTTCTTCTCCATCGAATGAAAAACTATGGCACCAACTACATTTTGAAAAGCCCTATAAAAATAAGTTTTAAAATATAGAATACATACACTGCAAATAATACTAAAGGAGGCTGGTGTTTTCAATGGTAGGTCTCCAGAACCCTTGTCATGGGATGTCATTTTCTGAATAGAAAATATAAACAAACAGAAGCTATCACAGGAATCTAAAAGTTCCTTTAAGCCCATTACAACCGCTAGCTGTTAGAGAAAACATAGACTCAAGTTTCTACATATTTTCCACAAGTTGTAATACTTGGCCTAAATTATCTCCAAATATAACATATTTCCATATTATATTTGTTTAAGGAATCATTTCACAGGAAAAGTGGATACTGTCTTCATAAAAAAACATAATAAAGTGTATAATAAAATAAAGCAAGTCTGCAATAATATAAATTATATTATGCTTCGTTGTCTGAAGCCAAACAATATAAACATGTATATTATTGACTGCATTGAAATTTTATCTTCCACAAATTGCTGAGGTTAACACTACCACTGTCTCCTCAGGTCTTGATAACACATGCAACATATTATTTATAAACCTAAAATGCAAAAGTATAGAATATATTTAGAAGTCATACATGAAATAATGCATTTGTTGGCACAGGGGAGTGGCCTGTGACACTGTTCCTAAACCTCCATCAGGACATGAGAGAGCAAGTGCAGAGGTAGAAGCCTGTATCACTTCACACATTCCTGCAGTGACACGAGGGAGCTGCCCAGGTCCGAAGCAACTTCAGCAAGGCTCACACCTCCCACACTCTGCATCTTGTTTTAGTGGAGCGTGCCTAGCATTGGTGATCATAACCTGAGGCACACATATGCATGCTTTCAAGGAGACCAGTAACATACTTCTGGTCCAAACATTCTCTTCCAAGGGTTCCACCAGCCTCGGAACAGACAGTACTCAGTCTGCTCTGTGGGAGTGTGAGCACAGGGTTTGGATTCGCCGCATCGCTAAAACCATTTGTTTGGGAACAAAATATGAGAAAAAAACATATGAAAGTCTGATTTTAAATAAATAAACCCATCTTTTCATGTTGTACATTGGAATTTTCTGGAAAAAAATGAAAGGAAGTACTGTGTCTATTTTATTCACCTCTCTATGCCCCAAGCTGTAGAAGATGAAGTATTCTTGAAAGATTAGTGGAATGAATGAATGAAGAACTGAGCGAAGCAGAGGTACCATGCTAGAAGTCCTCCTGATCTGAGACAGTATGTGCTTTGAACTATCATCAATTGATCTGTTCAGTTTCTTGTTTAGGACCACCTGAGATGAAGGATGCTTATTTGAAAAATGGTGGTATGGGTTCGTCAGCGACTTTATAGGGGAAACAAGATCCATATGGCATAAGTAGTTGTTGGTATGATAAATTAATAACAATGTAATTTTATTCATGTTAGAGCATACTTACAGATTATTTTTTAATCCAAAGATTTGTGTGAAATGTTTCAGTGGGATAATTAGTGTCGAAATTGCATAACACTGTACTATTTGTCAGGATTTCTTGGCCTGTTTTAATAATTTTTTTCTCTATATACTTGTTAATTTCCTGAAATATTTATATTGGTATTTATGATAGGGAATTAATCATATAGTGAAATATATTCCTAATAACCAATAAGGTAAAACCTGTGTTTATTTGGGCAAATACATTGCACTTATCATCTCATAGATCATTCCTTCATAATTTAAAATGTCCACCCATTCATTTGTTCAGTCCTCCAACAAGACTCTATTCTGAACACAGGGGCCTCAAAGAGGAAGACAGCATGGTATTAGAACAAGAAATAAATACCCGTGACCACTTTTAGTGGCAATGAAGCGGCCCAGGGCAAACTGACAGCCCAAACCATTCCACAAAGCCAGAAAGTCAGTGGTAGTTTTTAGCTGCATGATCTCTACTAAGCTCCCAGGAGCCAGAGCCAGGCAACCATTTGTGACTTCCCACTGATGGGCAAGGGTGTGGTTTATGGGCACAGGAGAGTGCAGAGGGCTAATCTTCAGATATTTTGCTTAATTACATTTTAGCTTTCAAATTTGAGATGGTACAAGAGTTGCCATTTTTACTGAGTAGTTTATAGAGTATCCAATAAAATTTATTGCAAAGGAAATGCCTATATTCTGCATTCTGTCAATGGGGACCGACAGGCATTGAAACGGTTAATGACTGCCATTCTACTGATTTTTTTTTGATAGGCAAATCTTTGCAATTGTTCTTTTGGGTGTTCCCTATGATGTTTTGTCATTAATCTCTGACACAATGTGTGACCAGGGCTTTTCTAATGAATCATTTCAAAAACGATGAAATCAACAAATATTGATTTAGTGCTTATTGTGGGTAGACCTCGTGCTAGACCATGTGCATGGTAAAAATGTGAAGGTGCTTTTAATGTGCCCTCATATGACTTGTGATCCAGTTGAGGTCTAACTAAAACTAGTAGGAGCATTAGAGAGAATATATCGAGAGTGACATGGTTTTTAGGAATGCACAGGTAATTCCCCTGCGAGAGGGTAGTCCAAAAGTAAAATTTGAATTAAATCTTGACAGGAAAAACAGCTAGCCCAAAAGGAGCTCATTCAAGTAAAAAAAGAAGTTGTGAACCTGGCCAGATATGACCAAAGATATACATTAGACTAGTTCCACAAACGTGTTTGTTAACAGAATGTTGCTGCCTATTTTTTTGTATGTATTTTTAATGAATTTTCCTTACTTGTCTCTTTGAGCTTTTTCTGAAATTGCTGTTGTGGCTAATTCTTCTCACCTGTAGAAGTTAGTTATAGACAGGTTTTTCCTAGCCCTGGATAGTCAATAATTTGATCTTTACTGATGGTGGGCCCATTTATCACAGTAAGTTGTCCTTTCACTATACATATTGACTTTTATTTATCAATACCAAAGTCCATTTGTAGCTCATCACTAAAGTTCTTGGATATTTTCAGTAGTTTTTGAAGATGCATTTTAGAGTTTGGCAGAGAGATACTTTTGACGTCAATATAGTGCAAGCGGTTGCTAGGCTTATCCTTAACTCAAAATCAAGTGTTTATTTCCTTTGTAATGGATTCTGAAATAGTCTGCATTTGGGGGGTGAGGGACAAAAAAAGACAAACTTCTCTTGACAGTTCTACCACTGAAAGATGTAGGGCTCTTCCATTTACTCATCACACACCTCCAAATATTGACAACTGGAAGGCCAGTGTTCTAAATATCTTTGTAATATCTCTGGTAGCTAGATAGAGGGAGAAGTCCACCCACTTGGATGCATGTGTCTGACTATGGTGTGTGTTTAATGAGTGTAGTTCTTTGAGATCCTAAACAAATGAATGGTTCAGCTGTAGATGATACGAAATCAGTAATTTTTAAACCACATTTAAGAATATCTAATGAGGAAACCCAGAAGATTGCACGATAAAGATTCAATAGAATTTACTATTAATGTGATGATGGGGTCATCAGTGGTTACACCCCTTTACCTCTCTCTGGTCTCTATTTTGGTTTTGGTTAACCTCTAAAAATTTTCCCTGTCCTTTTCAAATCAATTACAAATAGATGGTGTTTACTCTTAAATGTGGCTAGGCCCAGGCAGCAAACACCCCAAAGAGGGGGACTGCTGACAAAAGTCTCCATCTCCTTCCACAAATAGTAACTTGTCCTTTCAAGTCAGGCCAATATGTAGTATATAGAGAGCCCTTGTTAAAAATCCATATCATTTACAGTGTGAAACAAATGTGCAGTCCAAATAATGTTTCCAATATGATGACATATATGATTTAAAAATAGGTTCCATCCATCATATGAAAGGACCTTTTTGGAAGTATTGTAGATATCAATAAGAAAATCATTAATAAAAACACATAACAGTTTGAAATGTTGGTCAAGTGAACAGAATAAATCATTGTAGTAGAAGATAAAACTCAGACAGAAGTCTTGATCACACCTTAAAAATAACGTAGAGTTTGCAGAGGTCAGGAAAGACTAAAAGACTGCTTGGATTTGTGAAGTGAGCAGTGGAAAAGAAGTCGAAGTCCCGAGTTCAAATCTACTAGCTCAGTGCAGTGGCCATATTGGTTGATAATGTAGATCTCTCCCCAAACTTAAGAAGTTAGTATGAAGTCAGCTAAAAAATCTTTCCAGAGGCTTATAAGAAAAAAAAAACTATATTAAACTCAAGTAGAAGTAAATACTAATGCATTCATTCCTCACAAATCACAAAAGACTGCAATAGATTTTAAGTTAGAAGGAGGTACAATCAGTGAAAAGACTAAATGATAACACCAAATTTGTAAACAAAGAGGATGTTGTTTGAACAGACCTCAAATTCAGTTTACAAAACATTTCTTTCTGGACTGATGTCTTATCAGGAAAACATATCTACCCAAGGAGCCTTGTACATACTACCCCTGCTTTAAAAATATCTATACTGAGATAAGCAATAGCACCTCTTGATTCTATTTGAATAGTACTAGCCACATCCTGCATCAGATTTCAGGCTTATTTTGCCTACAGCATAGATTGGAAGCTGGGAAAAAATATCGTACCAAACATGTTCAAAATTAAATAAAATATTTAATATTTTTTTATAACTAAGAATTATTTTATGAACAAGTTCATCATGATGGGTTAACATTAGACTTTTATATTTTTGCAATCTTTCTGTGGTTGTAATCTGATATGGAATATTTTTTCGGATGACATTTTCTAGTATACACTGCTTTAAGGATGACATATTTTTAAATTGATAAATAAAGAAACTTTCCAAAATGCTGTGAAGAGTAGCTATTATTTTGGTATCCTTCTGAGATATATAGAATTGAAGTTATTATATTTAAATATTTTGGGGTATATATATCTCTCACAGGATCAAATTATTGACTATCTAATCTAAGGAAAAAAATATGTTTATGGCTAACTTCTACAGGTGAGATGAATGGCTAGATCACCCAACTAATTTAGCAGAAGATATATGTGAATGAGAAAGAAGTATTAATTGTTTACTAAATCTTTTAAAACACTGCTCCATTCCTCTCATATACAGAAATTCCTCTGTTATCTGGGATGTTTGAGCAATGGGCTGCTTTGGTAAAACCGATAAACAAGCAACCACAATACATCGCTTGCCTCATGTGAGTCACAAGGCAGGTACTTGGAGTACTTATGAGATGACTGAGTGAAATGGCAAACAAGGATTTCTAAGAATTTAATGTAGCTCTTTCCAGCTGGTGTCAAGCCATGGGCATCTCTCGGGACAACTGGCACAAGCGCCGCAAGACCGGGGCAAGAGGAAGACCTACCACAAGAAGCGAAAATATGAGCTGGGGCGCCCTGCAGCCAACACTAAGATTGGCCCCCGGAGCATACACACAGTTCAAGAGTGAGGAGGCAACAAGAAGTACCGAGCCTTGAGGCTGGACATGGACAACTTCTCCTGGGGCTCAGAGTGTTGTGCGCACAAAACAAGGATTATCGATGTCATCTACAGTGCATCCAACAACGAACTGGTCCAAACCAAGACCCTAGTAAAGAACTGCATCCTGCTCATGGCAGCACACCATACCAACAGTGGTATGAGTCCCACTATGCACTGCCCCTGGGCCGCAAGAAGGGGGCCAAGCTGACTCCTGAAGAGGAAGAGATTTTAAACAAAAAACAATCAAAGAAAATTCAGAAGAAATATGATGAAAGGAAAAAGAATGCCAAAAATCAGCCGTCTTCTGGACAAGCAGTTCCAGCAGGACAAGCTTCTCGCAGGCATCACTTCAACACCAAGCCAGTGTGGCCAGCAGATGGCTACCTGCTAGAAGGCAAGGAACTGGGGTTCTAGCTGAGGAAAATTAAGGCCCGGAAAGGGAAATAAATCCTCCTCCCTTCTTTCACATTAAAAAAAAAACAAACAGATTCCTCTAATAAAGGTGATCTGTATTTAAAAAAAGAGAATGTAATGTGGTTTAAGGGAGAAATCTTAAGGTCAGGCCTAGCATTTATAGCTGAAACATACCCCAAAATCCCAAAATCTACTATTAATGTCAACAGTCTACATAATGGGGGAGATTCTGTCTGCCTTATTTCTGAATGAAAAATAAAATTCCTCACTGTGAAGCATTCAAATATATATATTAATTTAAACAAAAACGAGTATCAGGAATTTTATTATAGAGGGAAATTTCTGAGTTCCCAGGGGAGGGTGGATGGTTGTACTGTGAAAAAGGTCAATAGGATCCAGAAGAGTGTTTTTTAGTTCCACCTCTACTCCTAAGAGTGTGACCTTGAGCATGTCATTTCACTTGCTTGGAATTTTATTAATAAAATGAGATAGTTGGACTGGACAACCTCCTTGACATCTTCTGGCTCTGAGATGCAGATGTTCTGCCAGTTCAGAATCCAACATCAACCAACCACTCCATATATCACTAAACAGGATAACAAGACTGTAAGTGGCTCCTACACTAGCCTTGTAAATAATGAGGACTCCCAAGGCCCTTTCTGAATTAAGTACGATTGTTATTTCCCTACAAGTGTTGATGGCCAATGTCACTGTGGAACAGAGGAAATCACGGCAGCTTCAGAGACATACATGGGTCGCTGCAATGCCAGAGTGAGGCAGCCCTATGGATAGATGACCAAGTACGGCTACTCCTGAGAATGGCTACCAAGTGAGGCTACAGTATGGCTACTCCTGAGAACAAACAAGGTGAATCTTGGGCATGGAAAAGCATCCATTACATGTTTACCAATGGTGCAAAACAAAAACAAATCCCTAAAACCTTATCTCTTTTAGAATCATATTTATGCTATTAATTCCTTTAAACAAACCCTATCTTCAAAATCATTTTGGCAACTACAAACTTCAGCATAAGAGAAATCATCCTAAAGTAAATTAATTTTGTCCATGGAGTAATTGCAAGAAACACAATTGCAGTGAAAAAGCGCAGGCCTGGACGTTGGATGGTCTGGATGTAGGATGGTCTAATGCAGGGGTGTCTAACCCGTGGCCCACAGGCCATGTGTGGCCCAGGATGGCTATGAATGTGGCTCAATACAAAATCATAAATTTACTTGAAACCTTTTTTTTGCTCATCTGTTTTCATTAGTGTTTCTATATTTAATGTGTGGCCCAAGACAACACTTCTTCTTCCAGTGTGGCTCATACATGCCTGGCTCCATCTTGGCTTCAGGGCTCCAGGCTTAAGAAATTCTCAATTATTGTTCATCAAATGAATGGACAGGTTTATGGACAGGTGTGGTGTTCTTGTGGAATTGTATTTTCCTCAAATCAAATCTTTTTAAAAAAGAATCAGTGGAGTCCCAAGTCTTTCTATTCCTTTTATATGTAAGGATGGGGCCCAAGAAGTCATTTGTCTTAGTCAAGTCTGGCATGACAACTAACAATAATCAAATTATTTAAACCCTCAGACTGAAACAGACTGTTGAGACATATTAGATGAAGGATAGAGAGAGTATGACAAAGGAAATGTGTAAGTTGAGAAGTTGAAAGGGAGAATAACAAGGAATGATGCAACTCTTTCTCCTCTTTCTGCTGCATTTCCTCACCTGCCCCCTTCCCGCCCCCTGCACCCCACCAAAAGGGTAATTTTCAGAGTCATCAGTGAGAGGTTTGCTTGAATTTATACATGTGCTTTTTTAGGGTACCATTTCCTTTGCAAGGACTGGTCTAAGGAGAGGTGATGAGTAGATGAGAAGTCCCCCCCTTTTTTAAACATCAAATCAAAATAACATCTATGACTAGTCCCTGAGCATTTTCTACATTAGTCCTTGAATTTATTCTGAGTAAATTTATAGTGGAAAAAATCTCAGGAAAGCATTACTTATGTCATTTTTATACTTATCTATAATTTAATAGAGAATTTCTAGATGCAAGAAATAAACTGGTCAGATCAGTAGGCTCAATCCCTGCTTTCTATTTTAAGCCATAGAGATAATTATCAAGACAAAGGGACTAAGAAACATCTTATCTGAAAAGACCCCTTCATCACTAAAAGGAAGTATTGGTGATGAATGAGTTCTCACTCTGTACAGAAATGAACTCACACACCCTTCATATAGTTTAGGTTTTCTGCAAAAGCATTTGACTTTTTTCATAAGGGCCAAATCCTATGGAAATACAGAAATGCATTAATTTTACTGTTCAAGAAGTTGTATGCAGAAACAGATTCCAAAGAAAAAAAGCAAATAGATCCTCATGTATCAATAAATTGAAGAACAGTCAGTAAAGGGAGAATCCTAAGAATTTATAGAAAACTTCCCAGCTTGTACTTGAAAAGTTAGAAGAAAGTCAGGAAAACAAGAGATCCTTCAATCAAAAGAGCATCACGCTAGCATTTAAGATTAGAGATAAAGATGATTTATATATGAACTTAAGATAAGGATTCACTGCAAAGGAAATTTAAACCACAGCAAAGTCTACAGTTACAAGAAGAGAAAAAAAACAAAAACATTTCCCTCTTGAATCAGAGGGAGAAGAAACTGTCATATGGGAATACCACTGGAATTTGTTAAGAGCAGCAACTTTTCCATAGGCCAAACCTAAGATGACACCATCTGAGAATGGTTGGCAGGCAGTCTCAAATTCCCAGCTGATAGCTGTCTCTGTCTCAGGGGAAAACCTTTGTCTCAGATGGTTAGTCAAGTGTCAGAGCTCTTTTATCTCCTAGATAGGAAATAGGGAATAAGAAAATCAAATTATCTAGACTATGCCTTTGTTTTCTAGTTCTTTGTCACATTACATTAAGAAGGAGGCAAGAAAGAAAAAGTCTAAGTTACCATATTTTATATCATTAAGCTTGGTTATTCTAAATGTGATTTATTTTTATTTGCATAACATCAAAATGGCACATTAGTGTACTTGCTGAAATTGAATGGAAGATATGCTTGGATGCTAATAATGTGTTTTACCACTGTATTATAATGTAATTAGCAGCACGCATCACTCTCCTGTACTATACACCCAACACGTGCACCTGCACTGAACACAGAAAGCATAGGTGGTCTGTTAGAATTGTGCTTCTTATGCTCAGTCATGTGAAATGTAGTGACTCATTTTATGATGCCTTCTCAAATCCTTAATCTGTGTCACTGTGTAAGAGCCAGTATTTATACTAATACATCTAAGAGATGGTTGCCCAAAATATAGAAATGACTGACTGTGATAAGTAGTAGAGTCTCATCTGGATACCAGATAAGCCAGTAGCAGCTATAAATAAAGAATAACAAAAACACAAGCAAATCAAAGTTTTATACTTTCAGCCAAGATGAAGGTATAGGTAGATCACTTTGCTTCCTTGCACAACCAAAAGAAAGACAACAACAAATTTAAAAACAAAAAAATAACCAGAACTACCAAAAAACTGAACTGTATGGAAGTCTGACAAACAAGGAGTTAAAAAAGAAACATTCATCCAGACTGGTAGGAGGGGTGGAGATGGGCAACCAGAGCAGAGAGGACTTGCAGCAAGGTGGTGGCTGGAAGAGTGGATAGTCCCATATTTGCATACAGATGGAACAACTGGGGAGTGAGACAGGCTGTGCAACCCTGGGTTCCAGAATGGGGAAATAAAGCCTCAAAACCTCTGACTGTAAAGACCGGTAGTGGGAGAAACTCCCAGCCTCACAGGAGAGTTTGTGGGAGAGATCCACAGGGTCCTAGAAAGTATACAATCCACCCATCTGGGAATCAGCACCAGAAGGGCCCAATTTGCTTGTGGGTAGTAGGGGAAGTGACTGAAAGCCAGCCAAGAGACAAGCAAGCAGCATTGTTCCCTCTCTGACCCCTCCCCCACATACAGCACCACAAAGCAGCTACATGGGTTGCCCTGCCCTGGCGAATGTCTAAGGCTCCACTCCTTACTACATAACAGGTGTGCTGAGACAAAAAAAAAAAAATATGGCCCAAATGAGAGAACAGATCAAAGCTTCAAAAATAGAACTAAGTGATGAAGAGATAGCCAACCTATCAGATGCAGAGTTCAAAACACTGGATGCTTAAGTTTTGCACTGGATGCAAAACTGTAATCAGGATGCTTACAGAAATGGTTGAGTATGGTCACAAAGTAGAGTAAGAAGTGAAGGCTATGCAAAGTGAAATAAAGGAAAATCTATAGGGAGCAAATGATGATGGAAAGGAAACCAGGACTCAAATCAATGATTTGGAGCAGAAGGAAGAAATAAACATTCAACCAGAACAGAATGAAGAAGATTCAAAATCATGAGGAGAGGCTAGGAAACTCTGAGACAAGTTTAAACATTCCAACATCTGAATTATAGGGGTGCCAGAAGGAGAAGAGGAAGAGCAAGAAATTGAAAATTTATTTGAACAAATAATGGAGAACTTCCCCAATCTGGCAAAGGAGACTTCCACAAAGTCCAGGAAGCTCAGAGTGTCCCAAACAAGTTGGACCCGAGGAAGCACACACCAAGGCACATCATAATTACATTACCCAAGACTAAAGATGAGAGAATCTTAAAAGCAGCAAGAGAAAAGGAGACAATTACCTATAAAGGAGTTTCCATGAGACTAACAGCTGATTTTTTGAAAGAAACCTTGCAGGCAAGAAAGGAGTATTCAAAGTCATGAAAGGTGAAGACCTACATCCAAGATTACTCTATTCAGCAAAGCTATAATTTAGAACGGGAGGGCAAATAAAGTGCTACCCAGATAAGGTAAAGTTAAAGGATTTCACCATCACCAAGTCCTTATTATATGAAATATTAAGGAACTTATCTAAGAAAAAGAAGATAAAAAATATGAACAGTAAAATGACAACAAACTCACAACCATCAACAACTGAACTTAAAAACAAAAACTAAAGCAAACAACTAAAATAGGAACAGAATCACAGAAATGGAGATCACATGGAGGGTTATCAATGGGGAGGGGGTAGGAAGAAAATGGGGAAAACATACAGGGAATAAGAAGCATAAATAGTAGGTATAAAATAGACAGGGAAAGGTTAAGAATAGTATGGGAAAAGGAGAAGCCAAAGAACTTATGTGTATGATCCATGGACATAAACAAAGGTGGGGGAAAGCTGGTGGGAGGGGAGGTGCAGGATGGACGGGAATAAATGGGAGAAAAAATGGGACAACTATAATAGCATAATCAATAAAATATATTTAAAAAAGAAAACAAAGTTTTAAAGAGTAAATATGTGGATAAAGGGAAACAAGCAACTATAATCTAATGAGACTTTCAGAAAACTAGGTTTAATACAAGATAGATATCATAATCAGGGAACTAAGAAATAGAAAACAAAAGGCAGGAGACAAACATATTTTTAGATACGACAGTATAAAATATTGTCCTAAATAAGTATAAAACACTCCTCTTAATAAATTTTTACAAATCTTCCAGAAGAATACATGGTAAAATCTGTAGGATTTGAGAGGACACTAAGGTATGTGAAATGTTAGAACTTGATTAGATTAACTACAGAAACAAATCTAAGTCTGAATCAGTGGGCATACAGGCTGTATACACATTCTAGTATAGCAAATCCAGGGAAGCATTTAAAAAAATGTGATTCACAATGTATGTACCTAGAACATGGCCGTTAGCTACCATTTGCTATGACTCAGTGACATGAGCCGATGTAAAAATGTAGGCAAATGGTTAACAAAAGGCTGGCACTTTAGAGAGATAAGGTCTGTCCAGAAGAAGCCTAGCCATTGTTAATATAACAAGAATGGTTTGCACAGCATTAATGTAAGCTGGCAGCCAAGGAGAGTGGACTTGAATGCTCATGTGTGAACAATGACAACTTCACTATACTAGTCAGTGGCGCAGTAGATGCTGTTGAGTGAGCATGTGTACTGTGTGGCTGTTGCATTCAAAATGACTGAGCAAGTAGAGCAACAAATCTGCATCAGATTTTGGGTTAAGCTTGAACATTCTGCCATGGAAACTATTCAGATAATTCAGAAGGTTGCAGGTATGGGTGACTGGTGATTGGCAGCCTCATCACAACAATGCACCCACTTATGCATCACGTCTCATGCAGTTTCTTGGCAAACATCAAATCACACAGGTGACTCAGCCTGTCTACATCCCAGATTTGGCACCCTGCAAATTCTGGCTTTTTCCAAAACTAAAATCACCTTTGAAAGGGAATAGATTTCAGACTCTTAATGAGATTCAAGAAAATATGAAGGGGCAGTTGATGGCAATTGGGAGAAATGTGTGAGGTCCCAAGGTATTTGCTTTGAAGGGAACTGAGGCATCATTGTCCTGTGTACAATGTTTGTTGTATCTTGTATCTTCTTCAGTAAATGTCTCTATTTTTCATAGTACATGGCTGGATACACTCTGGACAGGCCTTGTATAGTATCAGAACATATCAAGAAGAAATTAAGAAGACCAAGACCCCAGTATGGAAGTAAATTTGAAGAGGAATGTGACTGATATTTGTAAAATTGCCAAGAAGTTACATATACCTAAGACTGCCATTTTCTAACCTTTACTTCCTCCAACCCCTCAAGATCATTGTACTTTCACCCTGTTTTCCATTGCCAGAATCACTCCTCTATTTTAGTAGCCTGATAAGATATGTTTTTCTCTCCAGTGATGCTTTAAACTGAGACAAATCATGTCTTTAAAACCAAGGTTTAACCATATAGCTTCTATTTAGAAAAACCTACAATTACTTCTATCTTTAGCAATGAGGGGTTCTAGAGCCCCTTTGGGAATATAGTGGGACTTTGGGAATATAGTGTCAACTTATATCTAGAGGTTTCCCACTGGATGCTGCCCCCTGCCTATTCCTGCCCGTCTTAGACTCTGATATCATAAACCGTAGTTGGATAACATTGCTCGTTGTCCCCCAGTATGCTATCAGTGTCTTTGTGAAGATTCCCCAGCTTGATATATCTTCTTATCCCAATCTCCAATTCTCTGCTTGCCAAAATGCTCCTCCGTATACAAGACCCAGCTCAAATGCCACCTTTCCCTGAAGTCTTCATCAGTCTACTAGTTAACATTAATTTTCCCCTTCTTTCTGTGTTTCTTAGCACTTTATTTGACCTGTGTTATTCTTCTTATCCCACTCTTTGGTTGTTGTGTCTATTTCACTGGGCCACATTAATAAGGAAGAAAGATATTTTAGGTGCATCTTGAAATTTTGAGGCTGATGTCATGAGGACAATTTTACTTCTCTACAGTGGAACCTCTAGTGCTACAATCAGAGGACTGAGCTGAAAGAATCATAGGCCTCACCGAATGTGTCAGTTTCTGTTATCCTCAACTTGTCTTAGACAGCTGGAAATTCACAGACAGTATGTTTGTTCCATAAACATGATGAGCTCATGCTCATGGACAGGACTCAGCTTCCTTATGGACAGGACAGTGATGGCTAGGGAAGTCTACTTTCTCTGTACTGAATGAGATTATGTAGACATTGGGTGAACCAAGTTGAGCAAAATTGCTAGCCAGCTAGGTCAAAGCATCCTTTATACAACACTCACTTTTCCTTTCCTTCAAAGAATTTTGTAAAATAAGAAATACATTGTAAAATATTATAGCTATGCCCTACAATGGAAGGGAAAATTCACTGATTTTCACTTTCTTTTCCTTCCCCTCATAAATCATAAAGTTAAATTTACCCTAGGGATTTTATTTCCCTGACTCAATGTACAGGCATAAAACAAATTTTGTTCTCACAGGACATCCCATTTTTGTTTCATTAGTTCAAGGAAAGGGTCACTCAATTTTTAAAGCATTTGGTTTGATCTCTGCTATGATTCATGCCATCTAACATCCATAGACATACTATATACTGAAATGTATCTTATATATAAAATGTGTCTCCACGGACCCTGTAATGGTTGTACCTTCACATAAAGTACGCAAAAGCCACCTCACTGATGCATGAGCCTCAGAAAGCAGACAAGAAAAAAGAAAACACACTTATTTGTTGCATAAACAATTTTTGTTTCACCCAAGGTCTTATTACAAGATAGATTTTTTTTATGAAAGGCAAAATGCTTCTGTGGAGATGGGGTGAAAATGCTCTTATAAATTTCCCCCAAATATAAGGTCTACATTTATCCTCATTCTATTTTATATATTTCTATTCTATGTTTAACCATCTCATTGATATTTCATTCTCCAGAAAGGGAGGTGATAAAATTTTTTTATTAATGTAATAAAGGAAAAAAGAAATAAAGATGATTTGTCATAATTTAACTAGATAAAAAAATTCTTGTGATCTTAATGTAAAAATAGTCCTCCAAAGGAATACTGAGTTATGGAAACATGATTTTTACATAATAGAACCATTTACACTTACCATTTAATCATATTAAATAATCCTTCTTACATATCTCCTGGTTCATATGCTTTTTGTCTCTAAGTCCTTTCCATGAATCAGTTAAGTGATTTTAAAAGGTTTTCTTATTCTATTGCTATTGAGGGGCTTCCCCCTCTCCCGCCCCATCTTCTAATAGCAAAATTTGATTTTTTCATGCTGTATATCTACAGGAAACCATGATCATCAGGCTTCGCTTAGACTCTTCATCCCATCATGAATTAAAGATCACACAGATTTATTCCTCAAAAAAACAAACAAATAGAGATATTTGGTTGAAGTTGTTTTGCCAAATGATGGTAATTATTTTGTTTTAAAACACTAAAGATAAAAAAAAACAAAACCCTAAAGATCTTAGGAGGCTCAGACCAAGCACAGAGCAGCTGGAATATGAAAAATGGCAGTTTACACAAGAGGGAGCAGTTCTTTCCAGGGCATTTCTCTCATATTTTTTTTCCCAGGAAAGAAGTTGTCCAACTTAGAGCCATTCAGCACACAGCCAGAGTAAGGAGGTAAACAACAATGCTTTCCATTTCATTGACAAATTTGAAATACAGATCAGATTGGCATTTTTCCCAGAATAAACAGCCCCAGCATTCCCCCCATTCTGTAGGATAGAATCTCAGAGATTCCAGTCCACATATGGCATAAGACCCTGGCCTCCAGTCAGCCAGCTAGTTATCCATGGAAGTGGCTCAAGGCTGACACTCAGATTAACTGGTTCACACTAATTTACTTCACACAGATTCCATTTATCTCCTAGAAGATCCCCTGGCAGCAGTTTATAATGGCATATCCTAGGATGCCTGTCTGCATGCGTTTTTGAAGCAGCAGTGCTTGATGAATCTGAGTCCAGAAAACAGTTCACAGATTGAGGAGTAGGTGCAATCAGAAAACATCAAGAGGCACAGCTGGGACTTGGTAACTTGCTTGACTGGTCGGAGAGCAGCTGAGCATTCACTGTGTCTGCTTTTCTGCTGACTGCTCACCGCCATTGGGACAAATCAGAGAGCCACTCCCCCCTTCCTCCACTACTCAACCTCCAAAGGAAAAGAGAAAAGAAAGTGCATCACCATCCAAGTAGCATGTGCAGCTGTAAGGAAAGCTAATTTGACCATTAACCTTGACTCTTTAAATACAATGATATTGCTGATCTAGGTAAAACTGCAACGGATAGTTCTAAGGTTAAGATGCTGGATATTTTGACTAGGTAAATGTAGTTATAAAACATAAGTGAAAGCAAACTCCAAAGTATTTTATTTACTTTCATCAATGAAGTCCAAAATGCCGCCTAAGACGACGTGCTTGTGGGGCTAGTTGGTTACCTTCTTGGTGCTTGGTCTCCTGTCTCTACCAAAGAGCTTGGGAAACACACAATATTGCTCAATATTTGTGTTGAATGCATAAATGGCTGGATGAGTGCACAAACAACCAAGTCACTCTTCTCTATTTGGCATTTTAGAAGTGCGGTGAACCACTCACTATTTTTAAATTAAGGCATAAAATACTGAGAATTCTAAAGATAATACAGTCAGTATCCAAAGGCAGGAGGAATTGAGAAAATCTTTTAATGGCAGTGAAACTAAGAGAGTTACACAATAACAATTCAGTGGCAAATCTACAAAAGCAGTGACAAAGCACATTTAGTACTTAGAAGGTTAAATGCTGGGCTGTAGTAGCTGGTTAATGGGAAAAAGTAGGATTAAGGCTTTTGCATGAGCCTTGACAAGATCGTGTTGTCTGCCTGCTGCCTTAAGCTTTGAAAAACAGCTGGGATCATCTTCTTATAAGCTCCAACTCAAAGATGTTTAAGCAGCCCCCAATCCAATTAAACAGGGGTAAGTAGGAGGAAGAATTTTACTGAGCACCATCATCACATTTTTTTCTTAATGAAAAACAGTGTAATTGCAGGTTACACAGCACCTTAATCTCACATTAAATCTAATAGATTGCTGATTTATACAGAGTGTGGCAGTCCCAGCTTTTTATATTGGTGTGCTTAATTTTAGGTCATTATCCTTTATTATGTGACTTGTAATCCTTAAAGCCCATGATTGTGTCTGGATATTTGGCAAGAATTGTACTTGGCAATACACGGATTCTACTTCTAAAGGTGATGATTTAATTGAAAGATACAGTATGATTAGATGTTGAAAGAATTACATACATTGCCTTTCTTTTATAATTGGCTAGTTTCTTATAAGTGTCTCCTTTAACAAACACTGTTTAAGGTCACTCTTCAGTCTTTCACAGAGACTGGAAAGAAGAGCTATCACAACTGAGAGACGAGTAGCTTATTGTTATGGAAATCTATCCCCACTGAATAGCCAATTCAAACAAAACCCTGGCTCACCCACAAACCCAGTAGTTGTCAGGTTAGTTATTATTTTTGTGTCTCAGATTCTGCATCTACAAACTAATAATACTAATAATGATTAATAGTAATAATTCTACCAGATGCATAGAATTGTTTTTACAATTAAATGAGTTAAAACATAATAGTGCTTAGACTAGTGTCTAGACAGCAGAAAGCCTAAATAAAGTCAATATTATTATTTTTGTGGATATGTCTTTGCCTAGAAATGTATGTAAATGGCAGGATGTCCAGCCTTCAGATCAAGGCTCTTTTTACTAGCAACATAGTAATATTTAAAATTTCTCTGTCCTCATAATAAAATACCTATCTCAAATTGTTATATAATCTTGAATTTCACTTAAAATGCTAGAAATCTAGAAGATAAAGGTAGTGCTCATTCAAAAACAAATAGTTTAAGGAGGAATGTGGGTTTGTATTCATTTGATACTCTACAACCAAAGAAAATCCTGCACAGAGTCATCTGTATTTCTCCCTTTTCCTAGCAAGCACACTGAATATAGAAAGAAGTAATGCTTACTGGTTTCTGATAATGCAAGCCAACTAACTGAGCACCGTCACTTGTGTGTGATCCATGATCGCCAGTCTTCTTACTGGTTTCCATGCACATATGACATGCCAGTATTGAAATCGAAAGTCTAGATCTGGCTCAGCCCCATCAAAGGCCAAAACATTAATGAGGGTAGTCATTGGATGGAGTCCAAAACTAAACACAGAAATAGTGGCTTACTTGTCACTGACATTCCCCTTCTCTCTTGTTTCTAGGATAGATAGCACCATGTCAAAGAATAACAATAAAATCTTTCCCTTGAACATCAAGTTAAAGCATGAATAAAGCATGCTTACATCCATCTTAATTAAGCACAAAGTTGAAAATCCTATTTATTTACTTCAGTTCAATATTATGTTCCATAAACATAAATCATAAGTTAAGATTGTTGTGTATCCAACTCTGGCCATAACTAAAAACAAACCAAGTCTGATCCAGATAGTTCTTACTGCTGCTTTCCCTGCCCCTCTATGTACAATAGATCAAAAAATTGATCAGATCACTACATGGTTGATGCCTTTGTAATAGCTGCTGAACTGGATCAGAGACTTGGTGACTGGCAAGATCTCAGCAAGTACGTTAGGTATTAAGCGGTGCCTTGTTTTTGGTCTTTTGCAACACACTCCAGGAAATCTCATTAAGGCGAGCTACTGATGATTGCAATGTTACAAATTTGAACAACATTTCAGAACAGAAATAGTAAGAAGTGAGTCAAGTTATTCATAAGGGAAAGAAAATCAAATTGCTGTAAGTTTAAGACTTTTTTTTTGTAGAGAGAGGGGAAGGGAGGGAGAAAGAGAAGGAGGAAAATATCGATGCGAGAGCAGTTCCTTCTCGTACACACCACCACCAGGAACTGAACCTGCAACCCAGGCGTGTGCCCTGACTGGGAATCCAACCTGTGCCCTGTCGTTTTGCAGGAGGATGCCCAGCCAGTGGAGGCATACCAGTCAGGGCAGATTGCCATAAGATTGTGATGACAAGAGTTCACCCCAGAAAATGAAAGAGTAACATATTTTAAAAATTTACAAAAAAAATTTGACCTAAGGTTTTCTATCCAGTAAAATTGACCTTTAATTATAAAGGCTTCAAGCTGATATGAGTATGCAATAAGTAATGTTTCCAATGAACCTTTCCTAAGAGTTTACAAGAGAATGAATTTTAGACATCCAGCATAATTAAAGAAACATCTGCATGAGAACAAGAGGTAAGCATTAAATACAGGGGTGGGCAAATGTAGTTTTACATCATACAAATAAATAATATGATAATAAATAATAACACAAGAATAAATTCAGTGTTTTGCATACGCACAACCGTAAACCTACTTTGCCAATTTCTGTATGTATTTACCTGTAGGACTAAGACTGTGTGTGTCTACAGAGATATGACTATGTGCTCTGACAATGCAGGGGTAGAATGTGAAAAACCTGGAAGGGATTGGAGGGATGTGAAGAGCACATAGGAAGCCAGATAAACTCACTGATTATGTTACAAGTATTACCTGGGATTAAATAATATTTCAAAGTAGATGCTGGGAAAGAGGGAGCCAAAGTGGTAGTAGCAAAATTTTTTCAATATTGCTCATAGTTGAGGATGAATCAGCAATTGCAAAAAAAAAAGATTTTACATAAAGACATTAGCATAAAAGTGAGCATTGTAACAAAAAAATAAACTTTTCCAAACAGTCCCCTGTTCTTCCCTACAAAAAAAGACAGAGAAAAGGACAGAGGTTTTGAGGAAAATCAAGTAAAATAGACCATACAGTGAAAGAAGACTTACATATTTAATATATTTGTGCATATGCAATGTTATCAATAAATGTCAATGGACTTTATTAGCATATTAGAAGAAAAATGATCAGATTGCTTAAAAAGGTAGAATAAAAACAAAGTAAACCAAAAGAAACTAAGAGAAAAAATTAATAAACATAAGTTAGAAAATAGTAAGACAGAAAAGAACAAAAACAGAAATTCAAAAGCTACTTTAAAAAAAAAATCAATAAAACCAACAAGCTCCTAGCAACTCTAATCAAGAAGTAAGGGAAATTTACAAATACACAAAATTTTTTAAAAGGAGGAAAATAGCTATCAATAGGAAAAAAGTTTTAAAAATTCATGAGAGGACAGTGCTCAAATCTATACAAATTTATCTGAAAATCTAGTCTGAATGTAATTTTATGGAAAAACTGGTAGAGCTCAAAAGAGCAAATGAACAATTACCATAACAGAATTGGGAAAAGAAACTCATTTGACAAAATTTAACACCCATTTATGTAAAAACACAATACAATAGGGTTGTTAAATATTTGTTCACACATAAGATATATATGCCAACTCAGCCCAAAGACAGCATCCTACTTAATATAGAAACACCAATGCCTTCCCCACCAAAGTAAAAAAACAAAGCAAAACAAAACAGGGTGCCTACTATTTCTAACTATAATTAGAGACATGGTAACGAAAATGAAAGTATAAGGAATTTTTATCATAAGATCTAATTATGTATCTCGAAAGTCCAAAGAATCTATGAAAAGAAATAGAGCAAAAAGAACTTAGTAACATAGTATGGTATATTTAAATCAGTAGTCTTCAAAAATACAAACAAAACCCATTAGAAGATATGAAACATAAGGCTGTATTTACAGTAATTTTAAAAATAATAAGAAAGGTACAAGACTTATATGAGGAAAATTCTAAAGTACTCTTAAAAGAAACAAAAGTGGATTTGAACAACTGGCAAGATACACTTTACCCTTGTAAGGAAAAACTTGGAGCAACTAACTGAATTATTTAACTCTCTGAATCTAGCCCTATGGCCTAATATCATCAGAAAACAAAATAAAACAATACAAACAAAAACAAAAACAGGTTCACAGGTGTTAAATAAAAGAGTTCGCTAGAGAGGAAGAGCATGGCCTTAGATCTGAATTCATGATCTGGTGTTCAATAAAGTACACTCAGTCTCCTAAGAATTGTCATTATCACATGAGAAAACAGACAAAATGTTTCTATCATAAAGTTTTTAAACATACACTTTAAACATAGTAGGAAGTTTCATCAAAACACCTAGAAACTGTTTGTTAGAAGTGAGTTGCGGGGCTATCTCACACTCTGACTTTGCAGGGTGACTGCAGCATCTCTGTTCTGTCATTAATCCCATACACAATGAGTGCTGGCCAGGTGCTGTGTGAGGCATCAGAGACACAGTGGTGACCAGTCTCTGCGTTTCACTGAAAATCTTTGTATTTCAGTGGTAATATCTATATTTCAGGTTTTGGTGGTTCTAGGCACTAAAAATCGACCATTTTCAAGATGACTGCTCACCATGGGGTAAACAGGCAGGCTGAAAGACCAGGCCCAGAGCAGACTGGAACTGGGAGCATCCAAAATTTTCTTGTAAAAAGTACTGTCTTAGTTCCTATTTGATGCCACGCCTGGAATGAATGCACTTCATCCACTTGTTCTTCCCTAGTCTTACTCAGCATACAGTTCTGAGCCTCAGAAAATTAATTGATTGGTTGAGCTACAGGCACCTGCCACCCCTCGGCCATACTGTAGTAATGAGAGAGGAATTAATCTGGTGGTAGGTGCTTCAGGCATGCCTATGGAGTCTGAAGTGGAAGGACAAATGAATTTATACTCCCTGCAGAGATGCACAAGAGAAAATGAAGTGCTTTCCTGGCAATAATGAATGTTGGGCAGCAAAAATGGACAGAAGCCACTGAGTACCCAAGGTTGATATGATAAGCTGCATGACTCCTTTGTAACTGACCACTTGGATTTGTTTGCCGTGTAAGTCTGTACTGAATGTGAAGCAATCTTATCCAATGAAAAATCACAAGCATAAAATTGGTCCTCGGGCATTCATCAACTCTGCTCACTCCCTATAGTAGTTTAGAACTATATGCTGGTCATCTCCTACCTAAATCTTCCTTTCCTTAAATAAAATAGTATATATTGGCATTGTTCCATATTGCTGACCTTCCTTCTAAATGTACCTGTGGTATAGTGTCTATCATAGGTAAGACTTCCCCAAAAGAAGAGAGATGGCCAGGGCCACCAAGCACTTGTAAAGCAGGCCTGGTGTGAGAACTTGAACTCTAAGATGCAGCGTGGTTAGTTTTCATCTCACACTGGGCTTGGGATTCCTGTTGTGCCCCCAGACCATGTGCAGAATTTTGACTGACTTCAAAGAAAGCAATTTTGAGAAAAGAGAGTTAGTCACCAAAAGGAGAAAGCAAGATATTAATCTTTGATAAGTACCATTTACTAATTTATAAAGGCAATGGGAATTGGGATGAAGTGAAAAAGTAAGCTCTGAGGGAAGTATTAGTAGTGAATGCTAATGATTTTCTGACCCCGTCACAAACGTGCTTTGGGGAAAAACAATGCATAGCTTGATTGTACAGCATTTCACATTATTTGGGAGTTTATAAATGAATATCAGGTTAAAAAAAGTTCTGGCCACTGAAAAATGGAAGAGCCATTTGCTAGAAGTGACTTAGTCATAAGTGGTTACAGAAGACATTTTTAGAATTCAAAGTCAACAGAGAGAGATTAGCATAGTCAGCAATGCAAATAGTGATTACATTTTTCTATCTCCTTCACTAACACAGACCAGGCTGGGAATGACAGGCCAGAAACCCTTGAAAGAAGCTGGAGGAACTCAGAGAAGAAAGAGAACCCATAGCTGTGCCCTGAGTGTAAAGAAAAGTTTGTGGCAATTAAGTATGAGCAACAGTACATTATTTATTCTTAGGGATTTTTATTTCAGTCAACATTTAGACAGGCATGGTTGATGCTCTTATAGATCTTACAGTTTAACAGAGAGGAGACATTGAACAGGGACTGCAGTCATGTACATGTGATGAAGGTCATGCTGGGGGGCTGTGGGGTGCCTTCGGAGCATGTGGCTAGGGGGTGTTAGATCATTCCATTTCTCGACGGAACTAGGATGTAGCAGATAGACTCTGCTTAAAAATTATTAAGTCAATTTTCAGAAAGTTTGGTTGTTGACATACACACAGACACATTCTTTATATTCATCATGTCCTTTAATCCTTAAAACAACCCTGCCAAGTAGGTCCATGTGTCCCCATTTATCAAGGAGGAAATTAAAACTTAAGGTAGTTGAAGTAACATGCCCTAACACATAATCAATGCCAGTGTGGTCAAAAGGACACTGGTTTCAAAAACAAGCTCATTTGAAAAGCTTTATTTATTATTATTATTATTATTATTATTATTATTATTATCGTTACTATTTTATTAAGCTATAGAGGCCATAGACTGCCAAAGAATGGAGAGGTCTCTCTTAACCAAAGGAATTAACTTGTCAGTAATTAACATATTAGACTTGTTCTTCTAGTGATGTAAACCACGAAGGTAAGGAGTGACACAGCCCACCTGTCTTACAGGGCGGGAAGGGTCTGCTCCTGTTCTGTGGCCCAGTTGGAAATCAGGAGACCTCAAAACAAGCAGGTATATCAGGGGGTTAGTGGGAAAAGATGAGATGAGGAAGGAAATCCACTCAAATCTTCACTGCTTCCAAGGACTTCTTAGGCACCACATCTCTGGTCCTCAAAGTGTGGTCTCTGGACCACATTAGCATCACCTGGGAACCTGTTAGACATGCCAACCTCAGGCCTGACCCCAGACTTAACTGAATCAACAGCTCTGGGTGTGGGCCCAGAAATCTATTTTAACAAGCTTTTTTGAATATGACAACCACAGACTAACCCTCCACTCTAGCTTTGAGATATTTTTAAGTGCTTGTGTAGCTTTGTATATATGTGTGAAGAGATATAAAGGTAGAGATCACTTAAAAAACTGGTTTGCAATTTGTTTTTTTCACCTAGATATATTTAAAGGATCAAGTTATCTGCATTTCTATTTTACCATAAACAGCACTGAGTTAGGAGGAGGTAGTGACTGAGGTTAAGAGAGATTATGGGAAGATCTTTTCCTGTAATTTAATACCTGAATGACAGAGTTCCAACCACCCTGTCAAGGCTACTTAAATTCTGATTTGGGGTCTAGACATACTCTTCTTCTCCCAGCTTCTCCCTCTCCTCCACAGCAAATGTTGGTATTTCCACAGAAGCAATGGTGAGAAAATTACCATTAACATAGACTGCAAACCTTCCGTACATTGGAATCACCTAGAAAAATTTATGAATGTACCTATGATTGGCCCAACTCACAATAAATTAAATCAGATGGAGGGAGGAGGGTGCAAAGCTCAGGTGATTCCAAATAGTAGCCAGCACCGGGAACTATTGACCTTAGCAACTCCATGGTGATTAAATTAGATAGTCTGTTTATAGCACCTATCCTAGTACCAGGCATATATAGCAAGTGTGTAATTAGTGTTCCTTCTTATTTTTTTAATGGAGAGAAAAATAGGACTTTAATGCAGCATTGAAAGTTCAATTGGTAGAATGTATTTGATACGGCTTTCTGTTCTTTTTAATTTTTTTTATTTTAGTTTATTCAATACACTTTCTATCCTTTATTCCTTCTTAAATCTTTTCCCTGCTCCATAAAAATGTTGAGAAAAGGAAAAGTACCAATTAACACCTTTTTCTAAGCAGTTAGAGTCCATGTACCTCTCTCCACTTTCTGACCTTACATAATACTTATCCACAGTTCATTATATGTCATATTTTATTGCCAAAATGTCTCCTACTTGTATGTTATTTTTCTTGACCTAGATGTAAACTCCTTGAAAGCAGAGTCAATTGTTATAATAGATTTCAAAATCCCCTCCTTTCAGGACCTGATGTCCTTGACCATTCTGCAGTCTCTCCCCTCTGCAATGCCTACAACATGTAGCCACCGAGCTCCTGATCCCCGAACAAGCTTGTTCCTACTGAGCACACTCAAGCCTGAGTTATGATCTATTGCCTAGATTCCTGCCTTATTCTGTGCCCAACCCCATAATATATTCCCAAACCCCTAGGCCCCAGATTCAGGCCCTAGGATTTCCCAGAGTTAACTGTCCTGTCTGCCGTAATTTGCTTTCCTTTTCATTCATGCAAGTAATTTTCACTCATGAAGATACATAGTTTCCTTCCTAGGAGAATTGCTGGTGTCCTCCTTACTAATACAAGCTCCATAAATCAGAATTTCAATTAAACAAGAAAAACCTAAATTTAATTAAATGCAATCATTTATTAAACACTGTTTGGTGGCAAGCACTGCGGTAAGTGTTGAGGAAGTAGGCATGGTGAGATGTAATCTGTGTTTTACAGTTGCTTCCTCCTCTCAAGGCTCTTGACCAGGATCAGCAAACTTTTTCTTAAAAAGCCAGACTGTAAATATTTTAGACGTGTGGGCCATACAGTTTCTCTTGTGTAACTATACAATTCTCCACTGATAATATGAAAGCAGCAACAAAAAATACATGAACTAATCAGAGGTGGTTGTGTTCCAATAAACTTTGTTTTCAAAAACAAATAGCAGGTTGGGTTTGGCCCACAGACTGTAGTTTGCAAACTCCTGGTCTTGACCATTTCTGGTTGACTCATCAAACCACCAGCTGAGCCAAGCTTCCATAGCACAGTGATGGTGGTAATATTAACTGAGAGCTTACCAGAGCCTCTGAACCTAGGATTATAACATAATAGTCTCCTCCTACCTGTATTTATTAAGCATTAAATTAAACATATAGCTTACTCTCTTCTCCTTCCAAGCCCCATCTAACCACCACCCTGGTATAGCAGAGAAAAGAATGTGTTTTGACTTCCTCCATAGGGAATGGTTAGGAAAATGGATAGAGATTCTATACACACACCATCTTATCAGAAACTAAGACTCCATTCTAGAAGTGCTATAAATCAAGAAGAAGAAGAACAAGGAGGAGGAGGGGGAGGAGGAGGAGTAGAAGAAGAAGAAAGAATTAAAGCACCATTAACTTAAGGAATATTTATTGAGCATCTACCACAAGTTCTAGAATTCAGTTCTTGGAGATGGAATGGCAAATGGAACATATTATATCTCCATTATCTATAAAGACTAGAATCTGAGTAGGAGACATACAGTAAATACATAGACATTTAAAAAGTATAAATAATGACTAATCACACATGAAAATAAAGATCTGAAAGAAAATGGCAGGGTGCTATGAGAATGAAAAATAAGTGAACATAATGAAACTTGGAGGTCAGGCCTCTCTAAGGAAGCAAACTTTAAAGTAAGGCTTGAAAATGGGTAGATTAGGTGAAGATTATGTGATGGGAAAGTCACAGGATGAATGGGTGCCTTGCAAACATCTGTGAAAGTCCTGAGGCAGGAAGGAGCTCGGCCCACTCTGGGGACTGGTGTGAGGCCAGTGTGAATGGAGCACAGACAGAGGGAAAGACCTGACAAGGCACTGAAGCTGGGGAGGTAGAGGGATCAAACCACAAGCCTAATAGAACTCATTAAGTGTTTGTACTGTATCCTAACTGCAATGCGAAGGCGTTGAAATAATTTATGCAGGGAATGGCATGATTAGACTTATGTTAAAAAAACATTCTGACTGTTGTGTAAAAATTGGCTTAGAAGGAAAAATTGATCAAGCCTATTCTCTACCTTCCTCCTTCTAGTGCCTTCTCTGGAGAAAGTGCCATAAAGCAACTATGTACACAGTAAGGAGATGAGTAAAGGGAAAAAGTCTTATCTCCCCTCCCCAGGGTATAACTGGACACATTTATTAACTTAAACTTGCTCCCCTGTGCAAACACACAATGATAATACTATATATAAATCCCATCTATGAATCATAGAGTCACCATCTAAAACAATTAAGATTCAACCATTAGATGGTCTGGGCAAGGAAAGCAGGGAACTAGAGGTGGAAACTCTCTTGACATGGATTCTGCTATTTTAGAAAAAGCTATTAATGAGGGGTGGTAAAAACAGATGTAGGATGAGAATTCTGATACAGAAGAAAGAATAGACAGACTCTCTCTCTCTCTCTCTCTCTCACACACACACACACACACACACACACGTGCGCGCACGCGCGCGCACACACACACACACACACACACACTTTCTCATTCGCTCACTCACAGACATTCAAATGCTGTTTGCTGGTCAGGAAGCTTCTGATCCTGTCTGGCAGTTGGTCTCCATTTAGTGTCATGGTCCTGTGAGATGAGGGCGAGGAAGGAAGTGAAGTGGTCATTCCATCTGCTGCTGAGCAAATTCAGAGAAAGGACACCGTGTGGTTGTTTGGAATGCCCCATAAGTGTCACCTGATATTTTTAGGCTATCCCCAAATAAATTTTTCTACATCTCTCTTTGCCTTTGTGTGTATTTGTGTATGTATACCTGTATGTACACATACACAAAGACAGAGTCAGTATTAGTTAATTTTATATTGGTGACAAAGCTGTACATTTAAGATTAGCATTGTAACCTCAGCTGTATAGTATATTAATGCCTCACTTGGCTCATGAATGCCAAATATTCTCCATTATTTGTTTACTAGCTTGTCAGAGTTATTCATCATACACAGTGTCACAAAGCACATGGTCACATCTCATATGTCTGCTTCAAGGGCAGGGCCAATGTGACCTTTGACTTTTTTGTTCACAAAAGATAAAATCATTCCTTTGGAACATTGCCTATTTGCACAGCTACCAAATCTACTGTTGAAAAAGTCTCAGTTTTCTGCACGTTGCTTGTTAAATGTTTATAGCTAATTTGGGGGATTGACGAGATGTCAAAATATTTTCAAATCTCTACTGGAGTGGGTTTTTAACTGCTTCCCTTTCCTTATGCTTTATGAAATGAGACATTGAAAATAACAAAGTGGTTTAGAAAACTCTTTCCTTGATGAAAAACCTGTATAGAAGAACGCTCCCAGATATATATTCTGTGTTGGGTGATATATTAAGGCATTTATCTCTCACTTATTTCTCTTCCTGAAGCAAATACTAACTAGTAAATATCTAATGGCATTTCGTTGTATCCTCCTTTGCTTTGGAAATCTATGACCACCCAAATTCAGGGAGAGTTGGCACAGGGAGTCCTAGTTCCTGCGGAGCATAGAAGCCCTGAGGGAAGTAGTGGAATGCCTAATATGGGCTAGAAGATTCAAATCACAGCCCCCCAAAATAGTCAACTGTCAATATCATGTAAATCTCTAGAAATATTATTTAAAAAAAAGAAAAATTAAAACTAATGATATTCTTTTGAAGACCTTCCTGCAGCCAATGATTCAGAGTATTAAATGGTTAGGTAGGGAAGGAGAAAATCATATTGCCCAGTAGAAGGGAGAAGTAATTTTATTATCTGGCAAGATAGTTGCTTCATCATTAAAAAATTCAACCAACTAGAATACAACGTCCTTTGACCTAGCAGATAAAAGGTCAGAAAGCAATTTTGAATAATAAATGAGACCTGTTGACCTCGTGACCCAAATCTGGCAGGGTCAGTGTTTCCCCTTTCACCAGATGCTGATGGCAGACACACACTCACAGACAGCTCAGCTAATGAGCTGTCTCAGCCCAGGTTGTAGGTGCTGCCGTATTTTAGTATTATGTAGCACAAGAGAGGATAGCTTTTTAAAGCTATTGTGTCATGTAAAAAGATATTATAGAAATATTTCTATTGTTCTTTAAAGGAGGATCCTTTCCTGCTTCCTAATACTTCTACTTAGCTGTAAAATTTAGTACAAACCTAAGCATTGGCCAAGGTTTATCTTCTAATTTGTTTTATTATTTTAGCAATGCAAAACGTAAGAGCTCCTTTTACTATCTTTATTTCATTTACGTTATCAGCAAGCCGATTTTAGGAGAATTTTCTGGTTGTAGGAATGAACCCGCTTATCTCTAAAGATGTGATGCTTGCCCTTTGTTTTACAGCATCTAGCCCTCCTATGCAGATATTTAGATGTACAATGTTAAGCCATATAATCATTTCTGATACAGTAATTGGTTAACATTTTTAAGTTTATTTGTATGACACAGTGACCTAATCTAGATATTTTAATTTTTTCAACAAAAAAACCAGAAATATGGCTTCAAACAACTCTCCATCCTTATAATTTTGTTCATTTAAAATTTCATTATTGCTTTTGGGAAAAAAACAGCTATTACAAAGTCAACTTAGTAAATGTTTATAACATTTTAATGAATATACTTTAATATATCTCACTTGACATCTTTTATTAAGAACATGCACAGTGCATTTAATTTGTGTTTACTTGGTATTCTATTAAATTTAAAAAAATGTCAGGAGTCTGGCCAAATTCTAGTTCAACTAATTACATTTATCTTGCTATATCTCCTTTCAGCTTTCAACTGAAAATGATATTCTTTTCCACTCTTCATATTAAACTCTTGCCAATGTGTGAATTGCAGGAGAGTCACTTAGTAAAATAACATTATCTCTCCTTGCAATAGTATAAGGAGAGTAGGGAGTTTTTTGAACCAATAGTTTGTGTTTATTGTAAATTGAAGAAAAAATTAACAATGATGGATTTGGAGAAAAACCTCATCACATATTCATCACAGTTCCCCATATCTGTGAAAAATAAAAAGGCAAAATGGCAGCCAAAGCTAGTTGTTGTTCAATTTGTTTCAAGTTTACTCAACCTGACTCAACTGAATAAACACATATTGAACATTTTTGGTGTTCAGGGTATTGATAAGCATCATTGCCTTATGTGAAAACATTTTGTCTTGTTCATATGGAACTTTTCTACAAAGTAAACAATTTTCCAAGTAAAAGCTTGACCTAGATTTATGGTGAGATTACATTCTAATGAATAATATGGAATATTACTGCTACATAGACATGCACCAGCTAAACTGTGATACAGGAGAAGAAAGGAAGTGAATTTAGATTTGAGGAGAATAAAATGACACCTGATAGGTATTGTGGAGCATTTCTTTGACCCATTAGAGCATTTTACATTTCTTTTAATTTCAGCCTCATGTGGACCATATGCAGTTGTGTGCTAGTAAATTCTTAACAATCTGCTCTAAAAAATTAAAAAAACCTTAAGTTGTACCATTTACTCATATGTGTAGTACAGATACTTCCACCTTAACCAACTTCAAGCTGCCAATGATGTTGGGAAGACATGTGACAATTGGGCTGGTGCTAGCTGACTCCACCACACCACTGAATATGGGGCAGATAGGAGTATCCTCATTCTGGAGTTGAGAAAACTGATGTGGAGAGATTAAAGGACCAATCTGAGATGAAGAGGTAAAGAATAATAGGGTTAACCTAGACACCTTCTGCTACCAGTTTCTGAGCTTTTCTTCCCTTAGAGGAAACCATTTAGGGGAAAAGAAATGAAAGAAGAAGCACAAGTGCCAGAAAAACAAGGAAACTGAACACTGATGCAGGGAAGCACAACCCCTCCCCCCACTATAGAGGTGAGAGATGAAGGTCAAGACACATGGAGACCTCAGTGCAGACAGGCACATGGGACAGAAACAGTGGGAGATGAAGACACACTCAGAGGAGAGAACAGTAGAGAGAATTGGGCAGAGATAGGAAGGAAGGGGAAACAAAGAAATAGTTATTATACACATATATATACTTATATATCTATTATATATAGCTATATGTAGATATATTGACTATTATATATAGATATAGAGATACTATATCTATGTATATAGATAGATATCTCTATTCATATCTATTATCTATCTATCTATCTATCTAGAGAACAAGACAGAAAGAGCACCATAGAGACCAGCAAGTCTCATACAAACAAAGCCTGCTGCCTCAGAACCTCTGGTTCCAAACCTCTTTGACTAGATTTGCCTTCTTTCCTTATTTAAGCAGATACTCATAGGAAGACATATGATAAGGATGCATCAGTCTCTCTGCATTTATGACGTACTTTTACACCTCTGGTCATCCAGTGGTAGATGGCAGGGTACATCCTTGAATAGAGTCTATTCTTTTTGGGAGTTCCTTCTTTCTTCCATAAAGCTCATCTGAGGTTGTACATCAAACTATTTTGAGTGGGGATATTGGGGAGGGGGAGGCGAATGGTCCAATCCACTTACTGGAAAACAAAGCAAAATGAAACCAGTTTGACATGACAATATTGTTTGTTTTCATCTGGCAGAACTGCAAGACAAATCTGTTCCAAATGGCTTTGTGTATAGATTTTGAACTACTAAATAGAGCTCATTTACTAGATTTTGAAAACCAGTGAAAGTAATTTTACATTAAAAGTCTAGGCCAGGGGTGAGGCACCCCTGGCCTTTGACTTAATTTCATCAAGGCAATAAGAAGATTAAAGGTAATATCCTGATTTATTTCTATAATTAGTAAAAGGCAAAGTGTAGTTAAAGGTCTTCAGCTATAATGTATTAAAATGTCACAAGTTTAGGCTATCATTCCATAACATTTTCATATCTCGTTTTGGATGTATATTAATTGTTCTCTTTTGGTTTATTTTCCTCTCCCATTTTTGTTCCTCCTCTCCTTCATGTTCTAATAAATATATTTCTTATTTGTGGTATTCTCTGCAATTGTGGAATCCCTGTTAGTATAACAACAAGCCACCTAATATTTCATTTCCCCACTCTCCTACCCTATCACCCACATTATAAGTAAATTAACATGAGGTTTGGTTTATTTGTTTTATAACCAGACCACTTATTTAATTATTTGTTGGATCCCTGTTTTACAATTAACAACAAAAACAATAAAATGTTTTCCGGCCCTTCATGATTACCATTACTTTGCAAAGAAGACAGGGGGTTTATATCCATTACCTAAAAAGTCTTATAGCACCCCTTCAGAAAAAAAGGCCTATTACATATTTTCATTTTGCAAAATTCAGGAAAACAGAGAAAATAAGGTGATTTTCTTTGAAAATAGCAAAATGAACTCATGCTTGAACTCGTATTTCTAAATTATTATTCTATGATTTTTCCACTATGGTACACTATTTCAAAATCAAAACACACACTAAATTTTTAAATACCTTTTCATTGAAGATAAATGTTTGGGTAAGAATATGTTGCATCATTTCTCTATGGAGAAAACAAATAATAATGCTTTCTTTACTTGCCATGTTAAATGTTTAATAGAGATATAATAAGGAGGCAAATATATAAATGGAGCCGATATAATACCCATCTCTTGGAGAAAACATTTTAAAAGCAGTTGAATAATGAGATTGAATAAATTAACATTAACGTGAGGATATGAGTTAAGATGATAAAACCATTTAAACTTTTCAGCATTAAAAAACTGTTATTATTTTTAGAACTAAGGATTCATCTTCCCTCCTTCATTTTAGTTTTCATTGTGTTGCAAAGAAGTCACTTTTTTCTCTAATCTGTGAGTTCACAGAATTCACTTAAGTGTTTCAAGAAGCACTGCTTCTCGTAGGGTCTGGAAATCAGCAGGGTGACATTCGGCAGTGTGCCTGTACATGGATGGATGGACCTGACTTATCACCTGTCACCTATATCACCCAAATCATCCATGTGAAGCAAGCTGACTTGGCACCGAGCTGGCAATTATCTGGTGAACCCAGCCTAGTAAACTGCCTGGACTGATAAAAGTTCAAAGAATAAATATAATTGCATTGGGAAATCGTGGAGAATCCTTTCTGATGATTTAAAATGCAATATCTTGACTGGATTCAATTCACAACAGCTGGCCAATCAAGCCATCTAAAACCAGACAAAAAAATATAGAATTCTATTACAAGCATTCTGTAATACCTGGTTCAAAACATATCCTAAATCTGGTCTTTATAAAAATGTAAATAATTGATATAAATCATGCTGAGTCCATGTAAAAAAGTTACTCACCCATGCCATGCAATATGTATATACACATACATTGCACACATACCTGCAGTAACCTGAGTGAAGAATTCAGGTTAAAAGGGCAACCATGAAAGAGTTTCACTCCGAATAGGTAAAAAAGAAAAGAGGAATTAAAGGTTATTGACAGTAGAAGTCTGACTTCAACAACTAAACAATGGATATTGTCAAGGTTATCTCAGTCAGAATAAGAAACTGCACTTTGAAAAGTAATTTACTTTATTAGCTCTTAGTATATTAGGCCATGCAGAGAACTTAGATACCAAGAGGCAGGGCCACAGCAATCAGAGCAAAATGAACAATTATAATGTCATTACACTTAATTTTCTAAGGTTAGGAAGTTCTTTCTCTTTTCTAAGTGGAAAGAGCCATGTTGTGTTCAGCATTTATTAAATTTTCCAGAAATGTCAGACGATCTTGGAGAAACAAGTTCACTGTGCCTTTAATATGATAAAGAGGGCACTGAAAGTAAGAAGCACTGTATGTAAACTTATTTTGGGTGAGCGTCCAGGTTGCTTAGACATTAAGATGGCTAAGAATTTCATCTCATGTGTCACATTCAAAAACAGTATAGCAACTGCTTGAAAGGATATGTCCAGAAGATTTCTAATGCTGTATCTGGACCTAACAAGAAACAGCGCCTTGATCAATGAGCAATGTGTGCTGCAAGCTAGGAATGGGGAATAGGAAGCTCATGTGGCATCTTTTGTGATCCTGTATAATGGGATCTGGGTTGAGGTCAAGGGATATCCAGCCCCATGAACTTGAAAAAGTGGCCATTGACTATCATGAAGTTAGTTTCTTTACCTTTTAATAAAGAGGATGCTACTAGATAATTTTCAAGCTTTTTATTAGCCCTGAGATAAATTATTAGTACCTAATATTTATATAACAATATAATTCAAAAACATTTTACATATATTAATTTTGTGTTATTATTATTAATGCATAGATAAAGAAACTAAAGCTCAAGGACACTAACCAAGGTGAGACACATAGAAGTGGGATTCAAACTTAGTTTTCATCCAAACTAACACACTGCCTCATACATATACAAAGGTATATTTCTGCAGACACATCAGCTCTACTTCCTATTTTAGCACCACCAAATTTTCAAGTGTTTTCCCCAAATCTTCCCTGCTGGGGCTCCCATCCTTGGCCTATGGTAGAAAACACTAATCTATCATGGCAGCCTTTCTTGCTTAGCCCAGACCTAGAGTGAGACTCCTCAGTACATTAGCACCAGAGCCACCACTCACTGATGGGCCTCCTACTCAGCAGGGACCAGTCCCATGGACTTCTTCTATAATGACAAAGATCTCCAGCCAGACCCAAACCTAGAGCTCCAAAAGAGAGTGAGGCAGCAGATGATTTCTTCCTTGAGATCCTGCTCTCTGCTTTGTGGGTCATAAAAACAAATGACTTGAGCCATAATGGTGTCACTGGAAAGCATTAGAGGAAGCAGTTTATTATGTTTGTTGAGAATAGCTTGAACAAAATAGACAATCCTGGTATCTGAACCTGAAGAAAGAAAGTGCTTCCAGGACCTTCCTACTATATTTGGATTATGTGGAAGAGTGGGTAGGAATGACTTCCCTGTTGATAATAAATAGTGGTGATGGTAGAACCATGGCATAGTGGGGAGAGCTCGGGGCAAAAGCCCAGTCTGTTGTCTCCCCATAGACACTGATTGACAAAGCTCCACTGGTACCATAAACATAACCTGGAATCTATTGCTTCTTTCATAATAGGAATTTATAAACTCTAACATTATTTGAATATCTTATTGAAACTTGATAGCAAACAATTATAATAGTATATCCTTAATTATCATTTTAAACATTATCCATGACATATTAGTTCCAGATTACTGCTTCCTATCACCTAGCAGTTTTTTGGGATTGTTCCAGCAGACACTAACTGTTTGAGACAAACCAAACTAGAAATGTAACATAAGGTAGCCCTGCTATTAGAAAGAAAAGAAATAAAGAAAGAGAGAGTCAGAGAGAAAGAGAACACCAAAAACAAATTCTGAAAAAAACTGGTTATAAAGTAAATTCTACATATCAAATTTCATTAGACAACTGAAACACCACTGAATATTATTCCATACATACTACCCTCTATCTTTGATTTTTAGAGAAGTGGCTTAGGGATAGAGTAAAGGAGGAACAAGGATTATTTGATTACCCCTCAAAATGATGATTTAGCAATTCAACATTCCATTAAAGTATGTTTAATGCAATGTTGAATTGATTTCCTAATTTATAAATTCAAAAAAGTTAAAGTCCACAAACTAGGCTGTCGAGTAAGAGAGGACTGTGTAATGCATTCCAAAACCTTATGTAGATGATATTTTGATTATATGTGCAACTTCTTTCTTCCAGCTGAGCCAATGAGTGAGGCTGGCTTATTCTGACTCACAGAAATAAATGGCACTTGCCTTTTGATTTCATTTGTGTGATAGGGTTTTTTTTTTTATAGCAAGGCAAGAAACCAGTTTCAGTATTAAAGTTTCTTAATAAAACATTTTTCACCTTCCAAATAAAATGGGACATTCTACTATTTAACTTGCTCCATTTACATACTGAAAATGTGTACACTTTTTTTTATTAAATTCACTTTCCTGGTGGGTTAGAATCCCAGGCATGTAGACAAACAGTTATCTGTTTGGTTTACAAGTCTGTGAACTAAACCAAGCATTTAGTCAAAAGAAATATAATTAAAAAGCAATAGCAACCTTAAATGAGTATTCACTTATAACTTGCTAGTATATTTTTCTCTTTGATTATTAGCACTATTTTTTTTAGGATTAAAAGACATGGACGCTGCTACTGTCATAGTATTTCCTTTTTAACTGTGGGCTACAAAGCAGAAATATTGTACTTTTCATTCCCAATATGGACAACATTTAGTGAAGGTAATTGTATGGATTTTTTCAAGAATACAAAGAAAGTCTTTAAAAAAGCATTCATATTTCCCTTTCTTTTTAAAATATGATTTTATAAGAGTAGGTGAAGATCAGTCTCCCCAGTAGACTCTTATTTTCCCTTACAGTATCTGCAGGAAAAGCTCATTTGCAGACAGCTGCAATATGAGCTTCCTTTCCTTGCCCTGTCATTGACCTCCAACCTCATCTAAAGGAGCCACCTTCTTTCAAAGTGAGAAGTTATTCATTTACCATAATAGCTCTATTCTGAGCCTCTTTAGCAGAAACTGGGCAGTTGTGCCCAAGTAAGAAGGTTTTTGTGATCCTGGCTACTGTCCTTACATAAGAGAACAAAACACTAGGAAATTTCCGTTGCGATAGCCACAGTAGGTGGCCATGAAGTTGGTGTTTAAAACTATGGCTGATGTGCAGGGATCACAAAAAGAGAAAGAAAAATCATTAGGAGTTTGCACTTGGTCTGATTATATACTTGGGTTTGCCAATTATGTTCTCTTAACTTGACAGCTTATTCATTGAGCAGGAGCTGCTACATTAATAGTGCCTTGACAGTCTGCTGTGTGCAACTTTAAAATAAAACCACTTCATGAAGAGAAGTGAGAAACATAAATGATAAGCCTATTGGATAATCATTACAAATAAATAAAAAGCCTTTGATACAAGCAATTAGTCACAAGCATTACAAGTGGAAATGCAGTCCAGTGTTAAAGAGACAGTTTAGAAGCACATGGCACATTTATCACAGCTCCACAGACAAGTTATTGAGCTGTCTGTGAAAAAACAGAGCCAAACAGGAAAGCTTTCAGCAGCGAATGGTGGTTGAGGTCCTTGATTGATAGGGCTAGATGATGCAAAGCTGTCTGATGGCTTTCTGCAAAATAAAATGAAAGAACTCAAGGTCTTTCGTGGTGCTCTCTGACCACAGATGAACAGCTACTTTATTATGGCCCAGACTGAGGTTGCACCTTGCTCCATACTCTGCCACTTGCTGATGCACGCCATTGACTTGACCAACCAGCCATTGTGTTTAACGTAAGGGAGTCTCCCATCTTCACATTTTTTTAAAAACAGGTTTATTATAAAGGACAGAAGGCCACCCTGGTTAAAAGCTGTGACTCTTGTCCTTACCAATAGTTCTTGTGATGGCAGTGGTATAAAGGAGAGTGTTATAGTGTGCTTTCCTGAACAGACACACGTTTTTCTTCAGTACCATGGCCCCAATGTGCAAGGTGATTTTTTCCCTCAAGAATCAAGATGCTGCATTTATCTGTCTTTCTATCTATCTGCCTGTCTGTCTATCATCTACCAGATTGGCCAAAAAGTTTAGTTTTTTCTTCATAAAATAAAAGACACGTTTTTTAATTTTCGCCAATAACTTTATTGAATTGGATATTTTGAGTATGTTGGCTATCTTGCAAGTGGTATAATGTTGATTGTTTTCAATTAACATGTCAATTTAATCCCTATCAACTTCAACTGCTCTACTTGATGCTGGAACATCATCAAGCAAGAAATCTCTAGCACGGACCTCTGAAAACCTCTTCTGACATGTCCAATCAGTCACAGCACCTTCTCCATACACTTCACAAATCTTTTTTTGTGTGTGTGTTTCAGTTGCATTTTTACTTTTCTTGAAATAATAAAGCATAATATGCCAAAAGTGTTGTGTATTTTCTTCCATCTTGAATATTAAAATGGATATACTAAAATTCACTCATTTTGGTAAGTTCTTTTCAAATGCACACTGATATGACAGCTGTCACAATACAATCTAACAAAATTGTTTCAAATAAAGTTAAAAACAACTAAGTGCTACTAGAGCCATCTTATAGAAAAAAACAAATGAACTTTTTGGCCAACCAAATATCTATCTATCTATCTATCATCTGTCTTGAGAATGATGTATTTATTCTTACTTTCATTTTATGCTTTAAAATAGGGAATGAGGTTTAAATAAGGCAAGGACACTGTTGGGAGGATTGTTTAAGAGAAGGCCATCAACTTTTCAGTTGCTTTTAATAGGTTTCAATGACTGAAATTTCAATGACTGCTATTTAACAGGAGTTTAACAGGAAATATTAAAATTCTGTGATTTTTATTTCTAGCTTGATTTGGCCAAATATTATTTATTAATCTCAAGATAACCACTCTGTATTCTCCTAGAGAGATTCTTATTTATGTGTCTGAGAGAAAGAGAGGGAAAGAGAAAGAGAGAGAGAAAGTAAGGACACTTGCTCTAAAATCACTTAAATAGATGATATTCTTCCACACTATCTCTTTATATATCATTCCCCAACAGATTCACTCCTTAAAGATATGATTGCCATAGTCCTTTGTTTGATATTAGAACATCAGAAATTTTCAACTTCTATTCCTTTATTAGCATTGTAGAGTTGTATTTATTTGATTTTGAATATCATAAACTGCATTGTTCAGAACACTTGAAATTCTTTCTTTAATAAGTGAGTGAACTGTTACAGCACATTCATTGGACAAAAAGGACTTCATCTGAAATTAATTCTGATAAGGATATATTTCTACAACTGAAGTGTGTGACCAAAACCTAATATTAAAACTCTTCTCCCTAAAGACAATTAGGAATTGTACTATATTATAAAATTTCCTAAGAAAAAAAATGAGAGTGGTAGCTATTAATATGTTCAGAGCTGAAATTTGTATCCCAAATATAAAAATATAAATATAAAGTCAAGTAATAATTAAAATATAATCAAAGTATGATACCACTTTACTTTGTTTAAAGCTGTCAGCAAAAAGAGTATTCCTCTACAGAAAACAAATGTGTATTTTAGCATGTCTGGCTCTATTTTCTCTCACAGCTAAAAAGAAAAAAATGTGTTTCTCTCTAGGAGCTCACATATTTCCCAGTACCTGAAGTCCTTGTTATTCAAAGTACCTGTCACCTGGGGAATTCAAACTATCCTAAGACTTCACCCCACAAAAGTAAGAACTCTGCATTTTAACAAGTTCCCTAGGTGATTCATATGCACTTCAAGTTTGAAAAGCCCTGCCTTAATGCAGTAGTTTTCAACCCTGCCTGCATTTTAGGTTAACCTGAGGACCTCTTAAAAAATAGAGATGCCACCACCCCACTACAGACCAATTAAATCAGAATGTCTGACAGTAGGGCCCACGCACTGGCATTTTTTAAAAGCTCCCCAGGTGATTTGAACATGCATTTAGAGATAGGGACCAGGATTCCAATCAAAGCTACATAATCTGTTGTGTTTACCTTCACAGAGCAGCTGCTAGGAAGCTCAAGTAGCTAACTTGAATCTTTTTAGGTCAATTATAATATATTGTGAAGTTTCAGCTTTATTGCAATATAATTAACATATGAAATTGTAAGATACTTAAAGTATGCATCCTGGCGATTTGATATATGTGCAAATTGCAAAAGGATTTCCCCCATCTAGTTAATTATCCACCAACTCATATTTATTTTGTGTTTTGTGAGAATATTTAAGTTCTACTCTCTTAGCAAATTTCAATTATACAATACAATGTTATCAACTATAGTCACCATGTTGTACATTAGATCCTCAAACCTTATTTATTTACAGATGAAAGTTTGTACCCTTTTACCAACCTCTCCCTATTTCCTCCTACCCCCAACCCTGGCAATCACTTTTCTACTTTGTTTATAGAAGTTTAACTTTTGGGTTTTATTTTAAAGATTCCACATATGTGATATTGTGTAGTATTTATCTTTCTCTGTCTGGCTTATTTCACTTAGCATAATGCCCTCAAGGTCCATCCATATTGTCCTAAATGGGGTAAATTAAAGCAGTAATTATTTTATATTAAAAGCAACAAATAATAAATTAAAAAGCAATGTGCATGTATCTCATGCTAATCACTATAGTGAGTTTTCATACACTTTTTTTTATTTAGCTCTCAAAGCAATGTTATTTTCCCCATTTTATATATAATCAAATTGAAACTAGGTGGGGTCAAATAATCAAGGTCAGATAGCTCCTCAGTAGCAGAATGTCCAGGAATCAAAATCCCCTGTGTCTAACTACAGAGCTTACACTCTAAACTCTTTGAGTATTCAATTCTTGCAGCTTTTCTGAATCTGTAAAATGGTTTTCTTTTAATTGCCACCTCACTTCACAACATACACACATATACACACACACATATGTGTGTGCCCTTCTTAGTTCCTAGCTTTGGTTAGAATGAAAGTGAATTTGCTCACACTATACTATGAATTAAACTAGGGAGTTTGTTAAACCACAGATTGCTGATTCAGGTCTTGGGTGGGGCACTAAGAATTTATATTTCTAAGGAGATCCCAGGGGATCCTGATGCTGCTGGTCTGTGCTTTAAGAATCCCTGGGCTGATTTAATTGTAATGGATCTTATTATGTTACCTGTCTTCATTATGAGCATCCTCAAATCATTTATGTAAATAGAAAAAGTTCATATAAATAAAAATAGAAAAAAGGGACAAAGGGCTGGTGCTATATAAACTATGTTAGTTAGAATTGATAATAAAATAAAACTTTAAGAAGTGATTTCCTATCTCCTGCTGCAAACCCTTCCCAAGAGATAAATGGAGTTCAACATTCTTTTCTCTACAGTGCTAAAATTAGAGTTGGTGTGGGATGGCGGGCAATGCAAGTATTCTAGAAGTCAAAAAAAATTTACATTATGACATTGTTTAGAAAATAAATGAGCAATATGAACAATTTTAAGGTCTTCTCTGCTTTGTGTTCCCTAAGTTACTCAAATCATATCAAGATACATTTAATTATTCCATGAAATGTTTTGCTTCAAGTTATAAATTATAGTGTCTGAAACAATAAAAGAGAGGGGATTTTGTTGAGTATATCTCAGTGATTTATGCTCTTAGTGCAAAATTGACAATTTAAGATATACACTTGGTTTTTCTTCATCACTTTTGGAAAGAAATCTCCCACACAACAGAATAGTAGCTAGGAAGATGCCCTTAATTATTGTGCTGAATATTGGTCAAATGAGATTCAGAGAATAGCATATTTATATAAATCTGTTTTAGCAAAGACAAATCTTTGCAACTTTCTGACTTAACAAGCAGACTAATTTATTAGGTGGGAAATTAGGTGGGAAATATGAAATCTTAACAGTTTCTTTCTTTTCCTGGCCTGAGTAAAGTTTAAAGGAAACAAAGCTATATCTTTCACTCACAACTTCGATGACACATGTACTTCACTTGAGCTGTTAAAATAAAAAAAAGCGAGATCTGCTGGCTATAACAAAGGTGTTTTTAAAATGTCCATTAACACCCAGGTTTGAGGTGAAGCTGTTTGATCTGGTAACAGTAATGTCAGCTAGAACACAATTCTTAAGACTTTTTTTTAATGTGAAATACTGTTCCTGCAGAGAGTTGGTGGGACGACATAAAGAGCACAGGCTTGCCCATCACACTGATTACTTGATGTAATAGTAAGCAAGCTTAAGTGAACTGTGTGTCTTCAATCTTTCCAATCACTTAGGGATGGGCATCGGAGCTCGCCATCCATCATCCCTGGCCTGAAACATACGGTGCATCAGCAATCTTGGGCTGACCTAAATGATAGTAAAAGCCACTATGCTGTTCACAATAAGAAATTGTTGTCCACTGAATTACAGGTTTGTGATTAGATTGCTAACATGGCCAACTTGATGTATAAGTGAAGTGTCTAGGGAAGATATTCTTCAGGATCTTCTGAAGATTAATTTATACCCTTGAAATGTAGACCAATCACAGAGTCAAAAAATATGTCAAGGTATTTTTCTTCTAACCCAGAAAGACCAGCTGTTATAACAGTCATTAATTTATTGCTGGCACCTTTATCTGCAACGGAATTTAATAAACAAGGTATCTAACGGCTATCAACTCAGCATGGCTAGAATTGCCCAATACTATAATTAATATTTTTGTGTCAAATTCACATGGGAGTAGTTATATAGTATTAGGAATATAAACCGAAAATGTCAACTGTTCCTCATAATTTAAATTTTTACATGTAAAATGTTTTACATCTTTCCAAATGTCTATCTAAAATTTCTAGTTGTGTGCTGTGCTATGATCTCATATCTTAGAACTGTTTAAAGATATTTAAATCACCAGTAGACACGCTATATATTACTTCTTTGCTCCCTTTCTCAAGACTAAAGAAGCTAGAATTTGAAGTTCAACTTTACAGAAATTATCTCCAGGTCAATTAAACAGCCTTAAAAGAAGACTGGTATGGAAAAGAGTAGGCCTGGCTTTGACGCAGTGTCTGTGTCTGAATGTGCTACGTGGCTGCTCTTATCATTAGTATCCACATTTGGTAACACAGAAATAATATTTGCTGGTTTAGCCAAAGTCTTATTCAGGATCATAATAAATTATTTTACCCTATTATTCACTCCTATTTTCAGCCACTCTGCTAAGTGAATAAAATGATGAAGACACAGCAATACCCACAGCCTAGTGGAAAGAGACAGACAAGAAATCAGGAAAGTACCATACAAAGCTTAGTGTACAGATAAACCACCCAGGTGCTTAAGAAAAATATAAATTCAAAGGATTTGAATGCCCAGATTCTGAGTCAGTGGGTCTAGCACTGGGCTCAGACACCTTCCTTTTTAACACACACTCCAGATGATTCTAATGCAGATAATGGATGGTTCTACAAGAAATTCCTAAGTGCAAGGAGTAAATACTGGGTGCTGTGGGATATAGGAAAAACATGTCACTTGATCTTAAAAGCCCCAAAAAGTTTGGGGGGAAAGGTGGTAGAAAAATAGAAACTTCAGAGGCATCATCTGGGGAGAGAGTGAAAAGTGTTTCCAGCAAGGGACCTGCATGGGACAGAGCTTGGGGGCCTATGGCAGCTTAAGAGGCCAAAGACAGGGCATGCATTTGAAGGAATTGGAAGGAACCTATCATGAAAGACATCTGTTTCTTTTCTTTAATAACTTATTTCTGAACATGTGTGGATGCAAAAAAATGTTTAAAAAGGATATGCAATAAAGTTTTCCTCCCATCCTCTATACATTTCTCTTTCTGGAGAGAAAATGCCATTAACAATTTCTTGTGTATCTTTCCCTATGGAATGCTAAATGCACTTATAAGAATTATATGTATCTATTCCTAGTACCCTATCCCAATATATTAAAGAACAAGGTATACTTGAACAGTTCTGCACCTTGGTTTTTTGACAAAATATACACATATTTTAGAGATTGAGCCATATCTCATTTTTTGTAAATACCCTCATAGTGTCCATTATATACACATGCCATGGTTTATTTTACCATTCACTTGCTAAAGGATAATTAGTTTATTTTCAAGTTTTTGCTCTTATAAGCAATACTGTAAAGAATAAACTTATACCTAGGTCATTTCAAACATATGCACATATGTTAAATTCCAAAAAATAGAATTTTGGAGTCAAGAGGCATTAGCATTTAACATGTTGGTAGATTTTGCCAGATTGTTCTCCATGAGGCTGTATTAATTTGCAAGGTATGAGAAAACTGTTTCCTTACTCTGCAAAAAAGGAGTTTGACTTTCACCTTGAGAACACTGGGGAGTAAATCAAGAGTCTCTAGAGGAGGAAAGACTTTATTAGGCTTATGTTTTAGAAAGGTGTGCTCTCATTGCAATGTAAAGAATGAATGGATGGGAGCAGATAAGACAGGAAGCAAGAAGGGCAGTTAGAAAGTTATGCAGCAGCTGGACAAAAAGAAATAACCCAGTATGGATGATGTGGAAGGGCAAGGATATTTATTAAGCATATATTATATGCCAGAATCTGTGCTGATCATGTGAACTCATTATCTCATTTATTACCTACAACAGCATTGATGCATAGTGATTGTTATTTCTGTTTTCAAACCAAATAAATAGATACATAAATAAAATAAAGCTGAGACTCATAAGTCAACTAGTTGTGCATTTTATGCAGGTTGTTCATGGAAAAAGTGGGATTCAAATCCAGGAAAGTATTAGTTCAGAGCAAGTGCTTTTAACCACTGCAATATCCTGTTTGGGGTGGAGAACAACTGATGAATTTGAGGTTTATCAAAGAGGTAGAATGGACAGAATTTGGCAACTGACTGGACTCATGATGTAAAGAAAAAGGGACATGGCAGTGTTGTCTGTGAGAATGGGAAACCACGATGACTTAAAATCCAAAAGCAAGGAATGGGAAGGGAGAGTAAACTGATTTTTGGTTTGAGCCAGTGGGAGGTAAAGCAGAGGATGCTTCTACTGAGAATCAGGAGGGCAGTCTGGTCTGGAGATGTCGATGGGGCAACAGCAGCATGTAGCTGGGAAGTCACCAGAATGGATGAGCTCACCCAGGGGGCAATGTTGCAGGAACAGGCCAAACATGAGAAGAACATGAGTGAGGCTACCCCAAGAGATAAGAAAGAAAGCCAGAAGAAAATGTTATCAAAGAAAATGTTATCTCCAAAACCAAATAAAACCAAACTAAAGCAAAAACATTTTTAAATTACTTTACAAATGAATTATTAACTCTTCCTTATTTCTAAGATCTCTCATATATTATAAAAAAATATTCATGAACTATTTCCAAATGCAAGAAAAGAGAAGGTTACTAACACCCCCTCACCAGAACTATCTTGTGGAGGTGATAGTCTAGGGGAAAATCACTTTCCCTAAGCTGGGCCAGAGTCCCGATACATTTCTTTAAAGCTCTAATAACCATGCAGAAAAGTGTCAAACTGAGGATTTAAAGGCAATAGCTATAGTCTCGGGAGAGTGTCTGGGAGTGATTCCTATGTACATGACATAACTCAGAAGCAGGAGAGTCATAGTCAATGGCTAGAATTCTCCTGCACCACCTCATATAAATCTATGAGGGCTACCTGAAGGTTTATGTGAGCTGTGTGTCTAACACGTGTTAGAAAATCAGTCTCGTTATATTTTCCCTGTAAATCCTTCCAGGAGTTTTCTAGGTTTAAGGGGGACCTTCACATTTGGAATCGAGAAATGAGTATAGATTTTCTGAGGCTGCCTAGACTGTGTAATATGCAGTTCACACAGTATATTTGGGGGGAAGAATAAGTAGGCATTGTCAGTCAACTGATGGATTCGGACTCAAGAAATTCCAACCTGCCCACTCTCTGCAACTCCCTCCTCGGGGGGGAAAAAAGGCCTCTTTTTAAATGAAGGTACATTCTCTGAAAGTGGAGGTACATTCTCTGGAAGTGGAGACACAATCTCTGCCATATCTAGTGCATGGCATGACCTGAAGGGTCATGAGATTTTCTTGTTTAACAGTTTACAGAATCCATCTTGTAAATTACAAATAATATCTCCTAAATTAGCAAATCACATTCCACTTCTGAATATACCTATGCTAAAAATGTATGATTGGACTAAAATATAGAATATACACATATTTTTATGTGTTTAAACTGCTCTTTATAGGAACAGAAGCCTTGACAATTGTATAAGCAAAATCGTAATATTGTTAAAATATTCTGAAAAAACAATTAGATGCCTAATACATACCATTAACATTTAAGTTAAATCAATATCTAAATTTTTAATAATTTTAAATCACTAGGCAAGATTTTATATTTTATAGATAAGAACACACATAATTATTTCTAAGTTTTATTAGTAATATCTAAATATCAATATTCCTTCATTCTATCAAGTTTTATCTCAACATTAATTGCTCACTAACCAGAATATAGGAAACACAGTCATCTTAAACAAAAACAGAAAAAACTATTGATTATTTAGGATATTTCAAATGAAGTCTTGACTTTAGGCATTTTTTCCAAAGTTTATTTTCTTGAAGTGATAAAGTCTACTTAATTTATAAATATTTGTCAACAAATATGTAATTTTTAAGTAGGTGGGCTCATTTATATCAAATGCAAAAGAATTCTTCAACATTTAATATGTGAGTCACTTATGTGTGGATTACACATATCTGTATGCATGTGGAAGAAGCAGCTTTATTTATTATTGTTATTTTTACTTTGATGCTGAATCCTGGAACCAACAGCAGCAGCTTTAAAGAGCAGTTCCTGTTAAGGATGTTAAGTCTTTGATTTTGTAGATTCTTAAGATATTCAGAATAGTGAAATCAATTTCTATGGGGTGGAACACAGGGATTTTCCGGCCAAGTCAGACCCAGAACAGTGCCTCTGACTTCTTGATCACCACTGTTAGAACAGTTAAGAGGGAGTCACCGCCTAATGAGGTGGTCTGTTTGTTCCATCATTCCACAGATCTAGGGGTTTGAATATTTTTGCTTAAATACTGCACACAAGTCTCCCTATATATCTAGCAATGGTCTTCACTCTGGCTTCTGGAACGACAGGAACAGTCTTCCCCCTTTTCACTAGGATGGTCACTAACCATGTTTCTCATGCTAAGGTTTTATTTTTTGAGGCCAAACATTCCTATTTTCTTTAGTCATTCTTCCACCTTATGGTTTTGAAAGCTCCTCATCAATATCTGCTCTAAAAGCACTTCTGATCATGTCTAGTAGGGCTATAGACCATCTTACTCAACTACCATACAACTCCACGTGTAGGGCAGTTCTGGGTATTGAGCTTCTATCAATGTATCATATAATACAAGCATATATAACCCAAACATACCATTGGCACACACAAACTTCCATTGCTTTTTGGAGTTTAGCATAAAAAATAGGGGTAATTTTTAATTATGATATATTTAAATTGTAAAATAGTATTTAATTTACCAATTTGTCTTAAGGGTAATTAGGAAAATTGGAAGAATTCAGAGTATTTTGTTATAATAGGGATTTTATTAAAACATACATGCAAGTCCAAGGTTTTCTTTCCTCTTTGTAGAACTTACAGTCTGTTCCTTTCTGCACATGTGCTCATTCTTACTCTGCAGATGGGCCTTCAGTGCTTAGAAGTACTATAGCCAACCCATCCTTGTCTTTATGTGGCCATTCTGATCTACATTAAATAGAAACTACATTCTCTCTACATTCTCACCCTCCAATTTCTGGGACAGAAAATCTCATCTGTCCCAGGTCTTTACCCATTCTCAGTTCAATTAGAGATGACTAGGGTTATGAGGTTACATGGCCAGTAGTTCATGTATCTGCATTGCAGGTCCTGGTTCTCTGAGAGGTCATAGACAAGGCTGTGGGAAAAGAAAGCATCAACCAGACAGGCATACTGAGAGCTGTCTACTGTAATACTATCAAAGAATGTGTCTATTTGGCTAAAACACAGAATTAAATATAGATCCAAGACTGATAGCATCATAGAATAGATACACTCTGAATCACCCATTCAAGTCATGAGAATTCCACATATCAGGAATCCCATCTAGTATCTTGGCATAGTCTTATGAGCCATTTATTTGCATGCACAAGACCAAATGTAGAATGTGGGTACCACAAGATATGAGCACCTGGACATCTTTAAAGAGGTACAGTGGCTATAGCTTTAATTCAGCCCCTCCTCTCAGAGTACTCAGGTTTGCTCTCACAAGAGTAAAGATCTCATTCATCATGCCCCTCTAGGGTGCCATTATATGAGTAAATACAGTTTGTATTGTTTTATATTTTGGTTTATTTTTCATCTGTGCATTAATAGTGAATTAGGAAAAAATAAACTATGAAAACAATGAACATTTAAAGTAGATGGTCTTTGTGGTCTTTAAAGAAAGGTATATAAAGATGATTCACACTCAACAACTCAGTAGAACTGAGCTGGTCTTCCACTCAGGACAATATGTTTTTGTAGCTACATATTCTCCCTTTCACACTGAAAGCTTAAATTTTTGAAAAGCTTATTAATATAAAAGATTGGAAAAAATTTTAGGACCTAGAGCTAGGCAAAGAGTTACTGGTTACACTTGACTCCAAAAGCACAACCCATAAAAGTAAAAAATTGATAAACTGGACTTAAGCAAAATTATTATTACTTTTCCCCATGGGGAAGAGTAGGGGCCCTGCTGCAGGAAACTCTGATCTTTCTCCGGAAACTGACCTTAGCAGATGGGCTCCAACTTGACTAAAGATGCCCGGGAAGCCGCATACCCTACTGGGGTGGCCTGCAGTCAGGGACAAACTGGTACTGGGAGGAAAAGCCCAGGTCTTTGGTCACTATCCATGCTGTGCTCCTGTATCGCTGTTCTGGAAACACTTCTCACCTCTCCAGCATCCAGCAGTAATTAAGGCTCTCTTTTTCAGGGAACCACATTTTCTATTATTTCACCACAAATACAAATTTTTCACAGTCACTGGGCTTTTCCTAATTGGAAATCCAGCTAAAGAAAAGCACCATTATGCTGCTGTATCAAAAACTAGTGACCCTAGAGTTGGAGTTGGAAGAAGGAAGAAGGAGCAAATTTTCAATCAGGAGACTCTTTTCCATGGTCATGGACTCCTAATAGTGGTGCAACCAACTCTGACAGCAAATGTTATATTTATCTTTTTTCTGTAACATTCAAATACCCACTCAGTTAAATTTATTCCTTTGTCCTAAGTACTCCATTTTGTCCAAATGACAACCCCCCCGCCAAATACATATGTGAGTGTATGTGTCTCTTCATTCCAAATTAACATCTATTTCAAATGTGTGGTTAGGCTGAAGGAGATTCCACCTGAACTGTTCATATTTTGTATCAATTCACAATATATTTATTTATGCAATACATACTGCTTTCTTTTCCAATATCCTAACAATGTTGAGGTATAACCCTGTGTGTGTTCGGTGGCTAGAATTTTTGATTCATTTTGGCTGTAGTCTTTTTGTACAATATCATCTGATAAACTGCTTTTCCTAACTCTTGCTTGTAATTTTAACTCCTTTACAATTTTTAACATCACTATTTCTTTTGCATTTCTATTTGTTCATGTCATAGTTTTGTATTTACTTTTATTTCTTTTATTGAAGGATATGTCCCAGAATGTTAAACAGATCCTTGTGCAAGGTTGGAAGTGAGAGAGAGCGTGACATTTGAGGAAGTGTTAAAGAGCTCACTGTGGTTAGGACATAGAATGTGAGCCAGAGAATGATGAGAGGTGGCAGACAATGAAATAGTTGCCAGCTATGAGGAGATTATTGCCACCAAAGGCATATAACTGGCAGAGGGCAGGATCAGATTTTCTTACTTAGAAAGAACATTCTAGCTTCTTTGTGCAACATAATTGAAGGGGTGAAGGATACCATTTGGAAAATAATTACTGAATTCTAGGTGAAAGATGACTGTAGCGTAAACAACGAGAGTGGGAAAATGTGTAGATTTGAAAGATAATAAGAGTAAATTTAATAGAAAAAAAAAGGTCAGCTGGGAACTCGTCAATCCTTTATGATGCATGAGTAGGTTACAAGGGTATGTCCAGATTGAAAATCTGATGGTCTCTTATGAAAGACTGACTCATTTCTACTGTCTTTAATCATATCTCTCCATGTGCGACAGGCAGTCTTCTATATACAAGGCACTATTCGTTTCAGTTCTATATCTCAGTGTAATCCTTCTGAAGATATTATGTGACAATTAAAATCCAAACTTAATTTATAGTTTAGCAATATGCAATGCTTCAAGTGCAAATAATTCAAACAAGGTAAAACGGAATGATGAGATGCCCTCTGCCCTTGCTAAGTTCGTGCATAGGCAATGACACTCACTCTTTGGGTGACTGGCAACTGTCTTTAACTTAGATTCATACCACAGATATTTTCGTGCAGACTCATATTGACAAGCATTGACCTAGGTACTAAGAAAAGAGGATGAGTAATATAGGTAAAATCTTTATGCTCATTAAGCTTATGTTCTTCAACTTTAAGAGGCATCCAGATTTCAGAAATATATAAATTATGCATCTCAGAACAAAGGAAAAGTGATGTAGCTATAGGGTCTTACAGATATTCTAACTCAACTGTTTCTAATGCATTTTATTTTATTTTAAAATTTTCCTAAATAGACTGCTTTAATATTCAAATATTTTCCTTGAGAAGATGTTTCTTTCATTTTATAATTTCTAATACAAAATATTGCAGTTTTATATAACAAATGACATAAAACCCAGACCTTCTCCTCTTCCTTTTTTACTTTTATAAAACAAATTAACAGATATAGTCCATTGGATATAATCCATATATTTCCTCTGCACTCAGATATGAAAAAGTACATGTGAGGAGGGGAGAAGGAGCACATATGTGTTTGCAGTGTGGCAGTAGGTAAAGTTGAAACAATCCCACAGCAGCCTGCACTTCAAAGCATGGAAAAATTCCAACAGACACTGTTTAAAATGCATTTAAATAGGCAGCTAAAACTTAGAAATAATATATATTTAAATTTATATATGTGTATATATAATTTATATATGTGTATATGTTTTGATTTCAAAAAGGCAATATAGGGAAATGAGTAGATTTCTTTTCATGTGAGTACTGACATATCATATGTTCCAAACGCAACAGGAGAATCATTACTAATTGTATTTGAAAACTGCCAAGTGAGCGTGCACTTTCATGTGTAAATGTGGATTTAATCTTTGATGTTCAAGGGAAGTGATTCATGGCCAGTTTCCACAGTATGCCGAGGAGATGCTTTTTATCTGAGGACTGACATTTTATGTATTAGGCTATAATCAATACTATTGGCTACGTGCTATCTCACTGAAATAAAACTGTGATTGCTCTGCAAATAAAGTTTTAATTACTAGCACGAACATCTCTGTTTTGAAATGTAGTAACCCTATATATCCTTTAACACAACTTTATTACCAGGCATAACAATTAACCTACGGTTTAAAAGTCTTAAAATGTTGATATTTGAAAGGTACAACCTGAGTCTGTTTATTTATTTATTTTTTTTTGCAAAAGGCCACACATCTTAGAAGGGAGACTGAACTCAGTTTCCTCATCAGTAAAATGGAGATAATAGTTGTCAGCTCACAAAGTCATTACCAAAGTTAAATTAGGTATGTGCAAAGCACACATAACTTTTGAGCTGCTACTAAAATTGGGGAATGATACAAACTGAATTTGAGTACTGATGTCTATGTTTGCATTAGTGTTAATTTGTGCATTTCAGTAGCTTCTGTCTATGTCCATGCTGCACAGATACTTAACAACTGGTCTCCCTGCTTTAGTTCCTTTGATCCATCTACCGTACTGAGAAATCTCTAAATTATAAATCTGAAGCCTTCCCAGTACCTACAGCACTGCATACAAAACCTTTCATAAATGGCCCCATCCCACTCTAAACCTGCTCTGTGCACCTGTGAGATTTACTCCAATTATACTTCTAAAATAGCCCATATGACATTGTGTTATTGTTAGTTCATCAGATACCTAACCTTCTCTAGATTGTGTACTGGGGGCTATGCCTCAAAGTACAAGAGTCTGGCTGGGGACAAGTCATCCAGGTTATGCTCTCCACACCTCCCAAGATAATCACACTTGAAAGGACTCCCTGTGGTTAACATCTTTCCCAGGCTCCTTGAGGTACAAGCAGGTGAACATTTTGAAATTAAATTTTAAGGATATTTAGAAAAAAGAAGTAAAAAAGAGTGCCTCCCATCCCCTTTAAGCTCTCCATAAGCAGGTGGGTTCAGGGCAGCCACTCCCTCTGTCCTTAGCAAAGGATAAACCTTAAAGTAGTCCTGTGTCTTATTCATTTTTGTATATATGGTACAGTGCCTATTACTTATTAGGTGAAATTCAGATGCTCATTAAATATTAATTTCCTTCCTCTTTTTTTCCTCTCCAAACCCTGCAAATAGATGCACATAGAATTATTCAAGCTACAGCTTCATGATGATGAGCAAGTCAAAAACTCAGATTCCTGTAGGAACCTAGTGAAAACTGAGTAAAGCCAGTTTGGTTGATGTGGAGGAGGCCTGGAGAGCACACACTCATTCTGAAAAGGCTGTCTCTCATAACCATCCGCTACCCAGCTCCAGCCAAATGTTATTGCATTAAATGACAATTAAGTATGTCCTCCCTTGCTATAGTTTATGAGAAGCCAGAAATTCAGAACATTCTGTGAAGTCTCCTGGTTTTTAAATATTGATAAGTAAGTTCTTTTTTCCATGAAGTACTATTGAATAAAGCAAGTAGAATCCATACACAGAGGACCAGGTTGAACCTATGCTGTAGAGCTCTAAAACTTGCCAGTATAGAAATTACTTCTACACATCTGAGCGTGAAAGGATCTACCACTCCTTCCAAAAGACTAGGATGCTACTTGTGAGCAACCAGGCTGTTCATGGCTGGGTTCCAACATGCTGTCTTTCCTTATGTAAGAAATTTGGTCAGTACCTGACTCATAAAATTATAGCTCTCATTTTAATCAGCAAGGAAGAATTTCTGCACTGTAAAATCTTATTAAGGGAGTATGATTGAAAATTGAATGTGTTCCAGCACCTCTCCAAAGCTCATTTAAGATATTTGATATTTAAGAGAAAAGGCCTAAATGGGCATGTTAACTATCCATTTACCTACACAATTCCAAATTCTGTCCCTACACTCTCAAACCATCAGAAAATAATGTCTTGGACCACATTATCTTAGTCAATCAAAGATATGGCTTCTGAGCTAGGACTCAATATCATGTTCTTTGATTTTATAGATGGTTGATATAAAAAGTATCATATTTAAGCATACTTTTTGTACCTCTTAGAAAGCTGCTCAGAGTTATATTTTACTGTGCAGTTTGTTACCACATTATACTGGAACTCATATGATAAAGTCCAGGAAAAGTAGTTCCAGGAAAGGGTGATTATCCTCACAGATGCATCTGTATATGATACCTTAATGGAAAACATTTCTTTTCTTTAGTTTGGAGGCCAAACTTCAGAAACTATGTTAAGTGTAGATAAGAATCCTGGGTTTGTTTCTGAGTTTTTGAACCCCTTAGTGAGGGCATGTACCTCAGAGGTATGTTCACTGATCGACAATGGAACCCATGACTTTTCAGTATATGGGACAATGCTCCAACAAGCTGATGGTTCAGGGCTCCAAACTTTTAAAATAAATAAATGAGAGATAGATCAGTATATATGAAGGCTGAAAGCCAAATGGGATAAGTCCTTTGGAGGAACTGAAAGGGTTTAGTTTGGCTGAATTATAGAATTCAAGGTGGACACAAGGGGGCAAGATGAGATTAGAGGGGCATCCAGCAGCCAGTTGATGATTCTTCTGATTTATTTAAATAATATGTACTTTATTATGAGAAAAGGGAAGCCTTTTCTCATAATAACATGTGCTTAAATAAATAAAAACAACAACAATCTTTTTTTTTTCCTTTAGGCATAGGAACTTGACCTTTGGTTAACTCTAGCGGGATTTCTTTGGTAACTTGACAAGGCACAATGTCAACTACATCTCAAGGTGACACTGCTAATAGTAAAAATAACCCTTCATTGGTAAACTGCATCTAGATTAGGATACACTATAAATGAACCATAAACATTTGACGTTGTGGCTTTGGTCTTCCCTGTGAGTAGACCCAGCAAGCCATGCCTATGAATTATTGTAAAAGATATAAGACTGTTAAGGAGGGTGATTTCCACAGATGACTTTGGACTGCTGCAAGGACTCTCAATGAGGAAGGCCTGCTGCTTCCCTGAAGACAAGCTGTGGTTCTTAATCTCTGTCCTTCTAAGTAGAGGGGTGCTAGGTGTGGTGCAGCATCACCTTGTGAGTCTGAATGTTTAGACGAACCTAAAGAAGAATGCTTGGTGGGCATTGCACCACTACAGGGTTCCCTAAGTAGGGAAGTTAATATAAACAGATTTGTTTTTATAGGATCACTTCAGCTATGAAAGACAACTACCTCTAGGGCCAGTTACTCTAATAATACATTAATCAGAATTGGTTGATAACCTTGTTGAAACAAGACAGAAACCTGCAAGAAGAGGGGAAAGAGAGAAAAGTGCCCTCTATTTAAGTTTCATCTAGATCTGGATGCACGAATACCAACAAGTGGGACTTACAGGAAAGCAACCTGGCTTCCATATCTTTTTGTGTGTGGTTCATTGACCACTTACAGGGAAAAACAATAAGAACTTGGCAAATAAGAAAAAACTGAGGAAAAGAAGGAACTATTAAATGGGGACCACCAAGCTGCTTTTAAAAATCAAAAATATTAGAAAGGGTTAGGTTTGACGACCATCCATCTCCTTCTTTGTATAGCTGTATGACCTTAAATAAGTCACTACTGAGCCTCTCTGAGCTTCAGGTTCCTAGCCAGAAAAACAAAGGGTTTAGACTCAATGACTTCCAAATGATCTCAACTCAAAGGTCATATAAGTCTTTATCTGAGTACCACTCATATGATAAGTACTATACTAATCTTAACATCCCTCGGTCTCCCCATAAAGGCATTCAAAATCAAGTAAACTCCAAATGCCTACAACAGAAAGATCAAGGAAAAAGTCTGATATGTGGAGTCACTCCTTAGTCTGAGGTGGAACTGAGGACTCCATTATGTCTCTACACTCCAATTTCACCCTGGGTAACACGGTGGTCAGATCAGTTCCTGAGGGACTTTATGTGCTTTAGATTCCTCAAGGGGCAGGGGCTATGGCAGGTTCTGCTCGGCCAGTCTAAGCTGAGCACACCCAACACAGCTGCCCTCGTCTCTAGAGTACTTACTGCAACATTTGCCCATCGTAATCGCTCAGTGACTGCTGATGATGGACAGGACTAACAGCAATAATTGATAATTTAGTACTCATGTTCTTCAACCATCTTGAAGTAAGACATAAAAATCCAGTATAACTTAAGCCTAACATCTAAAATGCAATGATGTGAAGTAAAAATAATAATAATAATCATTAATTTTAAAAAGCATGTCTCCAAGAGATCTAAGTACTTTTGTACCTTAAGAGGGCACAAAATATACCAACAAATGGTTGTGTGACATTAAGCATGCAGGGAGGAACCTCCGTTCTTTACAAAAAGTTTTGAATTAGAAAATTTTAGTGAAAAGCATTGCGGGTACTTCTAGGAAATCTCATCATGATCTCAGTGTAATAGCCATTTGTAAAAGAGCCCTGAACTGAGTCCACGCCAGGGAGCATTATTGGAAAATGGCCCACTCTGACGACTTCCTGGAATTCCTCTCTGTGAAAGTCAACAGCTCGCCTGGCACCAGCTGGGCACTAAACCGAGGCACTGAGAAACATAAGGCCACATTCTGAGCTGATACAGAATGTGACTTATAACTAGAGTCTTAAAATATGGCAGCTCGACAGCAGCTCACACTATTCACACCACCAGATCGGCCTCCTACTTCTTCTTCCTCCTCCTCCTCCTCTTCTTCTTTTTTTAAAATAAAACAGACAACTATAAGTGGCCATTAAAAAATGGGGTAATTAGGGAAGTATTTGTTGCACTGCCACAGTTTTGTACTAGGTGAAGGGGTGTACCAAGGAGCTGATATAGACTGTCTCCTCGTGAACCTGTCCCGTGGTTTACAAACTGCATTCCATGGAATCTCCACATATCTCAGAGGGAATTACACCATCATGTGACTCAAATTTTCTTTTAGAAATGTATGTAATGTAGCTATTGTTAAAGAACTGTGATCATAAAAGGCAAATTTTTATACTAATACTTAATAAACTTAGAAACCATAAACATTGATTTATGCTGGCATACATGCCAGCATAATTCTTTCTGTGCAGATCCAAGATAAATATCTGTGCCTATATTTAAATTTATAAATATATCATTGATTAAGAGGTTGTGTCTGTATGTTTTAATGTTTGCAGTAGATATTCCACTCACGTAAAATTATACAAACAGATGTTACTGAAGTGCCATTGTGCTTCCCAGGATGACTTGTTTTTTCCATGACAATTTACCCAAAGCAATCTACCAACATGAATTTGATGCTGAGACCAAAAGTTTCTATGACTGTCATCCATCTGCCTAATTTCAAAGCCCATAATTCATTGAAATATTCTTGATCTGTGTTTTAACTTTATACTATGTAAATGTTATCAATTAAACTAATAAGGTAGTTTTATTTGATTGATTACTTCATTTTTACTAAAGATTTAGATGCTTACAAACTTTTAAAACACCAATTTATATCATTTCTCAAATAACAAAAGGAAGCTAGTCCTTTCTAAAGTAAAGATCTTTAGAAATACTTATGCTTTACATATGAGATAGAAATAAGTGGTGAAACTTGGCTTTATTTTTCTAATATTTTGCAAATTCTAAATTTTGGCTGCATAGAAGATCCCATACAAAGAGGAAAACAACCTAATTAGCTTGTAGTGTAGGAACTATTTTATAGGAACTTTCAGATATTTAAGCAACTGTGTATATGAGGACAGCACATAGCTCTTTCCTCTAGGATCAAAAATGGAAAAGTTTATAACTTGTTCTGAAACAGTACTTTATACTGGACAAAGCCTATGAAGGACACTTAACATTTTCCATTTCTGTTTTCATAAAAGAATAATTTTGGATTACTGCTATACATTAAAAGAATAGATTAAAAATATTAAAATGTATAATTATGCCTTGCAAATTTGGACAAGTAAGGATTGGGCAAGAAAAGGACAAGGAAAGTAAGACTATATTCATACAACTAGGAAGGGAAATCTGCCAATTGCCATAAATAAAATGACTTATGATGCCTTCACCCTCTTCATACAGTTGTTACCACTGGAGTGTCTAAGTGCTTTCCACCATTAGTCACTACTACATCACAGTTTCATTCTTACATTTTTCAGTACCTTTTATACTTATGATTTATGCCTACAGAATGACTGGGAAAAAACCATATATGTCTTACATACAGATTCCAGAAGCAGACAGAACGCAGATAAATAAACTTATTTTTTTAAATCCAGTTCTGTAATGCTGTTATAAGACACATGGTTTTCCAGTAAAACACATTCCTATAGCTTCGCTTTCCTTGCATGGACTTCCTCCAGGGCCGCACTGTTTTCTTAAGCTATACCATGGTGGAATCTTATCCTTCATAGTGTTTTGGAGAAAGCTGAGGGTGGCGCCTGCACAATTTGATTTGGTGTAAAAATACACACCAAATCCGATTTCTGTTACATTAAGGCATTCTCTGACAAAATATACAGAACAAGAAATGAAGTGAATTGCGTTTTAGAAATATCTTGCAAGCTTGTTTCCCCGAATATCTGACCACTAATTTAAAAAAATGGATCAAAATCCACTTTAATTGAATATTTAATAGATGATTTAATGGTCAAGTTAAGATACATTTTAAATGCTAAATATAAAAATGATTTGTGTTTGCTTACTGGAAATACTTGTAATATAAGCAAACATATATAATAAACTAATATTTAAAGCAAATTAACTGTGGAAGAAATGAAATGACTATCTTCAATTTATAAACATAGGACATTCATCAAACTATATTTTTGACTAATAGTTGGCTTTATAATATGAATATCATAAGAGTGGATTGCCATTAACAGTAGACATAGTTTGACTCATTTTTAAATGTGTAATATATTTTCTTTAAAATGAGCCATTGAAAATAAAAACAAAATGGCAATATCCTCCTAGGGAAAGGCCTGCATTTAGCTAGAAAGAAATGCATCAATTTTCATAAATAAATACATTTATTCTTTTGTAAATTCTATCCTCCACATAATGCCCCATGAAATAGTGTGATTTACATAAAAGAATCTGAGATTAGCAAATAGGAGCATGCAATCTAGTCTAAGGCCATTGTGCAACAAGTCATATCAACGTGGTAAAGGCACTTAAGTCTATGGTGCCCTAGGTTTTCTCTCAATGACACTGGTGAAGACCTACTTCATTTAATATTTGCAAAGAGAAATAAAAAGACATGTCAAAACCTTTTGAACAAAGAAATGCGTTATGCAACTACCAGGAAAAGATCATTGAATTTAATCCACCTAATTATTTTTAATTTCTGAAAATATTGTTCAAGCAGACATTTTCAGGGTCCCCAAATGGCCGTTTCTTCACAGTACATTTTAGATGGTCTTTAGCTATTTTGGAGAGCCTGGAATATGATATCCCTAAGAAAACTCTAAAAACTCCCCTGCATCTCTCAACTTTAAACACAGACACATTGTGGTATCAGAGGAAGGTTCCCCTGATGTCTTTACTACAGAAAAGGAAACTGATTAAAACCTCTCATTCTTTTTCAGTACAATGAGAACCCAGACACATGTTAATGGGTAGGTGACTGGTTCACATGGGCAAGCAGGCAATTCTATACTGTGTTGTAGGTATTTTACCATTACCTTCTGAAATACTGTTTCAAAGTGCAGGGTACGTTATATTAAAAAATAAATGATATTGCCCAAACTCAGCAATTTGAAGGAAACATAAATCAATGTTTCCTCCAAAGGAAAGCAGGTGATGTAAGGACTTCAGACTGAAATAGATGGCTGAAGAGATGGATCATAAAGTTTAACCTTTGAAATTATTCATTGATATTAATATAAACACATGTAAAATCATATTTCAAAGTTACAATATTTTGCTAAAATACAGTTTTATTAAATCGAGATTTTTCTTAAGTGGTAAAGAGATAATATATTCCATGCTTGGAAAATATCTAATAGCAAATGCTTAATAAGTCTGGTCTTACTTAATATTTCAATTAAGATTGTTTGTGAAAAGGGAGCTCAATGTCTTCATAAATACACACACAGACACAAAAGAAAAAAGTAGATGGTAACACTGAAACTTGTCAAGAAATGGTAACTGTTAGAAATGTGTCCAAAGAAAATAAGAAATTGGACCAAATATTAATGCATACAAATTGAGAAAAAATTTATAACTGATTCGAGAGATTGAAATAATGGCCAAATATACTTCTGATTAGCACTAAGAACCACAGCAACTCTGATGATTCTGAACATTCTGTGTTGTTGAAAGCAAGGAGGCAAATTTCTCTCCTATATGTAACATGAAGGTACTTTCTTCACATGGGAAGTAAAGCACTAATAATCCATCTGAATAACCTAGCAATAAAAAATTAAGAAGAACCCCAGCTGGTGTAGCTCAGCGGATTGAGCATGGGCCTGCGAACCAAAGGATCGCTGGTTTGATTCCCAGCTGGGGCATGTGTCTGGGTTGTGGGCCAGGTCCCCAGTTGGGGGCACGTGAGAGGCAGCCACACATTAATGTTTCTCTCCCTCTTTTCCTCCTTCCCTTCCCCTCTATGTAAAAAAATAAATAAATAAAATCTTTATTAAAAAAAGACCTTCCACCTGCACTAATTGTTTAAAAAAATTAAGAAAAAAAGTACTGCTTTACAAGTGAAATACTAAGCAGAGAAATAACTTAGACAAAATTTAGACACAAGTGTTTCTTTGTATCTCTTGCTTTACTCATTCTCTACTTTGCACTAGGAATGTCTCATTTTTCCTCTTAAAAGAAATTGTAATGACTCCCATTATTTTTCAGGAAAAAGCCCCCACCAGAATATTTACTTTCTAGGCATCTCACCTTCTGGGTCCAGACTGGAGCATGCTCACTTCCTGTAACCTGCCCCTACCAAATATAGCCCCATTTCCTGACCAGAACACATGCCTGTCCCTGTGTCTGTCCTCATTTATTCCTTTTGCCTGAAATATGCTTCTCACACCAAGGTCTTTCCCATTGGTGTCAGCTGGGTGCTCCCAGAAGCAGAGTTAAGATGGAGTTAGAAATGTAAAAAGTATATTGGGAGTAGTACCTGAGAAAGGAAAAGGGCAAAAGCAGAATTGGTTAAGAAGCTCTCTATTCACTGTGCACATCTAATAGTCTCTATCAGCCCAATGAAAACTCCAGAAAAAAATGGCTGTTAAGAGGTTTGTACAAACCAGCAATAGCCAGGCCCTTGCAACACCACCTTGCTCAGTCATTGTCCCAAGAAAAGTCTGACCTCTGCTCCAATGCAGGGATTGATCCTAGAGGTGCCAACAGTTGGAAGCTGTCAGTCACACTCCTCACAACTGAGCAAGCAGTCCTTTCTTGTAGACTGAACTCAGCAGTGCATCACTCCATGTCTGCCACAATGCTATTCTCTAAGCGTGTGTGAATGTCTACTCCTGTATGGAGCCTCTAAAAATCATCCCCTGGCAACTAGTGGCTCTCCATGCTTCCCCAGCAATGTGAACTTCAGTATCTCATACTGCATTGTGGTCTCATTACGTTTCCAGGACTCAATCTTTTAGAAAGCAGGAACTGCACCATACCCTTCTCAGATTCTTAGCAGATAGCTTGGGAAAAGAACACCTAACACATATTCAAAGAAGATGGTTGGGTGGCCCTACCAGCTGGGTGATCCATCAGGTTGGTTCCTCCCCACTCTGGAGCAGAGACGCTATGGGGTATACCTTGTATGTATCAAAGGGTATTATGAACTTCTCAAAAATAATGTTAATATATGCACTTTAAGTACTAATATGCTACTGGATTGTAAGGATAAAATGTAGCAAAAATTAGTATATGCTAAGCCAAACTTTTGATTCTGTTCCCAATCATTTAATGAACCTACCTGTGTAACACAGTTTTTCTCATTTCCAGTTTCTTCAGTCCACAAATTGGGAAATAGCTCATCATCTAATTTTTAAGTTATAAGATGTGTACTGTGCTTATTCTGTATTATAAAATAATTTAATTTCAATTGTAAATTTTGGAGTTTTCTTTGATGACTTCCTTGGAGGAGGCTTAGTAGTTCAGTAATATGCACTGTTTATTTGATCAGCCAACAATATTGACTCTATGTTAGGCCCAGAGCCAAAGATAAAAGTGAAAGAACAGGACATGATGCTCTTTTCTAACCGAGGCAGAACCGCAGTACATGATTTACTACACAGTCTGGTAAATACTGTGACCAAAGTATAAACAAAGCGGGTGGAACAAACACGGGGAGCTAAGGAAGGACCTTCCTGAATTAGTTGGGGGTTACTAATTTGGTTTCATCTTCCTGTGCACTTTTAAAAGGGAGAGGCAGAAACAAAGAAAGGCCTCAGAACATACAGAATCCCTTTCCTGAAAGAAGTCGTTTTCAGCAGGGTTGGTACTGCCCCCTAGGGGAAGGCTTTGGAAACTGCCGAGGTGAGAGACATTTGGTTTTCCCAGATTGTGGAGACACTTAAACTGGCATTTAGAACAGAATTGCCAGATGTCCTGCAATGCTCAGCACAGTCCTGGGCAATGAATAACTGCCTGATATTTCACCTGGCTTCCAAATATTCACTGGCCATTCGTGGAAGTGAAAGCTCTGTTTGCAATTTTCTGAGCCCAGAATCTAACTTTGTTTTACACATAATATTCCAAGGTGTTTAACACACCCTGAATTTTCTAGGAGGGCCACTACCCTGTATATGGAAGAATGGTCACATTTTGCCGCTGTTGTTGTGCAGAATTTTATCAAGAAAACCCAGGTGGACACCCATGTCACTGAGGGCAGCACGACACAAGGGCAGGGCCTGCGGTAGTAACTGCCGTCTTCTCAGCAGTGGGACGTGTCCCTGCCAGCATTCCTTTAGTCCTTCAGTCCAGTCACACCCGAGCTTTTCCCTACTGAGACGCTCACTAATACAAATTACCCACTCTTTGCTTTTTCCCTTTACATTTTATATGCAGTATGTGTGTACATAGGTTGTATTACTTAGGAAATTTATTTTAGGGTTATGAAAGTGAATTACTAAATATTGACTATAAAGGTGCTAGCATTGAGATGAGTTGGGAACCACTACACTTAAAATTTTCTAAAATTCCAAGGCTGACCTCATTTTGACGAGAAGAAATCTAAGAAGGTGGTAGCGTGTTCACAATTACTGTGTTTATGTTTAGTCAGCTACTAAGCGTGCTTTTACCCTGATGAGCAGGCTGCCTGGCCAGGCCGATCTATGCAGGACAGGTAATCCTGCATAGATAGAAAGGGCATATGTTCATCTAACAGGTAAAAGGAAACAAAAAGTAACAACTTTTCTTTGAACGGTCTTCAGTTCTTATAGTTGATTCTCAGAGGTTGAAAATGAAGTACTTTGCCTTAAAACATCAGCATTATTTTTTCCTGGTGGCTCTCTAGACCGATAAATTGCTCCTGAACAAAACAGATACATGCTAAGTATGTTTCTGTATTAACATGTTTAGAAAGAAAACTAACACCCCTACAAAGATCTTTTCCCATTCTCTTCCTACCTGCAGCCCATTAACATATGATTCAGCCTTTCTTCATTCTGCCTGAGATCAGAGTGCTTTGATACATGTCTGTCACTGTCATTTATCATTCATCTGCTGACTCAAGCAGCAAACATTTAATGAGCACCCACCATGAGCCACGTGGTTCATTAGCTGCTGGGAGCTCAAGATTAATAAGTTCCAACTTTTGCCCTGAAGGAGTGCAGAGAGGTGGTGAAAAAAAAGGCAAAGAAACAAACAATGAGTGTGTCAAGTTGATAAACACTGTTTTAGGAGGATATATATGAAGTGTAGAAAGGAATGTAATGAAAAACTTCAGCACCTTGCATTGATCCTTGGACATAGTAAGCACTTAATAACAGCTGTTCTGAAGTTATTCAGATTGTTCCAGGGCCACAAACTGGGCAGCTATTTTGACAAGTTAAAATGGAAAATAAGGCTCCTGCCAACAAGGCGACTGCCGTTTTGATGGCACAGGATATGGCCAGCGCATGGGGGCAAATGGATCATCTTTCTGTTAGACACCATTTCTCCGGGAGTTGCCTTGCCGTGTGACAGACACTGTACTATACACTGAGAATACAGAGCTGACTAAGTCCCTGCTTTCCTCTCAAAGAATTTAGTCATACCAAAATTGTTTCCAGAATGAGAAAAGCATGCCCATACTGGCTAATGGGATTGCATTTGATGAAGGAACTAATATCACACAAAGTCCCAGGCTCAGAAGTGGGAAAGGAGTCCACAGGGAGGAGGCTGACTCAGGAGAGCCAGGTTGTGAAGAGAGCTCCAGGTTTGCAGCCAAAGGGCTCTTGGCTACGATATATCAGGAATGAGCCAGAAGTCCAGAGAGAGACAGATGAGTCAGAACCCAGGATGTGAATCCAAATGCTGAGGAAATAGTGTTTGACATAACAGCACCTTAAATACTTCCGTGGAAAAACTGGAGCTAAAGGAGGAACACGAAGACAAGTTTAAGGCAAGGCTTGGGGCTTCCTGAAATATCAGACTGAAGTCAGATCATGACAAAATGAGTAGTGGAGAGCCAAATAATCAGCCATCAGGAAAGAGAAGTGTTCTGGCTGATTACAAACTTGATTCATTTGTGTGTCTATATTTAATTTTTTTGTGAGCCTGCTGTGTGTGTACCACATGATCCTGGGGTGATGATGCTTAGAAAGCACAATTTTAGTTTATATTCCACACTATATCTGGCTGCTAAAGAAAAGCAATCAGCTGATTTTCCTTGTCTCCTCTTTCTTTTACTAATTAGGAGTTAACTGAATCTTTAGTACAAGCCATCCCCCGGTCCATCCATTCATCCATCCACTCAATAAACACTTATTACCAGCTACTAGGTGAAGGACCATCCTAGGTGATGGGAGGAAAAAAGATAAATAGACCCAACCCTTGTCCTTGAGGGGTCACTATTGGGAGGCCGGTCTCAGTGCGGGAGAACAATAGCACAAAACACATCGATTTCAGCCACGGAGTCTAGATCACTTTTTCTTTGTCAATACATTTAAATGGGTATGCAGACAATAATCAATAAGTGGTGCCTGCACAACTGTTACCAAGGAAATATTTAACTCAATTCCTGATGCTGCAGTCTCTGTGCAATCAGGCCAGGTTGGCATTCTGATTGCTCATGAGGAAAAAAGACGATGAAATACTCTAGTTCTTCATATGCCAAGATGAAAATCATCAATCTCAATCTCTGTGAAAGATGAAACTACTTTTGGAAAAAGAGCAGTGAACTCTATCAGTCTTTCTAAGGCAATGTAATCTTTAAGATGATACAGAGAGGGCAGAGGCAGTGGAGAAGTTCAGAAGAATTTATATGAGGAAAAAGAGAAATGATGAAATTTCTCCATCAATTTCAAAAGGAGCTAAAAATAAGATAGGACATATGTTAAACTCAAATGACAAAAGTGTTTTTTGAAAGGTGTGCAATATATTCTAGGTGCTAAATAATTTATTTGATTATATATAAATTTGTCTTCATATAACATAGGAATATCTTACTATTTAAGATTGTCTAGTACATGATCCAAATTAATCCAAAAAATAAAAATTTAAATTTCCTCTTCTCTTTCTCACCCACTGCTAATCCTTAGTCCCTTCACTTAGTATGTGTGCCAAATCTTTTTCATTTCTAACACCTATCAGTAGAAATTTCTAGTTCCAAGTCATAAAACATTCTATCTTTTAACCACTAAAACTTATAATTATCTAAATTTATATGTAAAATAAAAATCTTTAGTACTAAGCACATCTTTGGTGGAATAGCTCATAGTGCCATACCAAAGGTTAGTAGAAATTAGGTATTCCATATTTTCTAATCAACTTCTTCAAGATAATTTTTCCTCTGTTGTTATGCCAAATATCTCAGTTTTTGCTGCCTTATAATTCCCAGCTTAAGTAATACCTATCTCTGTAACTGTCATATAGGAGACAATGGTGAATATCTGCTGGATTAACAAGAAGTTAAGGAGAATCATGGTTAAGTGGGGCACAATGCCAGCTAGTGACAAAGAATCCAGATATTGAGACCAGATTTCCTGGGTTTGATTCCTGGCTACCTTTGTAATAAGACCTTGTGTAAGTTACTTAACTTCTTTTATCTATTTTCTTATAATAAAATGGGTATAACAATATTACCTGTCTCCACAGAATCTTTGCCTGGAACAAATGATTTAAGCTATGTGAAGTTATGTTACGTTAAGCTATATTAAGCCATATCATTGTAAGCTGCTATTATTGTCATTGTCATTATCACTGTCACTATTCTGGAAGGAAGAAGGTTAGGGAACAAAAGGCATTGGCGCAAGAAGATTCAAAGAGGGCACAGATGCGTTCCAGAGAAGAAATTCAAGACATGGGTTTCTCTCTAATGCCCAAGTTCCTCATTCATGCATGTGTTAATCAGAGGATTCTTGGGAGGAAGAAACAAGCATAGGTGGCTTTTCTGCTCTTAGCAAATAGCTACCTTTCCCCGCTCTGACTTTGCTTCGTTAAATCATATTCTTGTTTCAGGACATCAATTAGACATCTTTTTTTTTTCCTAAGGAGAGTTCTTGATCCTGAAGACTAAGTAGGGTGCCTTATTGAGGTGCTCCTGCAGCCTCCTCTGCACTGTCTGACACACTTTTATGGTTACCTTGACGCTAGTTTGTGTTTCCACTGAGGACCTCCAATTCGTTCTCTGTGGTATCCCCAACTCTTGGGTCAGTGCACAGAGGCAGAGATGAGTGATATAGAGGAGTGGTGCATGAAGACTTTTTTAAGGTTTTAGAGCTAGCACAGTGTGCAATATAGAATATTAAGTTACCAGCACCCTGTAACCAAAAGCTTACCACATCTGTCTACTTACCTCAATCCACCCAAAGGCTGTGGTTGGAATACTTTCTTGCAAAAAGAAACAAAAACAAAAGGGAGCTCTGAAGCATGCACTACCAATAAGTACATTTGTTTGCAAACAACATACACATTATTAGTATATCAACATTATGTCCATTATAAAATATACCCAAAAGAAGAAATCAAAAGAATATAACACACACACCTGATGTAGCTTAAGCTAAGTTTGGCAATGCCTTTTGCATCTTATTTGCTTAAGCTTGCTTTATGAGCATTATCTTCAATCCACAGTTTCATGGCTGGAAAGTCTTGTCCATTTTCTGAGGGTTAGTTTAGTTGACACTAGAAGTCATCTAAGTAGGGACACTTGAAACTGAACACAGCAGGGACAGGTGGGAGTGCAGAGTGGGTTTTCCACCCTTCTTTCACGTACCTGAAACACCATATTGCAGCACTGCAATGCCCAACATAGAAATCAACCAGAATAGCGGGGTCAGCCTTGCATCAAATATTTTTTGTTTGAAGTTATGTAAGTATTGATTTTCATCTCACTCCTCCATACCCAATCCATCAGCAAATACTAGCAGCTATATCTTCAAAATACATTTGGAATCTGACCACTTTTCACTTCTTCATCCAGACCACCATATTTGATCCAAGCTGTCATCATTAAGATTAGCATAATGGACTCCCAACCGGTCTCCCTGCTTCTGTCCTTGGCCCCTGGACCTCAGTGTGATTCCATCAAAATATGTGCCATTTGTCTGCTCAAATGGTTTGCTGTTCAATCTCAGAGAACCTAAGGTCTCACTATCACAACTAAGGTCTTCTATTAAATGTTCCTTCCCCCATTACTTCTCTGCTCCTTGCTCACTCACATCACACAGACCTTTCCTAAATGACTTCTGTGGCCACAAAGAACACATTGGCCTTCTCACTTAGCCTGAAGATCTCACAGAGGGTGGTGGAAAATGCACTTACTATAAATACAGTCAAGAAAGCATTTCCCTGTAAAGTCGTCAACTATGTTTCAAAGCCTTTGAACAACTAGACAGATTTCCTTCTGAGAAATTCAGCAGGCAGAGGAAACCTGTCCCAAGCCAGTCCTTCTGCTGTTGGCCATCAGGGCCACAAAACTCTTTTGTTGAATCAATGTTTATTTCCATGATTTACTACGTGTGCATGGTTTTATTTAAACAAAGCACATTTTCATTATTTAATTCTGCAGATAAGTCTTTGAAAATGATGCATCTAATACAGATTATTTGTAATACCTATATGTGATGCATGATCTTCACAACCACACTTTAATGTGAATTTAAATTCAGCCTATAATTCCAGGTGACAGCTTTATCTACAAAGCCTCCATTTCTATTTAAACCAATTTATTTAATGGAACAATTTAGAACACTTGTTTAAACTGATCCAAATTCCATTCAAAAAATAAAGGAAAATAACTTTCAAATGTATTTTAATAATAGAAAATACTGTCATTTTAGCTACAAATGTGAGTGTTAATTATACAATTTCTTATTAAAGAGATTTAAGGAAGATAGCAATGTAGTCATTATAAAAATGTAAACCCAGATAAAATCTACTGCTCTCTCATAAAATACCAATACATAAATATTAAAATCTCAAATAAAATGCATGCTGTGAAATGCAAGAAATGAAAACTGTGAAAATAAATAAGATACAAAATTATGAAGTTCAAACACATTATGCTTCAACTTTCATTTCAATTCATTTCCGCTGCTTTCTAAATTCATCTCATGTAAATATAATTCAAAAAATCTGTTGATTTTTTTATTATAAGGGCTAATATGGCAACGATTGAATACTCTTTGGTAATAGAAAGTATGATTTATGAGACAGGAATAAAAATCTAAGAAAACCACTCAATAAATTATTCAATTTTCAGATTGAGCTGATTTAGAGCAAATTTCCTTCAAGCTGCCGGTATGGAAAATGCAGTTTACTGGACAAGGACACAGTGTTTAAGAGAATATCTGAGGTTGCATCCCTGTTTTTAGTAATCTTTTGACTGTAGACAAGGCACATACTCTCTTTTAAGTCCCAGTTTATTTACTGAAAAAATAATGGAATAATAGAAAGTGTGTCTCAAGGTGCAAAATACATACAACTGGTGGCATTCAATATAGCTGTATATGGTGATGGACTTTTTAAAAATATTATTTATTTAACATATATGAAGGAGACATATAATTATGTTAAATAAAAAATTAAAGAGGCAATTTATCAGGAATCTCTTTTTCTCACAGAGTTTTTTCAGTTGTGCTTTGTAATTTCATTTCCATGAACATGAACATTTAAAAACACTGTAAAATTGTTTACATAGATGACTCAGCTGTTGAAAACAGAGACTTTGTTCATGTGAGTTATGTAAGAATCAAGGGAAAATTGAGATAACATTCATAAAGTACTTAGCATCATGTTAGAGTATACTAAGGGCATGATAATTGTTGTTATTATTATTTTTCCTGATCTATTATTATTAGTAAGCCAAATATTTGTATACTATGCCCTGGCATAAAGAAGTTTTTGAGTATTCTTGCATAATAAAACCATCATCTGTTACTTTCAGAATGATTTGCAAAGAGAATGCCTTAAGTAAGCAAGAAAAAAATTAAAGAAATTAAATTAAGAATAAAAAATATGAAGAGAACTAACAGAGGACAAAAGAGCAAGGACCTGATAAAATTAAGTGACATAAACCATTTATCATAAGAATATTTGGTAAAATAATATATGTTGCAATGACATTCTGGCTAAGTATATCTGCCTACAAAAGTTGAGAAATTATCACATTACTGAATAGTACCTACACCACCACTTTAACCCTTGAATCAAGACATGTGAAATAAATAAAAGGTTGCCTCTACTTCAATTTTTGGGGAGAGTTTGAGAAGAATGGATATCAAATCTTCTTTGAATGTTTGGTACATCCACTATGGAAAAGAGTACAGCAGTTCCTCGAAAAAATAAGATTAGAGTTACTGTATGACCCAGCAATCCCTCTTCTGGGTGTCTACCTGGAAAACTTGAAAACATTTACTTGAGCTCTGACTGGTGTTGCTCAGTAGGCTGGGCGTCAGCCCACAAACCGAAAGGTCTCTGGTTCCATTCCCAGTGAGGGCACATGCCTGTGGCCAGGTCTTCGACTGGGCCCATGCAAGAGGCAACTCATCAGTGTTTCTCTCACATGACAATGTTTCTCTCCCTCTCTATCTCCTTCCCTTTCCCTCTATCTAAAAATAAATAAATGAAATTTTTAAGAAAGAAAACATTTATTCACAAAAATATATGCATCCTTATGTTAATTGCAGCATTATTTACAGTGACCAAAACAACCAAAGTGTCCTTCAGTGGAGGATTGGATAAAGATGTGTTACATATAGCCCTTGATGGCGTAGCTCAGTGGATTGAGCTCAGGCTGCTAACCAAAGCATCACAGGTTCGATTCCCAGTCAGGGCACATGCCTGGGTTGCCGGACAGGTCCCCAGTGGGGACCATATGAGAGGCAACCACACATTGATGTGTGTCTCTCTCTCCTTCTCCCTCCCTTCCCCTCTCTAAAAATAAATAAATAAAATCTTTAAAAAAACAAAGATGTGTTACATATATACTATGGAATACTACTCAGCCATAAGAAAAGATGAAATACTGCCATTTGGAACAACATGAATGGATCTTGAGAATATTATGCTAAGTGAAATAAGTCAGTCAGAAGAAACTAAAGAACATATTTCACTCATATCTTGGATGTAAAACTGAAACTCATAGATACAGACAACAGCATGATGGTTACCAGAAGGAAGGGGGTGGAGGGTAGTAAAGGGCAAAGAAGGCCAAATATATGGTGATGGAAGATGATTTGACTTTGGGTGATGGGCGCACAATGCAATATACAGATCATGCATCATAGAAATGTATACCTAAAAGCTATATGACCCTATGAACCAATGTTAACCCAATAATTTTTTTTAAAAAGTAACAAATAGCTTTGTGTAGTGATTGAACTTTTTAATGCCGTTAAGTATGTAGTACATACCATTGTAATAAGGGTATAAAGGTTCATGTAGTTTTTCTAAGTTTCTCTGACTAGTTTTTTTTAAATAAATCTTTTCCAAAAGGAGGAAAAAGGCAATGTTAATATCTAATATAATATTACTTGAAAAATTTTCTCTTTAGTATAGGCTATGTGTTTCTGATTTACTTGTAATTGCAGTTAATATTTTCTTGCAGGCAGCATTTCTCCAAAATATATTTGTTCAGTCTTTCATGAGCATATTTCTTTTAAATAAAATATTCTAAATTTTATACACAAACAAATTAAGTAGTTGTAGTATTTTTGTGTTCCAATTCTTATCACAAGCTAATCCTAAATTTTCCTTTAACATGGCCAAAGAATCATTCAGTAATAATCAAAAGATAGTTAATGGCTAACATGGAATCTGGATGCCTTTAGTCATAGTAAGTAAACTCCATAGTACTAATAGTGCTTATATCCAATAATTAACTGGGGACAGAGCAGGGCCTCAGTGAAATTTCAAATAGCAGGTAAGCTACGTGATAGCAAAACATCAAAAGTTTCACCTTGATAGCCTGCCATGAATTTCTTATCCAGAAAATAGGGCTTTGAGGCAATGGATAATTTAGACAGTCAAGATTAGGAATAAGGCACAGATATGCCACCTAATGAGTATTAACAAATGATGAACAACACTAGCAGTCTTTGGAGAGTTGGGAGAAACCTACTAATGATACTAAGGGTGCCTCTCCCAAAGAATCAAGGACTCAAATATAGTCATTGATAATTAATTTAAAAAGGGATGTTTATGCTTCTTGCTTGAAATATGTAATACAACTATAATTACATGATATGATCAAAAAGGAGCTCCTTCAAGTGGGTGAATTTATCAGATAATTAAAGCTAATTTCTGGACAACAAACAAATAAGTGACCTGAAATCACCATTGAGCTTTATCAAATTACTTATTGAATTTTCCATCCTCAATAGCTGCCTTGGTATCGGGAAATATTCTATTTTGATTTTTGGCCTTCACTGAAGAAGGGTTTTTTTTCTGCTATATATCTTCTATCATTACATAGTGCTCTCCAATCAGTAATCTTATAAAAATAGTAAGGAGAAATAAGTATAATGCATTTTTAAGAATAACATCTCATCAAAGATTTAAACATTTTAACAGCAGCAACATTTCTCTGAGTTCCAAATAAATAAAAATCAAATTCTTTTTGTGAACCTAACAATTCTTAATAACCCAGAACATGTAAATTTGTAACATGTTTCCCTGACAAAAATATACATTTAATCATATTATAAATAAATTTGTTCATCAAAAACTTACTATTTGAAAATCAAATTTATACTTAATTTTTTACTGTTTTTATTTCTTTTTTTAAAAGTCATAGTAATGGCTGAAAATTAGTTAATGTTTTATAATAAAAATTTAGATTCGCAAGCTAGCCATAAACCATAAGCATCATCGTTATAAAATTACAAAGATAAAATGTGTTATAAAATAATGTGGTCCAACTATAAGTCAGTTTAATATTAGTTTGTACTGCATCTGTTATTCCCAAAAAAGAAAAAATCTGGCATTTGGCTATTATCAAGGTATCAAATGAAAACAAACCTAGGACCCATTATTATCAGGGTATCCTTAGAATGTATTAACCTATAACTGTTAATGTTTTCAATTTTAATCATGTAACTTCAAAACATTTTTATAAATGATATAAATTTTTGTTTTGGAAAATATTTAGTAGTTAATACAATTTAGAAGTTCTTTAAAAACCTGACACTTGTAAGAGGAAATTGATAGCAGAACAGGTCAAAAGCAGGGCACTTGGCTCGGTTTTTGCAGAAATGATATATTGTGAACTCATATTCTCAGCAAGTACTAAGTAGGAGAAAAATTCTGATGAAAGAGCATGCCAATAAATTTTGTACTTACTGTGCAGAGGCAAATTGTCTGTAATGCACTGTAACTCCAGCTCCTCGGTCCATTTCATCTTTGGCTGCATCTGTATCACCTGATAGTTACCCATTTCAGTCATGGACCTGGGTTGACTGTTGATTGGTGTCTTTCTCAAGGTCTTCATGTGCTGTTGAACTTCCGCCAAAAGAACAGCTTGTATTGCTTCAGTTACCTGTTAAGTTTGTGTATCCATAAAAATTATATTTAGTATTATTGCAAATCCTTGGGGTCTTGCACAAAACCCAAAGCCTAGAATTTTGATGAGAAGGTTTCACATAAATTGCAGTGCTCCAACCCACCTGGATTAGTATCTGAAACAACTGGTAAATACTGAGAGCGGGCACACATTGTTCAAGAAATTGTTCTTTTGTAAATGCAAGAGATTACAAAGGAAAATAAAGAAGTTCTAAATTCTTTCTACTAAGACATTTTCATTTCTACCACAAAATACATAAAATTAATTTGAGTATATCATAATGCTCTTAAAGACAAGTTTAGCTCCTCAAACAATGCCTAGCTCTAAAGCACTATTTGCCTAAAAACATTTGATTTAAACTAGGTTTAATACAGAAGGTTAAAGACAAAAGTTTAATAACAAATGTCATTAAACTCAGTGTATGTGTATATGGCCTTACATAGCTCAAAATACTGCAAAATGCAACTTCAGATTATTGTATATACCCAGTCAAGGATCTGTGATTCAGTGGAGGGGGATGGGAATGCTGGTCTGAGGGCATCTATCCACTATCTTCATTTTTAAAATGAAGAAATCTGGAACATGACATCCCAAGTTCCACACAGACTTTGTGAATGGGCCTTCTGAGCCTTGCTTCTATGTCTTTTTGTATATCTCATTCCAAAGTTCTATACTGTTACCCCTGAGTAAAAAGCCAGTGTACCTTAGCCTCTTTCCAGAGAGAATGAGACAAGGTCCAAGAGTTAAGACAAGTTCAAGGAAAATCATGTGCTGAATCAGTGAGAAAAAAGGAAGGTCACCACTGATCTAGGTGAACTTGGAACACCTTCCCATTATCCTTGTCTGGCTGACAGTTAGACCTTTCATATGGCCACAACCCAATGGCTGCTCCTTTCCACCTCCAAAGCCTGCTCTCCAATGACTCATGTCCCACCGTCTTTTCTGCACTATCTCCATCTATTCAGACAATCTCTAGGGCTTGGGCTTTGGGACGACACCAACTGAGACTGGTATGGAGAGAGGCTGATGCCAAAAACAGAACGTATATTCATCTAAATATTTATTTGGTCTTTTTTATGTGGCATAGCAGCACAGGAGACTTTTAGGCTATAGGGACACTCAAAGAGCTGTTGCTGATGGCAGATACTTACTGAACTAGTGGGGCAGAAATAGCCAGGCCCTTTACCTTTAATATGGGAAGCTTCCCAAATGTATCATAGTGGCTTCTTGATTACTGATCATGCCTCTGTTCTTGTCCACTCAAATTCTGGGTTAGGTAGAATGAAGTGATTTTACCATTGCATACTATGTCTACTAATATCGTAGCACTGCCTGTCACAGTACAGGTATGTAATGCTTCCTCATGCATATCACATTAAGAGGTTCTCAACACTGTGTCAGCTATTGCATGCCATGAATCTAACTACATATCATGTTCTACATGTCATGATACTGGTGAATCATGCCTATTGACATATACCATGTTATAATATAAGATATTATATTAACTATTAAAATAATGTTTACTGACATATACTCCATCACAGTTTGGTGAACCATGCTTATTTATGTATATCATATGATGCAATAAACCATATTAATTATTCATAAATAATTTTACATCACTGAATTTCATTTTAATTTTGTCACAAATTTTATTTGACAGTACTGATTACAAGATGTATATGATGTGGTCTAAAGAGCTCTAAGTCAGAAATGAGAAAGCCCACATTTCTGCTCCATCTATGACAGTAACTACAAATGCTGCCTTGGTCAAGTTCAGATACTTCCTTCTCTGGGACTTCATGTTCTCACTTACAAACAAAATCTGTGATACTGTGAGACACTGGAATGAGAGCTTCCAGTCACAGGATCTTGTGTGGAACTTCCTTCTGTCTATAACTCTAATTCAGAAGGCTAATAGTGGAGGATGTCTCAGACCCACAGTACATGTAATTTATGGTCTAGCCCTCAAAAAGAGCAGTTTGGCCATATTCCTTCCTGGAATCCTGGCTTCCCTCTCCGTGGGATTGTTATTATCTCTGAGGAGCGCCCATAACTGTGATTTAGAATATTTTCTATCCCACTGAGTAGAATGGTCTATAACAACTTGGATCAATATTCTTCCTCAAAAATATATGGAAATTTATGTAATTTCATATAATATTTCTAATTATTGGATTTCTATATTATGACCATATTTTTAACTATTGAATTTTGGTTTTGACATATTTGTCACTACAAATACATATTATAAGAATTAATAATAATATTAAAAAACAAGGGGAAGTAAAAGTAACAGGATAAAACATGTTAAAAATAATGAGTAGGATACTCAGAACCACAAAACCTAAAAGTGAATACCGAATGGCACACCCCCAGCTGGAAACAAACTCAAAATACACACTTCATGCCCAGTGTGAAATCAACAAAGCATGGCTCCAACTCAGAGACAGAGCTTATAAGCAGGTAATAACATTATCACAGTATCTGGTATACAGTGGACACTAAGTAAATACTAATGGAATTGAAATAGATTGTGTACACTTTAAAAATATAAACTGTGGGAAGTAGAATTTGTTGATAATGTCTAGCTATCAATACTTGAGTTTCTATAGTATATATAGTAGAAAAAAATGTGTAGGTGGTAGGGATAAAATTTACCCCAATGAAATATAAAATTTATGCAGTGGTTTACAAACTTTGTGACTTTAATAATAGCTAGAATTGAAAGCACTATGTCTGTAAAGCTGTCTTCCAAATGCAAGTTTCTTGAAAATAGATCATATGCAAATTACTATACACTATGAGGGAATGTACAGGGATTTAAAATAAGGTTTACCAATTCATTTGCTGGAAAGAGACAGCCACAAATCTGGGACATATATTTATTACTGGAGGTACTACAGTGCCAAAGGCAAGCTAAAAATTTTAATGGTTTTCTACTAACACCATGAAACAGTAAGGTGAAATAGCACAAAATGTTACGAAGACTCATAAGAGACCCCGAGGTCTGTGTGTAGTTCAATGTCCGATTTTCTGGTATAAAAGCTTTTCCCCAACACTCAGCTCACACTGGCCTTTCATGCCTTTTCAGCATCTCCTGAAAGGTAACACTTCTGCCTTAGTGGCTTGGATCTCATGTTTTACCCATGGAGTGAGATTATAAAATCCCAAGAACTCCAATGAAGCTTCAGAAACATGCAAAATAGCAAATCCAAAACCTTGCTGTTGCTTTTCCAGCATTTATTTCTATGTTGGATATGTTTCCTAGATGAGAAACAGAAGAGAATCTCCAGATGAACTCGTTCATCTGAAAAATATACTCCTTACTCCCCCCATTCGATTTCTGAAGTAGGATTTTGCTCTATTTTATAAAAGCATTCCATTCTCACTTAGTGCTCTTAAAATACATTGAAAAGTTGATTCAAATTAAAATGATTAAACTAACTTCTTAAAGGAACAGCTTTATTAGTAATTTGAGGACTGGTTAATGAAGCATTTAAATGAATATTCGCAAAAGTCTGTTTTTCCTGAAGGACCCAGGAATTATCATTCCCACTTCACATAAGAGGAAAATAAATAGTCAAGTTGAACCTATCTTCCAGGGTCATTCATCAGGATAGTGGCCGAGATGAGAGAAAAACTGTAAAGCTTGGACTTCCTATAGTATGAGTCATAAATGCTCTGGTAATATTTTTCCTGCTCCCAGCATTTTGCACAAGGTCATAGAATCATACAACCTAAAAGATCCATTAGTCTAAACATGTCCAAATCACATTAAAACTTATCTGAAGGTCAAATGAAAAACTACAAAAGATCTTTAGTTGGAATGGTTCAGGATAAATGTTCTGTTGAATTCTTTTCCTTAAGGACTTTTCCCCATTGTGGAATTCTTTGGCTACTAAAGAAAAAGAAATCTCACCTTTAATAGACTCTTTTAGGGTGATTGCTAGTATGCTCATTACGACAACATATACTAATGTTCACTTGATTATCAGAGGGTCTTTTTGCATAGCTATTCATTCATTCATTCATTCATTCATGAAACTTTTATTGACTGGCTACTGTCACTACTGGTTTTCTGGCCACGGCTCAAAGAGGGGTGAGTGAGACCAAGTACCTGCTCTCAGCAAATTGCTGTAACAGTGAGGGATAGAAGATAAACAAACAGAAAACAAAACAACAACAATAAAACCCACATAGTATAATTTCCACTAAAAACAAGCACAACAAAGAAAATGAAACTGGGTATGTGATGGGACTGGAGGTATGGCCTGGGGGAGGGAAGTGGACACTGTTAGGTGGAGTGATCAGAGAAGACCTGTCTCAGAAGTTGGCTTTGAACGATTGATGAATGGAAAAATGAGAATCCCAGCTTAAGAAAACAGTAAGGTCCTGAGGAGGAAATGAAGATCAATGTGGTTAGTAAGAATAGAAGAGAGAATGATGAGCAAAGAGGTTAAGCCAGGGCAAATCATATAAAAACTTGTAGGCCATGGTAATAAGCTTCAATAGCCATTCTGATTTTGTTTGTTTGGCTTCAGAGTGGCAACCCCTCAGCTTGTTCTGAGTTCATTTTCTTTGTTTTCCTGTCACTAAAAGTAACCATTTTTAATTGGAGTTATTGCTATTCTTGTTGTGCAAATTTAGTAGTCAATAAGCTCATAATGTTCCAATAATTATTTATCTAATCAATGCATAGATATTTTTTGTACAATGTACAAAGCTATCCACTTAGCTTTTAGGACCTAAGAAAAGCTTGGGAAGAGAAAAAACTTAAATTGGGCATTGAAAGCAACTCTCTAAATCAGCTCACATATGATGTACTCTCAGGATAGAAAAATGATTTCTGATTATACTTACCAAATTCCTAAACCTAGGGACCTTTACATCATGACACATTTTGAAATAAAATAATAGACAATTCTGCCACAAACAGAAATCTTAATGAGCAATAAGTTACTAATGACATGAACATCTCTTCCTTAGCTCTGTCCATTCTTTCCCCTCACTTGGCGCATCCTTGCATAATTATCTTCCACTTTCCCCCCCACCCTCATTGTTAGTCTCTGTATTAGCTCTGTTAAATGAAATGCCCTGGGAGGAAATTTTGCCAGGACAAGAGTATCTACTGACTTGTACTTTTGAGTAAAGGAGGGTAGGGATGAAACACAGCAGCAAGTAACTCTTCCATAATTGCAAGAACATGAGCTGTGTCATACCTGCACAGACTGGTCTCTCCAACAGGAAATTAGTTTCAAAAGTGAACTGTCAGCTTCAGGTATATGGGATTCATTCTTACCTGGAAATACATAGAACACATTTATAACTTGAAAGTATTAAAAATGGATGCACCCCAATGGTCCTCAACTCCAACAGCATACTGGAATCACCCGGGCAGATTTGTTTTCACAAACACCAATGCCCAGGGTCAGTCTTCCAGAGATTCTGATTTAATAGATCTCAGGCTGAGGGTGGGGTAAGCATTAGTACTTTATAAAAGTACCTCTGAAGATTTTCAGGTATAGCCACAGTTGAGAACCATTAATTAATGAATATGTATTTTTAATAATTATACTAATACATATTCACATTAAATCATTCATCTTTACAAGTACACCTGAAACCCATCATTGTACCCTTTTGTCAACAAAAAGCAATTGACTATTGCTTTTTCCAACCAAACAGATCACCAAATTTTATAATTCATTCTTCATACAGTTTCTAAAATTATACATTGCATCTCACACAGAAATCATATAAAAGACTTCCTTTGATTTGTCCTTAACCAGCTATACTACTCTGATCAATAGGTACAGCACTTCTGTTTCAATTTGCCTCATTTTGTTATGTATTGTTTCTTTTAAGTTTGCCCTCTTGAATCTTCCTTCTATCCATTTGCCTTAATGTTCAGTGTGAAATTTTAAGAGTGAGCTAAGGTTTGGTTTATTTAAGTAGATCTATAGAGTGTTCAGCAGTTTCCTACACAAAAATGCACTTTATAAGTGCCTTTTCATTAATTGAAAATGTACATATTACCATCCAAGTGAAAAATCGATGAATTAAGTTAGTGTTTTGATAGATAAAATGCATTATCCAGGTGACAGATCCTGGGAGTGAGAAAAAAACAATGAGGGCTTGTGCTGGGGGGGAAATGATGATAATTGTCTATTTAAATTAATGTATTAATGTATGTTTGAAATCCTGCTATCAACTTTTAAAATTAGTATTAGTTCAATATGTATTTCATTAAATCACCATATTAAATAATAAATAGATAAGGGTATGTGTGTGTATTACACAATGGTCAAGGAAAATGTGTTAGAAGGTATTAGATATAATGTAAATTGAGAACATGAGAGAAATATATATATATAAGAAACTTATAACTCATTAGTATCATTATTTCTTCCTGATGAAACATATAATATGAATTTGAAATGACCAAGATCAGTGCATAAAACATGCAAGCATGCACTATAATTCTGAAATCATATTTTCCATTTTTCATGAGCACAGCAGGTAAGATAAATTTTTTTGATCTCTCTCCTTTCTTCCTCTCTCTTTTTGTTGACCTTGTGATTTTACCATCAAAGCGAAGTATTGGTCTCAACTGTAACTACTTACTGGCATCATGGGGTGCTTCACAACGCACTTTAATGTTATGTTAAAATTTTAATATGAGGTAGAAATGAGAGCCAACTTTTCTTGGCAATGTCAGTGAGTTAAAAGAATTCATTGCAACATCAGAGGGAAAGAGAAAAAGAAAGCATCCCAGTTTTCCAATATTACCTAGTCACCATTCCCGCTGACAGCAGTGGGCACTGGGTTCTGTCAGCCCTTTAGAATGAGCACCACAGTGCCATTTTATTCCTCAGGTTTTGATTATAGAATTAATAACATGAAATAAATCCCTCCCTCCCCTTTACCTCTCATCTTCCAATTTTAAACACAAAACTTACTTTTTATTAGCAGGAGGAAGATGGCAAATTAAAAAAAGATATATAATATGTCAGATAGTAAAAAGTATTGTGGAAAACAGTAAAACAGGGAAAGGGGTAGGGTGTGCTGGGAGAAGGGAGGGCATCTTCATTGATGAAATGGCATTTGAGCAAGCACTGAAGGGTGTTGGGTGGAGGGGAAGGGCAACAGTCCAACCTCCGTGGAATCTGGAGAAAGAGAACTCCAGCCAGTGTGATGGCCCTGAGACCTGCCTGTCATGTTTAGGTAACAGAGTAAAAAGGCCAGTGTAGCTAGACCATTGGAAGAGAGAAGGGAGTACGAAGAGATGAGGTCAGATAGGGGTGTGCGTGCAGTGATGTAGGTAGAAAAGCCAGCTTATACAGGGCCTTGTGACCTACCTAAGCACTGTGGCTTTTATTTGGAGTGACACAGAAGCCACTGAAAGGTTTTTAAGCAGAAGCATGAGGTTCTGACTTAGTTTCAAATAGATCTCTCTGGTTGCTTGGTTGAGAATAGAGTGCAGGGACCAACCATAGGAGCAGAGGGGTTCTTAGGAGGCTTCTGTACACATCACGGCAAGAGATGATTAAGAGTCAAGAAAGGTAGTTCTGTAGTGGAGGGAAGCAGTCAAAATCTGGGGTATATTCTGTAGGTAGAGTCAACATGATTACTAAAAGACTGGATCTGGGATATGAGAGAAAGGGAAAAGTCAAAATGACACCAAAGTTTTTGGCCTGAACAAGTGGAAGGATAGAATTGCCATTTACTGAGATGTCTAAGTTTTGGAGAAGCGGGTTTTTGGAATGAATGAAGCAGCCATTTGGCATCAAAAGAAAATCTAAACACCAAAGTTGTCATTCAGAAGATTTCAAGGACCTTTATATGACTTCTGAAATAACTCTAAAATTCTCTATTATAGTAATCCCTTATTTGGTAATAAAGATACTGATGCAATAAGCTTCCCCATAAGACCTTAATTTAATACACACTATTTCAGACTTTCAGCAATTTTCATAGTACCAGGCATTTCAAAGCTCATTTGATGAAATCATCACATTACATGTCTTATGTTATTTATTTTAATAAAAATGTTTATACATATTTCAATGTTGGCAGAATACAATAATATAACTGTGAGAAATGCAGACTAAGTCAAACATTAAATAGGCACATTGCTCATTCTAAACTGTAGAATGAACAGTTTAGAAACACTAAACAGTGTTCTAAACAGTTATTGAAACACTAGTTATTTTATATCATAGAAGTAAAAAAAAATACAGGCTTTATCTGTGACTTCTTTACCATTCCGTACGTGACTGTAGAAGCTTGAAATATGCAAAATATCATTCCCAGGACTTTTCACTTTGTTGTGCATGGATTCCATTTTGAAAGAGCTGTCAAAAAAAAGATTTAAAGGATATTATTAAAGATGTATGAAAAATAGTTTGAAAAATAGATTGGAGACATGATCACTTGATGAATTTAACAAAGTTGGGAATTGAACACAGATTCTTTTTAGCAATGTCTTCTACATTAATCTCTCTGATGAATCTTCCTCCCCCACTTTGCTCCTACCTAAAACCTTAATCCCAATTGAATTGTGGATCAGTTTGCCAGTATTATCTTGTGACCCACTTCTACAGAAGCGGTCCTGCTACTTTAGGCCATGCAATTAATTTGTGGCTATTGCAATACATTTTTGAATCCTAATATGCTTATATCTGCCAAAGAATTCTCCCCGGGTACCAGCAGGACCTGATGAAGACAGCCTTTGCCCTAATCCAGTGACTCAGCAGCAGCTTTCAAATACTGTCCAAAGATATTCTCAGAGGCAGATAGCTCTTGCCTTGAAATTCAGTTATGCCATGCACCGATTGTTAAGCAAAGATTTCTCAACCTTCACAGTCACAGTGAAATGCTACTGAGATGGTCAAATTTGTTGGAAGGATTTGGTGTGACAAACCTAATACACATTATTTTGATTTCCTGCAAAAGGACATGACGTCTCATACGGCATATCAAATCTGAAGTGACTGATTTAGGGAACCAGTCTCTAATCCTGACACCTCTATTCAATAATTTGTTTTAATGGAGAATTCTGCAAAGAATTAACAAAAGTGCAGTAATGATTTTAAGGCCACTTCAGGGAAGGCATGGAAAGCCCATCCTCTCCCCTAGAGACACACCCTGTACTCTGGTACTTTGCAATCAGGAGCAAACTCAGAATGAACCCCTCTGGCAAACAATTACAAAGTTCCTCACCTGCTCTGTGTGATCAGAATTAGGCAAATAAATGTACTTTGTTAGCAGCCCAAGATTGTAAGAATTTGAAGAAACCTTAATGATCACCTATCCCACCCACCTCATTTTGTAAAAGAGGAAAGCAAAGCCCACTGAGTGACTAGTCCAAAGCCACATGGCTAGTTAAACAAAAAAAAAAAAAAATCAGGATTCATTCCTAGGTTTTCAGGCTCCAGGCTGACTGTATTTTTTTTAAACCATACTTTAGGTGCTATGTAATTTTCTGTGTAATAGAAAGAAAAGTAAAAGAAGCCTATCTGAAATTAAGAAGAAATTAAAATAAATAGAATAAAATACAGGGTAATAAAGTACTGAAATTTACCAGTCTGTTTTCTCATTATTAGGCCCACACACAGAAAATGGACACTCCAGTGACACAAAGCATTATAATGGAAAGAAGCATAATACTGAATCTTACTTAATCCATATGGACTTGCTTTGCTGCCAGACTGTAGGTACACCGAGGGCAGAAACTCTGTTTTATATAGTGCCTGGCACAGATAGTTGTTGAATTGAGCTCTTATCAAAGAACAGAAATGTCCAGGACCATTTACCACCACGTATTGGGGAGGTCAAACAGTGGCTCTTCTATAAAGGCTTTCTAGGTATTTTACCTCATACTAACTATTCTCTTTACACTGACCACTTATAATAACCTATACAAAAAAATGTTTTTCCTAGTTTCTTTACCTTACTTCAATGTTTTCCACATATTTCATGTGCATTGTCTTTATCATTTGCATGCACTCATATCCCAATGAGAAATTTATTTATATTTCCCCTGTAAGCTAGTGCTAAGGACACCTTCAGTAAGCACTTGGTGAGTTGAATTAAACATTCTAATATCAGACTGTGAAAAATTACACTGAATTTTAGCAGTGAAAGAGGGTTAATACTCAGAATCAAGGTTAGTAATTAATCAGGCTCTAGAATTAGACTGATGGTCAGCCTTGAGTCAGACTCTAAGAAGCTGAATTAATCTTGAGTTTGGTATCTTCTCTCCATAAGCCTTAATATCCTCACCTCTACAATGAGCAAAATAATAGTACCTATAACTCAGCTTTGCTGTGCATATTAAATAAAATAATGTATTTAAAGGGCTCATACGGTGACCAGTAGATATTAAACACTCAAAAAACAATAGTTATTATTACTAAACTGTACTTTCTATAAATTAATTACTGATGGTCTCTTGTATTTTATTATGCCAAAGCATAAATTAAATGGTGGGATTTCAGGTATGAAGTTTTTAAACTTTTTCTTTCCTTATGATATATAAAATATGTCATCATAGGCATTTACTTAAGAGTTCTTTGTTCATACTAATTCACAGTAATTACAATGAATGTATTTATGTATCTATTGAATCATTCAGCATCCAGCACTCTGATCTTCTTGGCACATATTTTGAGAGCAATGGATATTTGTTGCATTAATAAATTTTAAAACATGGACCTATTGTTGAAATTATCCTCCAATTCCCAAAATTGAAAAAACATTTTCTAAAATTTGTTTGGAGCTAAAGGAGTTGTTACATATTTATTCCTTGTGTGAAAGAAGAAAGAAAGGAGAGGAGAGAAGCTAGAGAGTTGAATATAGCAAATAATGATACTTTTTTGTGTCCCAACTAAGAATAGTCAAAATCTCTAGGCATGCCTTACCTATCAATTCCATACTTCAATTCTACAGGCATGTTAACTAATTTGTTAACTAAAAATAATCTTCTCAATAAATAAACTATAGTGTTTGCTTCATGCAAAGAATCACAATTATTTTCCAGTCCTCTTGGCATCTGGGCCTGACTTGAAAGAGTGGATGCATACTTATTTGACAAGTCCAAAACTTTCCTGGAAAATAAATTTCCTTTTGAATAGTCTTTTTTCATTTCCGCATTGCATAAATCCCAGCCTGGCAGCATCAATGAGAAGTGATCTTCATTTGAAGCAAGTCCTAAAGAAACTGGACCCTGAAGCTTCGAAATATTGAGATGCTTAATGCAGAGGTTATCTAATTCTTTATCCACTCCCCACGGCAAGAGGCAAGAGAGGAGCAGTTTGGCTGCATCGATGATGAGGTTGGCATCAAATTTTCTTGATGATGTAGGGTGTGTCTTTTTGGAGCTCTTCATTTTCTTCTGCCTTTTAATGCCATCATTTTCTTCTAAAACTATGATGGAATTATCTCCTTGGGCTGGGGTTTCACTAACAGGCTTGGTTTGTGCCTCTGCTGAGAGGGGACCACAGGCAGTTTTATTTCTTTTCAGCGTCAGTGTTTTCTTCTCTGCTGTACTTTTGGCTCTTCTCAGCATCTCACTACCATAAAATGAATTTGAAAGGTCACTGTCACAGATTGGAGTCGACAGCAGAAGTTCAACAAGATTTTCCAAGTCAAATAGAAGGATATGAAAGCCAATGTTACTCCATTTTGTCTTCACAGACAAGACATGATAAGGACCTGAGAAAGACTTGGCATCAGCAACCTAACAAAGAAAAAAAAGCTTTATTTGTCAAAGTCCTTATTTTTAAATTATTTTATTAAAGATCCCATGATATTAAAATGGCATAAACAGAAAGTATTAAGTAGTAGTACGAACTAAAAGCAAGTCATTTCCATTTCTTTGTCTTAACTATAAAAATTTCCCTCTAAATTACATTTATATTTTAATATATTGAAACCCTTTTTTCTTTTGCAAAACTTATGTTTTTCCTCTAAAAATACAAATTAGAACGTATGGAGTAAGATGGCATCAGATTGACATCATTTCACATACATTTTCATGTCTTTCTAACAATATAGCCATGAAGACATTCAACACAGGAAAAGCAAATATAAAAATTAAGGAGGATAGTTAGAACACTTGCAAGAATTTAGAAGAGCTTTAACAAGAATGGTCTCTTCAAATTTGTTTAAAAGTTTAAGTCATTGGAAGTAAACTAAACATTAACCAATATCAAATTGCTTTTATTAAAGGCTCATCTTGTAAACTTGCATTTGTACTTTCTCTGCCTAAAATGAGTTTGTCCTAAAGATTGGTGCGGTGGGCTCTCATATTTCAGTTCGGTCCCTGCTCATTTATAAAGCCTTCCTAAAGTAGCATATCCCCTTATGCCAACCTGTTATGCTTTATCCTCTTCCTTGATTTTTTTCTTTTTAGTATTTATATTATGTAAAATATTTATTTGCTTACTGTATATCTTCCCCAATAGCATTCACACTCAGCCTTTGCAGGAGTTTTGTATATTGCCTCATTCCCAGTGACTATAAAATAATGTGCTATACAACATTGTTAAGGGGTTCAATAAATATTTGTTGAATGGATGGCTAGCATGTGTATGTAATAGACTACCATTCAAATATGTTGAAATAATGGTAACTATAGTTATTGGTAAAATGTATTCTATAAGGCAGAAAAATAATCCCCTTTTAATAAAACTATGTGTGTATGAATGTATAGATATTTTTACATACTGGCATATATAAATATATATAGAATATATACATATATTCATGAAAGACATGCACTAAAATGTTAACAACTATTAATTAGAAAGAGAAGGTTAAAATAATCTCTATACTTTAGGGTTTTCTTGTTTTTTTTAATTTAGTTTTTGGATTTTTTTGCAGTATGACATATTTTATAATCATAAAAAGGAAAATTTAAAAGAATTAAAAATTTTACAATACAAGACCAAAATGGGATACACTTAAAAAGCACATTTTTCTAGTGTATAATTTTTTTAAAGATTTCATTTATTTATTTATTTTTAGAAAAGGGAAGGGAGGTGGAAAGAGAGGGAGAGAAACATTGGTCAATTGGTTGCCTCCCACACACTACCAACCAGGGTCGTGGTCTGCAAACCAGGCACGTGCCCTGACTGGGACCAAACTGGTGACCTCTTGGTTTGCAGGACAATGCCCAACCCACCGAGCCACACCACTCAGGGCAGTATAATTATTAATAAATAATTTCTTCACATCAGAAATAAACAGAAAACTATACAGATTGAAAATGGGCAAATAGCATTAATAGCAAGACACAAAGAATAACATTCAAATTAAAATATGAAAAAATGTTTACAACTAGTCGTAATCAAAAAGTGAAACTAAGGTAGTAATATCAGTAACACCATTCATTACCTATTAGTTTACTAAAAAGAATTATTTATATTATTTTATTATGTAATGTTTAATATATACAAAATAATAAATAAACCATATATTAAGCCCTCGTATGCACTGATACTTCCCTGAAGCTATAATCTTCTCAGGCCGTTGTGTCTAGACCTCTTCAATTATTGGGGCAATGAAAATCCTAACAATGACTGTAGAGATATGACACATTGCCTGGTCAGGCTTCATCTTCCTATTGTGTGAACTCTGTAGCCACAATAGGCCCACTGCACTGCCGCAAACAAACCTGTCCTGAAACATGGTCACCATAAGCCTCAGGGGAACCTGGACATTTTAGATCCCTTTCAAATCCTCAGTGCTATTCCAGATTTATTTAACATACTGCAAAGTTGTTTCCCACTTGGAAACAATTCTTTTAGATTACAAGTATAAACCATTATTATATTTTAATATACTAAAGTGATTAAATGTTGTAATTATAGCCAGCTATCACTGAATTTTTTTCTTTTAAAATAAGTGAGTATATTGTTAAAGTTATGTCATCAAGGACTTTAAAAAGAGTATTTACCATTATTTGGACATAAGTAACAAAGAATGACAATAAAAGCCTATAATGCTTTTGAGTTTTTATATGTAATATATTGGGCATACATAATATGTAGTAATGTTTACAAAGAATATAGTAAATCTTATGTTTATTTACATTTATGTTACCTATATACAATATATTACTTGGACAAGAATTCTATTAAAATATTCTGGTAAATCATGGCTGAATGATGTTCTGCAAAAATATAATCATATTACTTTTAGAATGATAAAGTAAACCATTATAACAGAAATATTTCATAAACATTTCTCTATGTTGTTATAATAAAAAGTCTAAAACAAACTATTAAGTACAAAAGTATTTCATTTAATATATGTTACTGCAAATACTTGAGACATATAATCTTATTAACCAATGTCACCTCAATAAATTTAATTTAAATTTTTTAATGTAAGGGTTAAATATAAATTTCATTAGTTCATATGTTATTTATAGAATGCTCTGTGATTGCCTGATAGATAATTACCCAAGATTGTTCCATCCAGGCTTTGTATTCATAGAGAAGGTGCTGCGTTTTTCCCGGGAATCACACCACTTGTATTCCTACTCTCTGAAGTTCTAGGTTGTGGCAAGAGAGGAGGTGTTCATTGCAATCTGGACAGCTAGAGAGCAGCAGGAAAGGACAATCTTCCATTCCAGCCTCTAGGCTTTGGCGAGGCTGGGAGTAAGATGGCACTGATACATCTGCATGTGAATGCTATAAACAGCAGGTGGACAGTAGGAAGAGGCACACAGAGCTGAGCTCTTTGTCTGGAGCACACAGACTTTAGGAAAAGCTACTGAGTCAGAAAGTTGGCAAGCAGAACCCCAGATGGCCAGCGGGCAGACATTATTCCTCTACTCCCCATAAGAGTCGAGGAGAAATTAGTAAAACTAAAGTTAGCAATACAAAATTCAAACTCTCACCAAGTCAATATACATATAACAAGAAAAAACAAAAAGACCTGAAAGTCTGGAGAAAAAAAAACATAATAAGTCTGAAGGTATAAGTCTAACACCATTATTTAAAAAAAAAGTCTATTCATTTTTTTTTGTTTCATCCTGTGTTCAACTTGTGCTTCTTCCTTTTCTAACTGACTCAGAAGGACGAAATGGTTAAATAAGGCTGGTTTTATCCTGTTTTTGAAGATAGTAATGCACTAACAACTTGTTCTGATAAAAGTTCTCTCTGAAAACATAGTGGATCCCTTGCTGAGTTTATTGTAAAGGATTTGACCTGCCCAACCTACCACAACCACAAAACATATGTGGTGAAACTATTGCTAAAAACTACCTTCATCTTCTCGCTTTTGTGACTTTGTGCAAATAATATCTGGCACAAATACTTAAATACTAAGTGAGAAAATATATAGAAAGTAGCTGCAAAAACATTTTAGATATTTAGTTATGTTAGAGCAAGAAGAGCTTAGAAATTATCTAATCTGATCCCTTCCCCTTTAACAAACAGAAAATAAACAGAAATAACTTGTTCAAAATTACCCATTTTATAAATAACCAAGTAAGGATTCCAAGTCTATTTTTCCCGACATTTCTTCAGATGATATTATGCACTCAGATTTTTTCAAGACTGGAATAATATTTCTTATTTCTCATTTCTACAATATCCAAAGGGCCCCCAATAGCCAAGCATTTATTTTATGAAATATCATAATTACTGAGATGTATAAAGGAGAAAAAGTCATGAAAATATTCACTAATGAACTGAGTACATATAAAATTATTACCAAACCCTCCTCCTTTCTGTCTACATAAATTATACTATTCTAGACATTTTACAGAAATGAAATCATTCAATACGAACTTTTGCATCTAGCTTCTTTTACTTAAGTATCGTTTTTGAGACTCATGTTGTAGTATGTGTCAATATTATATTCTTTTATTGCTGCATCCCTATTAGCTTTATACTGGACAAATGATCACATAATTGAAGAGAAATAAAAACTTCTAACATCCATTTGAGTGAGATCTACTTTGCATTAGGGAAAGCACTTTCTTTGCACATTTCTTTCCTTCCACATTTTCACCATTTGAGTCTAGGTCACGGATCATTTCACTGTGGCCTTTAACAGAACATCTTCACTTGTTGTCAGCTTCAAACCCAACCTGCACAGCACTGCCAGAGTAATCTAGGTTTAAAAAAGTGTTTTGAGCATATTACTTTTAGATTCTAAAGAGTCCCCAAATGCCTGTAGAATGAAGTCCAATTTCAGTGAGTTGGCACACCCAGACGTCCAGTCAAGTCCTTTTTTCCCTTTCTTGCAAAAGTTTACTATCCTTCCTCCTCCGTTTGGTCAGATTTCTCTTACTGATCCTCCTATGTGTTTGACTTACTCCCACATGTGAGCCTTTGCCTCTAACTTGTTACCTTAACAGCCACCCTCCTCAGGCTCCAGCCCAAATCCAACCTCCTATTATTTGCATCCTTACCCACTCCAGTCCCATATTCTCTCTCTCCTCTCTCAACTCTTCAGCAATTTATCTGTCGCCTAGTGAATCTTTAACCTTCCCCAAGGGATGAAGCAAGTTAAATCCAGGAATGGTATCCTCTATCTTCTGGTGTTAGTTATTTGAGAGCAGGATTCATGCCTGATTCTTTTGTCTACTTCTTAAATCAATTATTTTACAAATAATAGTATTTATGAAAATTCATGAAAGATTTTTTATATCTCCTACACAACCAGAAAAACAAATGCATAAAACACTAATAAGTAATGAAAGCAGTTTTCCTCTAAGACAAAAAGTGAATAAAAGTAAACTTCAGCTTTACTCTCACTACTTCACCAGCAAAAAGCTAGGAATAATTCTTAAGATATGTGCATCCAATCTCTTACTGTAACATTAGACGAAGTCTTTGTTTAGAGGTAAGATGAAAAAAGTTCAGCACCACAAGGCGGGCTATCTAAAGGCAGATCCATCACTGCCTAATATTCTCGGCGCCTTAGCAAAGGAAGAGATGCCCAGGTCTAATTTTCAGTCTAGCAGGGCTTTCATTTCCTTCCATTCAGACAAAACAGGGTTACCCTGAAAACAGAAAAGTGGTACAAGGAACCATGACATTTCTACTCCACTGCAACACAGGAAAGGCTTATTTTAAACATGGCCCTGGAAGTCAGAAAAAGTGACATTTAGTCACAGGTACCACAAATATCCTTCTAGATTTGTGATCAGAATTTTATATTGTCTCATCGTCACATTCTTTGTTAGCCAATGCTTTTCACCAAAATTACAGGAAAAATACTGAAAAGTCAGAAAAAAATTTAACTTTAAAATATCAAGAAGGTATTGTGCTCTAAAATGTGCCTATTAAACCACAGTTACTGCAACCCCAGCCTCCTCGCTAAGAAAGTCTACTTTATCTCCTGACATCCCTGGTAGCATTTTCCCAGTGAACCTGGCTTAACTCTGGATATTATTTTTTGCTTCATTTTCCTTAATGCCTCTCACACCAAGTCCTCACCTTCACATCAGACAAATGTACTGATTTCATGGCTTTCTCTAGTAACTATTCAGTTGAACAATTGAAGATGTTACTCCATGTCTTTTTGAAAAATAATGAATAAAAGCACACTTTTAAAAATCATTATTAAGTAAACTTTTGTTTATGGTAACTTGGGATTCAGCTCTTGGTTGTTAGTTCTGTACATTTCCATAAACCCATCTCTAACTTCTGTGTGACCAGAGAAATTCACTTAAAAAACTGTCGCTTAAATGAAAAATAAGTGTCTGACAACACTAGACTACTTAAGCACCTAATTACAGGGTCAGTCAAGAGTCATCCTGCTCTATAACAGATTGCCTTTGTCAGTGGGTTCCCATCTACCCAGGGCTTCACTTAGGGTGCCCCCACTCTTGGCTCCTGGTATATTTGGATGTCATTGCCTTGACTTTGAACTATGTGTCCTGAAAATTTTATTGATGCAGAATTTGGGGTAATTTGGAAAAGAGCAAAAGTGTCCTATAAGTAAGTCATTTCTCCATAGGTTACAAATGAAAACTACTATTCTCTACTCCTTATCTGAAAACCAGGACACTTTCCTGATTCTCTTAAAAATTCTTCAAAATAGAATTTCAGGGTGAAAAGTTATACACTTTTAAATGTTGGTTAAATAGTTAGACTGTGCACCACCAAAGTTGTTTCAAAACAGATTTCAACCAAAAGTAAATGTATATGTTATTTTATTGTACCATTAGAGAGTTCAGCTTTTTAAAATATTTATTAATCTGATAATAGAAAATTTGCAATGATGTATTTTGGTGAAAAAACCTTAAGGACTATTTGTATTTTTTGTGATAAGTATTAATCTTTGACCAATTTCCTATTTATCTTTTTCTTATCAATTTGTAAGAGCCCTTTTATATGTAAAGATATTAATCCTGTATTGGATATATAATCTCCAAGTCTTATTAGGTTTTAAATTTATAGATTGGGGGCTTACAATATAATTTTCAACATTTTTAAAAAGTAAAACTTATATATATTTATTTTTATTTTAGATATTTTGTCACTCTTAGACCTTTTACAACCCAATTAGTAAAAATATTACTATACATTTCCTTCCAATAATCTTTCTCTATTTAAAACTTTCATTCATCTGAAGTTTATTTTTGTTAAAGGTAGATAGGGTATCATATTTTATCCAAAAGTTATACTCAATTATACAAAAGCCACTTATTAACTTTTCCATAAAATTTTAAGTGCCATTTTTTTCTAAGAGCAAATTATGATTTATATATATACTCCTTCCTGGACTCTTTTATCCTGTTTCACTCATCTAATTCTCTGTTCTGGAACTATGATGCACTCTACTGCAGATAGGTGAGTGGATGGATGGGTGGATGGATGTTTAGATAATGTTTGACATGTGAAAAGGGCATCCCATGCCCATCATTCCTCCTTTACCTAATTTTCTTAGCTCATTCTATACATTTATTTTTTCCAGAAATAGTTTGTAATCAATTTCCAAAAACCGGCCAACCAGAATTTGAAAGTTATTGTTCTTAAATGTATGGATTTATACCTATGTTAATCTGTAAAAGATGGTGCTTACCCTCTGGGGTTGCATTATATTATTAAATTGGGAAATTTTTCATGCCTTTTAGTAATTTTTAACACATGTTTTCATATGGGTGTTGCATATTTCTTATTAAACTTATTCCTATTTATTTTTAAAATTTTTATTGCTATTATCAAGAGAATTTTATATTTATTGTATTTTCAAACTAGTGGTTTTGTATTATTATATGAGTTTTGTTTTCAGCACTACTATGCATTAACTTTATTTTTTGTTTTATTAGGTTTTCTGTTCTATTCATAATTTTATATAGAGTATTCACCATTACTATATTTAAATAAAAGTTATTTGCTCCATTCTTTTCATTCTTAATCTTTTTATTTATTTTTCTTTGACATTTGCTAAAACATTAAAAAGAAGTTAAAAATAATATGAATGCTATATTATTATAAATTGAATCAGTGCAATATTTAGCTTTTTAATTTAAAATTATTTGATGCATACATTTTTCCTAATATTGGATAAGTTGCACTAGTTTCCTAACTCCATTTATGTGAATAGCCACACCTATTTAATTCCTGGTCATGTAAATTAGATTTATACAGTAATATCAGGTAAATAAAAGAATGGGTCCATTTTGACAGCATAAACTAGTAATGATTGCATATTAACACACAATTCTAAATAGCTTCCCTCATCAAAGGTTTCTGAAAGAAAAAAGTAAAGCAGTATTTACTGAAGGCTTGATTAAAAATCTAACCAGGGTAGTCCTGGCTGGTGCGGCTCAGGGGGTTGGGTATCCTCACGCAAACCGAACGGTCTCACTTTGGATTCCCAGTCAGGGCACATGCCTGGGTTGCAGGACAGGTCCCCAGTTGGGGGCACACAAGAGGCAACAAATAGATGTTTCTCTCCCATATCGATGCTTCTCTCCCTCTCTCTTTCTCCCTCCCTTCCCCTTTCTCTATAAATAAATAAATAAATAAAATCTTTAAAAAAATTTAATCAGGGTAATCTGTATATACTAATATAGGAAAATGTCTGCCAAATATGTCTCACTTAACAAAGCAACTTGTAGAACAGCATCTATAATATAATCTTTCTACATGAAAAAGAAATTTATATATATGCACATAGACTTATACATGTGTTCTTATTCTATGGTCTAGAAAAGAACACATCAACGGGATCATAATAATGGAAACTAACACAAGGGCAGTGGTTTGAAGAGTGGAAGAGGTTTGCTTACTATCCATAAATGTCAGGGTCCTCTCTATACTGTCAAGCACTCATTTCCTAAAATTCAGCCTTGATCCATTAGTGATAAATGAAAACCAATACTGCTACATTGTATTTTGGAAAGCCTTAGATTACAACATAAACCATATCTGAAAAGTCAAATTACTGTATATATTACTGACAAGATGTCCAGGAAAAGAAAATGCTTTTATATTTTCCCCCTCAAATATATCAAGACATGCCATCTACTTTAACTGATTTAATACACAAAACCACATAAAAATTTCATGGAAAGTACAACCTAAATGCTATTTTACGTATCTACATTCTCTGAAGGCTGTTTACCATTGGGATTCAACTTATTCTGGGAAGTCTGCTACCTCCCTTAAAATACACGTTTCAATTAGCTGATGGAGAATCCCACATTGGTTTACCCTCTTTCTTAAGACACTAGTCATTTTTCTAACGAGACACACAGTCCTGATGAATGAGCTCCTGCTTTGTCTGCTGCTTTGCCCTTTGGCTGATTCTAGGGTAGAAATATAAGTTTAAAAATTGTTAATGAACATAATTATAAATTAACATTTATCCAGTGCTAAAAGCTTTCACACAATTTCACTTTTAAATTATTTGGTCTAAAAGTTTGAACTCAAAGCTAAACCAGATATTGACTTAAGAATTCTTTGGCTTATGAATATTTATGACATGGGACTTAATGGATGCCCATTCTCCATGTCAGCAGTTAATTAATTAATTAACATAATAATAATTTGGTGTTTATTGAGTATAAAATTTTAATTTAGGAAGTGAAGCAATCCTTCAAAGTGTAGAAACAGTTTATTGGTATTTTTTTCTTTCTGAAATGCCTTTCTCTACCCAGCCTTCAGAAGATGATAAAGCTCCATTGTAGCCTTCAAAGCTGAAGTCCCTAGTTGTTTTTTTCTTGTTTTTTGCCATTTTTTTATTTTAACTGTTGTTCAAGTACAGTTTTCTGCCTTTTAGCCCCATCACAGCCCACCCCCCAAGTTGTTTTGAAGTGCAAAGCACCATGGTTTCTAAAGTAGATTTGAAGTAGCCTGGGAAATGCTTCACCGCAAATTGCCCTTGGAGTAATCAAACACAGTCCTGAGGACCTGGTCAAAATAAAAGCAGCTACTGGAGAAGAGACTGACTCTGGTCTGGAGCTTTCTAGCTCCTCACAGATCTAGTTTCAGATAATGTTTGCATAAATTAAAAGCTGAAACGTGTGTGTTTATGTATATGAGACAGAAAATAACACTTTCAACAATTTATTAATTTCCATTATTTAAACTAAAATGTCTACATTTCCATTAAAATGACATATCCATGATGCATTATAACACATCACTTAATTTTAAATATGCAAATTAAGTGTATGAAAGACTACTTGATCCATTAAAAATGCATACAGTACCAAATTTGCAATACACTATCTGGAACCTCAGTTATGGAAACAAAATCAAGTTTACTATGCTTAATTGTAAATGATAAGTTAATGTTGCTTTCTATATATAGTTATTTCAGGAATAAATTTAAGTCATGAAATGAAGCAGATGAAGTAAACAAATATTTGAGGAAGGTGGAAGTACCCATGTGCTCACTGATTTTCACTCATTCTATATGGATAGGGCTGTTTCAGTGCAGACACAAACACAAACCAAAAACTGCACATTCCATGTATAATTGGAAATGTAAAAATAAGATTTATTTGACCACATCTGTGCTTGCAATTAGGAAATTCTGTCCTTTAATCTATCTTTTCTCAGAACTACATACTTTATCTTAAGATATTTTTGTGGAAAAAAGACTGGATGTTCAAAAAAGCTCATTTATATTTCTCCATGGGAATTTCATCTTCATTGACAGAAACCAGTAACTATTTTTAAAAATACTTTTTTTTATTGATTGACTAAATGAAAAAGACCTACAAAGGGCTTTGCTTATATTGCACCAAATACATTTCAACATTCATAACAAATGACTTAATTTCATAGAAAACCATAAGCAGGTAGGGATAGACTGGTTACAAAAAGCATATATTTTACAAAGATATGAAAAGCCATTGGCGGAATGACAGGAATGAACAAATATCCCAACAACAAATAAATCAAACAACAAGGTGTAAATGAAAGTGCCAGCCATTTATTTTTAGACCCACTGATCCCAAGGGTTGCTGGACATAGTTGTTGGTGGTAAAAACTGTCACCCTTCAAAGGGTCAGCAGAAAGCAGTGTGTGTGATTGGCAGCGCAACTAGAAGACAAAAGGGAAAGCCTTCAATCTGCAGCTGGTGCAGGGGAAGAACACGGGGAGCTGAGTTTACAATAGAGATGACATTCCAAAGCTAACGGCACGGGCAATCACGGGGCCACCAGGCATGGTACCAGCAGGGCAGCCATTTTCAGCTAAGCGTGAGAGTACCTCTTTGCTTTCTCTCACCACTGCAGGGGCACAGCACCTAGTGGGGGAAACCCACTGACTGGTAATAAATTACCATATTGGATATCCTCTATGTTCTTCCAGCAATAACTTGACTGTGTATTCTTGCTATCATTACCAATTAAAGTAGAGCCTGCTTTAGCGAACTGTATCTAACGGTGTATTAGTCCCGATGCTCCAACTGCTTTGGCAAGTATCACAGGGTCAAGAGGCTCCTTTGACCTTTTTCATCTAAGTCTTCTGACCACTCACTATTTGAAGCAATCTCAGCTGAACAGATGGACACTTTCTGTGACACTATAAAGCTTAGAATATAAAGATAAATGAAATTGTTTCAGGCTTCCAAGTGGTTTATGGGTGTAAAATATTGTTCGTGTGGCCTACGAAGTCTCCAGTTTTAATGTGCACATTCTGACTCTGGCTGATGAACAAAACTGCTGGCTTCTTTTATAATTGTAGGCTGTGCTTTTTCATTCGGATAACACAAGTTTGTAAAGTACAACTATGTGTCACTTGGTCACATCTTGATTACTATTATAATAGTTCACTTAAGTGCAAGATTTACTTTTCATTACTGTGCAGTGATATTATTGCATAGGTTTTTTAAATTAGTGGTGCATCAAAAAAGTTACACCTTATACAGATAAACTAAGACTGTAAGTTTTGGATGAAGCAAAAATGAAGATTTTAGTTTGGCTTATACATAAATTTTTCTCTTAAACTATGCTATTCACCTGCTTGAAGGAGATTATAGTGCTTTATGTAGCTGAAAGTGAAAGGAAAATGTTTATGCATCAGCTTTCTACTTTATTAAATTTTATGTTAGTATATCATCATGATTGTTTAAATATTTTGAAATTATTTGTTTAACCTATAGTAGAAGATGTATGTATTTTTCTTCACTTGAACTAAAGGCTCCTTTACATAAAGTAACAGTTTAATTTATTGTTCAAACCAGGCCATTTCTGGGAGGGAAATAGTGCACTATTAATAATTACATGGGCCCTGGCTGGTGTGGCTCAGTGAGTTGGGTATGATCCCACAAACCAAAATGTCTCCAGTTTTATTCCAGGTCATTGCACATGCCTGGGTGGCGGGCCAGACCCCTGGTTGGGGATATGCCAGAGGCAACCAATTGGTGTTTCTCTTGCATATTGATGTTTCTCTCCCTCCCTTCCCCTCTCTCTAAAAATAAATAAATAAAATCTTTAAAAGAAATAATTACATTGAAACAACAAGCATGTACTGTGATTATCCCAGTGAAACTGGATGTTTGGTAACCCCATCTTAAAGGAATATGGCATAGAGTATGCTTATTTAAAAAACCCTATATTTTTGCACCACTTGAAATTTGACTATTTAAGAAAATAGTCTTTCTTAAATGACTTAAAAATACAGTTTTTCTTTAACTTTCAGGCTCAAAATATGCAGTTCCAATTCTTAAAAACTTTTCATTGTACTCAATGAGAAAATAAAGCCCCAATCAAAATATTACTAAATCACTTAATACTTTTTATTTCTATATTTTGAGCTTATAAAGTTTATGCAACTAATACCCTATTATGGTATTTCCAAATATTCTCTCAGCAATCAAGTAGATTTCTATAAGGGAAACAGATTTGGTGGCAGGCAAATGAGAAACAACAGATATAATTTTTTTGGAGTTGAATAAACCACTCACAACTTTTTGAAGAACTTATAAGTTCAGGGAGACAAAGAGATGAACAAAATTACCAAGGGCTCAGAAGGAATGTTTCTTGCATTGGGAACTGGCTAACAAACTAGAAACAAGGTTAGGGGCCTTTTCAGGACATTCGGTTCTATCCAAAACTCCATGGAGACATTTGATCCATGCTGAAAGGTCCTTCAAATATAGTCCTATCAAAAACATCCATGAGCACATTCGGCCCATGAAAAATGGCCCTTGATATATGGTCTGCCAGAAACATCCACACTTAGGTTCAAATAGCTCATGTTTGTTCATACCTTTGGATTATAGGATTAATACACAAAAATGCGTGTCTTACTGGTCCAATAATTGTGTTGTGGCCACATTGCCAATAATAATCATTCATGTCTCAAACTAGCTGACAATCTTTTTGGCATGGACCAAATACCTTTGGGGACATTTTGGACAGGACCAAATGTCCACTAACCATTAGGGACAAATGCATTCTTCCCAACAAAAAAAGAACCACAACCAGAAGTGCGTCCCCAGCTTCTGAAAAGGGATAAATACCAAATACCAGCTTTAAAGTTTCAGGGTCTTTACAGAAATTCTGAAAAGCAAATGCACAACACAATCTTCTTTCTATGAAATGAAATACCAAAGTGACAGAAATCAACTTCAGGGAAAGCTCTAAGAGAGTTCAGAAAAAGAAAGGGCAAGTTGAGGTATAGCCAAAGAGAAACTGTGGAAAATAATTTACATAATCAAATGCTATAGACTGAATCTTTGTATTGCCCCCAAATCCATGTTAAAACCCTAATTTCAATGTTATGGTATTTGAAGGTGTGGACTTTGAGAGGTAGTTGTGAGAATGGAGCCCTCATGAGTGGGATTAGTGCCCCAATAAGAGGCTGGAGAGCAAGCTAGCCCCTCTTCTGCTATGTGAGGATATCATGAAAAGCCCTGCAACCATGAAGAGGGCCTTCACCAAACACCAAATCGGCTGCACCTGGATCTTGGACTTTTCAGCCTCCAGAACTGAGAAATACATTTCTTTTATATAAGCCACCCAGTCTACATTGTATTTTGTTATAGCAATCCAAGCTAAGATAAAAATAATCTAGGAATAATTAAGGGTCTTTGCTGATAAACTTATTTCACATTCTACTGATGCCAAAAAATTCCTCCAAAATGTAGGGCACCACCAGAACCAAAGACAAAATAGAAAGGATTATTTTACCGTGGTACATAAGTAGGGTGAGGACTCCATCATAATGTTAGATAAATGTGGCCAGATCTCAAAAACAAAATGTGCAGGGGTGGAATTACTTCTGTACACAGAAAAACTAAAAATAATATGACTCAGTCTGGAAACTTGAAAAGATATATTTTATTATTATAAATCATAATAATATAGAACTTAAATGTTGACTCAGGCACCAAATTCTGAATTTTTAAAGAGACCAAAGATATTTATATATACTCATAGATTTTTTAAAACTTAGTAAAATAAATAAAGGACATTTGAATGGGATACTTACATATAGAAAAATAGCTTTTGCTATGTTTTGCTTATAATAAATAATACTAATGCTACTTCTATAATGTCCAAAATACAAATAAACAAAGAAAAATTAAAATCAACCATAATCACATTATGTAAGAAATTCTTAACTTCTTGATTTGGAAGTCTGGAAAGAAACCAGGTTTTTCCACAAAATTTCATAGAGTTGTATAGATAATGGGGTCTTAGAAATTAATATCTATGTAGTCCTTAGCACATTTACCAAATGTTTCCAGTTCTGTATCTTTCCTAGCACATGATTTCAACTTCATTAGTTTGTTCTCTGTAACTATCAGGAGCACAGACTCCCTTCTGACCTCAGACTGGTGCATGGAGTGAGCAAAATATAAACTTGGGTTGTTTTTACTTTTACTTTATTTGGAGTATTCTTTTTTGCTAGCCTATCCTGATCTAGAAATTATGCAACTTGACTTCAAAAAATGAATGGAGAGACAGACAGAAGACCTGAAAATTAAAAACATTCCTGTGTTTCCTCTTTACTCCCCTCTCTACCACCATTACACTCCAACTTTTGTCTTCTCAACACTCTGACCCCACATGGGTGGGAATTTTACCCCACGCTGAACAATTCTCAGAAACCAGGTAAGGGTCCTACCATTAGTTCTGACACTATCTACCTAGAGGTAGCATCAGATGCCAGGTTAAGAGCTTAACCCCACAAGATTTCCTTACTTCAGACATTAATTGGAACTTCAGGTTGCTACCTGTGCTTCTGACCAAATGACTACAAATCAGAGGTTCCTACAACCCTCTCCTCTGGTTTATGATTTGCTAGAATGGCTCACAGATTTCAGGAAAACACTGTACTTAAAAGACTGCCAGTTTATTACAAAGGATAATAAAGCATACAAATAAACTGCCTGATAAAGAGATACAGGCAAGCCTCATTTTACTGCATTTCACAGATACTGTGTTTTTACAAACTGAAAGTCTATGACAATGATGAAACAAGAAAGTCTCTCAGTGCCATTTTCCAACAGCATTTGCTCATTTCTTGTCTCTGTGTCCTATTTTGGTACTCAGTATTTCAAATTTTCATTATTATTGTATTTGTTATGGTGATCTGTGATCTTTGATGCTACTATTGTATTTCTTTGGGAGCACATGAACCGAGCCCATATAAAACAGTCAGTTTAATCAGTAAATGTGTGTGTTCTGATTGTTCTGCTGACTGGCTGTTCTGTCTCTCCCTGTATCCTGGGGCCTCCCTATTCCCTGACACACACAATATTAAAATTAAGCCAATTAATAACCCTACATAGGCCTCTTATTGTTCAAGTAAAAGGAAGTGTCATATATCTCGCTTTAAATAAAAAATTAAAAATGATTAAGCTTAATGAGGAAGGCATGTTGAAAGCTAAGACATGTTGAAAACTAGACCTCTTGTGCCAGTTAGCCAAGTTGTAAATGCAAAGAAAAAAATTTTGAAGGAAATTAAAAGTGAAAATCCAGTGAACACACAAATGATAATACAGGGAAACAGCCTATTGCTGATATGAAGAAAGTTATAGTGGACTGGATAGATTAATCCAGCCACAACATTCCCTTAAACCAAAACCTAATCCAGATCAAGGTCCTTACTCTCTTACATTCTATGAAGACTGAGAGAGATGAGAAAGCTGCAAAAGAAAATTTTGAATCATGAGGTTTAGGGAAAGAAGCTGTCCCCAAAATATAAAAGTGTGAGGTGAAGCTGCAAGTGCTGATGTAGAAGCTGCAGGAAGTTAGCCAGATCTAGCTAAGATAATTAACAAAGGCGGCTACACTAAATATCAGATTTTGAATGTAGGCCAAACAACATTTTTGGAAGAGGATGTCTTCTAGAGCTTTCATATGCCATCTAGGACTTTCACAGCTAAAGAGGACAGGTCAATGCTTGACTTTAAGGCTTCAAAGCTTCAAAGGACAGTGTGACTCTTTCGTTAGGGGCTAATGCAGCTGATGACTTGAAGTTGAAGCCAATGCTCCTTTACCATTCTGAACATCCTAGGGCCCTTATGCATTATGCTAAATCTACTCTGCCTGTGCTATATAAATGGAACAACAAAGCCTGGATGACAGCACATATGTTTAAAAAAGAGCTTACTAAATATTTTAAGTCTACCGTGAGACCAACTGCTCAGAAAAAGAGTTTTTCAAAATATTACTGCTCATTGACAATGCACCTGGTCACCCAAGAGCTGATGAACATATATAACGAGACTAAGGTTGTTTTCAGGCCTGCTAACACAACCTCCATTCTGCAGTCCATGGATCAAGGAGTCACTTTTATTTCCAATTCTTATTAAAAAATACATTTTGTAAGGCTATAGCTGCCATAGACAGTAATTCTTCTGATAGATCTGAGCAAAGTAATTTGAAAACCTTCTAGACTTATCATTCTAGATGCCATTAAGAACATATGCAATTCATGAAAAGAGTTAAAATATCAACATTGAAAGAAGTTGATTCTAATGCTCATGGATGACTGTGGAGGTCGAGACTTCAGTGAAGGAAGTAACTACAGAGGTGGTGGAAAGAGCAAGAGAACTAGAATTAGAAGTGGATCTGGAAGATGTGACTAAATTGCTGCAATCTCACAATAAAAATTTAACAAATTAGTTGCTTCCTATGGATGAGCAAAGAAAGTAGTTTTTGAGATAAAGTCTACTCCTTGTGAAAATTGTTGAAATGGCAGCAAAAGATTTAGAATATTGATAAAGCAGTCTCAGGGTTTGAGAGGACTGGTTCCAATTTTGAAAGAAGTTCTGAGTAAAATGCTGTCAAACAGCTCTCATGCTACAAAGAAATCATTCATGAAAAGAAGAGTCTATTGATGAGGCAACCTTCATTGTTGTCTTTTGATAAAAAGTTGCCACAGCCACCCCAGCCTGTAGCAACCTCCACACTGACCAGTAAGCAGCCAACATCATCAAGACAAGACACTCCACTAGCAAAACAATTATGGCACGCTAAAGGCTAAGATGATGGTTATTAGCATTTTTAGCAATAAACTACTTTTTAATTAAGGTATGTACAGTGTTTTTTAGCATAATGCTATTGCATACGTAATAGAGTACAGTATAGTGTGAACATAACTTTTATATGCACTGGACAGCCAAAAAATGTGTGTGACCTGCTGTATTGCATTATCACTTTTTATTGAGGTGGTCTGGAACAGAACCTGCAATATCCCTGTGGTATGCCTATACAAAGAGCAAAGTATGTGGGAAGGAGCATGGTGCTTCCATGCCCTTTCCAGGTGAGGCAGAATAGCTAAATTAGGGTGCCAGGCCTCTTCTCCTTCCTTCTTTAGCAAAACAGACTTGCAAGAGGAAGCAGGCTTGTAAGAAGCCATGGAGACAAAAAAAAAAAAAAAAGCAAAAAACAAAAAATAACAGGTCTGTCCAGCCAGGCCAGGAACCCTCGCTGAAGAGTGACCTATATAACTAATTGAATTTCCACTATAATATCATTTGCATTGCAGATACACCAGCACCCATGATGCGCTGATGCTATGAGGACCAAATAAAGACAAAAATCCTCCTTCTTGTTGTGAAGGAGGAGCTTCACCTAGCCCAGCCCAACTCTGTCCAGGACCACCCAAAATTTGCTCCTTCCTGAGTTCTTGCTCACTATCTAAAATATAAGCTTAGCCCTGAGACCCTTTGTGGTGACTTGCTTCTCGAGTTTGCCCGCACTCCCTTATCTGAGTGTGTACTTTCACTTCAATAAAATCTCCGCTTTACTGAATATTCCAGTTTCACTCTTGAATTCTTTCTTGTGCAATGACAAGGATCTGGAAGCTGCTACTGGGTTGAGGCCTCTTTTGGCTTCCCTGTGGGCCTCCAACATCACAGGTGCATCGTCCTCCCAGTACCTCTGTGTGTTCAACATCCCAGAAGCTCTCTGAACTCTGTCCTTTCAGGTGTTCATTGAGGCTTCACTATATAGGCATGATTGATTAAACCATCGGCTACTGGTGATTAATTCAACCTCCAGCTCCTCTCCCTGCCCTGGAGGTCAGTGTATGGGGCTAAAAGTTCCAAACCTCAATGAACACGGCTGGTTCAGCTGGCAACCAGCCCCCATCCTGAGACCATCCAGGGCCCTTCCACCTCATTAACATAAACTCCCATGCAGTTGAAAAAGCTTGATATGAATAACAGAAGGCATTCTTGTTTCTCTTACCACTTAGGAAATTCCAAGGGTTTTAGGAGTTATGTATCAGAAACTACAAATGAAAGCCAAAATATATACTTTTTATTATATCACACTATCACCATAGCAAAGAAGGCTTGGTGACTGAGTCAAAGTCATACAGCCATTGATTTAATTAACCCAACTACGTAAGTGCCACTGTTTAAATTAGAACACAAATGGACTATTCCACTTCAGTGCTCTTTCCACCATATAAAATGAGATCTCTCACACTTATGTGCCTTATTTTTCTCTTAGAAATTGCTAGAAGACACTGAACCCACTTTTCCCCCATTTCTGAAAGATGGTCATAACTGAACAAACATATCTTAACTTTGGTTTGCTTTGCATCATATGAAAAATTCAGTGACACTAATAACAAAAAGTACTCAATACCAAATTCAAAAGCAATTTCATTAAAAAGCTAAATTCTATCTGGCAAATACATGCTTGTCCCTTATGCTCTCTTAAAATAGCAACCATTTTCATCAATTTTTGTACTTCTCTCTGTATATAATTGTCAATTAAGATAACAAGTAAGGCTGCTAAATTACTCTGCACTCACTCCCTAGAGATGAAAACTAATTAAAAGAGATGTGCTGTAGATATGCTAATTTGACTTACTCCTAACACCTTTGCTTCCCAACTATGACATGTGAGTCAGTAGTACCATGTTGATGGTTTCCAAACATCATACTAATAAGCTTATAATTGGCCAAAAGGCCAGAAAGGATGTAGGTTGAAGAAAAAATAACTTAGAATTGGTTTATCACAAAGTAGACCAAAGGACAAAAAAAAAGTGCTGCTTCTCTTTGAAATGATTCTTATGCGTGTTTACATGAAGAATAACCAGCCAAACAATGATTTGGGCTATATGTCTTTATGTAGTCACCAGATATCTTAGTCAATTCAATTTAAAACATATTTATTAAATTAAAATCAATACCTCCAAAATACTCTCATGTAAAAACAAAAGTGTAAAATTTAAACTAAAGTTAATGAAATGCTCGAGGACATGAGTTCTTTTAAAAGACCATATGACAATAAATTGCTACATATCCAGTAATTGATCAACAAGATCAAGTTTGTAGACTACCTTCAAGAAGTGTGAGTGGGGAAATAAAACTGACCGAAAAGTCAAAATAGATTTTATTAACCAGGGCTCAAAATTGAGTGAAAACACTTATAAAATTTCACAAAGAGGGAGCATTACAAGAATACCTGTTAATAACAAGAACCAAATATAATTTTTCCAGTGAAAAGCTTCTATTCCTCTTCTCATGGCTTATTGCACTGAATTATAAAGGAATCTAATCATAGTCTTACCTACTGCGGGGGTTAGAAAACCATGGCCTACAAGCTAAATGTTGGTTGTTACATATTTTTCTGTAAATAAAATATTATTGGAATACAGAAATATACATCTGTTTATATATCATCCATGATTGGTTTTGGTATTTTAACAGAAATTTTAAATGTACACAATAACATTTTTTTCTGGCCAAAACTACAATATAAATAAAAAGCATGTAATTTGAGATGTTAAATCCCCTTGAGTCAGGCTAGTTATATTTTAACAAAGGCTTCTATTTTGAGGTTGTATTGGTCATTTGTATGTCACTTATATGGTTTCCCACTACAAAAACAAGTTGCTCTCAGATATCCAAGGCCAGGTTCAAAGGCTTTCTTTTCCTGCAGGACTATAGACATTCCCATGGTAAATTCTGTCTCCAGTCATATCAACTTCTCATCAATCCCCTACTGCAGTGTGGGGTACAAAATGTATCCATAAAGATTTAGAGCTAATATTATTTCCTGCATTCTGTGGACAGCATCAGTCTCACCACCTACAGGTGTTCTGCTGGCACTTGGGATATAGGTCTGCCAGAGCTCATATATTCTACCATGGCCTTTCCTAATTTGGTATTCAAAATCCCAATACCAACTAATATTTCCCTTCTCTCTCTTTTAAAAAAATTTATTGAATCTATTGGGGTCACATTGGTTAATAAAATTATATAGGTTTTGGGGGTACAATTCTATAATACATCATCTGCATATTGTATTGTGCATTCAGCACCCAAATTCAAGTCTCTTTCCATTGCCATTTATCCCCCCTTTACTGTCTTCTACCTCCCCCAATAATTTCCTGCTCTTGATACAACTGTGCAATAGCTTCTTCTTTCAGACACACCCCTAATTCTCAAATACTGTTTTCCACATAGGAACCAAAGGGATCTTTTCAAAAACAATAAATCAGATCCCATCACTTCTTTTGAGTAAAACCATGAAAAGACACCCCTTAAAATAGAACTCAAGCTCCATACTTTGAATTACTACACTCAGCATAGTCCACACTACCTCTCTCTACAATATAGACTTCTAATCCTCTCCCCATACACTTCTCTCCTGTCATACTGGCCTTGACTTCAAGGCCTACGTTAAACTCATTCCTACTTTAGGCCTTTTGCATTGCCTAGAATATTCTCCGCTATGCTAATCACATGATTAGCTGGCTCTCTCCTCATTCAGACAGTATAAATGCCAACTCCTTCTCTAACCTATGACCACTCAGACTGGAGTAAATCCCCAGGCATGTCTATCACACTACCTGTTGTTAAATCTCCATAGAGCCTTTAACACTATCTGACATTGTTTTTGTTTTGTTTTCTTTTATTTTATAGAAATTATGGTCTGTCTCCTCTCCTCCAGAAATGTTAAGTGCCATGAGTGCCAGAACTTTGTTGAAAAACCTAGTATCAAGAAATGTGTCCAACACATATGATGTATTCATTGAATATTTGAATATTTGCTGAATAAATAAACTATTCTGTTCTCTATTCCATGCTACAAAATTTACATAACATTACAGACATAGCAGTTCTTTGTTTTCAAGGAGCTTAAGGCCTAATTGAGAAGACAAGGCAAATAAATTCTTGTAAAATAACTAGGTAATCCATAATTAATTAGCAGTTGCATGTTAAATAGTGTAGGCAGCCCTAACTGGTGTGGCTTGGTTGGTTGGGAGTCATTCCACAGAGTAAAAGCTCACTGGTTCTATTCTTGGTCTAGGCACATGCCTGGATTGTGGGTTCGGTCCCTGGTTGAGGCACATATGAGAGGCAACCAATCAATGTTTCTCTCTCACAACAATGCTTCTCTCCCTCTCATTCTCCCTCCCTTCCTCTCTCTAAAAATAAATAAAAATATTAAAACAATAGCATAGGCAGATGCTTTAGTATGGATGGGATTTAAACAGGTGGAGAGCAGAACATCTCTTGTTCATGAGATTGGGCAGGTAGGGATGCATAGAGAGAAGTCAGCAGGGCAGCCATAGGAAGGAGCACTGGTTTGTCCACAACTACTGAGACACCTTCTCCCTGGAGGCTAGCACACAAGGAAGAACAAATCCTGTGAGGCTTGGTGTCTCCTGGGACTGCTAATCCAGCATGTTACCCTACGTTCCCACAATAAGGAGTTATCTGCAAGCATTTGCTGTCATACACATCACAGAGTGGGATCAGCCCTCTCCTCACCAACCTCTGATCAGAGGGACAGTTCAACTGATCTTAGGAAAGTAGGAAACAATGTTTACCACTCGAGGGATGCAGGATTATGCCAAAGACTTTGCATCTGGGAAATGAAACATAAATCGGGCCTCTTTATATTTATTACACTTACATTTTTGAAAGTTATTACAAACCTGTTGATTAGGTTGTTATTGGCTTCAGGGTTTTTGTATTGAGGGTAGGTCTTAGTAAAGTAATTATTTAAGGGAAGCAGAGGGCCTGTGATATACAATATAATCCTCAGGCTATTTTTGAGTGTGTATTTTAGTTAATTTTGTTACTAGAAAAAGGAGTCTGAGATTTAAGGAAAAGTGAATAGGGCAATAATATAAACTTTGTTGGCATAAGAAACCATATAACCACACTGTCTTTTAATCTTTCTTTATAAATCTATATCAGCTCACTGTTGTGCCCATTTACCGATAGTGAATCATTTCTCCCCTAATGTGCTAAACATCCTAAATTTCATCACCAGCGTTTAATAGATTTCCTCTTATAAACTTCTGAATTGATTTGGACTGGTCTAAATATCGATATGTCTTATAAAGTTTTAAATCAATTGGGAGTGGTATCTAAATATCAGTGGAGTTGCTGTTGTGTATTAACAGCCTCTTTGCTGTTATTGACTCTTTTTACTAGGTCACTCTCCTCTGTAAGATCAAGTCACATGTAAAGCCAATTTGGACTTAAAGCAATTGACTGGCTAAATATGTATTTTTCCTGGCAGTCATTTTCATTTTTTCCCTTATAATTCATTTATTTTTCATGTCTAAACTTTAGTAGTATTCAGTTCATGCATTTATTCAACAAATATTTCTGAATACATGCCTTGTGTCAGACATGTGCTAGATAATGGGGATACTGTGATAAACTGGTAAAGCAGGTCACTGCCCACTTTGAGCTTATATTGTCATGGAGGGTGGGGAGATAAAAAATAAAATAAAAAGGGTGCTGAGAAAGAGAATGGAAAGTGGGCTGCTACTTACTTTACAGGGAAGTGACATCAGAGCTTAGACTTCAAGGTAAAGAATCAGAGGGAAAATAGTCTGGCAGAAGACTAGCAGTAGGGGAATATGAGTTTCCTTAATCAGGTCAGAAGCTGGGAATTAAATATCTGGGTGCTGGTGCCAAATATATAGTTGACATTTTTCAATGTATTTTTCATGTATGCTTCATAATTTTGGGTTGTATTCCAAGGACAAATATAACTCAGATTAATAATAATTGAATGCCCATTTCCCAGCCTCTTTTCTTCTCATCCAGGTCATGCTAGTGGAAGTTGAAAAGACTAATTCATAAACTGTTATGTGAGTTCAACAGATTGGAAAGTCATGTGGCTGAAGAGTATGTGTGATCTTTACAGGACATGCACCCCACTCCCAAGATAAGCGTCAAAATCAAATTTAAAACCCAGAAGGTATTCTTGCTAAGAAAAGAGTAGATACAGTTCCCAGTTTAGGAGATACAATAAAAATCACACAATAATACTAGTGAGCATTTGAATTTTATGAACATTTGAAATACTAAAGAGGATATTTTATAGATTTTGATTATCAATCAAGGGGTCCAGAATTTGTAAACAAAGAAAATGTCAACAGAGGATAGTGAAAATCAATTAAAATTTCCCCCAGATATCATTCATTAACTACTGGCTACACCCACTTTAATTGTCAAGTGAGGAAACTTTTAATTATAATATGGCATTGCATTTCTTCTCTGAATGAAATTCAGCACACCCTGAAAATGGGAATTAGAAGCAACCACATTAGATTATTTATCAAGAAGACATCAGGAAAATTTTAACAGATATGCTGTATTATTTATAGATAATGAAGTACCAATGAAAACTGAGTATCTTGTAGATTATATTGCTTAGTTCTGCTATGCTTCATGATTTACCTATGAATTAAGCACGATTTATAGTGCCTTATTTATTTATGTATTTATTTATTTACTTATTGCTGATAGATAAAATAAGGGCCTTAAGCCTCAGGTTTAATCTTTAGATTTTTGATAATTCCTGTTCCAAAATTAAATTCTAGTAAAGAATAATAACATAATGTTTTAGAATACAACAGCTTGGTTCTAGAATCAGTGAACATAGAACACCAGTTTAAGGCAAAAAAAAACCCCGTCAAACTGTGGCCCCATAACTGGGCCTCAAGAACAGGGAAGTGAACCATCACTTGGCCTGCTGTGTTATCTGGGCACTTTCTCCTGGCAACACCCATTGGATCTGCTGTGCCTGATCCCAACTGTTCTCTGGAGTAAGACAGGAGGGTAGATCATTTAAGTTAGATGTGTATCTCAGTGGCATAACTTACCATGATTAATGTAATTATCATAAAAAGACAAATAAAATTTTTACAAAATATCCTCAACACCTGTAGTTTTCTGCTATTTTTACTAATTCCAGACATCCTTGATAACACCAGAAATTTCATGCCTAAGGTCAAAGGATGTTCAAAAATTGGTTAAGCTGATCATTAGCATAACTAAACATTAAAGGCATAAAGGAAAATATGCCTTAAGAGTTCTTAAAGACAAACAATTTGTTACCATCTATAAATTTGATTTTAACTGTAAGTGACAAAGTTCAACAAAAGACAGGCCCTTGGTAATTAAAAATGTTGGACTGCCAACCATATAACCAAATTTTGTGAAAATTCTGGATTCATGTAACTTAGATTTAGAAAGAGCCATAATATATCATAAATAAATAAGAAAATTATTTTATTTTTAAGCCTCATGATAATTATGTAGAAAGAGACAGGACCCATGTTATTCTTTTCATACTCTGCCACACACACACACATGATCGATGCCACACTATGATTTTTGCGAACAGCATTTGGCCTGAGAGACAAAAGAGACAGATCTGCTATAGTACAGGTCAACTCCCCACAGGAACAGACAGGGTGAAGAGGTCCCAAAGGGAAGAAGTCTTTTTTTTTTTAATTCTCACCCAAGGATATATTTATTGATTTTAGAGAGAGAAGAAGGGATAGAGAAAGAGAGAAACATCAATGTGAGAGAGAAACATTGACTGGATGCCTCCCCTATGCACCCTGACTGGAAATTAAACCCACAACCTAGATATACACCCTGACTGGGGATCAGATCCACAACTTTTTGATGTATGGGACGATGCTCCAACCAAATGAACCACCCAGCCAGTGCATGAAACAAGAATCTTGATTCACGACAGCTAATAAGAGCATTTAGGCAGAGGTTATATGTTCCAGAATCAGAAAGAGTGATAGTCCTTAAATAGCAGTCACCCTGAGTTAGAATCGTTTCCCATCTGTAGGCAGAATTGTAATACAATTGCCCCAAGATTCCCAGATCCTCCTGAGGTATACCTTCTTCCAGTTATTCAACCAAACACCAGGTACTGTTTTGAAGGTATTGTGCTGATGTAATTAAGGTTCCAAATTAGTTGAAATTAAATTAGGGAGATTATTTGTGTCATCCTGACTTAATCACATTGGGTTTTTGAAAATAGAGAATTTTTTACAGCTGGTGGTAGAGGAAGAAGTCAGAGATTCAAAACACATGGAGGGGAATTTATACACATGAAGTTCTCCACTGCTGGCTTGAAGATAAAGAGGACCAAGTGGCAAGGAGTATGTGGCCCCTGGTCAACAGCTACCCCAAAACAGGAATTCCAGACCTACCACCATGAGAAACTGAGTTCTGCCAAGAACCAGAATAAGCTTGGAAGAGGACCCTCAGCCTTGGATGATATAGCAAACCAGCTCACACCTGGATTTCAGCCATGTAAGACCCTGAGCAGAAAACCCAGACAGCTATGCTGGCCTACTGGAACATGGGAAATGGTGATAGAATAAATGTGTATTATTCTAAGCCCCTACACTTATGGTAATTAGTTACATAGCTAAAGAACACTAAAACATTACCACATCAAAGAACCCAGTGTGGTCATCGGGGAGAGAGGAGATTGAGGGTTCTGGTTCCTAGAGAGGCAACCTGAAAGGAAGAGGTATACTAAACCAAGTAATCAGACAGAGAAAAGAATAATCAAAGATCCAAGCAAAAGTTAAATCTCATCAACTAATCACAGCAAATGCAGGGAATTCTGAAATTCTGGGACTATAGAAAAACCTCAGTGAAACATTTAGTACATAAGACCCCAAGCTTAGCTGCCAATGAATGTTCAAGAAAATGGGGTGGGGAGGTGAAGACAGGACAACATCGGAACCCAGCAGTGAGAGAAATCTCACAGGTTGGAGATGGGCTGCAGGGACCATCCATCAGTGGATGCAGCTACATTGGGACTAAGAGAGCAGAGAAAGGAACCAATTTGTATATGATTCAGTCAAGGCTGGGCTGCAAAATCTAGGAAAAGAAGGAAAAGGAAAGAACAATTGACCTGACCACTTGCTATTCTAACATGCTACAGCTAAAAATAAAGGTTCTGGTAAACCTATACCTCTCCATTACTACTCTTTATGCATCCAAATTAATATTTTAGTTCAAGGAGCAAAAAGGAAAACAAAATGTTTGCTACTAGTGAGTAAATGGAGGCCAAGTTCTGTATAATGGCCATAGACTTCTAGGGGGAACTGGGAAGAAAGTGATAAAGGTGAGCATGACTGTATTCCGTAAGCTTTCATAATGGCATTCAAAAACAATCAGGTCTTGAACAACATGTGAAGAAAAAAAGACTAAAATTGTCAGTGCTCTGGGATGTGCCCAGAAGTAACCACGTGTATACGAAGATCCTGCTGCTCATAGCAGGCTCTTATGACTATTTTTTATACCTGGTAGAAATAGTCATTCTCTGACAAGTTTATGCAAGATATTTTAATTTAGGATTAAACAGCCATTTTTATAAGCTTTATAGTGTGTAGAAAATTACAAATAATGTCACTTATGTCATTATTTGTATTGAATGGCAGGAATGCTGTTTGTGGATGCAGAGAACTGGCTGTGCTTCTAGGATGTCACTATTAAATGCAATTCAGAAAAATAGATGGGAATGTTAGTTGGATATATTTTTCAATAAGTTTATGATCCTCTCCAATGAAGAAAGCTAAAGTGTTAACACATTCTGTTTTTACCAGTGCAAGAAAAATATTTTATTAGAGTAAATGTCTTTTTTTTTTAGAACTGCTTCCTGTTTTCGCATTTGCTGCTCTCTTAGGGCAAGTTTCAATATAAGTCATTGGGACAGAGGGAGTGCTCCTGTTGGGGTTCCATTAAATGGGTCCATAAGTGAGATTACCAGTTTTCAAGATGAAAGATTTCATTTTCCTTCTTTTCTTTCCTGTTATAAGCCACTAAGCCTTTTAGTTACCTCGATATCTGAATTTCTACAAACTTCATTTTTTTACACATGACATCATCCATTGTGGTAGTCATCAAAAATAGGATATAAGCATAGGATATTCCTGATATAGGAAAACAACTTGGTTACCAAGGAAACTCCAAGTTTCTGTAAAGGGGTACCATTTACCATCACCTTTTAATCAGAAACAGCAAGTTGCTCAATAACAGAATATGCAGGTTCACTGAGGCGCATTTCTATCCCAGCAGACACAGACCTCTTTCAGTAGGATAAGTATGTCCATGTTTGTGTCCTACAAAAGGCCAGGTCTTAACATACTTGGAAATGTCACTGGTTTTTAAAAAGCAAAAACAATTTACCACTGAGAAGAAAAAAGTAGGAAAGGAAGGAAGAGATAAGGGAAAGAAGAAATATGAGTGGGTAATATAGGATTGGCATGATTATAGAATTCATAGTTTCTAAAATAGCTGTATGAAATTATTAATGCAAATTTAAAGATATGCTTAATAAATTATGCTAACTATCCCTAGATTAAGCTAACTACAAAATTATAATGCCCTTTATGCTTAACTTTTATTCATGTTTCTATACTAGAATGCCCACCCCACAAGTCCACCCCACATGTTCTGATGACAATAATCAGGATATTTAATTCAAGAAGAAAATTATAATCTTAAATTCTCATGTTTCTTAAGGATTAATAAATATTGTTGGGTTGACGGAGAAACTGAGATAAATCTAGGCTAAATCTACTACTAAAAAATGACAAACATTTATTTAGTAAAAAAACGTTACTGTTAGAATGAACAGAAGAAATAACATTTTTTAAAACCAGCTAAAACCAAGGCAGAAAAAAATCTTGTTTCTGGTAGAAATCACAAGTGCCTATCAACAATTATAAAAACAATAATGCTGACCTTGAATCAGTGTAAAAGGTCTTTGTATACAATTATATTATCAGCTTTATAAATTTTCAGTTGCTATCTCAGCCAAAAATTCAATAAATGCAAAGTTGGTCAGTAATAGGAAGATGACTCTTTTAACTGCTTTCACCGAAAAAGGCTTTTAAGAAAGTACACAACTTGCCAGCATTTTCCTTGTTAAAAATGACAGCTCTTTCAAATCCTGCTCAGCACACCTTAAACAGAGACTCATGAAATCTCAGGTAAACAACAACAGAATTCAAAATCAAATTCAGTTGAAACTAGAAATGATTTAAATAAATTATATCTGCAATTATGGGAAATCAATAGTCAGCTAAAGGTTTTTATACCTGGAAATCTTTTATTCAACATCAGGATTTAAGGTAACTCTTGAAACACTTTTTTTCTCATCTTGAGTATAATTTTACTTCTTCTACTGTATCATACATATAACAGCTAACAACAGGAGAGAAACCCAATGAAAAAAGATCCCTTGCATGTAGTTACTATAATTAACAGATTCAATATCTATTATAGCCAGTCAGATATCATAGCAACCTTGTATTGCTGAAAACTGCTAGAAAACTCTTCAAAATGAGCAACAGTCTGCTTTAGGGAAATCTTGGACAGCACCGAGGACATTACTCGTTGTCAGCATCTGTGGATGTTGCTATGGGCACAGCCACAAAGAACCCTGCCATCTCCACAAAAAGGTACACACACAGAGAAGATGAGGGGGGCAAGAACATAATGTACTAAGGGAATCAAAAAGAAGAGTACTTGTCCTGGCAATATAGAATACACACATAATTTTGAGTTTATGTTATATACTGATTGCTTTCTACTGAAGCTGGAGAATCGAAATTCAACTGAACTATAATTGTGACTAAACACGAACCAGAGGGTGGAAATAGTATCCTAAAACTCTGCACTTGTACCATTTTATTACAAGCCTTAATTAGAAACTCAAAGTAAATTACATTAAAAATATTTAAACTTCCACTTATAAACCCTTCATAGTCATTTATAAATCTATGGAAGAGAAAAGAATAGGTTACAATGAACAAGAACCCAATATTGATTTTTTGGCGGTGCAGTAAGGCATCTCCATTCTATCTGGCTGCTGTCAAAGCCACTCTTTAACAGCTGGAGTCAAATTGCACTATTTACAGCAAGAGCCTTTGTCAAGTGGACCATAAGTGTCCTAACAATACACTATTCAAATGGCACTTTGCCACACAAATTGCTGACTTGATGAATACCCTATGTCAATGACTAAGGCCAATATAAAAGTTTCATTTTTATGAGAGGTTTTACATTCACACATTAAGTAAGCTTTCTTCATAGAACCATTAGGCTATATATTTTAGGCCTTTGGGCACTAAAAATAATTAAAATCTGTTTAAATACATCAAGAGAACTTGACAACATTAATATGGATCTGGTGTTAACTGCATTTGTCACACAAGTCAGAGCAGTGCCCTTCTGTTCCTGGCACTTCCCACTGGCACGTGCGGCACAATGCAGGACTTAAACAAGCCACGCACCATGAAATACGAGCATTCTCCCTTTGTGCCTCTGATTTACATGGCCAACGAATGTTTGGATAGCAGCAAGGCTTTGAAGTCCTGTGAGGAAATCCAAGGTTGCTTCTGTGTGCACCGGACAGCTGGAGCCATTTAATCGTGCGTTTCCTATTTTTCATAGTGACTCTGAGACCTCCGAAATGAGTTTTGAAACAAAGCTGTGATATGCTTTTCATAGTTTTCCTCAACATTGTGGCACCTTAGTACCAAAATATGTTTAAACTCATGCCACAAAGTGAGAAAAGGGACCTTCAACATTAAGCAGCTATGAAAAACCATTAAGTATTAAGTATTACAAAAATTTTTACTTAACTTCACAATAGTTAAAATATATATGTATTGTAAAATACTTATGAAAAATGGTTATACTCTGTCAAAAATTTGCATCACTTCACATGTATTCAAAAAATAATTGCCTTGTATATTTCTTCACTATTGTACATTTCTCTCTTCTGTCTTACTAGGAAGGGTGTTATCATCTAGGCACTGAAGTTTTTAAGATAAGATACATAAAATCAAAATACTTAAAAATCTTAATCCAATTTTTACAGGGAGAAATTCCTATATTTTCATGAAAGGTTTGCATTATAATAATAAAAATCTATTTTCTTTTAAATGTATACAAAATACATGCAAAATATTTTCTATGTTCACATTCACATGTTGTTCATTTAATTAAAAAGAATATACCAAAAATAAATTATTAATTAAGAAAATAAAAAATATTGATATTGAGGATTTACCCTTATATAATACAATTAATTATTTTTAAATAAGTATTTTTCTTTTTTATGATTCAATTTTGATAATAAAATGTAGTTTAATAAAAAGAGTTAATTTGTAACATGTAATGTGTCACCATAAATTATTTTGTATTTATATATAAATTTACAGATTGCATTTTCAAATCCTACCATTTTGAAACTACTCTAGTTCTATTTCAATTAAGTTTTTGTGTCATAAATTATGAAATAATTAACATTTTGTTCTGATAAAGTAGCAAGTTGTAGTGTGACCCAATTTTCTATTGGTGGCTACCAGTGCACCATCTGTGTTTTATGAGAGGTGGCAGGATAAAGCTCTAATAAGATTTTACAGCAAATGGCACCAGATAGACATCACCCTAAGGTCAACTAAAGGTTAAAAAAATACAAACATATTTCTAGAAAGCTCAACTGGAATTAAATGCGTTCTTTATTTATAATCAATTGTATGTTTACATAAAATGCATGCATAAGTGCATGAATTGAAAGAATTCCATTTAAAAAATCTTGCTTGGATTATGAGCTATAGTGGGCATATTTGTTTTCTACAAAGGGCAGATTTACAGACATAAGAATTTCATGAATTCTGTCAGGGAATAGATTTGATACACGATCCTTTGAATTGCATTCCATATAACGCTGAAGAAGTTGGGATGAGTTGTTTTATTAAAAATTCAGTTATCTAGGGAGAGAGGAGGTGTTGGCTATTTTGCCAGTTCCTGCTAGTGCCTCATGATCTCCAAATCCAGAAAGGACTATCTAGATCAGAACTTGGAAACCATGGTCAATGAGCATCAAATTGGGTCCACTGCCTGTTTTTGTAAATAAAGTTTTATTGGAATGCAGTCTTACTCATTTAAGAATTGTTTGTGGTGGCGTCCATATTCCAACTTCAGAGTTGCGTAGTTAAATAGCAAAAAATCTTTCCTTCAAAGTCTAAAATATTTACCATATGGTCTTTTAAGTTTGCTTATCCCTGGTCTAGTTCAACATTGTCCAAAACAAGTAAAATGCAAACCACATATGGAATTTTACATTGTGTAGTAGCCATATTTAAAAAAATTAAAACATTTTAGTAATGTATTCTATTTAATCCTATATATTCAAAGTATGATTTTAATATGTGGTGCTAGCCAAATTTCAAGTGCTCAATAACCACATATGGTTAGTGTCTACCATACTAAACAGTGTAGCTCTAAATAAGCAACCAAGGGGAGCTATTGGGGACCCATTCTATAGAAAATCAGTTTTTTTAAAAAAAGAAAAAAACATTCCCAGGATGGCACAATGGTTCTAAATTGTAGCTACTAAAATAATCCAATTTATCCTTTTACTTGCTTTACAGACAAGAAATGCAGAAAAAAATTTAAAACAAGCCAACAGACAAAACATACCTTTGCTCCTTAGAATATAATGAAGCTACAAAGATTTCTGCCATGTAGAGATGATTTTAGTTAGATTGTTTATTTTGTGCTTTGAAGCTAATTTCCTCCCACTGCAATTTAAACAGTTTCTCTCTTGTTTTATCCTCAGCAGAATCTGTGAAAATCATTTCTGCATCACGAATATATTGTATTTCTTTAAATCCTTTAAGACCTTGGTCTTCCCCTACCTCAAAGATTTTTCTTTATCTAGCTGCACAAATTCAACTCCTTCGACATTTCAAATTAGACCCATTTTTAAAATGTTTTGTTGTAGTTGTTGTTCTCTTTAAAACCTTTTCTCAACTCTATGTGCACTCTTCAAATGCAAGAAGAAAAAATGAATAGAGCATGCCAATAAATTCTAAATATTGCCAAACACAAAGCTCACAGCACAGATCTTGCAAACTATTCTTCCAGTTAGACAGTTTACTCTACCATTCAAAAATATTTCACTTGTTTCACTAAAATCCACACTAAAAAGTCCTGAAACAGAGTAACCTTACACAGTTCCAAATTTTACAGGCTTATTGTCTCTCATTTTTCCCATCTCGAAAATGAGGGTTATTTAAATCCTTTCTTTAAAACTGTGTTTTTCTGGTAAAAATTCATGAAGCAAATATTCATTTTACTGTATTAACAGTAAGGAGAATGGAGAATTTATAAGTACTCTTGAAATTTCATGCTTATCAAATTTATAAATCAGATTAAGATAAAATGATCTTAATGGTTCAGATCTAAGAGAATGAAATGAAGAGATGCAAGACATCAGCAGAGAAGATTTAACTTAGAAGAAGCACAAATTAAAAAGCTCTAGTTAACAGTAAGCTCAGTAATATTAGAAGAACGGTATAATATATAAAACAAAGGCGGTGATAGCCCTCCTTTATTCAATTCTCTTACTCTGTAAAGAGTGAAGGTTAGGAACCATAGTCATCCAAGGTAAAGAGCAGCAGCTAAAAATAAAGTGGGAATTGGTCTAAGAGTAAGAAAACAAGACTCTGGCATTTTACTGCTTCCTAGAGTCAAGAAAGAAACAAAATTATATGAATAAAATGAAATCCATATATACTATTATCACCACCTATTATCACCTAAAGGATAGGTCTGAGGTCATCCAAGAAACTAACAGAAATAGCAATCAGTTTACTTTCTGGGCATTAAACCAGTAAAATGGGCACTTGATGAATGAGGTTTGCTCCTGCAGACCTTAGACATCTGACATGCATGAGTCAACACATCTCTCAGGTTCTCATCTACTATTCTAATGTAGAGTAAGTCCCACCCTAAAACGCACACTTTATTATGAATAGAGAGCACCAAAGCCACATTAAGATGGGAATGCTTGGCAGTCAGCTGGGCTCACTCACTGGGCTTTATGTATTCCAACCTTATAATAAATACACAATATAAATGTAGTTCAATTTTCTGCCTTAGGAGATTAAGACCTTGTGACTTTCCTCTTTCAGTTGTGAATGTTAAAGTTTTATCATACTTATATAATTACCCTTATAAAACATGACTTCTTTTAAGTTGAGAACATGAACAATAGTTTTTGGGAAATCTAAAAACAATTTGATTAATAATAAAAAATATCTGTTGCCTAATCATTGGTTTCAAGATCTGAAGGAAGAAAGTATAAACAACAGTAGGTGGCCTAAATGGAGTCTTAAAAACAGAAACCCAAAATGTAGGAATTTTTCAATGCATATCAGCCTTCAACAAGAGAGCTAGTACCTTAATGGGCTGAAAGGGATGACTGCCTTAGACACTTAGAGCTCAATGAGTGAACATCTCCAGACTCCATGTCCATCAGTGACATATATAATTCTACCTCCCTCCTCTTTCTCACTCCCTGTAGCTTTGCTACAGTGAGATTGTGCTGAGTTATGAACAGAATTGCAATTATATTTATCATTGCAAATTAAATGATAATCATTCTAGCTTATATTTTTATTTCTTGGGTGTTTGGTTATTGTGACTCAGTTCTCAAAATGTTGATAAACGCTGGCTTAAAAATGTAAATCAAGTCTCTAGCCCTAAACAATTGAAGATAACATGCTGGTGTCCCCACCCAAACCTGCAGCTCTAAGGTGGAGCTTGGGTAGCCAACTGTTCCCTCTTTCTTGAAGATGACACATCTTTTTGCCTCTAACTATATATGTACACATGAAATGATATGAAGTTTTATTTAAAGTCCTTATTAATGGTTAACAGTCTTCATATCACTAAAATAATGGAAAATGTTAATAATATATAATTTAACATTGGCTAAAGTTTGACTTAGAAACACCATTTCTGGAAATACATTTTATTAAATAATACTGAATATGAAAAAAGCTTTAGGCTTATAGGTGCATTATTCATAAAAGTGAAACACCCATTCCTCCACAGCCCTCTTCCATCAGGCAACCATCAAAATGCTCTCCGTATCCTTGTCTGAGGGATTGAGGAATGTAGAGTAGAGGGGGGCGAAGGGAGAAAAATTGGGACAACTGTACTAGCATAATCAATAAAATATAATTAAAACAAAACAAACAAAAAAGTGAAACAGAAAACATAATATTAAGCCATAGAAAAACAATTCACATCAGCAACAGTACATATACAGTACACAGAGCATGATGCAATCACTAAAAAATATGCAATAATATAAGAAAGTTTTACATGAGGAAATGCTACAGTAAATATATGTACATATATAGCAAGTTATGACAAGATAAGGATATAACTTAGAGGTGTGGATGATGAAAAAATAAGAGTCCCTTAAAGAAAAAGCTTCTGCACAGCTAAAGAAAACATCAGCAATATAAAAATGGAAGCAACCATATGGAAAAATGTAATTTCTAATGATACCTTGGACAAGGGCTTGATCTCCAAAATATATAAAGAATTCATATGGCTCCACACCAAGAAGACAAACAATCCAATTAAAAAATGGGCAAAGGATCTGAACAGAATCTTCCCCAAGGAGGACATACAGAGAGTGCACAGACATATGAAAGGATGCTCAACATCACTAGCCATCAGAGAGATGCAAATTAAAACCACAATGAGATACCACTTCCACACTGGTCAGGAAGGCCATCATAAACAAATCAGCAAACAAGTGATGGTGAGGTCATGGAGAAAAGGGAACCCTAGTACACTGTTGGTGGAATTGCAGACTCGTGCAACCACTATGGAAAACAGTATGGAACTTCCTCAGAATTTGGATCCAGGAATTATTATACTGCTAGGATTATACCTTAAGAATCCTGAATCACCAGTCTAAAAGAACCTATGCACCCCAATGTTCACAGCAGCACAATTTACAATAGCAAAGTGCTGGAAACAACATAAGTGCCCATCAGTAAATGAGTGGATCAAAAAACTATGGAATTTACACCATGGAATACTACACAGCAGAAAGAAAGAAGAAACTCCTACTCTTCACAACAGCATGGGTGGGACTAGAAAGTATTAGTCTACTGACACTTGCCTAATTAGGCTACGCAAAATAAGCCAGGCAGTGAAAGACAAATACCATATGATCTCACCTATAAGTGGAACCTAATCAAGAAAAGAAATGAGTGAAAAAGAACCAGAGACATGGAAATATAGAACAAACTGACAGTGCCCAGAGGGGAGGGAGGACAGAGATGATGAGGGAAGGAAGGGGAAGGGTCAAGTCAAGGAACATGTACTAAGGACCCCTGAACAAGGACAATGGGGTGGGGATTGTTTTTGGGAGCAGGGGTTGGATGGGGCAGGGAAGGGCAATGGGGGGAAAAATTGGAACAACGTAATGGAACAACAATAAAAAAGAAATAAAATACAAAAAAAAGAAATCTGATTGAATTTCTATATAGAAATTCAATCAGATTTTCTATCTGATTGAATAACTAAAATTAATAAAGCCCATCCAAAGTTCTGTGAATCTGGTTGACTTGGTTTATGAAAACACATGCAAACTCCATCATTGTGCATTAACTGGGACTTGGAAACCTAAAAAGCTGGTGATCCTAGACATGCTGAGTGTATCTAAATAATTGTCCATATGATGATCTGCTTTCTTCTGATACACATTTTTTTGTTTTATTTGTAACTAACATTATAAAAAGAAGCCAAATACTCTCAACTAAAAAAGATAGATCTAAACCACAGAATGTAGGTTATTTTCCTCTTATCAGTGGAAAACCATCTAGAGTTCAAGAGTTAATACAAAATTGATTCGATTTTGATAAGCTAGAACTTATTTTTAAGAAAATGCTATACCAAGAGGAATAATCACTCAGAAAGTTATGCTGATTAACTTGAGATCACTTGGTAGATATGGTAGATGCAATTATTCTGAGTTCTTGTTTTTGTGCTGATATTTAATTGTTATGTATTTATGGAAGCACCTTAGTTCTCAGCCAAAGTTGATGATGTTCTTTGAAAGCAGCAGTTGGATTTGAACTTACCTTACATGAGGACTCCACCTGCAGAGCAGGGCAAGGTATTGGCCCAAACTGGTAGGAGCTGGAGGATCTCTGTTCTATGCTTTTGTGCTTATATGTTTCTGAGGCAACTGAAAATACAGCTTCGGGCTTTAGAAACTGTGAATCATCACAACAATTAAGAATAATTCTTGCTCTTTCTCCTGTCTCATGTCTTTCCAAAGTACCTGGAAAACAAGATGAGAAATAAAAATTTTTGCAAAATATTACCGCCCAAAGAATGAAAAGAACAAACCACTTCTAACAGAAAAATCACAATTCTTTAAGTTATCATGCCTTACTATTTTCTTTCAATCAAAAAGCAGCCTGGAAGCTTTCTCTAAATTATTCAAATCATGGTCTTACAAAGGCTGAAATTATGGACTTGAAAAGTTCATCTTCTTCTTTGTGCTTTTCATCCACTGAAATCAATAGGACATTCAATAGTCTTTAAGAGTAAAATCTCTTATTATACAGTATGCAAGTGATCAATAACAAAAAACTATGGAATATTTTAATGTTTTCCCTTAGTGTTCCAACCACAAACAACAGAGCATTCACAGTGCTTTGCTTAGTTTCCTAATCTTAAAAGGTTTCTATTGTTGATGTGTAATTGAAGTGAATAGGTTAAGTAAGAACACACATGATTTGTATTACTACCTTCCTCACAAAGTGTTCTCACAGCTTAAGGAAGGCAGGCCACACTAGGGTGTCGTTGTTATTGTTGGTATTATAGCTGTTACAACATTTGACCTTTGTGTCTTATGTTATTAGAAGGAATAAGTTCCTTTGCCCTCTTCTCTGCCATTCTTGCAGTTTCAGAATTTCAGGGTGCTGGCAAGTTCAATTTAAAGTTGAAAGGAACAAATATAAAATAGGGCAAAAGTATCATAAAACAATTCACAAAGTGTTAGAGTTTTTATGCAATACAATGTCATATGCTTAGTGTAATCTCAATAAATATCAATTAATCATGACCATTGTCTCCTATCAGTTGTGAGTTCATTTGAATTAGACCATGTTAAATATATAACCTATACCCTACTAAGTAAAGAAGCTAAAGAAAATTAGCTTGACAAACAATCTAAATACAGATTTTATTTCATATTATTCTTTTCCTACCAACGAGGAAGAAGTAGTTATACTATTTGCTAAGGAAAAAGATCATTCTTACTGTATTAAGAAAAATATCAATTTAAAGTAATTATTGCCAGAGAATAAAAATAATGACACTATGCCAATACATCTTTAGGCAGGTAGATGGACTTAACAATTATGATGCTCCAACCCTCATTTCTCCTCCTCTCCTCTCCATCTTCCCTTACAGCAACTGTGCTGTTGGTTGGTGCTTTGGGTTCTGAGTCAGTAGCAATTATTATGCTACTGGGCAAGAATTTAGTCCCTAATCTCTTAATGATTTTTTTCATTTTAACCTTTCTACATTCATAAATTACCATCTTTCACATAAAACATAATAAACATTATTTCTCTAAGGTTTCCTTTTCCATCAAGATTAATATGTCTTCAACAAATGAAGTTGACAGCAACATCAAGAAAATCCTTTCTCTCAAGGATGACAGTAAGAAGTCTCTCAAACAAAAGCTAATAGTTATTACTACTTCTGAAAACAGCAACATTCCAGAACCTGTAACTACAGTATCTGATAAAATTCACTGTTTTTATGGAAATCTCTCTTTGAATAATGGTATCACCATGGATATTTTCTTCTCACAGGTTTTCTGTGGTTCTTCAAACTATCATATTTTTAAAAGATTTTAAGGATTCTTGGAAAATCCTTTGTTATACTATAATACACATGAAATGTGTCTCAGTTCTATATATTCATATATGTTATTCTATACACAACTATATCTTACATATTTTAGTGATAAAAATAGTTTACCTACAAACTTGGACAGTTGTAATCTATTTTTGTTGATAGATAACTAATCCAACTAATCTGCTGAGCCTCGACAAAGTGTCATTCGCTGAGCCAGGGGCTGGCAACAAACAGTAAACAAGAATGACTCCATCCTGGTCCCCCTAGAGCTCAAGTAAAATCCAATGGTAGTGCAGAGGCAAGAAACATTTGAAAACTAATTTGCTGTATCTAAAGTAAGACCTAAGCTATTTTCACTACAAACCAACACTTAATCAGCAAAATACTGGAAACGTGGTTTTGTGGACAATAGTTTCCATCCTGCTTAATTGTAAAGTACTTGAAAAATAATTAGATTATTTTGTTTCAAAGAACTAGTTGTGACACAAATGTGACATAAGAAGTGGTTAAAGTGAGTCAAATACTTTAAAAGTTACCATAGACAAATAAGTAAGTTCATATTAAAAATAACAAGTTGATTTTCTAATAAGTTCAGGACAACAGCTTTTGAAAGCCCATGGTCAAAGCCCTGACCGTGAATAGAGAGAGATTCCCATGTGTGCCAGTTATTAATTTATTGTCTCTTAGTTCCAGATCCACTCCTCTCTGCCTGCTCTGGAAAATGTATATGCTCCTCCTAAATATTTTTCTTTCAACAGCTGTTGCAATGTTAACCTTTGCAGACAAAAGGTGCTGGGAAGACCTATAGAGGAAAGGACTTTTTCTTCTCAGTTCTGGGATGCTCCATTGCAGCAGTGTGGGTGGCTTCCTCAGCACCAGATTCCGGCGGCAGCGCATGGTAGCCAGCAGCACCCAGCAGACAGCAGCTTCCCCTGAGACACTCTTTGCATGGTTTGTAACAGAGTGCCTCCAGGGAGACATTTCCCTATGAACAGTTTTCCTTGTTCCATAGAGGGCATATTTCTAGCAACACCATACCACACCACATCACAGCAGCTTCTCTGCTGTCCAGTGATCACAGCTATGAGCTCCCCAGTAAGGTCGGGATTTTAGCCCTGGGGAACCGGTGCCCCAGGCAGCACATCTCAGCTCCAGGGTGAGCGGTTGCTCCTTAATCTGCTATTCCTATATCTGGTTCTTATTAACTAATCCCTGACATTCACATTATTTGTGATAGCTAATAATTCTTTATGTTGAATTTTTTTCTGTTTAAATTACTCTGTCATTCCTCTCTCCTGATTGGACCCTCATCAATACACCATAATAAATCACTTCCAATGCAGAATGTTCCTTTAAATATATCCCTGAAACTATGGAATTTACATAGCTTCAGGGCTATAGTTAAATAGAGTAAATAGTAAAGATAATAACCCAGGAGGGAGGACCCTATCCCAAGGAGGTCCAGGGCTTGCCTTTGCAACTCTAATGAACTGCCTTCAGACAGTTAGTCCACAGAGACAGAATACTCATTGCTTTCTGATATCAAAGAATTAAGAGAAACTAAAGATTAACAAAATTGCTTAATTCAACTTCCCATTTAAGGACATCTTTTGCTTTCCAAGGTACACACATTGATAATTAGATATCTCCTTTGTTTTTCTTTTGCACTATGCTACATCAAGGAGATGAGTTTACTCACACTCTGCATTTGGATCAATCTGAACCTGGTAAGAAAAGATGTTGAGACATACTTGAGTTAAATATTATTGAAAGTGACAATTGTATTTCCTCCTTCAAAGTCAATGTTGTAAAAATAAATACCACACAATCTATCCCAAGTAAACTCTTCATTGTATAAAATGTTTTCCAGTAAATAGCTTGCATTTTTTCTATTATTTTATTAATATGAGTTTTGAGATAATCTTTTTCTTCCTAACCTACAAATAGTACATTAGAGGATGGAACCAATTAGAAGAGAGCTTAAAGCAATTAACATCCTTAAAGAAAGTGAATGAAAGAGAGTTCATGTCCATCGGTTGTACATACAAGTTCTTTGAGTCTTCTGTTTCCCATACCATTTTTTTAATCTATCCCTGTCTATTTTATGCCTACTAATTATGCTTCTTCTTTCCTGTACCTCCCCACCCCCATTCCTCTGTTCTCCCTCTCCACTGAAATCCCTCCATGTGATGTGCATTTCTCTGATTCTGTTCCCAAATGATGGCACTGGCCGGCATTCAAAGTAGTTCTCACTGATCCAAAATTGCCTAGTCCTCAAACATCAGTGCACAGAAACATAATGAGCAGCCAAGATCATGGTTTCAGGCCCCTATCAGCAATATTTCCACTTGTACATCCTGCTTTCAGTGCCAACTCAACACAGCCCACAGAGTCCTTAATCACATTTTTTAAAACCAGGGTGACTCCTTCTGCCACCTTGTGCCCAGTGGCTGCCCTCTCCACCTGTCAAGGCTAACAGCCAGGAGACATCACTGCGCAGTGGGCATGAGCAGAGTTAAGCACCAGCCTGCCCTGCACTCAGATCAAACCTGTTCTGTGGCCTTGGACTAGCCATTTTACATGTCTGTGCAGTGAGGATAATAATTCTTACCCCACAGGGGCACTATGAGAATCCAATTGAGCAGATATTTAAAAAGGTTGGTAAGGCTCTGACACATAGGACAGGTTCTTCCTCAGCCCCTTGTGAGCTGTTTAACAAACCTCCTTGACCCTGTGGCTTTGGAATGTCTGATATGGGGCCCAGTGTGGCGCCTCCCTCCCTCCTACCAGAGACTAGAACCTCCTCAACCAGGCTAGCTTCTCAGGCTAGGCTATAATCAAAATCTGGGTAGGATTATATGTTTGACTTATTTTTCAATCCTCCTCAGTAAACCAGACTGAAGTCTGGCATAAATTAAAGGCTAGAGCAATACTTCTTCATGGATTATATGACATTAGCAACGTGGCTAATGATTTTTTTACTGTGGCTACACCTGAGATTAAATCCAAACTCCTTGACCTACAAGTCATATTCTCACCCGTGCTTTCTCCCATGTCATCCTCCCCTTGCTCACAATTTAGATCTTTTTTTCTTTTAAAGATCCCTGAAAATAAATCACTTGCTGCTAACTCCATCTCATTCTTTTAGTATTAGCTTAAAATCTCACCTCTTCAGAGAGGCCTTTCTGAAGTAAATCCTTCTCCTATCTTGCATTGTTTTCTATCTCAGTTTCTTTACTTTGAAGAACTTACCATATTTATATTTGGTATATTTTTATTTGCTTGCTTAAATTCAGGGCTGCCTCCATACCAGATGCTAAATTCTTTTCAGCAAGTATATATTCTATGAGCTTCATACAAAGCAGGGCTCAATACCTGTTCACAGAATGAATAGATTAAATTTTATCCTTTCCCCGTAGCAGTAGAAGGAGGCTACCTCCAAGCATACCGAAGTTTCAGTGTGGCAGGTGTTAACATCAAACTATATCCATTATAAACCTGAGCCCTAGAGCCCAGGAGGGCCCACACTGGGGGAAGCAGCATTCACATGTTCTCATCCATCCCAGCTCATAGTTATGCTACCAGATCAATCCCAAGAATTTGGAGTTGGAAACAAGTCATTCTCTGAATGTGACATGTTAGCTTGACTGTGTGGAGTAGCCATTTCTTACCCCATGGACTGAGGAATAGTATATGATAGTCTGCAGAGGCAGAGATGGGGAGGGAGGGAGAGAGAGGGGAGGAAAAGGGAATGAAAAGAAAGAGAAGAAGAGGAAGGAAAGAAGAGAGGCAGGGGGAGAAAGCTTCAACTTTCTAGTTCTGTTTTTAATTCCTTCCTAAGGACTACTGTAGCTCTAAGGTCTCTGCAATACACCCCTGAATTCTTTACAACAACAGATAACCTCTTTCCAATAAAACCAACTTTGCTTGACTTCTATAGCATGCTAGCTACCTTAAGGGCCCTAATAAACAGGGAACAGAGAAGGTGTTTCTACTGTGGCAAAGGCCAAGTTTGAATACATCCAAATGACATGAAAAGTTAACACGCAGACCTGCAAGTAGAGATCAGAGCACAGAGACAAAGGCTTATGCTTTATCAGCAAATGGGCTGGGATTCAATCCCAAAGAAAGAAAGCCATCTTTAAGAGAATTTGGGGTGAGATCTGTCAAGAGACCAGCACAAAACCTCTCCCACTTTCTGTATATAAAGGGAAAAGAAAAGAAGGAAGATTCAGAAACTGCTGGAAATCAGTATGTTGCTAAAATACAGCTGCACTTTAAATGCATTGGGTTGTCAATATTTATAGGGTACTTACAACTTTCTGTTTTGTTTTTAAAGAGGGCAAATGATCACTTTGTAATGTGCCTGTTATGAAATTTGATTTTGAAGTATGAGCTATCTTAAAGCATGGCATGTACAATGAAGAATGCTGCCTTCGGTTGTGATAGAAGAGCAAAGCAGAGGGTAAAGAGAACACTTGTAGTTGATAAAATATGCTGTGGTGTGGAAATGCCACACCACGCCATCCACATGGGGAAAGTGAAGAAGAATAACAGTAGTCTATACTTTGATTCCCTCCTAAACAGCCAGAAGTTGCTCCCTGGTGATTTGTGTATACAGTTAATATTTGCTGTCTTCTATCTAAAATTTTTTTCACACTCAATAAAATTACCACAACCTATTATCAATTAATGAATAGTTTTAAATTACATATTTAAAAACCCTAGTCATACAAACTCCATCTCACAATTTAACAACTAGGTTCACTAAGTTTGTAGAAAAAGCAATTGCTACTATCCCAAAATGGAAAAAATGTAAAAAAAAAAAAAAAGAAATAGTCACTTGATGAATCCATCCATCTATAAATGATCAGGAGTAAATTAAGATTCAAAAACACTTCCCAAATGGATTAATGTTTTATCACATTGTAGAAACACATTTTATTAACTAAGAATCTATGCACAAATTTGATACAGTAATTAACTTACTAAAACTCATGGTGCTTTTCCTTAGAAGAACATTATAGAAATTTCATTGCTACAGGAACAAAAAATCCTCCCAGCCCATTCAAATTACATATATTGTAAACCAGCAAACTTTAAATAATTTGTTTCACAAAAAACAGAACACTTCCAGTTAAATATTCTGCTTATTATGGCATTGTAAAAAACAATGAAAAAAGTATTTTCTATTATGTGATAGGAATTAATAAGTATAAATTGTATTTACAAAAACAAACATAACAGCAATACCACGTGAGTGGATACATTACAGACTTAGGTCTTTTTTTTACATTAGGTTGGCATTTCTAACTGAATTCACCACAATATTGGGAAATGATTAAAAGGACAGTTATATTTGAAAATGATTCTCCTTAAAACAGAATACGCTAATGGCCTCATCTACCAAATTTAGTAGTCAAATTCATAAAATCAGATTTCAACAAATCAACTGACTAACATCTGTAATCAAATTCCACATATCAAGGAATGTGACCACTGGGTCTTCTGTGAGATTTATCATTTATCTTCATTTACACATGAAGTTCATTGCCTTACTCACACAAATATATGGAGATCAACCTGGTGCCTCCTTTCTAACAAAACCATTTCATAGTTTCTGCATCCTACTCCAGAAAGTGTGTAACTGATGTGGGTTCTCAGCAGGTACAGGGGATCCTAGGGGTACCAAACTTAGCTAAGTAGAAAATAATGCTGAGGGGGTGGGTAGAAAATTAATCTGAAAATATTAAATTAGGCATAAAGGCATGTACTTCATTCCTAAATATAACTGAAAATAATACATTCATTTGTAACATAGATTTGTGGAGGATGTGGCTCATTTTTGTTCCATATAAAGGCCCTAATATGATAGCAAAGCCAGAATAGGCTTTACACCAACTTTCCATACCTTAACGATACATAGAATACTCTTTACAAAGTCCTTGACCACTGCGACCTTAACCCCAGATCCGCCATTGCCTCCAGCACATTCAGAGCAACCCTGGGATTTATCAGCTGGACCACACTCAATCTCCAAATCCAATTCTGATCACTGACCTCCAGAAAAACAGAATAAAACAGTGCAGGTGGGGTAAAAGAAAAAATAAGGATTGAAACACATAGAGGTTTAAAGTTGTTGAGATATAGAAGGAATACAAATAATGCATTAATTTTAAAGTAGAGTTTTCTGGATAAGGCATTTACTTATCAGATACTTCTTCTTAAACTTTTGCTAACACCACAGAATCTACTTTGACTAAATTTTAATTTTTAACCTCACTCTAAAACTTAATGCAATTTACATCTAATTTAAGAAGTGAATGTTAACAGAAAAGTTTTTGTATTATGGTGTAAAGTATATATTTAGTTAAGTTTGTAATTACTTATATATAAAACATTAAATAACATAAAAAATTTATAATTACATTTATATACAAAACATAAAAAATTATTGAAAATATCATTCACTTTATTATTTGAATTTTTACCCCAGGTATGCTCATTTTTAATTTTAAAATATTTCAAAAACAGATCTTTTCTTTCTTCATGCTCTTGGTTGAAGATTAATTTCCTTAGGAAAGATTTGACTTTATCATTTTATTTACTCTGGTGTCAGTTAGCTTTTTAAAAATATTCACATGAGGATATATTTATTGATTTTTACAGAGAGGAAGAGAGAAAGGGAGAGAAACATCAATCTGTTGCCTCCCGGACACACCCTGACTGGGGACCAAACCCACAACCTAGGTGTGTGCTCTGACCAGGGACTGAACCCACACCTTTTGTTGCAGGGGATGATGCTATAACCAGCCTAGCCACCTTGCCAGGGCTGGTGTCAATTTACTTAATTAGACAAATATCTTGCTGAGTTGATCTGAAATTTTGCCTGGAAAGAGAAAGAGAATTGGAAAGGAAAATATTGGGGTACGGTCTCCTGAATAAGGTGTTGGATGAGGAATGTAGTTATATGTAAAGTCTCTTTTTTGCAGGGATTTGGGGGGGCACAGTGGAGATGGAAGGACAAATATATTTTAACTGCAATGGGTATCCCCTTGGGACATGGGAGTAATTTTCTTCAGACAAATAAAGGGCAACCGAAGCTCCAGCAGGCATGCCAGGGTTCTGTTTTGAAAGCACCAACTCTCAGTGCACCCTCACTACAGTCCTGGCTCCCCAGTGCCACTTGTAAAATGTCATACCATGTTTCTTCCCCCAATGACCCAAAAAGACTTCTTCCATCTGTTTACTCTTCTGTTCCATGGATTCACTTGCTCAGGGGGGCCTCCAGCAACTATCCTACCTAAGATCCAATATGATAAGCAGGATTCTAAAAATAATCCCTAATGACCCTCATCCTTATGTGACTCCTTCCTCTGTGAGAACAATGAAATAGTACCCCAGTGATTATATTGCTTCAAGGACTTTGCAATGTAATTAAGATTTCTAAGACAGTTGACCTTAAAATAAGGACATTATTCAGGAGGACCAGGCCTAATTAGGTAAGCTCTTTAAAAGTAGAGTTTTCTCCAATTGGTAGAAAAAAGGAAACTCAGAGAGATTTAAAGCGTAAGAACAATTCAAAATACCATTGCTGGCTTTGAAGATGGAGGAGGCCATATATAGGGATCAGAGTGGCCTCTAAGAGCTGAGAGTGACAGTTGGCTGACATCCAGCAAAGACCTCAGACCCACAACCATAAAGGCTAAATTCTCTCAAGGACTCAAATGAGCTTGGAAGTAGATTCTTCCCCTGAGCTTCCACGTAAGAGCCCAGTGGGCTGACACCTTGATTTTAACCTTGTGAGAAACTCATGAGTTCTGGACTTCTAACTGACAGAGCTGTGAGGTAAATGGGTGTTGTTTGAAGCTGATAAACTTGTGTAACGTTTTACACAATGATAGGAAATACAACTAGGACTTTCGGTAATAATTTTGCTCTGGACCACAGATTTATTTAGATCTCTTCTTATTTTCTTTTTTCACTATTTTATATGTGAAAGTCCTGCCACAAACAAAATGACTAAATATATAAATGTATAAAATCATAAAAACAAATAAATGTGAAGCCTGGTTAGACATTTCATACTTTTTTATAGCCCTTCTCCTACCCTCATTTTCTGGATAGTAGGAACCATGAAGATATTTACTAAATAACTGGTGATTGAACAATCACATACCGCATCAAAAAAATGACTTTTTAAGCACTTGATTACTTCATTAGGAATTATCAGCAAGACGTATCTTTTCATCTTTCTATCATCATCAAAATCGCCATTGGCTACCATTAACGAGTACTTTCAAGTACAAAGTGCTGTGCTTAGTATTTCACATAGGTCATTTAATTTTTGAAACAATGCTGCAAGGCACAAACAATCTGAAGTTCAGAAAGGATAAGTTTCAGGGTACTTGTGTATAGTGTGGTTGGGAGGGTGATTATGGGAGGTGTTTTCACTGAAGAACTAGGGAAAGGTGCTAATGCCCCAGTGGAGTTACATTTCCACCTCACACCTTGGGGAGGGGCATGTTCAGGGCTGAGGGTAATGCAAATGTTTATCTGGCAAAATGGAGAGAGAATGAAAGAAAGGGTTTGACTAGCAAGTTAATCAGTTAGGGAAATTTTCAATGGTTAATGTAAGAAATGATGAAGGTCCCAACCATCTGGCCCCATAGCATTTTAACTTTAAATGTTTTTGGTTCTGCTGAACTATATTACACAATTCTGTGTTTTACTGGAGGCTTACAAAAAACAGCACATAGTTCATCTTTCAATTGATCCAAATTTATCGCTAGATATTGTTGATAGCATTGGTGCTAAGAAACTGTGATACTCTTTGGAATTATAGATTAGGATATTCATGGAATGGCTATTTGGGTTCCAGGGGTCTTTGGTGGGTTCTTAACCCTATAAAACCATTTCCCTTTTCTTCTTTACCCAGAGTGTTTATCCTATTCTTCTCATCACGGTTCTTGTAGTTTATCATCTGCTGCAACTTCCTGTAGGTGGTTTGTATGTAGCTGCATATACCTTATGTCATAGAAGGAGCCGTATGGAATAGATAGGTTTTTCTGGCACCAGAGTTTGTTCTTCTTCTAAATTAGAAAATGACCTGCTCTTTCTCCATACTAAGCTGTGGCCCTTTGTCAAGGAAGGATCCCACTCTGGAGTGACTGCTCATCCTATACCACAATGTGCCATAACACACCTCTTAGGATGTGTAGGTAGTAATTAGAAGACCTGTGTTGACTTCTGGGTTTGTACCCAAAAGAATCGAAAACAGAGTCTTAAAGAGATATTTCTACATCTTTGTTCATAGCAGCATCATTCAGGGTAGGCAAAAGGTGGAAGCAACCCAAGTGCCCATCAATGAATAAGTGGATAAAGAAAATGTAGTATATCCATACCATGGAATATTATTCAGCCCTACAAAGAAATTTCTGACATGTGCTATAACGTGGGTGAACCTTGAGAACATAACACTAAGTGAAGTAAGTCAATCACAAAAGGACAAATACTGTGTGAAATCACTTATCGGAGGTACTGAGAATAGTCAAATTAATGGAGTCAGAAATAGAGGGGTGGTTGTCAAGGGCTGAGGGGAGAAAAGAATGGGGACCTATTGTTTAATGGGTACAGAATTTCATTTTGGGAAGCTGAAAAATTCCAGAGATGGGTGGCAATGATGGTTGACCAACAATGTGAATGCATTTAATGTCACTGAACTCTGTATGTAAAAATAGTTAAAATGGTAAATAAAATGTTATGTATATTTTACCACAATGATACACACACACAATCTGTTTGATAATGCAGCCCAAGGAAAATACAAATAAAAAGAGAAGTACACTGAGAATAAACCCAGTGGAAAATGGAGAGACTGCATGCAGAGGTCAAACAACCTGAGACAGAGTGGCTATTGGCCATCAGGAGAAGCCGTATCACATAAGGCTGACGGCAGAGAGAGAGAAGGACATGGATGATAGAGTGATTTCAGGCAAGTCAACTACCTGCAACTCAGAGAATGGCAACTGAACTTGGAGGTGAGGTAACCTCAAGAAGAACAGTTGCATTAGAATAGAGTAGGCAGGAACCAGATTATAATGTGTTAACTAAATGGGAGGCAAGGAAACAAGGACACAGAGTATAGATGGCATTTTGTAGAAGACTGTTGACTACTTTGGGGACAATGACAGGGAAAGATAATAGAAGTCCACAATTCCATATCTAAAACATTTAGGACCATAGACTCTTAGAATTCAGTATTTTTCAGATTTTGGAGTTAAAGATAATGCACATATATATATTTTACAACAGCTACAGCAGGGTCTGGGAGAGCAGAGAGCAATCAAACCTGTCATATATCTGCAGCAAAAAATAAAACTAATACTTAGACATAGTGAAATAAACATCCCAATGTGTGGTTTGGTTTTGTTTTACTAGAAACAAACAAATAAATAAATCTTTTCAGATTTTAAATTGTGGCTAAAAAAATGTAGACCTGTATTGAAAATAATTGGTAGGTAGGAGGCCAGAGCTATCGAAAGGGAGATTTTCTGAGATAAGTTGGTGGACTGTTCAGTTTTTCCAGATACAGGACATCTGTCTGCTCGTGCGTTTGACTTCTCCTTATAGCAACACAAGTAAGCTAAGTCAGCTAATTCCAAACCCCCAGTTTTGCTGATTGTTTTGTCTATGTCATTTATGATTAGATTGTAATTTACTAAAGATTCTTTTAGGTCCAATGCTTGAACAAAAGTGCAACTTCCTTTATAAAATTATTGATGACAGATAGCATTGCCAACAGACCTGTCTTGAGAAAACAATCATAGTTATCATAGTTGTAAGAAATGAAGACAAGAACATAAGGAACAGGTAACAATATGATTTTCAAACTAGACTTATAGCTGATACTTCTGGAGAGAAGAAAAAAATGGGATAACTAACAAAGGTTAACCTCTAGTGTAAATCATGGATTAAAAGTCGATTGTTTTGTCAAATCTTTTTCCAGTTCTTTTCTTGGGGTCTCAACCCATAAATGTTTCTTAATTTCAATCTATCAGGATAAAGTATAATTCATTTAATTAAATTTACAAAAGCAACTAGGAATCTGTCCAACTAATGAACTGTCTATTAGATGATATCCTGTGTCCCTCAGTGGAGCTTCTGGTACTCGATGCTTTCAAGTGGCTGCAAAAAGCCCTTTATCTTCCCAGCGCGTGAGCCTAGAGTGGAATGGCATCTACTTACACTTGAATGCGAGGGGTGCTGGGGAAAACAGCAGGCCAACCCATGCCTGGGACTTTTTGACAAGTCTGAGGTTAGCAACCAACATTTTTTTGTAGCAAATAAGATCAAATCGGACAACATTCCCACAGTCAAATTCTCTGCTCACCACTCCCAAGTCTACATCTTGACCTTTGGGTTTGTTTTTGCCTGATTCATCCCTAGAAACGCAAAAGATCTTTCCCATCAAATCCTAACGAATAAGTTAATAGTACGAGTTGGATATTATTGATACATTCAGATGAATCAAGTGTATCCAATATCCTTTATCTCGCAGACAAATCAAAGAATCTGCTTTCCCAGAAAATAACAATCATTACAGTCCACTGAGTCTTGCTTTTCCAATCGTTTCTGTGGCAGCTGGCTACTGGGAAGTTGCGAGGGAATTGAATGGAGGCAGCGTGGGGAGGGGCAGATGGCTCCTTTGGGTTCATTTTGCCAAACATGGCAGCTGTGAAACCCACTAACGTTCCAAATGTTCCTATAAAGTGCTCAAAGAAGGGGGGGGTCAAGCTAAGGAGGAGCCACAGAGCAGCCATCCTAATGTGTTCCTCTTTCTCCTGCTGTAGGAAAGCCCCAAAGAACATTAAATGCAGATACGCATCCGGCCAGCAAAGGGTCCAGAAGGGTAATCAGACTGAGGAGTCAGCTAAATCTGATTATAGCCAACCATGTATTTTCTTTACTAAAGTAAAACCCAGGAAAATAGCATCTGACAAGGGAAACAATAAAGGCAGTGAAGGATGCAACTTAATTGGTGAAAGTAATTTTAAGAGTAGAAAATATTTATTTGTGTCATTAGAATAAGATAATACTGATTTTTCTTATTTGTTTTGGATCATGCAAAATGTTCCAAAGACATCCTGGAAATACCACAATAACAGGCCTAACATATAGGCATGTTAAGATGCCAGAGATTTAAGAAAAAGGGGGGTGAAATTGAATAACCCTTAATTAAAATACACATACACATACAATGTATGTGTTTAACCAGATAAAAATTAACCTTATAATGTAGAATTTTAAAAATAAGTGAAGGGTATCTAAAAATAATATATAACCATGCTCATGTTAATTGTTCAAATGATTAAAGTAACAAGAATTGAGCAAGAAGCAAATCCAACTTAAGGAAAAGAAATTACTTGTGCTTCTTTTGTTAATAGATTTTCAGTGTGACAACTGGATTTTAAAGAGAGCAGCAGAAACTATCCCATGCAGATCTTTCATTTTCTTGAATTTTTCTACATCCTTGAAGTTCCCTCACTTTAAAAAGTTTGTAAAATTATAAGATCATGTGAACATTTATATTGTTTCACCAAAGTGGAGATCCGTATTCACTAGGTGGAGCTGCAGAAGACTACTTTGTTGGAGAGGGGGGAGAGTGTGTTCATACTTGTGTGTTTGCATGCACAAGTGTATATACACACGTGTAAAAGTGTCCACCAAGACTTTATGTTGAATTCTTAAAAATTATACAGTAAGACTTACATGCCTCTTTTCAGTGACCCAGTGTTAATTGTTGGATTTAATTTGGTTGAAAATAAGGTTGAACTCTTTTATTGTATTTTTTTCCTCTGGTATCAGGGAAAAAACGCAGATGTTGACCTATACTCCCCAACCATACTGCCACTGAGTAATTTCGATGTGTACTGTGCTAAAAATCTTTTAGACTAACAGGAGTTCCTAACCTTTTCTGTGCCATGAACCTCATCAGCAGTTTGGGGAAACCAATGAGCCCTTTTTCACAGTATTGGGTTAAAATGTTGCTAATAAAATACATATGATCATAAATGATATCAATTATGTTGAAATACAATCATCAAAATATTTTAACAAACTTACATGCTTTTTTCTTAATGTTTTAAGTAACAAGAGCTAGCGGTATGCCAAAAAGCTTATGGTAGTAAAAATATAATACTTGCAGATACTGGTGACAACTGTAGTGGGATATGAAAATATCTGTGATGTGTGTTGATGACAATGTCACAGGTGTTGCTAATGCTGCTGTGAAGTGTTCCTTACTTTCAAAATGGACAGAAATACTTAATTTCATTTAGGGTTCACAAACCCTTAAAAGGGGACTTGTGGATTGTGGACCCAGTAAAAGGAAATGACTTTCTAAATCTGTCATTACACATTCCAGGATCTTACATTAATAATGAAAATATGAACTAATAATTGGATAACACAAAAGACTTCTATAATGTAAGAATAAATAGAAGCATGTCTCTATATAGATTAATATATAAAAAGAAAAAATACTGAAAGTATAATATATTGTACCAATTGTTAATAAGGATTATCAACAAATGCTGGGATTCTATTGCTCTTAAAAATGTTTTCTTTTTTTAAGTTTTTTATTGTTGTTCAGTTTCAGTTGGCCCCATTTCCCCCCCATTGCTCTCTCCTGCTCTGACTACACCCCCTCTCCCACATTCAGTCCTCCTCCCACCCCATTGTCCTTGTCCATGGCTCCTCTGGTCACTGTCAGTTTGTTCTTTGTTTCCACGTCTCTGGATCTATTTTGCTGGCTTGTTTGTTTTGTTGATTAAGTTCCACTTATAGGTGAGATCATATGGTATTTAAAAAATGTTTTCATTACAGTATCTGTATTTTATTTTTGTTGAGGTAAAATGGACATAACATGCAACAAACCATTTCAAAGGGTACAATTCAGTGTCATATACTGTGTCCAAAATGTTGTGCAACCAACAACTCCCTAGTTTCAAAACTTGATCGCCCCCAATGAACAGCCTGTACCCATTAAGTAATCACTCCCCATTCTCCCCTCCCCCATCTCCTGATGCCCACTAACCTGTTTCTGTCTCTATGAATTTGGATATTTTACATGAAAGGAATCATACAACATGTGACTTTTCGTGTCTGGCTACTTTCACTTAGCATACTGTACTCAAGGTTCATCCAGGGTGTAGCATGTGTCAGTGCTTCATTCCTTTTTAGAGTGGGATGATACTTCGTTGTATATGAATACCACAATTTATCACTCATTCACTGATAAACATTTGGGTTGTTTCCACCTTTGGGCTATTATAAATAATGATATTGTGAATATACGTGTTTCTGTGTGGATATACGTTTTCATTTCTCTGGATCTATGCTTTGAAGTGGAATTGCTAATTCATGCAGTAACCTCAGGTATAACTTCTGAGGAAATGTAGGACTGTGTTCTGTAGTGGCTACACACCATTTTATATTTCCACCAGCAATAAAACTGTTTCTATTTCTCTACATCCTTGGTAAAACTTGTTTTCCTTTTTTTTATTATGATCATCTTAGTGAATTTGAAGTGGTATCACATTGTGATTTTGATTTGCATATTCCTCATGGCTATTATTGTTGATAATCTTTTTGTGTTCTTGTTGGCTATTTGCATATCTTCTTTGAGTAGATATCTATGCAAATCCTTTGCCTTTTTAAAATTGGGTTGTCTTTTCCTTGTGTTGTAAGAGCTCTTTATATTCTGAATATTAACCCTTATCAGATATGGGATTTGAAAATAATTTCCCCTATTCTGAAAGCTGTCTTTTCATATTCTTGATAACGTCCTTTGATGCACAAAAGTTAATGTCCTTTGATGCCCATATATCTATTTTTCTTTTGTTGCTCTGGTTTCTTTTTTATTACAGCAACTCTGTGGCATGTATATATATATAACACATATATATTTTAATTAATAAAAACAAAGGCCTGTATGCTCACAAATAGTAACTTCTTACATCTTTTCTCCAAACATTGTGTTAATGATCTCATCATCACCATGACGAAACTAAGATTCTGATCAATTTACGGATTTGCAAGGAGCACACATTTTAACACTGGAAGAATCATCTGTCCCTAAATACTAAATAATGACATCAGTTTGATATATTAGGAGTGAATAATGAGTCACATTGAATGATTTATGCTTGCAGAAGATAAATATTTCTTTTATTTTTAATTAAATTCAACAAAATTTGTTTATTTCTTCCCATGTGTCAGTCAGGTGCTGTGCTAGCTGCAGGGACACAATTTCTGTCCTTGCAGTATTTTTTGGCTAACAAGGAGCACAGATATTAACTCTGAAATTATAAGAATAAGAGGGGATGTACCTTATGCTATGGGAGCAAGTAAAAATCTCTCCTACACTAACTCCCCCCATTGCCACACAGCTGCCTGCCAAGAACTCAAACTACTCATCACTACATTTGGGCATTTTAGCATAATCCACACTCCAGTTTCTTATATGTTATCCTATAGGTTTTTTCAAGTTGTTTCAAAGGTACACATTTTCCCCAATTATATTGAAAACTCTTTAAGGAGGAAGGCCATATGTGATAATTCTGGTATCCTTCACATTTCACCAGAATAAAAAATAAATTTTGAGCTCAACTAGAAGGGAGAAGGGACAGTAAAATTTTAAGGTATGTACCATAATTTTATGGTATGTACCATACCATACAAACTGGTATGGTAATGTATGAAGAATTTATAATAAATAATAGTTAGCATTTATTCAGTGCTAACTACCATTAGGAGATGGTGAGTTTTCAAGGAGTTAAAAGCTGACTGGGGTGATCTGGACTGGAAGTGTAGAATAAGAATTGAGACCCAGCAGTTTGAACCCCAAGGCTCACGGTCATAAGCCCAATGTATACTAATTCCTACTCTGGAAATAAACTTTGACAGCTGTGCAAATACTTAATAGCTAAATTGCAGATAAAGTTCACACAAATGTATACATGAGTGTATCCTCATACATGTACACACAAAATACTACATTAGTTAAAACCCCAAAGTATAATGTCGCTGTGATAACGAGGGCCAAGAGGAAGAAAGATTTAAAACTTAAGCAGTAAACAAAAATACATGTTGAGTAATAACATAATAACTATTATAATAAAGAAGAAAAGGTCTTAGAAAAGGTGATTTAGGAAAACTCCCACTCTGTGCTTTTAGTGTATTCTAATTTTCCTTTTCTGAAAACAATCATCCCAAGAGAATTCCATCTATAATTTACCACAAAGTAACATGGTTTTGAGAAAGGTGACACACTGAAGAGACTATGAACTGCCAGATGCAACACATCCAAAACCTCCCTTGAACTTGCACAGAATGAAAATCATACTCCAGCGATGCTGACAAGGCAGTTAACACAACACAACTTCACCCCTGTATGTACAAAGCAGTGACCTTGATGAGAAAACCAAGGAAAACCACCCCTCAGAATGAGAGAGTGGGTCACTGGTGGAATTTTTACATTTTTTACTTTATACACTACATACAATAAAAGAAGGAGACCAAGTAAAAGTCGTGGGCTGGAAAGTTACTTGTCCGTGCAGTGACAGTGTGTGGCGAAGTGAGAGTTCAACCACATGGCTCCACGCTATTGGGAAAAACCTAACTGCATATTTCTGATAAACTGTGTCCGGCATATATCTCTATCCCTTACCCTAAACAATTAGAGCAAACAGTATATAGAGTAGAAGATTAAACAATGGATATTTTCTAAAAATATGGCTATTAGTTATTGACAAACCTCAAGTTATCTGTCTAAATGGTCTAATTTTTATAGTTGTCTTTTTTAATACTGTATACTTTTAAACCACAGAAGAACAAATGTTTCATTTATATGGCATCATAGTAGATTGAATAATTTTCTAGCTCACTGCTACTAATTTTACTGAGAAAAATAAAAAGAGCGAAAATTTAACCCATGTGGTGAGAATAACCTCAAAATGTATTATCTTCTTTCTTACTTCCTCAATTTCATATGCATAGGCTTTGTTCCAGGGGCCTGTGCATAAGAAGGTTGTTTGAAAACTCGGAATGTGTTCTCCCGCAGAAACCATATCAGAAGCAGAAGCTGGGCCCTCAGGCCAGGCTACAGGAGTAAAGCTTCCTGCTCAAGGTCACACAGCTCACATTACCTGAGCAAGAACAGGAAGAAATGGACAAAAATAGACTCACATTCACCCTAGGTTCCACCTCCTCACTGACCAAAGACTTCAGTGCCCTTGAACTCCAGGCCCCAAGCTGCTTCTGAGATTTCCTTAGGTCTAGAATACACTGTGGATATAATTAATACATTTAAACATACCTATTTAAGTCAGAAATGCCTTCAGAGGAGAAAATCCAGCTCTCCAGCAGGCGTCGTGGGAAATGGACTGGAAGCTCCATAACCTATGCGGGCCCATCTAAGAGCTTCCTGAACAGGGGAAACAATTTCCACCTTTTCCTGGTGACCATCTTCCCACGCGCACAGGGAAGACGGTCCTGAGCAGCGATTCACAATTTTGCCTCTCCTCCCTTCCCATCAGCTGTCGTTTCTGCTGTCAGAGTGCCTGCCACTAACAGTCTCCTGACTTGTAATTTGCTGTTTCCAATCTGTCATCTGACAAATCAGATGACCAGAGCCGTTAGAACTCTGTGTAAATTGAGAGCCAAGCTCTGAGAGATAGACAGAGATCATCTCCTTCAGGAGAGCCCGTAGCAGGTTTCCTGGCAGCCTTTTCTTTTCTTCTCAGAGCTTTTCTTAACCAATTCCATGCCTGACCATCTCAAAAAGCTGACCTCCAGCTGCAAGAGCTGCTCCTGTTGTGTGGCACAGTAGAGAATACCCCGGAACCAACAGCCTGGTAACCTTCAGACTCTAACAATCTCTCTCTGTTCCACTTCCTCACGAGCAAAATGAATATAATCATATAGTCAACGAAGTAAAATCAATTAAAATTGTAAACTGCTTTCAAATAACTTATTATGAAACTAAGGATCTTTAAAAAGAACTATCATCGGTCTTAGGGTTCTACAAACTACGACTACGGGCCAAATCCAACCTGCCGCCTGCTTTTGGAAACAAAGATCAGCCTCACCCACTTCTTTTGGATTGTCTGTGGCTTTTTCTGTGCTTCCAGGGCAGTGTTCTGTAGTTGCACCAGAGATCACATGGCCCACAGAGCTGAAAATATTTAGTATCTAGCCCTTGACAAAAAAGTTTTCTGACCTATCTTATTAAGAGGTATTTTATTTTCAAGCAAGTCAAGTTTCATTTTTTGCACAAAACATCCAGTTGCTTAATATGGTGTATTTTACAACACAGGCCATAAACTTAACAGAATACTTTCAATAATAATAATGTTATATTAATAACACACAAGAAATTCATTACAAAAGTTTTCTACTATGTAAATCCATTACTGTGAACAGAAAAGTCCTCAGAATTATTCCAATGTAATTCCTAAAAGAATGATGAGCTCAGAGCTGAGATTTATTTCTGGCATGTATTTTAGGGGGAAAAAAATCAGTATTACATTATCCCCATTGTGTCTCACAGCAACGAGGGTGACAAAGCTGCCCAGAGTTGCCGGTGCCAAACACACTGTGGGAGCTCAAAGATTAATCAAAATGACATCTCCAATTATTTCCCTTCCTAATCAGGCCTAACCATCATGGGACATCCTGCAAATCAATAAGCAAAACTAGATGCCCTCATCACTCCCAACCTGGCAGAGCTGCATTTTTAGAACCAGAAGATGAGGGCCCTCACTGTGACATAAATACTCCTCTTCCATGAGGTGACATGCCCATCTATGATTGTTCCCTTTCCTGGCATGCACCTGACCATGCCACCTGTCAGAGAAAGAAACACCTCCTGTCATTTCAATATAAAATGTGTATGGGGGCAAATGACTCTAGAATATACTTGTACATTCTGCCAGAGAATCTCAGAATTAAGCAGGAATGGGCTGTTATAAAGTGCTTGTGAAAAACCAAAGTCTTATATCCCATTGTCAACACCTAGAAAAAGGTGGCACAGGATCTGGCCTATATGCCCCCTGCCCCCTCCCTCAACCTTCCACCAAGGCAGGCTTTGGGCACAGTCGAGAGTTACTTACTTTTGGCTCCAAGCCTGTCTCCCTGCCTTTTCTCTCTAGGCCCATTTCCCCAATCCTTATCCCACTGACACCTCCTATTTTTCTCTCTATGAGCGCTGGAGTTGCACTAGTGCTGAAAGATCTGATAAATGCCTTAGTGTCAATTTATTCCTCCTTCATGTATTCAGAAGAGGCAGAGTGCTGAAGAAATGAAGCAAAGCATAAGTCTGTTCATACGTGGAACTAAGTTTGAAACTTTTAGCAAAGATGAAAGGCAAAGACTCAGAAAAAATTGTCTAGAGTAGAAAGTACACAGACTTATACCTGAGGAGGTGAAATACACTGTGAACCTCGGAAACTCTAGAGGAGACTTGGAGGAGAAAGCTAAGAACATACCTGCGCTTGAGCAGCCATGATCTAAGAGCCACTATGACTGGACGATGTTAAGATGAACTCATTTGCACTCCATCTACTGAGACCCAAGAACATGTGGATTATTTAGGTAGTTCGTTCATTCATTCATTCATTCACTCAGGTGCCAGGCACATCAGTGAACAAACACATTTTACGCCTTCAGAGACCACTTTTCAGACTAACTGTTTTGGTCTTTGCTGTTGTTTTTCCCCCCTAACTTTATGAAACTATAAATGGAAAAGCTTCCTGATTATGAATCTTTCCACCTAAGGAAGAGGATGAAATAGAAATCACATACAATAAACATGATGAAAGTATCTTAGCTAGCTGAAATCCAGCTTGGGAATGAAAATTAGATCATTAAAATTTAACCAAAATTGGAATTTCAGAGTTTAAAGGGAGCCAAAACCAAGCTAATACCAGACACAAGACTAAAAGGAATAACTTAAACTTATTTAAAAGGAATGAATGTGCTGAGGAAAGTTAAGCTGCCAGCCACCTCCAAGGAGAGCTGTGGGGCTTGGATGAGATCATCCATGAGAGGTTGCTTTAAAAACGTGAAAAGGCCTATTACAGATGTGAAGGCATTGATGCAATTATTCATAACATTTTTACAAATCATGAGCTCCATCTTAAGTTGGATTATTGTTGTTCATAAACAGCCTCACTGTCTCATTTGGAACAAATATTCTGTAATTTAATATGGTACACTAATTAACTATTAATATTAAATAATGCACACTAAACATGTGCATAGTGCATGTTATTTGATATACCAATTCTAAAACAAACTTTTTAATAGAAAACAATACAAATAACCAACTGCAGGAGATTCCTTAGTTATAGTATGATGCGTCCATAATGACCACTATGCTGGTTATTGTCCATTTGACCACTTCCTCCACCCTTTCTCTGCCCTCGGTGTCCTGCTCCATGCCTCTGGCTGATGCCAAGAACTCAATACCCTTCTCCCCTGCCTTCCAGTTGAACTCAGCTCATAAAGGCGACTGCAGAAGGAGAGAGAAGAGAATTCCAACTCTCCATCTTAGTTCTGCATCTCTGGTGGGAGCTATTGCCCTTCCATTACTGCAGGGAGTGACCACTCCTCCCCTGCTTCAGCTCACACTGGGTTCAAGTAATACTATTTGCTCCTCTTGCCTCTTTAGTCCTAGAGGCGGTAAGACTGCCAGGGTCTGAGTGATGGGGGCTTTGCCCTCCATTCCTTGTCTGTTCCCTAATCCCTACCCACACCCGACAATAGTCTTTTCATTAAAGTCTCTCCCTTTGACCCACTTGCATTGAATTCAGTTCCCTGCTAGGACCATGACTGAAACACAATACAGACATCTTTTTATTGACATAGAAAGATGTCTGACAGAAAGAAGATCAAAATATTCATAGCAGTTAACTTTAGGCAGTGAGGTATGATTCGTTTTTTTTGTATTTCTCTGTATTTTTCAAATGTTCTACAATATTTGATTATGTGTTTGGGGAGTATAAAAAGAAATAATAAAATTAAAATACATGTGGTAATAAATATGGTCTCAAGAAGTACTAGTGGTTTGGCTTCCTTCCTTTACTGCCCATTCCTTCAAAACACAAGTTTAAAAAAAGTTGCATAGCCTAAAAAGTACCATGATGGGGCCACAGAAGCATGAACACTTGTGAGTGCCCAAGTATCTCTGTATTCTTGCTGAATTCTATTTTCTAGGAAGAATGTTTGATTAGCAAGTATTCACAATTAAAAACAATGCAACTGCACGTATTTATAAGTGCCTGTGTTTCATAGACTCAGATTTCAAAACAAGCAGTCAAGTTTGCCACATTCTTTGATGATAATGACAATAATAAAAGTAATAATATTTAACTATTACTAAGGGCTTAGCAGCACCTATAGGCACTGTTATAGGCATTGCAGGTATTAGTCCATTTAACCCTAAAAGGAAGGCAGTACTATTAGTCCCATTACACAGGTGGGGAAATTGACACATGGAGAAGCCCAGCAATTCGCCCAAGGTCCTATAGCCCATCTGTTATCAGGCCCTGTAGGCAAGCCCAGCGTTTAGAGCCTATTTTACCCATTATACTTGACTGTCACTCAGGCTGATAGATTACTTAAGAATTCTAAAACTCTCCTAATTTCGTGTATATCATGCACAGGGCCCTCATATTGGTTGCACATTTACAAATCAGAGCTATAAATTCCTCATCAAACAAATGGAAAATAAGACCTTTTCCTCCTATCCTAGAGGCCATGACAATCTAATGGGAAACAAGCATGAAATTCTGTCAAAGCTATAAAGCAAGGTACATCTGTAAGGCAGATTATGTTGTACCTGCTATACACTGGTACATTAGCCATCATCATTAACACACAGAAGTCAAATGTAAAGAAAGTAGCAAATATTATGGTGAAGTATGGCTCTAAACTATGATAAAGTAAACTATCCAATCTGTTAATAACACCCAACATAAAAGCACCACTGATTAATCAATAAAAGTCATGCAATGGATTCAGTGAAATGTACTCTCCAGCGCACTTCCCTGACTCACATTCATTAATTACCTCATCTTATTTGATATGTTCCCAGCATTTGCCTGAACTGTGTTACTCCCATGCTATATAACAAAACTTTCTTAAAAACTTCAAGGTCCAAACTATACATTTGCTATGACATCAGAAGTTCAATTGAGCCACTCAATTTTCAGTTTCCCTGGCTCAACTTTTTGGAGTTTTGTAATTAATTATATTCCATTATAACTGATTACCAATTAACTCACAATGTTGCTGAGATGGTGAGTATGCTGAAGAAGGCAGAATTTAATGATAATTTGAGACCAGGAGGACACTAAATTTCTCTCTTGTTAATAATTAAAGGAGATAACTTATGTTTTTATTTATAGCTTCCAGATATATCCGGCTCATTCCTGTGCACTGCCCTGTCAGCTAATCGTCAGTTGGTCAGGATCTGACGTGGGCCTTTCCGTTTTATTTTCCACATCAGCCCTCAACTGAAGCCGTTAAATGCAGCCCAACGAAAAGCTGAAGCAAGTGAGGTCATCTGCAAGTGGCTGGAATTCTCCACCTAGCCACCCATTTCAATGCATAAATATATAAAGGATAAAAAAGGGTAAATTTTCTATTTACCTGTTTCAGTCTCCCAGATGTAAACAGAGTCGTCTGCACATCCAACTATTAAAAAATTCTCAACAGGGTGCCATTTTATTATCCTCACGGGGAAAAGGTGCTTCCGGGCACAAAAGAGAAACCTCTTCTCCTCAAGGTGAAGGAGAGCCACTGAATGGTCACCACACACACAGAAAATTACCTGATTACTTCTGAGCTGTGGAAAAGAAAAACAGTGTTCTTTGTAAGTAAATAGTTGAATGCTTTCTTTAAAATTAAATCAGATCATTTCCCCCTACTAATATAAAATGTTTATTAAAGCCTCATTTATAAAGTGGAATTTCCACTTTCTACAGCACTTCTCCACACCACACTCTAGAGAGGAGCTTTCAACACCGAGTGGATTCTAAACCCAGCAAGCCATCAGGAAGGTCAAGAGATTCAAGTAAAAAGGAAAATTCCAGGCCAGACCTACTTATAAGATAAATGATGGACTTGACCATCACTCAGCAAAGTCAGGCAGTGAGGCAGACATTGGAAATAATGCAGAATAAAATAAACCCCAGAACTAATTTGTTGCCACAAAAAGAAGTTATTTGTAGACACAAGCTTAGGCCCAAGGGTATCATCAGCTGGTATTTTCCACTTAAAGCCTCAAAATGTGATTTGGTGCTGTTCCCAGAACTCTACAGATTCCAATCCAAACAGGAAACTCAGTGTAGACACAATCTAAAAGAGGGAAGCAGTAGATAGTTCCCAATGAGTGTTCAGGCTCAAAGACACAAGGACCAAAAATAGGCTCATAGGACAAAGACTCAAAAGATACTTTGAAAAAAATCAGCATGCGGTTACCTTGAACACAGTTTAGGACAAAGACCATCCATGCAGGGTGCTGCAGAGGCTAATCTGGGAAAGGTTTATAAGGCAGCTCTGTGCAACAGCTCGTGGATACAATGGAGTGGGGTAGGGCAGGGGAGGAGGGGAGCACATAGCGGCTCTTCTACCCTCTCTCTTTTTCTAATCACCTTGGTATATGGATGCTCCCACTTTCACAAAGCAACTAGACAGAGCTGTTATGATTAAAGCATGAGTTGGGACCCCTTGAAAATCTCCCAGTGCCCATCATTAGCCATGTTCTGTGGGGCATTAGGGAGCATGTTATTTTTCTTAATTATTTTTAAGTAGACTACAGAAATCCTGAAGAAAAAAATCACAAAATGGCAGGTGAATAGATGGGGACAGCCTGGACTTGTAGAATGGGGAAGATGGTACTGCCTTCTCAATATTAGCTCTCTGAGAAACTGCCCAACCCACAGCCTCTAGAATGGACGGACAGCCCAGTGTACTTCAGGGGACTTACAACACACATGTGAACATACATATAACATATGAATGCAGACCCTCTGGCCATCAGTAGATACACTGGAGCCCCGCACGAGGCAAATTGGAATCTTTTTTGAAGGTATTTAAGTAGTAAAGGTAAATTAAGTCGTAGGGAGAAGGAAGAGAAAAGACAAATCACAAAAAAACAGACTTTTGGGGTAGGAAGTCTCAAGAGTTATCTTGATTTCTGTATTCGAGTTTAAGTTCCACTGGGTCCTTGCTGTATTGTTTCATATTGGATGTATCTCTTATGCCCTTTCACAAGCCTCCCTTTTTAATCTGACTTGGTTGTTCCTTAGAGTTAAATTATCTGTGACTGAGGCAGAAGTAAAAGGGATCAGGCCTGAAACTGACTGGCACTACCATCCTGGAGCTGAGAGAAAAAAAAGATACAGGAGGGCAACCTCAGGAATAAAAGACACATCAGGGTATCCCAAATCAGCCCATGAAAGTTTGTTTGTTTTAAGTCAGTGAGATTTATTTCACTAATTAATTAAGTTGTTTGTATTGCTGATACATTGCTTTATTTGGGTCTTTCTACGAAAACACAGTGTAAGTTGTGTCTAAACTTACTTTAGAGCTGATTTTTTAAATAATATTACTATGGAGAAATACTTTTCACAAACCATTCAACTAACTTACAAACTTACAAAAGTTGTTGTTAATATTCTAATACATATATAAGATCTATGAAATTAAGTTTACATTGCATAAGAAAATTATCTATGAAAGTATTTCCTTTTGTCCAGCACAAAGTATGTGCTCATAAATTTGTTAAAGCTTGTATTTGTCAAATAAATAAAAGAACAAACAAAAATCTATTTAAGAAAAATAAAATGTAACTATCAATATTATTATTGAATTGTTGAAGGCAAAAGTTAATTTCTAATTTGTAAATTTATATATATTTGAACTGTTTTTAAATTGAGTGTAATTACTTTAATAATTTTATTAAGAAAGAAAAGATAATTCCATTAAAAATTGAGATATACAACTAGGAGAAAAGAGAAAAGAATGTAAATACTTTAGGAGAATTAACTGGCTTATGCAAAGCCAAGAACTGACAAAGCCTTTCCTTTAGAACCAAATTATTTATATTAGCTGTAACATAAAGTGCACATTAAAAGATTAGAGAGAAATGCATAAAATCATCTAGTTGTAATGTTAAATAACTTTTAAATTTAGTGATATATTTTACTCTTTTTCTTAACTTACTCTGATGTTCTCTGGTGACATCAAAAGACTTGTTACTGGACCAGCTTCCAAAAAGAATTTATGCAAAATACCTTCAGTAAAGATATCCCACATGATGACACATGAGTCCTGGTCCCCAGACACCAGCCAACTTTGGTCTAATTTTGAGGAGAGACCATGTGGATAAAGTAATGAAATAACACTTTGGTGATGGCCTTTGAGAACTTTGTAAGGAGTAGAATCTGAAAAACAACCAACACCAAATAACATAAAAGTTATTTTTGTTCAAAAGATAGTTCTGAGACAGCATATAAATTTTTAAGGTAAGAAAACTACAAAGGCTAGGCAGTTGGCTAACAAATTAGTAAACAACCCTTGGACCATCTCAAAGGCAAGTGCCTTCTCATAAGCCAGATCATTACTGACGAAGCACTCTTGCTGGCTGGTCAAAATGTACTAGTTCTTTTAAGGATGTTAGCAAGTTACCAATACTAGTGCCATGAAATAGCAAATGCTGTTCTAAAAGAACAAACGATTTTGAACATTTGCCTCCACAAAGGAATCTTAGAACATTAATGCTGTACTTTAAATTAGCATGACCAAGGTTATAAAAGAAAAGCAAAGTTTCACAGAATATTTTTGCTTTCAAAGATATTAGAGATCACCTACTTCCATCTCTTTGTTTTACGGATAAAGTATTTGGGGCTCAGAGAGGTTAAGTGACTTGAATCCAGTGGAAGAGCACAGCATAATGTTTAAGAGCATAGTGTTACTGTCAAACGGATCTGGTTTTATTTCTCTGGGTCTGTCACTCAATAGACTGTGTCACCATGGACAAGTTGCTTTGTCCCTCTAAGCCACAGGTACTGACCCTGAAAACACCAAGATGATTATCACTTTTACTTCACACAAGACTGTAGTTGTGTGGAATAAGTAAGATAAGGTCCATTATTTCTTTGCACTGGCACGTGGTAGGAAAGGGTATTTTGTACCATAGTTGTACTATAACTCAGGGCTATTGATGCCCAGTTTCCACACTGTTTCTCCTTTCATTAGCTAGGTCTAAAAAAGTTGGAAAGGACCACAGACCACAAACTCTCTCTACTCAAATTAAAAATGAGTCTCAAAGAGTCATTATTACTTCTGTTAAAGAATCATTAGTTACCTCTATTTCATCAGTTATATCCTCCCTTTATGTTCCCTGAGCAAACCAAGATAAATAGTAATTCATATTAAAAGTTAGTGAAAATAAAACCTACAAGTCAAGTGTAGGCCTCTGCTTATTTTCTGGATAAGACAAATCAGCCCTGGTAAATAATCCTAAGGTCTTAAGCTTTTGCACTAACTTTTAACAGCAGCCATTGAGCTCTGTAGCAGTATATTACCTCACCTTGGTTCATTGCTATTCACCCTGCCATTCCGGGCAATCACTGAATCACAAGTTAGTAACAGTAAGAGCCAAAGTACGCTGAGAACAATAGGAGGCAAGGTAAGACGTTGGTTTTTCATTTGTTTGTTTGTTTGTTTTTAGTTGAGATTTGGTCTTTACCGTTAAGGACCTTGCAGTCAAGGTCCTTGCAAGTAGGTTCTGTATAATAAAAAATAGAATAAAAATTTATCTACACATCTCCAAATCTCAATCACCTCCTACATTTTCCCTTCCTTTGCATAAGACAATTTACTACATAAATTGCTATTGCAGTGCACAAAGATATTTATATTTCATTAACAAAGAAATAAAAATTAAACAGGAAGATATCTTCTTCTACTGATTGGCCAATATTAAAATGTTTAATAGCACATAAAATTGGCTAGGGTTTAGGAAGAAAGGCATTTGCATAGGCTGTTAGTAGACACACAGGAAAATCAAGGAAGGGGAGAAACATACTTCTCATTGTATAACCTTCTGTTTGATTTTTTTAACCATACTTTAATTTTTTTACTTTAGTGTTAAAACAAGTATAATTTATTAGCAAATGCCAGCAATTTTTTAAGCTTCAGAAATATTCTTAGTATACCTTGTTAAAGTTGAAACTTAGATAAATTAAATAAATAGGGTTAAATAAAATTCAATCACCTTTTAATAAAGAACCACCTTCTAGAAGTCCTGCTTTGGCAGCATTCAAAGCCTGCGTAATGAAAATCGTCCCATCTTCGCAGCCACAAACTAGTTTGTCAAGACTTGGAACATACTCTGATGAAGTGACTACCACAGCTCCAGCTCCATCTTTAAACCCAGAGAAGTAGTCGATAATACTTTGTGACATGATATGATGCTTATCAAAATTATCTTGAAGGGTCCAGGTGGTGGTTATTGGTATCTCTGAAGTGAAGACAAGCAAAGATGAAAAAATGGTTTATATAGTCATCATAAATTTGGAAAATATCATCAAGGCACCATCCCTTGAGGATACCTAGAGACTTTTGCCTTCCTAATAGTGGGTTATAGGCAGAAAAGTTCTCCTATCATCTGCCATCCTCACTCAGAGATGAAACTTTGTTGGTTCTCTGTCCTTCAAGGAGCCTTGAAAGAATCAATATGTATTCATTCATTAATTTTAGACTTAGGTCAACTGACAAGATCCAAGAAACTCTTGCAGTGATATAAGATGTTAGACCACTCTCATGAGTTCTCTGCTTGCCTTAGCAATGTAAAGAAAGTAAATTGGGTTCTTTTATTGTCTGAGGTAAAATGGAAGAAATTTATTCTTTAAATGTCAAGGACAGGAATATCTCAAAATCATACCATAACCCCAGGCAACTATCTATGGCTACCAAGCACACTAGTTACCATTTTATATACCCAAGCATTTGAAGTGGGCCTCAGGTCAGCTCAGGAAGTGAGAGAGGCTTGGCTTCCAGGAGCGTAGAAGGCAAAGTAAAACTAACCTACCTCTCTATGAAAGGGCCTCCTTGACCTTAGAGTACACCTACTACAGTGACTGTGAAAACCGTGACCCCTAAAGCTAAAACTAGCACCAGGAGTGGTCATGAATGTCTGGTTCTAATTATAAAGAAGGTTGACTAGACATTTAATTCTGCTACTGTAACAAGAACAGATATGAGAAAATCCTAGAGTTGGCAACCATCAAGCGGCTTCGCAGTGGGCATGGTATACTTTTTTAACTCTTAAGATTGGCTTGTAAGAGATTTTCCACATACTACACCAAGCTCTAAGTCTATTTCTTGACCAATTTCTTATTAATCTAGGTCTAAATGAACCATTTTGAAAACATTTGGGACATGGACACTAAAAGTGCTACCAGTGAAATGATTTACTAATGGAAACTTGAGCTTAGTATAAAGAACCCTGATTCTACTGCACCCTACACGGTGGTTCACAGAGATGACACACTGATTTTGGAATAAGGGGAAATGAGTAAGACAGTGTTCCCTAATCTAGAATACATACTCTCAGAAGTTTGAAAGTTTTCCACAACAACGTTTACTTTGACGATTTCAGGTTTTTATTCAAAGAAAAATTAAAATAAGCAAAAGCTAAATCATCTAATCATTCGAATTGCCAAATGTTTTAGTTTACCATAGTTTACTGTATTTTGCTGTGTATAATGCACAGTTTTTTGCCCACATTTTTGAGGGGAAAATAAGGATGCATGTTATTCATGGGTAGTACCTGAAACACCTTGTATCTGTTCTTGTGTTTTGTAATTATTTGTTACATAAAGTTTCTTGTACTGTATGTTCAATAATAAGTGCAAAATTCCTTTATAACACAAAAAACAAGTATCTAATTATAGATAAACAAAAAATTGAATTAAAAGTTAAAACAAAAGATTTTCTTCCTGAAAGTTTGGGTCAAAAATATGGGTGCACATTATACACAGCAAAATACATTATATCTGTGCTTACTGTTCTGAGCAGCTGTGATAATCCCAAAAGATAAATTGGTTGAAAAATGATACAGTATATGGACAAGACAAAATAAAAAATTTGTATATGATGTGTCAGCCTACCCTATATTGTTATTGCTAGCATTCATTTTACTTCAATAAAACATCACTCATGTTAAATTAATGTTATTTTGTATTATATTGGTTGTATTGTTGTATGAGATCTATAAGCGATTTATGTTGGCATCTAATGCATAGTAGTACACGAGAACATTTTTCTTCTTTGTAGCCTATGTGACTGAACTTAGAAAAACATGGAGTTAATTATAAACTAGTTCTCAGGACACATGGGATTATCAGTGAAGACCGTCTTACCTCTAGGAGAGCCATCAAACTTGGATACAGGAACATCAGGTATGTGCCACAGAGTAATTCTGCCTGAGACTTCTCCAGAGAAAAGTACCTTATAAAAAGGCTCTTTCCTTTCATTCATATAGCCCATAACAAAGGGAAGGCTCTGGTTTGAAACAAAAAAAATTAGTTTTTATGAAGGAAAATATCTAATTTTAAAATAACAGTTATTGTTTTTAAGTGGAGAAACAAAGCTTCATAGATGAACTAAATTGTTTCCATTTATCTCCCACCATTTAAAAATTTTCAAGTTCTTATAATCTTTTATTCAAACAAAGAAGGTTTGTATAAAAGAAAAAGAAATGTCATCAACTAGACTTCAGAGAGTTCGTAAGGATATCTACCATTCAGCGAACATGTTCTGTGTATATATCACCTACGCTGTCAGGGACTCTGCGTGGATTCAGTTAAATAATCCTCACAGCAACCCTGTGAAGTGAGTGCCATCACTGTCTTCACTCTACAGATGCGTACGCTGCCAGTGAAGGGTGTGACTGATCTAAGGCGATGCAGACTGTAGCCGGTAGTGGTCCGGAGTCCAGAAGTTCTGACTCAAGAGCACTTGTCATAATAACGGCTCTATTGTCAAGAGGACCTGATTTCTTTATGTTCCAATTGTCAGTTAATATAGCAACAACTAATATCTGGCTAGTACTTTTATATACTTAATATAATACTTTCCACTTTCTGCTGACCATTTTTCAGATTCAACGTACTTGATGTAAAATTTCCTAAGTGTCCACAAAGAAAAATTAAAATGAGCCCATAAATTGTTAAAATATGTATTATTATATGTTGTTACTATCAATAAATATACATCATACGTTATAGAGTTATAGTTTATGTTAATGCTATATGTTGAGAGAGAGAAAGTTCTGCTTTTGCTGAAGCAGAGTGTGAACATCGGATGCCAGTGCTCTGAAAGGTGTGCTTTCACCAGTGAATGAGGGTAGGCTCTCCCAGTGCCTCGGCGTAGCACAGACGTGTTCTTTGGGTAGATTGTGTGTAGAGATTATGCACAAGGGATCCAAATGATTAAGTGATTAGAAAAGCAAAAACTACTTTTGATTTATAAATAAAAGGAACATTTAAAAGAAAGCCAACTGCTGGTGCTAGATTTAAAGATATCTAAGAAAGTTTTATTGATATGATCACTTCATAAATTATATACATGTCTAACCACTACGCTGTACACCTGAAAGTAATATAATACTGAATGCCAACTGTAATTAAAATTTTTAAATAAAAAACTAAGTGTAAGAAAGTGACAGTTTCTACTCAGAAAATACATGTTTGAAAGCCTAAACTTAGTTATATTACTGGAAAATTTTTATGATGTACCTTTAGAGAATATTAAAGGCAAAAACACTGCTACATTTAATCCTCATAACAAAGCTACAAAATAAGTAAATATTGTTATTATTCCTATTATGTAGATAAGGAAACTAAAATAGGAAGAAAATAGGAGAAAACTAATTCAAGACAATTCAAACAAGATAAGTAATCCTCTATGGTCCCAAGAAATGAAAGCATTTCAGAAGAGAAAACAGTTTCTATGAAGTCAGTTCTCTGAATAAATTTTGTTTTGTTTTGGTTTTTTAAGATTCAGATGGCATTTTGGGGTCTTAGAGTTCTCATAGCCCTCATCATTGTTGGTGTTAGAGTGGTGTTGATAAAATGGTTTCTCAAACTCTCTCAGCCTTTAGGAACCTTAAAATTGACTAGTCTTTTGGGAACCACCCTGCCTGGTTTCAGAAGCTGTAACCTTCCCCCATAGCTAAGGCTGAGTGAGTGACCTTCGGACCATAAGCCACTAAGGAGACAAAGCTTATCTTCCTGGCGAGGGTGTCGCTTCTGCTCCTTTTTCTTCACCCTGCCTGGCCCCCAATGCTTGGTCGGGGTTAGCCAATGACAGTTAAGATTCCCCTAGGGGGGAACGACCTAAGACAGGCATGATCACGTGGAGTCCCCAGGGAAGGACTTGGGGAGCTACAGCAAAAGGGGGTGTTGGACCCTCGCCCCTCAGCTTTGACAAAACCTGAGTTCTCATTCTGTCTGCAAGAAGTCTCCTAATCTCTTGGCTGCCTCACTTCCCCGCCTGACTTAAGCCTGAAACAATGACAGAGGGTGGTGCAGCCCTGTGCTGGAAAGGGCGCCCCCATCCAGGGTCAGGCCTAAGAAAGAATACATAAATGCCTGTGAAACCTGCTTTGCTAAGAATGTTCTTAATTAAATGATAAGGGTCCGAGCAGGAAATGAGTTTGTTTCCCAAAGTTTTATGGCCCTTTAGCTATCTGACCCTGACTCAAAATAGGCCCTCAGAGTTCTTTGTATGTTATCTCTTGTTTGATCCTTACTGCCTGACAATGACTGATGATCTTTACCTGTATTCCTGTGCAAAATGAACCCAATAAAAGCCCATTGAGGAAAAGGCTCTTGGTCCTTCTTATCTGAGAGATCGGCCACCTTTCCTCCTCAAGCAGATCATGTCTTGGTAGACTTATTCTCATCCATGATGGCAGAGGGGGCCCAGCGGGCGGAGCCCCCCGACACTAGTCCAACTCCTTCAAGGTTTTGATGAGAAATGAAGCTCTGAGAGGCTGGCGCCCTCAGAGGACCTTCCAGCTCTCTGCGTTATCCCTACAGCCCACGCTCCCCCTCCTGCTGTTGTCCCCTCTGCCCTCAGCTTCTGCCCTGCCAGTTCTCACTTGCTCACATGCACCCCTTGACACCTCGATCATCTCCTTGCCAGTAGTTCCTTCTCTAGTCTGCAAGTCACCTAAAAACCTGCTCAGAATCTCTTTCCATATGCATTCTCATTGTTCACCCTAAGAATTAGTCCCATCCTCGAAGATGTAATAAAATAGTCATTAAGAGTGAATTTTCTTGGGCTAATTGCCTGGATTCAGATACTGGTTTTAGCACATAAACTCTATTAAAGGAGCTGATTGCTTGATTTAGACAATTTGCTTAACTTCTTTATGTTTCATGGAGGCTGATAAAGGCACCTACTATGTGGGATTTCTGTCAGGACTGAGTTGATAAGGTAAGATACTTAGAATGGTGCCAGGTACTTGGTAGGTACTCAGTGAATACTAGCAATTCTCATTATCCACTTTCAGAACAACTGAAAAACTCACTTCAAAGACCCATTACCAGACTCTCAGGCTAAACTGCCTGGGTTCAAATCCTGGGAATGAACTTCTCTGAACATGGTGAGAACTGATATAAATTAAGCAGTATATATGTTTGACAATAATGAGAACTATCATCATTATTACTGTCAATACTCAGTTCATGCACTTGCATTTCTTACTTGCAATCCCTTGGTTGTTTCTATTGCTGTTACCTGCTCCCCACCCCACCTTAGCAATGTAGTCTTACTCCTCAGCTAAGACCCTGGGAAGCCCAGGTCCTCATCCTCACAGCCAGGAGCCCTGTCATAGGCCTCATCAGCTATGGCTTGAAACTAGGAAGATTCTCGTAAAGCTACTGAAAGGAAGGGCGAGTCCCCATTCTTGCTACTACAACTCCATCTTCAGATATGTCTCCTGCATCACAAATGGTAACCCTGAGAGCATGTTACTATCAAACCTTGAAATTTAATTCTATGATCATTACCTCAAAAACAAACCAAAAAAAACATTCCAGTCAATACTGCATGTTTACACAGCACCCTTTCCTAAGCTCACTAGGCCTATCAAACTCATCTCCCCACTCCACCAAAATGCCTCCATTATCTTCCAACTGCAAAGAGTGACTAAGAAATCTAATTATTAGTGAATAGTGGTGACATTTTGAATAATGAGAATAGTATCCAACTTTCTTTTCTTGGCTGGATAAAAGGCAAAGGGTCTAAGACTAGGTACGGCATCTTCTTTCAGTTTCAGATTATTCCATTTGTATTGCTGGCTTCTAAGCACTTTCTACTTGTAAAATACAGAAATGAGGGTAAATGGTAATGAAAAAAGTACTATAAAATAAATTTAAAAAATAAATTACTTGTGGATAAAAAAGAAAATAAAGTACAGAAATGACAGTAGTTGTCTAAACAAAAATTAGTGATAGAAGACCCATAAATCTTTACCTTCACCTTTTGAAGCAAACCAGGGTGGCTTCCCATAATATTAGTATTTTTAAGATATTACTTTCCTTTTTGTTCATAGTTGTGTGTAGTGTTGATATTTGCAGTAGACTAGAAGTTCTTAAAGCACACTACTTATATTTAACTTAGGGGAAAGTGTGCTTTATAAAAATGCATTCTGGAGGTAAAAAGAGAAAAGGGAAAGTCCTTCCAAAATAACTAAAAACACCTTTTTGAATAAGCCCCAATCCTGCTTTTGTGATCAACAGCAACATGAGGCTCTGCGGCTACCCACAGATTACTTGAGAAACACTGTTGAATGTCAGAATTCAGATGTGTGCCTTTACCCCAGTGGTACCTGCAGTTCTAATTTTTGGCTGACAGCTTCTTAACTCTTTGCAACAAAACCTCACAGATATGTTAGCAGAACAATCACTGAACTATAGGATTTCCAACAGCTATGCTGTCTAATGAAGCAAACCATCACTCAGTAAAAATTAATGTGCTTCCTTGGTCGGTACATTAATAATTCAAAATTCCTTCATTCTCCACAAAATACCTTTTGGATAATTAACTGGTGACTAAGTCCAATAGGTTAAAAAAACACTTTGTTTAACACTACTATAATAAAATAACTGCTTAAGTTCTCAGGCTTCATAGAGTGTCAAAGGCATAATTCATCCAAGCAAAAGCTCACAATTACATTCTCAATTTTCTTCCAGGAATCATAATTATATTTGTTTTAACAAGAAAATATATTCAGAAGAAGAGCTAAAAATGTGAAAATGATCTCAATATTAAAAATTAAAGAAGACATAAACCATTTGATAAAGTTAAAAACTGGAGTAGATACATCACAATGTTAACGTATCAAAGCATCAATCAAAAAGGGCACTGAAAATTGTGTGTGTGTACAGAGAGATTAAATATGGTAAAATGTTGACAACTGGTGAATATATGGTAAAGAATGTATGAGTGATGCTTGTACTAATCTTTCAACTTCTCAAGTATTTAAAAAAACCTTCAATTAAAACAAGTAGATACACATAAAAATATTTACAGTGAATATCTATGGTGGTCAGTTTGGAATTTTAATGCCTCCCTTTTTAAAACATCTATAATTTTTCTGTAATAAATAGGTACTATTTAATCTGACTTGAAAAACAGATTTTTTTTAAAAGACAGTTTTCTCTTTAGTAGCCATGAACAGTTAGATTTGATTTTCTCATTAACAACTTGATGTCATTCTTCAATTCGATTTTTTCAGTCCAGACTCTGCTACAGACAAAGCAGCACCTCTGAGACACAGAGTGAAACAGCACTGAGGCAGCCCCTCTTTCCTGGCATTACCTTACTTTCCTGCACAGAAGCAGAGCACAGTAAGTGAGGATAAATGGTCTCTTTAAGCACTCGTCCATCAGCAGGGTATGTGCTTTTCGAAAGCCCACTGCGTGGCAAAAAAATAAATAGCAAAGTTTAGAACTTTGGGTTTCTTTATTTGTTTTTTTTTCCTTCCCACTTTCAAAAGCCCGATGCTACCATTCAAGTTTCTAAACTCTAGTTAGAAATTGTTGAGTTAATAATTACAAGTGACTTTTTGAAAACCCAGCACCAGCTGTACAAGTTATACATGGTTAATCTCATTCCTTCATCCCCCGCTGTTTCATACAAAGGCGGAAGCCTACCAAGCTCAGAGTAAATCTTCCAGTGCCAAAGTTGTTTTGTTCTGGTTTTTGATCATGGGCAGCATGCAGGGATCTTTCCATAATAAACCTCCCAAAGTTCATTTCCAACCTGAATGTTTTGTACGCCGCTCCCATCTGAGCCCACCTGTTCAGCAGCTGATAGATGTAACTGTGACCATCTTCTGTCCAGATGATGATTCTGTGAGCAGCCAGCACCTCTCCACCAGCAAAGAACTGCCCGCTTCTACTGACCTCCGTCCGCAGAAGGGAAAAATCACAGTAATCATAAACCTAAAGCACAAAATAAATGATACACATTAACAAAAGCTGCCGATCTAATTTGCCACTGAGATGGAAGATAAATTGTGCTCACTGAGACTATTTAGATGGTAGTGTTAATGCAACAGCACATTAAGTATTAATGATAGCCCACACTGTACTCATGTATCAAGATATCTTACAAGTACTTATTTTTTCTTATTTATCCTAAGGTAGGTTTCAGTAGATTAACTATTTGGCTAACATGTCCATTAAGCACAGAGACTAGAAATCCCCAAATCTCTATACAATTTTATTCTGTCCATATGGATAGTGCAACTTTAACATTTGAAAATTTATTGCACAAAAAGTTTAAATTGTATAAACCCTTTGCTGGACCATATACTTAGCATTTTTCTTTAAAATATATGAGCATATACGTAAGACAATATAATGTTATTAACAGAGCCAGGTATATGAAACATTAAAGAATGCTATCATGTGATGGTAACTTAACTTTTTAAAAAAATCTTCTTGGAAACATCAGTGAGTATATTTATGAGAAAGAAATGTATGTTTCCTAAAAAGCAAGTGTTGTGAAAAAGCAGAAGAAGAAAAAAATACCCATAAATAAGACCAATTTATGTAGGTAAAAAGTATTAGTTTTTGTTTTAATTCAGGACAAACTAACTTTTGGAAATAATCTAGAGATAAATGCTAATTATTAATATGGTCATTATTAATAATATGAGCATTTTCTATTATAAATATAATCTCCTGAGAAGCAAAACAGCTGAATGTGAGAAGTGGAAAATTAATAAAAGTCAGTTATAAAAGCCAGTTCATCCATGCTCTGGTAATAATCTTATATAGAGTTTTTGTATCACATTTTAAATCATATTCTTATGACTGTTGCACTAAACAAGAAAAATTTAAAAATTACATTTGTATATCACTGGTATTCACTAGGTTATTTTATAATACCTTCCAACATCTAGAAAATACCACCAATAGAAGTCTCTCTGTATATGTGCAAAATCGTATTGTCCGGCAGTTCAAGGAGTCAAGATACTTGGATTCCTTTTCATAGACATCTTGCTTTTCCTTCAAAAGGAACGAAAATGTTTTAGTACTAGTTTCAGGTAATTTATACGTGACTATATCAGAAGGTTTGCTTCTCTGAACACCTGAAGTAGACCACACCATTATTGTAAAATAAAAAGTACCCCAGTTTCCTTTATAATTTTCTGAACTAACAAGTTACTTTGCAAAAGACACCATTAGCAGGAAACCCACTTGGACTCAAAGATTCATTATGTAAATATAATCATTCAACAAACATTCTGTGGGAGGTGAGGCTGGGTGCTGAGAGTGTAAGTTACTGACATTCGGACTTGGCAGAAAGACATACCAGAAAAAGAAAGAAAGAAAAATAATTTTAAAAACCCCTGCAGTTTCTTAATTGCTATAATAGAAAATACACAAAGTGCTTTGTAAAAGTAGAAGAGTGGCCAGCATAGAATACTATATTGTCAATCGGTTTCTGAAAATGCTGGGGGTGTGTTTCTTGGGGGTTCAGTATGCCAATACAATCTCTGAGCTTTCTCAACCAAGACGTTCCTAAGGAGAGCCCAGAGCACAATGGCGCAGCCAAAATGATTTGTTACCAGCACAACAAATACTATGTTCTTTTGTCCATCACCTCAACTTGTAGCCTAAAGCCAGGCAGCAGGAGAATATACTGGACTCCCAGTGTGTGTGACCTCCACCTGTTCATAGTCATCTCCCAGCCACTGCTCACATACACCCAGAAAAAAGAGGGTCGTCTGCTGAAAGGGACAAAAAGATAATCTATCTATGAGTTTTATTGTTAAATAAAATGTAATCGGTGTTTGTATGTGTGTGTGTAGATAAAAAGAGTTGTATATGCATGGAGAAAAGGATGGAAGAACACAATCCAGCTGTTACCAATGTCCGCCCTTGGCACCAGGAGCAGGAAGAGGGATGGGGGAAGTGCACGAGGGTGAAATGTATACACACTCGTCTATATTATTTGAACTTCTAAAATAAGCATGTACTATCCCTGTAAGTGTAAAAAACTTTCAATAAATATGGAGGGAAAAAAAGAGTTTCACAAGCCAACCTGAATGCTGTTGATAGATGAAGAGAGGTCCCACACTTTGAGCTCACCAGCCACTGATACCACCAAGAGAGCATCTTCTATAAGAACAACAAAGGTTGCACTTAAGCTGATCACGCTGTAACCGGTTGATGTAAAGATTGTGTTATCGTCACTTAAGGATTATGCAGGGCTATGCAGGTGAAATATATTCAGCTTTGCTGTTTATTTAAATAAACATTTCTGATCAGGTTTTAAATTTGTGTTAAAATTTCAAAGAGGCCCCCATGTAAAAGGAGAGCAGCACTAGAAGCAGAAGCACATAAACACCATCACGTCGGCAATATGACACCTTCCTGTTTCAGACACCCGTGGGGAGCATCCTTCCTCCTCCTATGTAGTTGCTCATTACAGACACTAAGTTCCCTTCATCTGGAAGATACAGCGGGATGAAAGTTGCACAAGTCCTGCTCATTCACAAGAAACCCATTTTTGTCACTTTTAAAAATATACCCAGCAAAACTGGGTGGTGGAAACATAGGTGCTTCTCTTTCCTCATCATCTTAACCTCTTGTTCACTTTCCAGTGACTTGAACCACTCATCTGGGTGTTCCCAGTTTTTCTTGATCTGGCTTAGGAAGCTATCCCCACTAACAAGGGAACATAAAGAGGTATTCTACACTCTTGCCCAATAACTTAACAAGTAGTTCAAAAGTCCTATTTTTACACGCAATGTCTTAGTGTTATATAAGACCCATTACCTTGAATTCTCATGGAGTGAACAATGCACATGCAGTTGATCCAATCAGGAGACTGAGATGATGTGAAGGTGTGAACAAGAGCCAAGGTTTTGGCGTCAATTATAACAATGTCTTGATATTCTCCACAGCACAGAAGCCAGCCTTCTCCTGTCATCCGGAAGGAGCAGTGGTAATACTATGCAAATGGAATTCGAGCAAAAAATTAATTATCACTGGTAATTAACATAATTTTGGCTGTGGTGAAAACTTCTCTGAATTTAAATTTTGTCATCTATTCAATTAAGGTATTAGTATGAATAGCAACTAAATGTTCTTTTAGTTAAGTTTTACCATACTTCTAAAGTGGTCGATTTTGCATTTCAGCCTCACTTGCATTTCATAATTTTTTTTTGAAGAAAGGGGGCTCACTTGTGAAGAAGGAGTTTTATCTTGAATACCAGGTTCTTTATTCTAGCAACCTCGTTATATGTTAAGAAGAAATAAAAGTGTTTGAAGAGTATTTGAGGAGTTCTGGTGCTGAATAAGTTTTGAGAATGGCTTTCATTAAAGATGAAGTATTATAGCCTTCCCTTGAAAGTCTCTCCCTGCACAGGGTCTGGGCCCCAGAAGACAGTCTGTGTGTGTCACAGTGCAGGTCATCAATGCTGAAAGCAACAACTGAAACATGAAAAACTGTCAGCACCACTGTAATCCTGTGGCTACCATACGTATATGCTGGGAGTCCATCTACCAAGGGCAGAAATTGGTTTTAAATTTTGGGAAATGATTACAAAGGTTATGACTATACCTCTTGATCTCTTCATGAATAACTAATTTAGAAAATAAGAATCTATCCACCCTCAAAATATTAAAATTGGACACAAAGAAAAAAACATATTTTCCTTTATAAAATAGCACATCACTAAAATGGGATCTTTCTGTGTTTGTGTCTGTGTCTCTGTGTGTGTGTTTTGTGAGTGTGCCTAAGGAAAAATAAGAAAATTATCTTTCAAATGTATCTATATTGAAATCTACAAAAATAAAAGAATTAGGAATAAAATGGCTGAATAATAGCTTTGGGGGAAGAAAACCATCAAAATAAAAGATGATAACTGACCATATTATACTCCAATGACAAAATAAAACATTCAAGGAAAGAGTATCCTCGAAATACATGTCTTCAAATGTGTGCACAGCAATGCCCTGAAGGGGTTGCAGAACCCAGCAACGTTCCGAAGGAAAGGGCCATACTTACACAGATCGCAGTGTGCCTGTAAGGAAGTGTGGCCTTCTCCACGCACTGTCCGTTGGTGACATTCCAAACACACATCTCCCTAGCAGAGATAACCTCATATTATTCTCTGTCATTTCCACTCAATTGGCTGGAATAATTTTTGTGCCACCAAGTTTTTCTTTAGTGCTACACTTAAAAGCAGCCTGATTGTTTATGTGGCTTTTTGTTACAGATTACTGGGCAAAGAAATGTTGTGGTCATTAGCAGGGATGACACACTGTATCTGTATCTTTTTTTGTGGGTAATTATACCTGCAGCCAGCCTACAAATCTTACCCTAGTGCCAACCTGACCTATAACACATTGGGGATACAGCTATCACAGCCTGTTAGTGACAGTGCAACACTCTCTCCACGGAAGCTGCATCCTCTTGAAAACGGTTTATTTCACTGAACTAAAACTACATATTCTGAAAAGCATAATGCATCAAGTGCTGTGTATTGTGGAGCCGAGCTAGCACTTCTGCAAAAATAAACAGTGCCACCAAGAGGCCACGTTTGGTCTATTAACGATGGGATTTGTTTCTTTGCTTCTCCTAAAATCCTGAAATGATTCTTGACACTTAATGTTTAAAAAATTCTCATTGTTTAGAAAACTCTTACATGGTTACCTATATGTTACAAAGAGATAGACACAGTTATGAAATAATAGCTGCAAAATAGGTCTAGTGAAAGCAATTTAAATCTCTACGATTTCTGTTCACAAAAACCAGAATGGCTGTTTCAGAATTGGTGGGTAAAATATTCTTCCATTTTAACAGTTTCAAAACATAAACAAAATTTCCCATGGACAAAACAAAAATTTTATTGGCTTTCAGGGAGAAGTTGCTATTAAGAAAATAAGATGTGGACTAATATTTTTAATTGCATTTAGTAATTTGTAGGCTTCTTTGTTTTCTTTTTGTTTTTCTAGCCAAACACCAGGAGTCAATCTTCAAATCAACAATTCTCAACCTGAGCAATTTTGCCCCACAAAGGATGTTTGAAAATGTTTAGATATTTTGGGTTGCCACAATTTAGGGACGCACTACTGGCATCTAGTGGAGAAAGACCAGGGATGCTGCTAAACATCTATAATGCATAGGATGGTCCCCACAACAAAGAATTCTTCAGTAGTCCAAATGTCCTTCGTACTGAGGCTGACCAACCATGTTCTAGAAACAGAATATTCATGTTTTTTTCCTCTCTGTTGATATCAAACCTTATTCTAAAAATAACTTGAGCCATGTAACTCATAACTGGAAAAAATCTGTGTGTGTCTGAAATATAAGACTGAAAGAATGGTAGAATCTGAAATAATGTATCTCGTAGGTAAAGAAATATATGTCAAAAGTAAAAAAAGTAGAATCACAAGCAGTCATCAATATAAAATATTATCTCTATAAGGAATTAGAGTTCACCAGCATGGTTCTCAATTTATCTGTGTATCAACAGTCACTGGGAAATACTTTTTATTTTTATTTTTTAAAATATATATTTTTATTGATTATGCTATTACAGTTGTCCCATTTCCTCACCCTCTTTTATTCCCCTTCACCCTGCACACCACCTCCCAACCACATTCCCCCCTTTAGTTCATGTCCACGGGTCATATATATAAGTTTTTTGGCTTCTCCATTTCCTATACTATTCTTAACCTCCCCCTGTTTATTTTCTATCTACCATTTATGTTACTTATTCCCTGTACCTTTCCCCCTTCTCTCCCCCTCTCACTCCCCCGCTGATAACCCTCCATGTGATCGCCATTTCTGTGATTCTGTTTCTGTTCTAGTTGTTTGATTAGTTTGTTTGTTTGTTCAGTTGTTAATAGTTGTGAATTTATTGTCATTTTACTGTTCATCTTTTCAATCTTCTTTTTCTCAGATAAGTCCCTTTAACATTTCATATAATAAGGGCTTGGTGATGATGAACTTTAACTCGACCTTATCTGGGAAGCACTTTATCTGCCCTTCCATTCTAAATGAAAGCTTTGCTGGGTAGAGCAATCTTGGATGTAGGTCCTTGCCTTTCATGACTTGGAATACTTCTTTCCAGCCTCTTCTCGCCTGTTAAGGTTTCTTTAGAAAAATCAGCTGATAGTCTTATGGGAACTCCTTTGTAGGTAACTGTCTCCTTTTCTCTTGCTGCTTCCAAGATTCTCTCCTTATCTTTAACCTTGGGTAATGTAATTATAATGTGTCTTGGTGTGTGCTTCCTTGGGTCCAACTTGTTTGGGACTCTCTGAGCTTCTTGGACTTCCTGAAAGTCTGTTTCCTTTGTCATATTGAGGAAGTTCCCCTTCATTATTCAAATAAGTTTTCAATTTCTTGCTCTTCCTCTTCTCCTTCCAGCGCCCCTATGATTTGGATGTTGGAACGTTTAAAGTTGTCCTGGAGGTTCCTAAGCCTCTCCTCATTTTTTTGAATTCTTGTTTCTTCATTCTGTTCTGGTTGAATGTTTGTTTCTTCCTTCTCCAAATCGTTTTTTTAAAAGATTTTATTTATTTATTTTTAGAGAGGGGAAGGGAGGGAGAAGGAGAGAGAGAGAAACATCAATGTGTGGTTGCCTCTTATGTGGTCCCCACTGGGGATCTGGCCCGCAACCCAGGCATGTGCCCTGACTGGGAATCGAACCTGCGATGCTTTGGTTCGCAGCCTGAGCTCAATCCACTGAGCTACGCCAGCCAGGGCTTCCTTCTCCAAATCATTGATTTGAGTCCCGGTTTTCTTCCCATCACTGTTGGTTCCCTGTACATTTTCCTTTACTTCACTTTTCATAGCCTTCATTTTTTTCCCTCTATTTTGCAACCATATTCAGCCATTTCTGTGAGCATCTTCATTACCAGTGTTTTGAACTGTGCATCTGATAAGTTGGCTATCTCTTCGTTGCCTAATTGTATTTTTTCTGGAGCTTTGATCTGTTCTTTCATTTGGGCCATATTTTTTTTTGTCTCGGGCACCTGTTACGAAGTAAGGGGCAGAGCCTTAGGTATTCACCAGGGTGGGGCAACCCAAATTACTGTGGGAACAAAGCCACTTCTTTAGCTCTCTGCCAGCTTGCAGTCACTTCTGCTGCTACCCACAAGCAAATTGGGCCCTTCTGGTGTTGATTCCCAGGTGGATGGTTTTCTATACATTCCAGGACCTTGTGGGTCTCTCCAACAAACTCTCCTGTGAGGTTGGGCATTTCGCCCACCGCCTCAATCCCCACAGGTGTTTTCAATCAGAGGTTTGAGGCTTTATCTCCCCACGCTGGAACCCTGGGTTGCGTGGTCTGTCTCGCTCCCTAGTTGTTTCTCCCAGTTTATCTGCATGCAAATGTTGGACCACCCAGTTTGCAATCCACCGCCTTGCTGCAAGTCCTCACTGCCTGACTGCCCATCCCCACCCCTCCTACTGGTCTGTATGAATATTTCTTCTTTAACTATTTGGTTGTTGGGCTTTCATGAAGTTTGATTTTTCTGTCAATTCTGGTTGTTTTTTTATTTTTAAATTTGTTGTTGTACTTCTTTTGGTTGTGTGAGGAGGCACAGCGTCTCTACCTACACCTCCATCTTAGCCCTGGGAATATTTTTTAAAAATACCCTCAGAGATTCTAATTTCATAGCCCTGTGGTCGGATCCTAGCACGTGGAATTTTGAAAAGCCCCTAGTTAGATAACCTGTTTTTAGGTTTCTATCTCCAAACTAGTGAGTCTAAACTCAGGTGGTATAGTAGAATTATGAGGGAGCTTTTAAAAAAATACTAATATCTTGGACCCAACCCAGATATCAAGCCATACTGAATTGAGTTATGTTTTCCACGGTTGAAGCCTGGGCATCAATAAATGTTCTGCCAGTGATACTAATGTTTCTGGACTCTCTACCCCAAATATGTCTCTGAACCAGCTGCACGGGCATTGTGCTGGAACTGTCTGGCATTGTACAGGAATGTGTTACAAAGCACAAGTTCTTGAACTTCAGCCCAGACCTAATGAACCCATTCCTCCAGGAGTGGGGCCCAGAAATTTGTTTTTAAACAAACTTTGCAGGTATTCTGATGCAAGCTCTGATTTGAGGATCCCTTTCCAACAAGCCTCCAGGACTGGATGCCGGCTTATCTCTTTAGTCTCATCTCTTGCTGGTGATTAAAAGTTTTATTAATATGTGCAAACCATCTTTATTAATGTCAAGACTTTTTGCCTCAAAGTTTTACTAACTACATATATTTATTGATGTAAAATATTAATATAGCTATATCAACCTTATTTTGGTTAGTATTTATCTCATAAATCTTTTTCCATCCACTTACTTTTAACTTTTCCATGTTCTTATGCTGTTTCTTTCTTTAAAAAAATGATATGCTGTTTCTTTTTTAAAGTTATCTGCCAATTTGTATAATTTAAGCGAAGGACTTAGTACCTTTATGTAATTTAGATTGCTGTTCTATTCAGAGTTATTTCAACTATCTTACTTTGGGCTTTCTATCTGTCCCATTTTTGTCTTCTTTGGATTAAACATCATTGTTCATTTTTTTAAAGTTGAAAGTTATACATTCTATTTATTTTGTTTTTATTTCTTTTGTCTATTCTTTTAGTAGCTACTCTGGAAATATCATCATGGACATCTAGTTTAAAGTCTACAGTTAATTAGCATCTGTACCCACCTCTAAAACTCCAGAACACGTGGGAGCTCATCAGTACACTATTGTGTGCAGTTTTGATTCAGGATTGTGTGGGGGTGGGGTGAGGAGTATATATAATATTATTGTGTCTTATAGTCTGTGTCTATTTAATTTTTAAAATATTTGCTGTGTCTTGTTCAATATTCTTCTCCCAGCTCAGATTTGCCTTCTGAAATCATTGTCCTCACTGAAAAATATAATTTAGAGTTTTGTTACCTATAGAGGATCTGTTGGCAATAAT